>CM029670.1:26032448-26632448 GCA_017311315.1 Dendrocalamus latiflorus | reverse complement strand
CATCCTTTGTAAATACTAAGGGGTAGAATGGGGATTTCCCATTCTACCCCACTCATATATATAAACCCCCAGGAGGGGCAAAGGGGGGGACATCCTCTCATTCTCACCAGCTCCTCACAGATCTAGCTCTCCTCTTCTCTTTCTACTAGTCCCCTTCATTCCTGTTTAGCCTGTAGCTACAACAAGTACCTTTTTTTATTTGAGTGGGTAATATTTCCTACGACCAAGGGAGACTACATGTACCCTACCTACATCCATCTGGCTGAGTCATTTGTAGACATGTGGCTTGACGAGGTGCCATATTATGGTTGGGGCTCCGCAGTGCTTTGTGCCACGTATCGAGGATTGTGTGATGCCTCGCAGCGCACCACCGGTGAGGTGCCAGTCCTCGTGGTATGCTACACCCTACCGCAGCTATTGTCCTAGGACCATTTCCCGGTTGGCTGACCTTACTTCCGCAGCATCATGCACCCTTCCAATTGAGCCTTGTGTTGTACCGTGAGGGTGCTAGCGGGGACCCTGTTGACAGACCCACAATGGGCATGCATTGGACACGTGCTCACCTAGGCTGGGCCAGGGAAGACCCAGGCATGTGTACCCCGAGTTTCATAACCTGTTCGAGACTTTCCACGAAAATAAGGTCATCTAGTGGCTGTGGATTGCATAGTTCCTTGTAGCCACGACCCCCCATGGCTTGTCCTCTCAATGCGTTTAGGGTCACACATACTGGCTTATAACCTATCACCTGGTATTCTCTTACATAGTCAAGCCATACAACCCACAGCGGGTCCTGAGACAGTTTGGGCTATACCAGCAAGTGCCATTGGCACAAGGACTACCGCATCGAGAGTAGGCACACATGTGTGTCCTCGTTTGTTTTTTGTCTATTGCCCTGTTTCCTACATCTCTTTTTGATTTTGCAACGTCTGTACTGACTTGCAGGCAAATAACAAAAGGCCAAAAGAATGACAACTATACCTAGGCTCAGCTACCGTACACGATGCAATGGGTCAAATGGGAGACAATAGACGTTGTGTAGGAGGCACGACCGTACGACATGGACACATACACTTTTGTACTTGATGTGGTATGTTCCACACACCAGAAGTAGGCTTACTAGGCTGGCGCCACATCATCTAGCCAAGATCACGCACGACGGCGCTGTACAAGCGAGTCCAGATGCTCACTGGGCAGCACGCCACAACAAGGTGGTAAGGCAATCTCTTTACAATTTTTGGATAGCAATGAAGGAACGCGCGTAGGCTACGATAGCAGAAAATAAAAATTTCTACCGCGCACACCAGGACATCATGCTAAGAAGGGATCATAGATCGTTACCACTAGACGCGCAGCGCAGCGGAAGAAGAGTTGGAGAAGCCGATCCAACCACGCGCGTCGAGGTAGTAGTGGAAGTAGCCGATCGTCCCGAACAGATCGTCTCCTCCACGCGATCAACCACACCACGAGCAGATCCAATCTGTAGTTTGTTGATGCCGATCAACGCCGCAACGAGCAGCGCCTCCACCGGTATCCACACGTCCGGGGCTGGAACTCCGATCGCGAGTGTACCAGCACTCGCGAGCGGCTAGGGTTTGGCTCGGGAGGTGGCGGCTAGGGTTTTGTTCGGGAGGAACATATGCGTGCATCCCTCAGCCCCCTCGCCTCCAAATATATAGACCTCCTCACTTGGGCCTCGTGGACCGAGGCCCAATAGGAGTCTATCCGGATCTCTATCCGAATTGAGCCCACATCCGAATCACATTCGAATTAGTGTTCCAACCCGTTAAGTGTGCGACCCTGTAGGTTCACGTATACTTGGTCGCGACCCGGAAACACCTTTCCGGTCACCCTGTTAATAGCGGCCTCTAGCAAGACATATTAACCCCAAAGTATACGTAAAGATCATATCGGCTGAACCTGTAATGTTCTCATGTACGAATCCTTTTGCCTCACGATATAGATTAAGCTCAAGGCGAGACCTGTGTCATCCTCTTAATGGCTCAATCACTCTCTCGATTCCGTGATGGATTATAAACTTGTGATTGACTCCTCAATCACATTGGCATGGCCATGCACTTTCATAATCCATTACATCGAGGGGCCCAGAGATATCTCTCCCATAAGGAGGGGCAAATTCTATCTTGATCATTCACATCCCACTACATGTTTCATAGCAAACCCGAAGACTACTTTTATGACTACCCAGTTACGGAGTAGTGGTTAGTAGTCCCAAAATAGGCTACTACGCATGTTGGGAACCATGATGATCTCAAGTCTAACGATTCTACATAAACACTACTTGAGACCAACTAATGACACATGGAATCTCTGCAGTGTCTCATGGCGGGTCTATCCAACATATGTTCACTAACACATGTCCATATTATTGATTTGGTATCTCCATACCATGATCCATGAGACATGATCATCAATCAATACATATGCTGATCTTTGAATCATATATGTTCCTCATATGATATATGATCAGGGATCATTTAGAAATAGCAACATTTTGGCATTAAGAGTCTCATGAATAAGTCACATACTCATTGATCAATAATGATAATGTCTATTTCAAGGAACAAAGCAATGTATCATAAACATAGTATGTGATATATTCAACATCTCCATGTTGCCTCTAGGGCATATCACCAACAGTCTCCCACTTGCACTAGAGTCAACCATGTAGGTATCTAATACCCATTGCCCTAGTGTGAGCCTCATGCTTTGGCTGGGGAAGCGGCTTTGTCAACGGATCTGCAATGTTCAAATCCGTTTGTACTTTGCATATCTTCACATCGCCTCTCTCCACAATCTCGCGGATGAGATGAAATCGCCGTAGAATGTGCTTGGACTTCTGGTGCGATCTAGGCTCCTTGGCTTGCGCAATGGCCCCACTATTGTCACAGTAGAGGTCCATTGGGCTGGAGGCACTAGCCACCACACCAAGCTCAGAAACAAATTTCTTGATCCAAACAGCCTCTTTAGCAGCTTCAGAAGCTGCTATGTACTCGGCCTCTGTTGTAGAATCAGCAACCGTCTCCTGCTTGGAACTCTTCCAGCTCACCGCACCGCCATTCAGGCAGAACACAAATCCAGATTGCGATCTAAAATCATCTTTGTCAGTTTGGAAGCTAGCATCGGTGTAACCATTTACAACGAGCTCTTCCTCACCCCCATAGACGAGGAACACATCTTTAGTTCTTCTCAAGTACTTCAAGATGTTCTTTACGGCAATCCAGTGACTTTCACCTGGATCTGACTGGTATCTACTTGTAGCACTTAAAGCATACGAGACATCTGGACGTGTACAAAGCATGGCATACATAATGGATCCCATAGCCGAAGCATATGGAATCGCATTCATTTTATCCCGCTCATCAGGTGTACTAGGACACTGACTCTTGCTAAGATGTATACCATGTGACATAGGTAGGAAGCCTTTCTTGGAATCCTGCATGTTGAACCTTTTCAACACCTTGTCAATGTACGTATCTTGGCTTAATCCAATTAGCCTTCTTGATCTATCCCTATAGATCTTGATGCCCAGAATATATGCCGCCTCTCCTAAGTCTTTCATAGAGAAACTATTTTTCAATGAAGACTTAACAGATTCGAGCATAGGAATGTCATTTCCGATCAGTAATATGTCATCCACATATAAGACCAGAAACACGAGTGCGCTCCCACTAGCCTTTTTGTAAACACAAGGCTCTTCTTCGTTCTTGATGAAACCAAACCCTTTGATTACTTCATCAAAACGAATGTTCCAACTCCGAGATGCCTGCTTTAATCCATAAATGGATCTTTGCAGCTTGCATATCTTTCCAGCTGATTGCGGATCGACAAAACCCGTGGGCTGTGTCATGTACACATCCTCACTCAGATTTCCATTAAGGAAAGCTGTTTTGACATCCATTTGCCATATTTCATAGTCGAAATATGCAGCAATCGCTAGAATGATCCGAATAGACTTTATCATTGCGACGGGCGAAAAAGTTTCATCATAATCAACACCTTGAATTTGTTTGAAACCTTTGGCCACCAATCGCGCTTTATAGATGTGAACATTTCCATCTATGTCTATCTTTTTCTTGAAAATCCATTTGCACTCAATGGTTTTAACACCATCAGGTGGATCAACCAAGTTCCAAACATGATTACTGTGCATGGATTCAATTTCGGATCTCATGGCTTCAAGCCATTTCTCAGAGTCTGGTCCCACCATCGCTTCTTCATAGGTCTTAGGCTCATCGTTGTCTAACAACAATATGTCCCGTTGTTGAGTAGTCAAGAACATGTACCTTTCAGGTGCACGACGTGACCTCTCTGACCTACGTGGTGCCGGTGTGTCCACAACAGGTTCTTCAACAGTTTGTTCATCCTGTTGTGGTTCTGTAGGAGCTGAAACGTTTTCAGGTGTTTCCCGAATTTCTTCAAGTTGCACCATGCTCCCACTATCCCTTCTTGAGAGAAACTCTTTCTCTAAGAAGACACCATGCCGGGCGACAAACACTTTGCCTTCTCCTTGATTATAGAAGTAATATCCTTTTGTTTCCTTAGGATACCCGATAAAGAAGCATTTATCAGATTTAGGACTGAGCTTATCAGATTGTAAACGTTTTACATAAGCCTCACATCCCCAAATCTTAAGAAAAGACAAGCTAGGACGTTGTCCTGTCCACATCTCATATGGTGTCTTTTCTACTGATTTTGATGGAACCCTGTTTAGTGTGAAAGCGGCTGTTTCAAGAGCGTACCCCCAAAAAGACAACGGAAGATCACTTTGGCTCATCATGGAGCGCACCATATCTAATAAGGTGCGATTTCTCCGTTCAGATACCCCATTCCATTGAGGTGTTCCTGGCGGAGTCAATTGTGGAACAATTCCACAATCCTTCAGATGATTGCCAAACTCATGGCTCAAATACTCGCCTCCACGATCAGATCGTAGAAACTTGATTGTCTTGCCTAAATGATTTTGCACTTCATTTTGGAATTCTTTGAACTTTTCAAAGGATTCGGACTTATGCTTCATCAGGTAGATATACCCATATCTACTAAAATCATCAGTAAAAGTTATGAAGTACTGAAAACCACCTCTGGCTGTTGAGCTCATTGGTCCACATACATCAGAATGTACGAGTGCCAATAAGTCACTTGCCCGTTCACCTTGACCGGTGAAAGGTGCCTTTGTCATCTTGCCAAGTAAACAAGATTCGCATGTCTCAAATGATTCAAAATCAAATGAGTGCAGAATACCATCTCTATGGAGCTTCTCCATGCGTTTCTCATTTATGTGACCTAAGCGACAGTGCCAAATAAACGTGGGATTCAAATCATTCGAACGTTGCCTCTTTGCATTAATGTTATAGACCGGTGACTCTTCAAGAGTAAGAACATATAACCCATTCACCAATGGAGTATGACAATAGAACATATCTTTGAAATAAAGAGAACAACCATTGTTCACAGATCTAAAGTCATAACCTTCTGCTTGCAAACATGAAGCAGAAATAATGTTCTTGGAAAGAGATGGAACACAATAACAATTATTCAATTCCAAAACTAATCCTGAAGGTAAAGACAATGGCATGGTGCCAACAGCGACCGCAGCAACTTTTGCTCCATTGCCAACGCGAAGATCCACTTCGCTCCTCCTCAAACTTCTACTTCTTCTTAGCCCCTGCAACGATTTGCAAAGGTGAGCAACCGATCCGGTATCAAATACCCAAGAATCAGTGGATGAAGTAGCAAGATTGATCTCTATAACATTTATACCTGGAGAGGAAGTCGTACTTCCCTTCTTCTTCTCAAGATCCTCCAAGTACTTTGGGCAGTTCCTTTTCCAATGACCTGATTGCTTACAGTAGTAACAATCTGCATTAGGAGCAGCGCCCTTCTTGACTTGCTTGGCCTTAGAACTGCTCGCGATCTCATCGGGAGCTAACTTTCTTTTGACCGCGCCTTTCTTGACATTGGGCTTGCCCTTGCCTTTCTGCATCATCATCACATGATTGCTGCTTTTCTTAATGCTTTCCTCGGCAGCTTTTAGCATCCCATGCAACTCTGCCAAGGTCTTATCCATGTTGTTCATGTGATAGTTCAGTATGAATGGCTCAAAGCTCGGGGGGAGCGACTGGAGAATCACATCAGTAGCCAACTCTTGGCTAAGGGGAAAACCAAGCTTTTCCAGACTCTCAATGTAGCCAATCATCTTAATCACATGAGGGCTGACGGGATTCCCTTCTGCAAGCCTGCACGCAAACAAGGACTTTGAAGTGTTGAACCTCTCAGCCCTTGCTTGGTTCTCAAACATACCACGCAACCCCACAATGATATTGTAGGCATCTGTGTTCTCATATTGCTTCTGAAGCTCAGAGGACATTGTGGCAAGCATGAGACAGCTCACATCAAGGTAATCATTCGTTTGCTTCTCATAAGCTCTCCGTGCAGCCGCAGTAGCATTATCAGGCAAGTCATCAGGATAATGAGACTCAAGGACATACTCCTTGCGCTCTTGCTTGAGAACAATTCTCAAGTTGCGATACCAATCCATAAAGTTCGTTCCATTGAGTTTTTCTTTCTCAAGAATAGATCGCAAATTAAAAGAACTGGATGCGGCATTAGTTGACATGATCTACAACAAAGAATATGCAAAGTTTAGCACTATGTTTATGTTCATCTTTTATTAAACAATTTAACAAAAGACTCCCACTATGTGTTTTGCAACAAAACTCCCTCTAAGTTACATAGTGGGTCAAGAACCTCATTTCACTAATTCCTAGTGAGCTTTGGCATCACGGCTAGAAAACTAGTGACATGGGTAAGCAACACCTTGCTAATCACATCCCTATGTGACTCTTGCTTGTTGGGTGACATCAACATGCCCCGGCCCCAATCTATGCCCCAAGGTCCAAAACTGTTTTGATAACCTTGTTAAGTAAACCAAATGCTTCCGCATGTAGATGTCCGACATCTACCCCAAATAATGATGATAACCGACGGCACTCTACTTTGGTAGACCTACCATGCGGTGATCATTATCTTTTGGTGCAACATATGGAAGGGCATGAACACCTAATTTTATGAGGGATTCTATCCTACCAAAGCAACATATGACAAAAACATTGCATAAGAATAAGATAGATAATATCACAGATAAACACATTTAACTGTGAAGTAGTATGGCCCAAACAAATGGTGATCTCCATCTCCATGTAGGTGTAGACGATCTCCATCCTCCACATCACTCCTTTAGGCCACCATGCTTGAAAGCTTGTAACCTCAAAACTAGGCTACTACCTATAATAGCTAGAAATTGAAGATTACAAAGATAGATTCAAGCATTAAGGTCGACACGCAGGTCGTTAAATACAATATAGACAGCTAACAATAGCTGAAATAATCATGACACGCAGGCCATGAACGAATGTTACATGCATCACATACATCTCATACATTCCAATAAGATATAGGGCCATACTATTCACGTCATTCTCTGCAAAAACAAGTTAGACGTAGAATCGTATTCTACCTAACGATGTGAACCCAAGACGCTATACAAGGCGGGTACGCACGGCGGTCCCGCTGGCCGGTCAGCGGGCGGGGGGTCGAGGGGGGGGCCGCCCCCCGCGGGTTTCAGGGCAGCGCCCTGAACACCCTACGAAATTTACAGATCCAATCTATGAAATCGCAATGGAAAAACTATTCGGCACAACCACCTTATGCCGATCCGAGACATTCTCTAGGATGCTAGTTTTTCCACTGGGCCGAGGCCATCAGATCCGTAACCTACTAGTATTCGGCATAACCACCTTATGCCGATCCGAGACAATCTCTAGGGCACTAGTATTCCCACTGGCCCGAGGCTATCAGATTCGTATCCTACTAGTATTCGACATAACCACCTTATGCCGATCCGAGACAATCTCTAGGGCACTAGTAGTGATACAATCTGCGCCTCATCCAACCCCTATTCACCGATTGATCTCATCAACCCGTGCTACCATCGATTCATCACATGAACCGACTGATCTAGACTGTAATAGATCCAATCTACTACAACCGCATATCATCATATGCGCTGATCCAGATCGCAAACTAAGCAAGATGGCTCTGATACCACTGAAGGAACGCGCGTAGGCTACGATAGCAGAAAATAAAAAATTTCTACCGCGCACACCAGGACATCATGCTAAGAAGGGATCATAGATCGTTACCACTAGACGCGCAGCGCAGCGGAAGAAGAGTTGGAGAAGCCGATCCAACCACGCGCGTCGAGGTAGTAGTGGAAGTAGCCGATCGTCCCGAACAGATCGTCTCCTCCACGCGATCAACCACACCACGAGCAGATCCAATCTGTAGTTTGTTGATGCCGATCAACGCCGCAACGAGCAGCGCCTCCACCGGTATCCACACGTCCGGGGCTGGAACTCCGATCGCGAGTGTACCAGCACTCGCGAGCGGCTAGGGTTTGGCTCGGGAGGTGGCGGCTAGGGTTTTGTTCGGGAGGAACATATGCGTGCATCCCTCAGCCCCCTCGCCTCCAAATATATAGACCTCCTCACTTGGGCCTCGTGGACCGAGGCCCAATAGGAGTCTATCCGGATCTCTATCCGAATTGAGCCCACATCCGAATCACATTCGAATTAGTGTTCCAACCCGTTAAGTGTGCGACCCTGTAGGTTCACGTATACTTGGTCGCGACCCGGAAACACCTTTCCGGTCACCCTGTTAATAGCGGCCTCTAGCAAGACATATTAACCCCAAAGTATACGTAAAGATCATATCGGCTGAACCTGTAATGTTCTCATGTACGAATCCTTTTGCCTCACGATATAGATTAAGCTCAAGGCGAGACCTGTGTCATCCTCTTAATGGCTCAATCACTCTCTCGATTCCGTGATGGATTATAAACTTGTGATTGACTCCTCAATCACATTGGCATGGCCATGCACTTTCATAATCCATTACATCGAGGGGCCCAGAGATATCTCTCCCATAAGGAGGGGCAAATTCTATCTTGATCATTCACATCCCACTACATGTTTCATAGCAAACCCGAAGACTACTTTTATGACTACCCAGTTACGGAGTAGTGGTTAGTAGTCCCAAAATAGGCTACTACGCATGTTGGGAACCATGATGATCTCAAGTCTAACGATTCTACATAAACACTACTTGAGACCAACTAATGACACATGGAATCTCTGCAGTGTCTCATGGCGGGTCTATCCAACATATGTTCACTAACACATGTCCATATTATTGATTTGGTATCTCCATACCATGATCCATGAGACATGATCATCAATCAATACATATGCTGATCTTTGAATCATATATGTTCCTCATATGATATATGATCAGGGATCATTTAGAAATAGCAACATTTTGGCATTAAGAGTCTCATGAATAAGTCACATACTCATTGATCAATAATGATAATGTCTATTTCAAGGAACAAAGCAATGTATCATAAACATAGTATGTGATATATTCAACATCTCCATGTTGCCTCTAGGGCATATCACCAACAAGCAACATGTTTCAAACTAGTTCTCATTTTCCTTACAATATGACCACCTCGACCATGTCCACCGCGACACTGCTGATGCTCTGCGCTGTGGGAGGAACGCTACCATCGAATGGCTCCGATGTATGATACATTCCATCTACGATGATGTGAGGGTGGGACTGAGGTCCATCAGTTGTGGTCAGCACAGTGACGTTGCCGTGCCACGACGCGGACACTGAGGACAGCCTCCACCCCCATAGCCCTCGGTGCCTTCCTCCGTACCACCTTCCGCACCTCCATCCGCATATCCATTGCACTTCGGCAGTCGCCGTAGCTATAGTCGTTCTTCCTCCATGTTCTTCAGGCTAGTGGTATGGGAGTTCATAGACATTGTCCTCTTTTTTGGTTTGTGCACTCTGTTGTAACGTACCTCTCACTACCATTTGTTCTTGCAGCATTTGGTAGGGGCATCACTCTTCTACAACCATCTTCATCACAGAGGGAGATGCGCGAATGGACTTCCTCACCGTGTCACGACGACGCATTGCCCACGTTCGCACATGGGGCTTCGTCTGACCTACGCGAGGGCGACGCTCGGTTCACCCAGATGAACCAAGGATACATTGTGCAATACTACATCAGTGATTGCACTAGGTGTTTGTAGTCTGCACAGTCATATACACCGGTACGCTGTAACATACATAACATAACATTGTTCATACTGCACCACACTAACGCATCTTACATAATTCGCATGTCTGGACAGAGCAGTTTGGCCATCAAGGATAGGGTTCGTCATCTGCATTTTGCACTCCTGAGGTACATACCTTCCAACAGTACTACGCACTACATATGTCACAACATCTATCCTAACCCAGCTGTACCATCTATGCAGCATGTTGACCCATCTACGACTGACTGGCTCAGTACTATTCTTGGCCCTCTGCCATACCCATACACGGAGTTGTCCGCAGCCCCGGCTCTGATGTAGACCTCACACTACAAGCTCTGAGACACACGCCGCTCCTTGCTAGGTTCACCTTCTGACCCGCCCGTGGGGAAAACACCCCCCTCTACTGGTGCAGAGACACATGCAAGTTCTTCAAGTGCAAGGACCGGTTGAGTTTGGACATGCGTTATTGGGGTTGCAGTAACTACACCTAGGACTATTCCGACCGGCGTTGGGACATAGCTCATTATCGGCAGCTAGTAAGGACTGGTTACAGTACATTCTCGTATCAATTCTCTTCTATGGCACATACTAACAAGCTGTCCCTCTTTCCGTAGTCTCCGGATGCACTATGAGCGTATCGTAAATGGATCGACCAGGTGATCTATCATCACTACCAGTGGCAGCTGGACTATGAGAAGTGGGACGCACAGACAGCACGCGAGAAGATGGAGGAGCGGTGCCGCGCTAAAGATCAAAGCGAGTGTATCTGACGAGAGACGGAAGCTCACCTGGAGGTGTGCAGGCACAGGCAGTGTGAGGCTCGTAAGGAGCGCGAGAGAAAGCACATACTGGTGACCAAGGCTAGGGCAGCCAGCGAGGACTACAATGCTGACCTCAGGAGGAAGGGCAAATGGTTGCGGTCAACGCAGAGTTCGACCCTCTTCATCCATATGTCCTATGTATTTCTAATTCCCTAAACACATGCGTCTACCATCCTTGGTTCCTTATCCTACATGCCATGTAACCCCTTGTCGGATCAACTGTCATGTTGTTATTATTAAGCCATTTATCCAAAGTTCTCCTCTGTGTATGAATTCCCTGCTGTATCACAATATCACTTACCTACGTACTTACAAATCATTACCACCTTAATCGTCCCTAAAAAATCCTTTAGAAATTTATCGCATTACAACAACATACGACGATCACAAAATGTTATTACAAGTCTAACAGATTTGTACCCTTTAGAATATTCGAAAATCACAAAAGGACCAACTTACCTTCTCTACCCTTTTATTTCCGAAAAAATTACAACCTACAAACAAGATTTACTGATGTATTACGTACAAAAATTGCTCTTTATCCCCATAAATATTTCCATCGGATCAATCGAAAAGTATCATTATTATTTTAAATCGGTAAACCGGTACGTGACTTATTAACGTGTTGCCCACCGATTCCACGAAGGCATATTACTGTAATTTTAAACAAAAATTAGATTATTTCAAAACATACCGTGTTACGGCGATCCAAAAATATAATTTTATTTTTTGCAACTCATTTTCTATACCAACAAATTTCTACAAAAAAAATTAAATTTATATTCTAGCAAATTACTATAATTTCTTTTCTGAAAAAACAGCAAAAAAATCAGCACAGTGGCACCTTGCGCGGCACTCGGGCGCGCCAGCCCCCCTCGCACGGCAACTGGCCACGCCACCACACGCACCTGCGGCCCGAGCGCGCCACCCCATCCGTGCGGTGCTCGAGCTTGCCAGGGAGCCATTCTCGATATTTCACAGCGTCGATGGCTGGATCGAAATTACGACGGTCGAGAAGGCTAGATTAGTCAAAAATTCTCTCTCTTATGTTTGCTCTTAGATCCATGCTGCCACATGGTACGAAACAAAAAAGGGTCCCTAGATGCTCGTCCCTATTAGAATTTTATTCCATAGCCCATGGCCCTACGGTCCATTAATGGAGTAGCTGGACCAACGCTGATTAAAAAAAACATAGAGGTAGGTATAGAAAGCTTGGTAGATCCGTACGTGTGACTAGTACAACAATAACTTTCCCCTCGGGACAGAAGGCCAGATAGTATGCTGTATGCTAACATTTCATACTACAGTATCTAAATTGCCCCGGTTTGGCATGATTCTATAGTAATATGGATGGGAAATATATGTTAATCTCTTTAGCGATATACACCATTACATTTTTTTTTACCTAAAAGGAATTCTTCATGAGGATCGTGGAGTTGAACCTTTTCCCTTTTTTTCAGGAAACAAATGATTACCATACAAAAGAAACGTACGTAATGGAATAAGCATTTAACAACTGAAGGTCTGGAATTCATAAATCATTTCCTGAATATGTGGGGACTTATATATCTATTTAAATTTTTTATTCTCGTATCAGCCTGGTGCCCTCTCCCCCTCCATATCCCGCCTTATGCGGTGGGACTGACGATCTGCAAAATAAGTCACCTTCAGATACAATAAAATTTCAGTCGCTAAATAAGCTACCTTCAGCTACAGTAAAATTCCAGCCGTTACAATGCAATTTCAATCATAAGCCACAGCTTTTCAGCCCAACCGAGCAGGACCTTAGTTTTCTTGCAATCAGATGGTTAAAAAGTAATCTGTAAGATTGCTATTATGCTCAAGAGGATCTGCAAGGATGCTAATATAAAAAGTGGTATTTTGAGTTCCGATACTCAGCAAACTATAACATGACGCAGCAAAAAATTTATTTTGAAAGAAAAATAAATATATAAAAGAAATATTAGATATATGTACATATATAAGGTTCTATTTACACTTCTTCTCTGATTTCAACATAAAAAACGTCTTCCCCATGAATCAGCCTATGCCCCATACGGCCATGCCCCATTTGCGCCGGTTGGCCTATTGCCACTGGCCATGCCTATTGAAAAAATTCTAGACATTCATTCACAGACTAGTCGCCCAGTTAGGGGTAGTCTCAGCCATTCAATGCCCTAGCAAATGTAAGTGTTGAGCAAGACTTTTCAGCAATGAATTATGTGAAGAACAAATTAAGGGATAGTATTGGTGATCAATACTTGAATCATTGATTGGTTATGTATAGTGAGCGTGACTTTTTTTTTTACAAATTAGTGACAACGATATAATCAACCGCTTTCAATCAACGAAGGAACACCATGTGAAATTGTAATTTTTTGCTAAAGTATTTTGTAGTTTAATTATACTTTACAAAGTTGTAATATGTTATATTTACACTCTTATACTATGTACTTTGAATTTTTAAATTCACAGTTTTACACCTCCATTACTCAAATTCTAGATGCCACTGGCCACATCTACATAGTCCGCTACCAATATTCCAGTATTCTCTTCAAAGAAAGATCAGTACGCAAGTCAACCACATGCTGCATCAATTAAAATTGTGTCGAATTGTTTTTGGACCACCAGAATGTGCATTTGAATGCTATCAAGGGTCAAGGCAAATGGCTGGAGTCAGGACGGAGCCAGTCTAAGTCCAAGCCTCGGGTTGGATCAGCTGTTTTTGGATTGATTCTTAGGCTAACTCTATTTTTTTTATGATTTTTCATAAATTTTGCATGGATTTTGGTTGTGAGGCTTCGGGCTACAACCCAGATATTCTGAAGCCTGGTTCCACCACTGGCTGGAGTTCAGGAGGGCTTAAACCCAAGGAAAACAAAACTGGTTTGAATTTTTACCGGGGTTCTGGTAGAACTGATTTGATCGATTTTCGAAAAATTTCGGTTGGTTTTGGACTAAAAATTTCAAATAAAATCATCCAAAATCCTGCTCGAACCCTCCGTTGATTCTTCAGAGAAAAAAAAACAAACGGTTGGTGATGTTGAAACTGATGGGTGTAACACTAACGGCAAGATGCTACTGTTTTCGTCTCATAATCGAATCGCATGTGTGGTTGAATACTTATTTTTTCTTTTAATCATTGTCTCTAAATTCAGAGCACATGGTCCTACTAACAAGCATGTATTATTCTGCCGAGAAAATATCAGTGTCAGGTTAATAACACTTGATGGAAACATCTCAACAACTGCTTTTTTTTTCCTTCATGAGAAGGCAAAGACGACCAAATTTCCCAAAGGTCTAGGATGAGTTAGCTGTGCTAGCAGGAACTTGGAAGGATGAACACGCATAACCGCACACCCACCAGTTCCTCAGAGGCAAGGAGATGGCATTCATGCTTCCCTGTAAACCCTAACCAACATTTAGCTCGTCAAAACGCCATGAATCGTGTCTGTGAACTCGGAATCGACAACCACTACGCGCAGATCTCTAGTCGAGCAACTGAGCAGGAAACCGGCACGCCTGTAAGCATCGGGTTGGGGTATCCGTACCTAAAATGGAGGCGGGGTGAAGTATCGAAGGTGACTCGGCTGCAACGCAAGCCGCGGGCGGCGCCGGCGCGAAGGCGAAGGACGGCGGCACCGCCATGCTTACTCGCTCTCCGCGTCTACGGGCGTTCATGGGAATATGACCGAATGACATTGCAAGTCGACGCGGTTACACTGTGAGGCAAAGAAGCAGTGCAACATCCTCGTCTTTAGGCATTGTATTATATAGGTAGGGAATGAAGCCCATAATGGAGGAAATCAAGTCCAATGCTGCGAGAATGTGTAAGAGAATGCGCGCAGACGCCGGCCACCACAACGCCCAGGCCAGGCTGCCTATCGCAACGCCAATTCCGCCTTTCACTGGGGTTGAAATTGATCCGAATTCGATGGACCGTTTGGATAAGACTGTCCAGTTCTTCTTATTGAAAATGAGTTCCATTGACTTTCGGTGCATAAAGAGTTCATCTTAATTTAATTGGAGTTTTATCACGTTTTTTGACTATTGTAGAAAATTCGGTTTAAAGTAAAAATTGTTGAAGTTTGATCCAAATTTATACTGTGTCCGTATAAGAACCGACTATGATTCTGCTTTCTCTTCGTGTGAAACTTATTTCTCTCACCTTACATATATATACCTTAGTAGTCTGTAAAAAAAACAAAAGCCTCATTGTAACATCTCCTTTTACAGTGATTATGCGTTTGTCGTTTTTTTCCAAGAGTTTTGCATGTTAAATTCTTATCTTCCATTCTCCTAAGTATCTATTTTTGCCATTCGTTTTATAACAACCAGTGCACCTTGGATCCTCCCGTGAAGCAGCGAGAGGAATTAACAAAAAGTAAACAACAAATACGGAAACTAATCTCTAATGCAGTGCCAGCTGCCATATTTCGACACAGTAACGGTACTGTTCATCCATCGCGTGCACAGTGCCCCCATGCCGCTGGCTCATGACACGAGATTGTTTGCAGTTTGCTCGGGCCCAGGTGTAAAGTTTCATAACGCTTTTTTTTGGGGAGGGATTTGGTCTCTGCAATTTAGGAGATCCTTAGGAGAAGTGGAGCTCCAGGATTTTGCTTTTCTTATGGAACAACCAGAGTATACTCACTGACGGATCCAGGAAAAATTTTAGCAGGGGCTGAACAAAAGCGATACAGCGACATAACTCCACTATGTCCCTCCTACACCATACATTCATAGCTAAAAATTTATGGGGGGCTCCAGGGGTTCGGTAGCGGTAGGGGGGCTCGAGCCCCCCGCCCCACCGCTGGATCCGCCCCTGAGTATACTAGTAAATCACTACATAGACAACTCGGTTTTCGTATGTGCGTCCTCAGTAAGAGGACGATGGAAGTGTGGAAACTGAAAATTCCTTTGAAGGTTAAAGTCTTGTTATGGCAGGCCATGCAGTTTCAGTGTCCCACCCTTCGACCAAGTGAAAAAGAAGAAGGAATTAGCAAGGGATCGGACTGAATTCTGTGTGCTGTGTGGGCAACTTGAACCAGATGATCATATTCCGTTGCAATGTCCTCTAGCACTGTGTGTGTGGTCTAATACCAGAGAAATATTTGAATGGCAATCTTCGCCAGTTAGTTTCTCAGACTACATTTGGCCTGGGAGCATATAGAAAAGATACTTATTTCCCATCCCATCCCACTGTTGCATTCTACAAACTGATTTGGGATGCCCATGCCTCAAAGAAGTGTTGATCTTGTTTTGTGTTTTCCTGTGTTGTGAGTTGTAGTTCATATATGTTGTGTTAATCACTTTGAAGAAATTTGCAGAAGTGCAATAGGGATATGTTCTGCTGGAGAGTTCTCAAGTTGTGCAGACTTGTAGGTTCTGAACGCGTAATGTAAAACTGGGATGCCCAGTAAGTAAAAACTCTCCAAGTATATATTTGAGAATACAGAAGCCGAAAAATGGAATTTGTGGTCAAGAATCCGAGTCCATGTTTCCTCTGTACCTCATGGCGCAGTAGATAAACTGCCCCAGATTGAGCAGTAAAAGAGCAGCCATCATCCAGAAGAAATAGTCGAGGTGGCCGTCGTCGAGGTTGTCCGGGATCCAGCCGGGCGGGACGACGGCGAGCAGGAGCGAGCTGAAGTAATGGCCGGCCGCGATGGCGAGCAGCCCGAACGCCGTGCAGAGGCTCCTCATGGCGCCCGGGGACTGGTCGTAGAAGAACTCCGTCTTGCCGATGCTGGCGAACACGTCGGACGCGCCGTGCGCGAAGTGCACCGGCACCTGCCAGAGGATGCTCATCCGGTCCTCCGTGAGGCCGCCGCTGGCGCTGGCTCGCCGTGCGATGGCCAGCCTCCTCATCTCGATCAACGCCGAGTACGCCATGATCAGCACGGAGAGTGAAAGACCAATGCCGATGCGCTGCAGCTGCGAGATGCCCCCCTTGTACTTGTTGCCGGTGACGCGCCGCGCGAGCGGCACCAGCACGGCGTCGTAGGCAGGGACACAGATGAGGACGGCGATCACGTGGAAGGTGGAGAGCGAGGCGGGCGGGATGGCGAACCGGCCGACATGGTTGTCCATGGCCATGCCCTGCTCGAGGATCGTCGAGGTCATCTGGCTGCTCACCGCGAAGAAGAGCACGAGCGAGAGCCAGATGGGGGACATCCGCAGCAGCATCTTAAGTTCCTCGACCTGTGTCACCGTGCACAGCCTCCATGGGCTCACCGGCGCAGGCACGCCCTTCGACGACGTCGACGGCGGCGGCACGACCGCAGCCTTGTCAAAGAACCTGCACATAATGTAAGCTCTGCCCCCGGAAAGCTCATTTTTGTGTTTGGCAACAATAAATCAATTAAAATACTTACGTACCTGAATTGATCGGTATGCTTAATCTTGTGACCTGCTGCTTCAGATGATGCCCAACTTGGCACAGTAGTGCTGCTGGTCAGTTGTTCATACAGAAGCGAGCTATCATCCGGCAACTGCAGATGCCACTTGCTGACAGCCGCAACGACCACCTGAGACAGGCTTGTGAGGGGGCTCACTCCAAGTGGCCTGAACCTGTACACCCTCGAGCCGGCGACGAAGACGGCGAGGAAGGAGGCCATGAGTAGAACGGGGATTGCGAAGCTGATCCCCCACCCGACGTTGTCCTGCACCCAGACAAGCACCGTGGACGACAGCAGGGAGCCCGTGTTGATTATGAAGAAGTACCAGTTGAAGAAGGAGCCCTTCTTCGCCAGCTCCACCGGGTCACCGCCGTCGAACTGGTCAGCCCCAAAGGCCGACGTGTTGGGCTTGACGCCGCCGTTCCCCAAGGCGGCGAGGTACAGACCTACGTAGACCGCGACACGGTGAACTTGATCGCCGCCACCGGAGGAGGAAGATGTCAGGATCGTCGTTGGGAGCCAGGTTGAAACAGTCAGAACAAGCAACCCCTAACAAAAACGCAACAAGCAACCCCGAATGAAATCGCAACAAGCAATCCCAAACAAAAACGGCACCGTAGGAGGCACATCAGATCAGATTGCTTAATAAACTAGCAGATGTTTAATTTGCATGTACTACTTACAAGGATGTAAACTGGCAAGAAAATAGCAATCGTCCCGTATCTTCCCCAGTATGTGTCCGCCAAGAAAGCTCCGAAAAGTGGCGTGAAGAAGCAAGCGCCGTTCCAGGCAGAGGCATTTCTTGCGGCGCTTACTTTGCTTTCGTGGAGCACATTGGTGAGGTAGGTTACTAAATTCTTCGAAATCGCATACATGGCCACGCACTCGCAGAATTCGACACCTACAAGCGGTCAATTTAACTGTACAAGTACTGGAACAAGAGGAATCATGAGTTCAGCTCTGAATTTTGTTCTTGTCTGGTACCTAAAATCATGAAGCATGCTCTCCACCTCCCTGTCTTGTGCTTGAGAGCAGGCTGCTGGTTGACATCTACCGATCCATCACCTGCATATTGCGAACCTACATCCTGCGTCGCATTAGCAAAATAGTTAATTTGTTGTGCAAACTGAAACTGTAAATCCTTGCGGGAAATTAATCTCTGAAACGACAAGAGATCAGGCTATTCGTCCTGGTTTCCTATGATTCGTTTAATTTGGTTGATGGGACATGATAATAGCAGTAAGTTAATAATGAAGGTACCTGAGGGGAAGGAGGACGATGAAGCAGGGGCCGCACCTCATCTGCTGCTTCCATGGCAACCCAGCTGTGAGAGTACTACAGTAGCTAGGAGGTTTGTGATAAAGTCGCAGTAATAATTGCTGGAAGGAGAAAATTTAAGGGGGGGAGATAAGAGAGTGTGTGTCTGCGAAGGAATGAGCCGTGTATGGCTGGGGTTTGCTGGCTGACCGTACATGAGCTGGCCTCCTTCCCCTCCTCAGCTGGGCATGTATATTTTTCTCTTTCTTCATTCTTTATTTTTTGTCAACTCTCGTCAGTTTTTAGATAGGTTCTTTTAGACTAATAGTTTATAATTTATAGCTTAAATATTTAAATATTTGTTGTTTATAAGAGGAAGTACGTACAGAAAAATAGTTGTATACTATTTTGGCCGGTACAGCTGAACTTAATACACTTTTTACTACAATTTTCCTATTGACCCCGTCTTGAACAAACTACCGTTTAAAAACTAGTTACTATAGACAGTACAAGCATAAGCTAGTTTTAAGGTGAAAAGAACCCAGCCTTTATATATTTTTCTTAAATATTGTGTTTATTTGACCTTCTATAACCATTATCATTAATAGTTCATCAAAACAAGTTTGAGTTCCCACTAGGTTGTTAAAATACCGATTTTAGTTGTAGAATCATACGATCCTACGATCGCACGAAATCAACCCGACTCAAATCGCATCTTGAGTCGTACCAGGTATAATCGTGGTAGAATCACGATTCTAGTTGTAGAATTGTGTAGAATCACAATAGAATCATGGTAGAATCGTATAATAATGTAGCATCTAATATTATGAAAGATTTTGGTATTTGGTTGTGTAAAATTCGAGTTGTATGTTAAGTGCTAGGTAGTTAATAATTTAGACATTAATATTTGAAGGTTTGGAATAATAAAAATTAATTTGATTATTTATTTACTTTACTTTTTATGTAAAATGATCAGATTATGGCAATATTGATAACATCACTCTTCTAGTCATAGCTCTCAATAACATAGAATTTAAAACATGATTCTAGTCATGAATAAGATGCATTTATTAATAAAATTAGATGCCAAATAACCAAATAAACACTCATATCACTCTTAGAATACATGGCAAATTGAGAAAAAAAATATGTTTATGGTAGAATCGAGTAGGATCTTAGATTCTACGATTTGATCCTAGAATGCAATCCTACCAAAGTGTCTCCGATTCGATTCAGGATCACGATTTTGACAACCTTGGTTCCCACGCAGTTACATGGTTAGTCCTAATATATTTTGCTATAATTTTGGAATATGTAGGACTCCTCGGAATTTCTTTTATTATTTGATCTTTTTTCAGTAGTATTTTAAAAATAACCCACCCTAACTTATTTGAAAAAAAAATCCTTTTCACCATACCATCAAGAGTGGTGTAGCAAAAAAGGCAGTGTTGTAGTGTTGTTTTACCACATCATCATTGGTTCAGAGAATAATTTATTTGCGATACCTTGAAAACAAGCTGCTAGATTTATTCACAAAACATAAGGGAGTTACCTAGTTGGGCTTTGGGTTATACTCCACGCTCTCTTCCTTGCGCAAGAAGAGGGGAAGACATCCACGTAGGAGACGAACTGAATAGGGGAGACGCTCCATGAACCAAATACAAATGGCACCAGAGGCCTACCAATGTACGACTACCAGCGATGGTCGACCGCTCCCGACCTACGATCATGAGCAATGGTCGACAGCTTCTAACTTACAACCACGAGGTGTGATTGATAGCTTCTGATTTACGACCACAAGCACTGATCGATGTGTTCCGACTTACAACAATGAGCGCTGGTCAATGTATTCCGACTTACGACTACGAGGTGTCCTCGATAGCTTCCAACTTATGACCACGAACGATGGTCGTCGGCTTTTGACGTACGACCACAAGCCATTGTCGAAGGCTCCTGATTTAGGACCATGATCGATCATCGACCGGTGCCAACTTTCGACCACCAGTGATTGTCGACCACCCCTGACCTACGATCACGCACGATGGTCGACGGCTTCCGACTTACGACGACGAGGTGTGCTCGAGGGCTCCCGACCTACAACCATGAGGTGTGATTGATGTCTTCCAAGTTATGACCACAAGGTGTGATCGACGGCTTCCAACTTACTTGATGGATTTAAAAACTTTTAGAACATGTTTGTATGCATATTCTAAATTTTTTTTACCACATATGAGTTTTAAAACATGTAGTATGATAAATTTTAAAAATCTGTAGTAACGCACGGGCATTGACTTAGTCCTTAATAATATGCATCTCCTTTTCCATTCATACCTTATCCAGGGATTATCAACTCCTTAATAATTCAATCATATGTTCAATAGAGACAAAAATATCCTAAAAAGAAGAACCCACATCAGCACAAAAGTGACAAGAACATAAATGAACACAAGGTATATTTCCAACTCTGAATGATTGATATTTTACATTGAGATTTTAGGTATTGTTTTTATTTATAGTTATTATATGTTTAGGGTGATTTGAAGACACTCTTAGTCCAACAGCCAAATTTTGCAGATACCACTCAAGGAAAGAGTGCTTGGAAAGGAGATGCATTGAATCAAATATTAGGAGCAGACACGCCTGGGCGTGTACATGGTTTGGGATTAGTCCACAATCCTAATCAAGTTTTTGATCAGTCAAAATTCACATCGCCTTCAAGACATAAATCTTACTTCGCTAGGTGGGGTATCAAGTGAAGATGTTCTATTTCTTAGACTTCAGATGGAAAAGTTTGAAAAACATGTCCACAATCAAGATGCTACAATTATGGAATTAAAAGAGAAGACAAACAAAAATTAAATAAGACAAACAAATGAGGTAAATTTGAAAATCTTCTCCATTAGCCACTGTATGTTCTAATTTTTTTGAATTTGTGTTATAGGAAAATTTAGATCCGGTGTCTACACCCTGAGATGCTCCTCATGCTGATGGATAGAATTTGAAAAGGAAAGTATGTAGCTCTGTGGGATACATAATAAAATATTCTTTCTTTGTTAAATAAATATGGTCTAACTCTCATTTTTTTATTATTGCCCATAGAGGGTATATGATGATTGTCCCACTCAAGAATGTAGTATGGTTGAGCAGCAAAATAATACGATGGTATTGTGGGAAATAATATTTTTTGCCATCTAAAGTTTAAGAGAGTATTTATTTATTCTCTTTCACTGTAGAGCAAGCAAAATGATTGCTAGGATGAGGATTTGTAGCCACCAAAGAAGCATTGCGCTGCAGACAAGGTTTGCTGATTTATATAATGTTAAGAACTCATCATGGTTGAGTAGGAATACATTATGTTGGTACTGTTTGCAACTATCTATGTTTACTATAGGTTGTTCATTATAGAACAAAAAAACTTTGCTCTAAAATAATGATGTGCAAAAGAAAAGAAAGATTCTGCTGCATACAAGGTTAATTCACTTCTCTACTCTTTGGAACTCATGAACATGGTTGAGCATCAAAATAATATGATGCTAAGGTTTGGAAGTAACATTATTTCAAAAGCAAATTGAGCCATTGTAATGAATTGTTGTCTTACACTATAGGACATGGAAACTTATAACCAAGATAACAATACTATACAATCATATAAAGTTTCTGCTGCATACAGGGATTGTTTTTCCTTTCATTGTGTATACTAATAACATTTCTTTCTTATTATAGTTTGCATGAATTCACTGATTATTATGGTTATATGGCACACCAAAGAAAGTCACGTCCACGATGACACCAGGCTGGCCCTAAAAAAAGAAAGTCACGTCCACAATGATGCCTACTAAAAAAAGATGGCAAAAGGAGCTAGTTCAATAGTTCTTGATGATGTATAAGATACACCTTCTAAATTTTGTCTCCACTATTTTTATTTTTCTAACAATTTATTTAAATTACAGATATGTTTTTAGAAACAACAGCGTGGTGTAGTGAATTGGTTGGATACCAATTCGTAGCGGTACGATAGTCCTTAAATTTACTTAATATGTGATTCTTTACAAATATTTAATTGCATCCTTTCTAAATTATTTGCTCGTGTACTTATATGTGTGGACTAGGTTGGCACTAAAGTATTCTTGAAGAGTTAGAAAAATGCAAATAAGGATGTGGCACTTGCTACAGTCAAAAGTTGTGATCCAAAAGATAAACTTGATGGCATTCAGCTAGGAAATGAATTTTGGATGGTGCATGTCGATCTTGCAGTTGTGAAATGTGAACAATTGATCGGCCATACAAAGGCTACAAATTGATTGTCATGTAATAGGAGCTGATATTGTGTGGCCTTCAACTTATGTATGGTGCTCCTTTTAATTTTGTTACTTTAATATTATAATTTTGTTTCTTCCTAATGATGCATTAATGGACTCCAATTTTTCATTATAGGTTGATAAGACAAATGGATGATGTTGTGGTTGCATGTTGAACGCGAGGTGAAGAATGGTGACATTGGCTGATGAATTTTATTATGTTTAGATTTTTATTTTTAGGAAATGATTTTTGAAGAAAATATGCATTATGTGGATGATTTTCTATGTAATGCAACAATTTTTTTTAATATAAGAGTGTTCTTTTTTAGCATGTTATGACCAATAATGATTTATTTCATTTTGACTTCTACACTGAGAGACCATGTGGATGTGACCCCATATTTGTGATGAGTAATTGACACGTGTTCTAGAAAGTTTGAGTTTGATTTTGTGGGTTTGCGCCAAGTCGGCGCATGGCGCAGTCTAGTTCGGTTAGATGTGCTTGGATCGCTTGTCCTTCTTTCCGATCGGTCATTTGGGCAATTTCGTGCTTAAGTACGTTTTACTGATGCTAATGTTGATTATATTATCTCGAGCGGTGCTATGTGATGTTTTCTTGTCCGTGATGGCTGCAAGACCTTGAGGCGGAGTCGTGGCGAAGCATGAGATGGCCGGACTAGGCACAGGCGGTGCTGAGGTCAAAGCGATCGGGAGATGCTGAAGACAACGAGGACTCGAGGTGGTTGCGAGGCTTGGATGGCAAGAAATGAGGAAGCTTCCCGGAAGATGCAGGAGTGGCATTTTGGTAAATGCGCAAGGCTGTAGAGTGGAAGCGATTTCGGTTTTGAGTTAACGGGTAAAAGGGTTAAGTTGTAATGGGCAAAGCAAATTAAACCCGCTAACTTGAGGCTATATATAGAGGGTTGTTCCCCGGTGGCATTAAGGCTTTGGGGGTTAGTTTTGCTTTTCTCTGATGTGCTATTGAGGAGTTGGTGAGGAGAGCAGAAGTAGTTTTGCTTTCTGTCTCCTTGTCTGTATGAGTTCGTGAGTTCTTGCTTTTCTGAGATTGTAAGAGATGATTTGAGTTTTGCTTTCTGTCTCCTTGTCTGTATGAGTTCGTGGTCTGCCTAAACTCAAGATGGTCAAAGATCTAGTTTGCGCTCCTTGCCGGCACGGCAAGATGGTTGCCGCCTCTCATCCTCCGGTCACAGTGACTATGACCGATGCACCAGGACAGCTGCTCCACATGGATGGTCCAGCTAGAGTGCAGTCGGCAGGAGGGAAGTGGTATGTTCTTGTCGTGGTCGATGACTTCTCGATGTACTCTTGGGTGTTTTTCTTAGCCTCAAAGGATGAGACATTTACCCATTTTCGGGGTCTGTTTAGTAGGCTTTCTGTTGAGCTTCCGGGTGCCTTACGAGCGATCCGCAGTAACAATAGCACGGAGTTCAAGAATTCCTACTTTGAGATATTTTACGATGAGACAGGTGTAGAGCACCAGTTCTCTTCTCCGCACGTCCCCCAGCAAAATGGCGTCGTGGAGAGGAAGAACCGTACCTTGGTCGAGATGGGCAAGACGATGCTTGATGAGTATTCTACACCTCGAAAGTTGTGGGCTGAGGTGATAGCCACCGCGTGCCATGTTTCAAACAGAGTTTTTCTGAGGGCACACTTGCATCGCACTTCTTATGAGTTGAGATATGGGCGAAAGCCCAGTGTTTCTCATTTTCGCGTGTTTGATTGCAAGTGTTTTATTCTGAAGTCTGGGAACCTAGATAAGTCCGAGTCACAATCTTGTGATGGGATTTTTCTGGGTTACTCGACTTTGTCGCGGCCGTATAGGGTCTGGAACTGCGAGTCTAGTAAAATGGTAGAAACCTGTGAGGTGACTTTCGATGAGGCCAGTCCAGGGACTAGGCCTGATATATCAGGTTCTGTAGAGCAGTCCGAGCCCATCTTTGTAGACAATGAGGAGGATGGAGATGAGGGTTGTCTACCCGATCCAGTTTCTCCTCCCCTTGAGGTGTCTGCTTCTATCACCGCACCTCGAGGAGATCAGCCCATTCCTTCCGCATCTTCTGGAGCAGTGGCTCTGCTCCTACCTCGTCAGCTCATGAGGTAGATGCCACTTCTTTCTCTCATCCAGGACCTCCCCGTCATATCCAAAAAGATCATCCTTCAGAGCAGATAATAGGAGATCTCTTTGAGCGCGTCACATGCTCAAAATCTGGCATGTCTCACTTCTATCTCCACTCTGCCTTTGTTGCCTCTTTCGAGCCCAAGGATGTTAGTCATGCTCTTTCAAACGGGTCTTGGGTCAATGCCATGCATGAGTTAGAGAACTTTGAGAGAAACAAGGTCTGGTCACTTGTTGAGCCCCCTAGAGGTCATAATGTCATAGGTACCAAGTGGGTGTTCAAAAACAAGCAGAGTGAGGATGGGGTAGTCATTCGAAACAAAGCTAGATTGGTAGCTCTGGGTTTCTCCCAGGTTGAAAGTCTAGATTTTGAGGAGACCTTTGCCCCTGTAGCTAGGCTAGAGGCCATTAAGATCTTGCTTGCATTCGCAGCGTCTAAGGGCTTCAAGCTTTACCGAATGGATGTCAAGAGTGTCTTCCTCAATGGGTATATTGAGGAAGAGGTCTATGTTAGGCAGCCTCTAGGTTTCGAGAACCCTAAATATGTCTACAAGCTTTCCAAATCCATGTATGGACTTAAGCAGGCCCTTAAAGCTTAGTATGAGAGGCTTAAGTCCTATGTGTTGAGTCATAGGTTTGAGATGGGTAAGGTAGACAAAACCTTGTTCATTCGTAGGCATGGCAATGACCTTCTATTTGTCCAGATTTATGTGGATGACATCATCTTTGGCGGCTCCTTCCATGCTCTTGTTTCCCAGTTCTCTGATGTCATGAGCATAGAGTTTGAGATGAGCATGATGGGCGAGTTGAGCTTCTTCCTTGGATTCCAGATCAAGCAGATTTGAGAGGGTACTTTCTTGCATGAGGGCAAGTACACTCGTGACCTCCTGTGACGCTTTGACATGAGTGATGGCAAGCCTATGTCTACTCCTATGGCTTCATCAGCTTCTCTTGATCCAGATGAGGATGACGAGCCAGTTGATCAGAAAGAGTATCGCAGCATGATTGGCTCCCTCTTGTACCTCACTGCCTCGAGACCGGACATACACTTCTCAGTGTGTCTGTGTGCTCGATTTCAGGCCTCTCCTCGCGTATCTCACCTCCAGGCGGTGAAACGCATCTTTCGGTATCTTCGAGCTACCACTGACTATGGTATATGATACTCTTTCTCGTCCTGTCTTTCCCTTAGAGCCTATTCCGACGCAGACTTTGCTGGCTGTAGGATAGATAGGAAGAGCACTTTTGGCACTTGCCAATTCATTGGCACTTCTCTCGTCTCCTGGTCTTCTAGGAAGCAGTCAAGTGTTACATAGTCCACCGCAGAGGCTGAGTACATTGCTGCCGCTAGTTGCTGCAGCCAGGTACTTTGGATGGCTTCGACTTTGCGGGACTTTGGGTTAGTTATAGACAGTGTTCCACTCTTTTGTGATAACACTTCTGCCATTAATATTGCCAAGAACCCAGTGCAGCAATCCCGGACCAAGCACATTGATATCAGATATTACTTCCTTAGAGACCATGTGGAGAAGGGTGACATAGTGCTCCAGTTTGTGGAGAGTGACCACCAGTTGGCTAATATCTTTACCAAGCCTTTGGATAGCTCTAGGTTTTCAGCCTTGTGGGGAGAGCTTGGGGTGGTTTGTCCTTGTGGACTGTTGTGAGGGGGAGCTTTGCGCTTCATGGTTTATCCTGTTTATTATGCTCTTGCTCCTTTCTGTTGCATTGCATGTGGGTGCATTTGAGTTAGTCCTTCTAGCATAGATTAGAGTGGTTCTCTCGTCTAGTTTCTTAGACTTCTTCCTCTCATCTTGTGATTCTAGGATGCTGCTTATTAGCTGTCTCTCTTCTCATTAGGTTGAGTTCACTCACTTCTTATAGGTCTAGCGAGGGTTGGGCCACCCTTGGGTAGACATGAAACGTGTTTACTCCCTAGGTTGTTAGAAGATCAGTTGATAGTCCTAGCGTCATATGGGGTAGATGAGAGTCAGTCTGAGCCATCGTATCTGTTGTGGTTACAGACCAAACAGAGAGAGAGTATGGTAGTGGAGAGTTAGGTGAGCAATGGCTTAGGGTTTCTCCCCATGGCCTGTGTTGTATATACATATCCATACGGGGAGTGCTTTTACAATTATACCCTTACATCTGAGTATTCCCCTCAGGGGCACTTATGCCATTACACATGTCCCATTCTGGGCCTTAAAACCTCTAACAGGCCTGCTGGGCTTAGGTGGGGGCCACCCCTGCAACAGGAGCTTCTCATGGTGAAGGACTTCACAGGCCGAAGCCATGTCGCCGAACCCTTTGGCCCCCTCCGTCCCTGCGGCCTGTGAACGTTCCCAACGTTCGGTGGAGCCTTATTGCCTGGTGTAGTGTTCGCCCCGCCGCGAAGATATGATGCAGGGCGGGTTGGCGAAGTAATGGGATTGAGCTTGAATCCAGAGGTGTTGGCAGAGTCAGATGCGTCAGCAGGGGCAGGCGAAGCGGGCCCCTAAGTCGTCGCGTGGGCGCGTGACAGCGGACTTTGACATCGAGCACCCTTAATGATAAATGACTGTCGGTCTGCCTTGCGAGGCCTCGTGCTGCGACGTTCCTTCTTGTGGCAATCCCAATGGCGAAATATGCTTGGTGCGGCACAGGGCTTGAAGCGTCGTGGCCATACGATGCTTGCGACGCTCCTCCGCCCGTTGAGCTTTCTTCTCGTCGGTTGGACTTCTGCCGGTTGGGCTTCTGCCTTCGCGTTTCCCGAACTACAGGGAGCCCAAGCAGCTGGATCTCAGCTGACATGGGCTGTGACATTGTCCCGTGGACTCCGATTCGCTCGCCTACACCTCCTGCTGCGCCTGGGACGTCCTGCGGTGCCGAAGCGAGGTACTTCCCTGCGAAGGTGGGGCCGGGAGCGACGCCGGAGTGTTTCTGACGGGGCCGGGACATGGGAACGAGTCGAGGTGGGGGGCGGGGTTTCCCCGCTAAAACGGAGACTCGCCCGTGTTAGGTTGCTGAAGTCGGAGCGGCGTGATTATGGCTCTGCAGTCCGGTAGTGCGCTTTAATGGCTCCTGGAATCACGCCGACCCCTGGGATGGTAGAAGCAGGCTACCGCAGCCGTACGTGCTTTTCCACTTAGGGTGTACACGCGGTGGTCCATGATTGGCGCGTCGTGGGCTGTCAGTGGTCGCACGACCGCAACCGTTCGCCCCTTCCCTAGAAGGGTGGGACACGTGGCAGGGTGCCATGGGCGTGTCGTGCGCCGTCCGCCCACCTACTAGCGCGCATAGTTGCTAGCGGTTTGCGCTTCCTGATTGTGGGCAGCCGAACCGCTGGGCTTCCGCGGGTCGCGCTTCCGATGTACGGCCGCTGGTTGAGGTTCCCGCCGGCTCCGGGGCACAGCAAGGATATATATATGCTGTCGCCCTGTGCCACCCTTCATAGGGCCACGCCCGGGTTCGTCTGGAATGTTCTTGGTCTCGAAAATAGGCTGCCTCTGTTCATCTGCATTCTTTGAGGGGACTGTTTTGCGGTGGGGTTAGCGCGGCTGGGCATTGTCATAGAATGTTGATGAATAGAAGGATGCCTATTTTTGAGTTTCAGAAAGAACTTGTCTTCGTCCTGGCGCCGGGCGCTGTGGTCCGCCGGCCGCGCTGTGCTACTAGGATGATCGTGCCCTTGTAGATAGGTCTTCCTCAGTCCATGCGCAGTTGAAGTAGACGCGCGAGCGCTCCGTCCCCTACCTTTCGAGGTGGTGGCGGTGGAGCCGGCGCCTTAGTCGAAGTAGACACGCGAGCGCTCCGTCCCCTACCTTCCGAAGTGGTGGCGGCGGAGCCGGCGCCTTAGTCGAAGTAGACGCGCGAGCGCTCTGTCCCCTACCTTTTGAAATGGTGGCGGCGGAGCTGGCACCTTAGTCGAAATAGATGCGCGCGTGATGCTCGTGAGTGTAAGCTGCCACCACGTCTCACGCCGACTTTACAAGGTGCATACGGAGGCAAGCCTCGACTGCCCTTTGCGCGATCACTGCGAGATGCATGCGGAGGCGAGCCTCTAGTTCATCTTATCAAGACTCATGGTGCAAGGATCGTCGATCACACGGTGTTTATACTCCGGAGAGTAGGCCTAGGGATAATACCTATGCGTGCGCGAGAGCTTCTACGTCTTATTTACACTCCGTAGAATGCGTGGGACTATCAACCACGCCTTGTTTATACTCCAGAGAGTACACATAGAGATAATACTTATGCGTGCGTGGGAGCGTCCGCGTCTTGTTTAGACTCAGTAGAGTGCGCAGGGACAACATCCGCGTCTTATTTATACTCCGTAGAGTGCGCACGGAGGTAGGCCTCACGTTGCGTCTTATTTAGAGTCCGTGGACTGCGCGCGGAGGCAAGCCTCCGCACGTTGCGGGCGGTGAAGGTGCGTGCGGAGGCGGGCCTCAACGCTACGTCTTATTTATACTCCGTAGAGTGCGTGCAGAGGCGGACCTCAACGCTACGTCTTTTTTAGAGTCCGTGGACTGCGCGCGGAGGCAAGCCTCCGCGCATTGCGGGCCGTGAAGTTGCGTGCGGAGGCGGGCCTCAACGCTACGTCTTATTTATACTCCGTAGAGTGCGTGCAGAGGCGGACCTCAACGCTACGTCTTATTTATGTGCGGGCAGGTGAAGTTGCGTGCGGAGGCGGGCCTCAACGCTACGTCTTATTTATACTCCGTAGAGTGCATGCGGAGGCGGACCTCAACGCTACGTCTTATTTAGAGTACGTGGACTGCGCGCAGAGGCAAGCTTCCGCGCGTTGCGGGCGGTTAAGTTGCGTGCGGAGGCGGGCCTCAATGCTACGTCTTATTTATACTCCGTAGAGTGCGTGCGGAGGCGGACCTCAACGCTACGTCTTATTTACAGTCCGTGGACTACGCGCGGAGGCAAGCCTCCGCGCGTTGCGGGCGGTGAAGTTGCGTGCGGAGGTGGACATCAACGCTACGTTTTATTTATACTCCGTAGAGTGCGTGCGGAGGCCTCCCCCCACGCGTCTTTGTTTATACCCATACCCGTGTTTTTCACGGAGAGTGTGCACGCGGACGCGTGTCTTTGTTTATACTCATGCCCGTGTTTTTCACAGAGAGTGCGCGCGCAGATGCGTGTCTTTGTTTATACTCGTGCCCGTGTTTTTCACGGAGAGTGCACGCGCGGACGCGTGTCTTTGTTTATACTCGTGCCCGTGTTTTTCACGGAAAGTGTGCGCGCGGACGCGTGTCTTTGTTTATACTCGTGCCCGTGTTTTTCACGGAGCGTGCGGGCGTGAACACGTGTCTTTGTTTATACTCATACCCGTGTTTTTCACGGAGAGTGTGCGCGCGGACGCGTGTCTTCGTTTATACTCATGGAGAGTGCGCGCGAAGGTAATCCTTCTCACGCTTCTTGCGGGAAACAAGACAATTTTTGCAAACGGTGAACTTTATTAAATTCCCGTTTGCGCGGGTGAGCGATTACAAAAGGTGGGATATTGACCACTGACCATTTAAGGACGGGAACGGCTGCGGCTGTCATCGCCCGGTGATGAGGCGGGGCACAGTGGGAGCCTCTGCTGCTGGGGTAACGCGCGCGGGGGCCCGGCGGGGTGCTTCCCGAAGCTGCCAAGGATCATCACACTTGCACACCTGGCCTAGGTGTTTCGTCGTGCCTCGTGGTGTGGACCTCTTCTGCCGAGCTCTATGCGCCGAGCCATATCCTGGTCGCCGTGGACGGTGATGATGGCCCACGGTCCAGGGAGCTTCATACATAGGAAGCTGTGATGTTGGACTGCCCCGAGAGAGTTCAAGGTTGGCCGCCCCAATATAGCGTTGTAGGGGTACGAGATGTCGACAACGTCGAAGGTGGCGTCCTCACTCCTCACATTATCGTCTCGGCCAAAGGAGACTTGGAGGCATATCTGGCCCAATGCCCGCAGAGGTTGCCCTTCGAAGCCCTGCAGGGGGATGCCTGAAGGGCTCAATCGACTTCGGGGGATCCCCATTTGATCGAAGGCCGCTGCGAACAAGATGTTCGCGGAGCTTCCTCCGTCGACCAGGACGCGCCTGACTTCTCATCCTGCGATGACGACCTGGACGACCAGGGGATCGTGGTGCGGGAATTCCACGACCGGTGGCGCCTGTGCTGGGTATGCCGCGACGTGGTGTAGCCTCCTCGCATAGGCCTTCCGCTGTCGCGCCGAGGCGAACTCCAACGAGGAGCCCCTGGAGATGACGTTTATGACCCTGCGCTGGGCTCCTTTCGGGGCTTGCAATTGCAGGAGGCCCTCCCTAGGTTGCTGCACGTGGGCCTGAATCCGCAGGGGGCCTTCCTGGGGTTGCATTACTTGGTCCTGGGGGTGTTGGACGTGAACCACGACGGGTGGGCGCGCCTCAGGGTTTCTGTCTCTGGCGACGCTCTGCCGGAGTGCTGCGATGGTGGTGCACGCACGCGTGTCGTGGCTGCCCCGACCGTGGACTTCGCACCACTGCCCATGGTGCTGGTCGTTGTACTCTTCGTGGGCTCTGTCGTCGTGACCCTGCCCGCGCCCCCGCCCCCGGCCACAGCGCCCTCTGCCGCCGCAACCAGTAGGGGCGTTGTCCTCGGAGCCACCCTTGATGTCAAAGACGTAGCGAGGTTTCTGAGATTTGCGTTGGTCATGCTAGGGCTTGTCGCCCGACGAGTCTTTGTGCTAGGCCTCCTTGCGCTCGGAGGCATCCTTTGATGGCTCCTACTTACGCTTGCCTTTCGATGATCCCTCCTTCGGCGAGCCGTCGTTTTTTGCCGAGCCCTCCGCCTGGTTGGTGTCGGAGTCATCGCCATGTCTCCACCGCGCGTCTTCTTCCGCTCTAGCGTACTCTTCCATCTTGTCGAAGAGCTTCGCCACCGTCTTGATTGGTTTCCACGCGTTGTATTCGGCCATCAGTCCCGGGTGGAGGCCTTATATCGCTGCATTGATGACGGTTGTTTCATTGACGTCCTTGACCTGGCAACGTACCTTCGCAAAGCGCTTGAAGTAATCCCGAAGCCTCTCCGAAGGTTTTGCTTGACTGCGAAGAGCTGGTCCACGTCGACGCGCTCGACGTAGTTTCCCTGGAAGTTGTTGTAGAGTCGGTCGCGGATCTACTCCCACACGTAGATGGAATGTGGCTCGATGGTGAAGAACCAAGAGAGCGCCACCCCCTGCAATGCGAGCGGGAGCCCCTTTACCTTTGTGGTGTCATCTCCGCCGGCGGCTTCGATGGCGGTCTCATATGCGCGTACGAATTCCCGTGGGTCTATGTCGCCTTTGTACGCTTCAATGACACTCGGGAACTTGAAGTCCTCCGGCCATGCCGCCTGTTGCAGGCCCGCGAAGAGTGGGGACTCCGGGTCCACGTGTCGTAGTGGGACGCGGCTGGACATGGGGGCGTCGCGGCTATCCGCCCTCTCCGGTGTGGGCTCCGATGCGACCACCGGTGGGGCCTGTTGGCTCTGAGCCTCTTGCATGTCCCGTACGGATCTGCGGAGATCCGTTAGCTCCCGCTAAAACGCGCTGAGGGCCGCCAGCAGGGCGTTCTCCGCCGTGGATGTGGTTGGGGCCGTTGGCGTGCCTGGGGGCACGACCGGAGCGGCGGCAACCATGGCCTGTGCTCCCGGACTGCCCGCTGCGCTGGCGTGAAGAACTCCAGAACCGGTGACGAAGCCCGCGTTGCCGCCGGAACCGCTCACCGTTCCTGCACCGAGTGGGGGAGCGGACGCCGTGCCTGCGTGTGCATCGGCGTTGCTGCCTCCAACCACCCGAGCACCGTTGTCGGCGACTGTCGCGGTACCTGCAATGGGGTTACCTACCAAGCGCGGGGCGGTTTTGACTGTCGCACCGGCGGTGGCGGGGTCGAGCGTCGCGGCGGTGGTAGCGGGGTCGAGCGTCGCGGCGGTGGTGGCGGGGTCGAGCGTCGCGGCGGTGGTAGCGGGGTCGAGCGTCGCGGCAGTGGTCGCGGGGTTGAGCATCGCGGCGGTGGTGGCGAGGTCAAGCGTCGTGGCGGTGGTGGCGGTGTCAGGCGTCGCGTCATGAACACCGATGTTCGCGACCGCCACACCCGCATCGCCACCCACGCCTGCGGCTACCAACACTGAAGCCCTGGTATTGACGCGGGATTTCGCCGCTCCCACTTTTTTCTTCTTTGTCGCCGACGATGAAGCTTTCTTTGGTGTCATCCTTCTTCGGATCTGGAGGCTTGCTCTTGTCCTCCCCACGGACGGTGCCAACTGTCGTGGTTACAGACCAAATAGAGAGAGAGAGAGTATGGTAGTGGAGAGTTAGGTGAGCAATGGCTTAGGGTTTCTCTCCATGGCCTGTACTGTATATATATCCATATGGGGAGTGCTTTTACAATTATACCCTTACATCCGAGTATTCCCCTCAGGGGCACTTATATCATTATACATGTCTCATTTTGGGCCTTACATTCCTCTAACAGGCCTGCTGGGCTCAGGTGGGGGCCATCCCTACAACACTACTGAGTCAACCGTACTCTGATACCAAGATGATACGAGGGATGTTGATCTTCTTGATGTAGAATCAAGATAACTTGTGCAACCTAATGAGGTTGACATGGCCAACTGCTGCCCATGCAATGACCTGCGACGTATGAACTCACACACACTACTACAGAAAGCCTAATAGTAGACGCCTCATCACAGATGGTTTTGTGAAACCGTCTCTAATGAGCACTATTACAGACGGTTGTAATTTGGAGGACGTCTGTGGTATTTGTGGCGGGAAAATGGATTATCACAGACGGTTATTAACTATGAACCGTCTGTGATACGTTTGTATCACAGACGGTCTGTATTAAAAACCGTCTGTGATAATCCCAGACGGTTTTTTATTAAAAACCATCTGTGATAATGTCAGTAGGCATTTATTGCGCTGCTCAGACCGCATCTGTCTTCATTTCGATCCAGATCTAGCCACTGCTGCGCACTTTTTCACTCGGGAGGAAGCTAGGCGATTTCAGGCCTTGTTAATTTGGTGGGAAGAGGCAGAGATTGAGCTTTGAAGATTCATACTTTGCTGGTTGTTCTAGATATGGTTAGTAATGCAATTTATTTTTTCTTTAATTGCATTACAATTTAGTTCTAAGTAATCCATGAGTGGTTATTGAAGATGGTTAATTTGCAAAATTGTTGGTTATATAATAGCTGTTGTGTTTGTAATATGAATCTAGCAAATAAAGTCTCAATATAATAAATGTGGCCGGTATATATGTAGTTATAATTAGTTAATCTAGATTTTAATACTAAGTTGTTATATATGTACGTAACGTAGGACCGAAGCTGGATGTATGCCGCGAGCCGTGTGAGTGAAGAGTACATTAATGGCGTTTCTGCTTTTATAAGAGCTGCCGAGGAGGATATGTTGAATAAGGGGGCGATATATATGTGCTATCCATGCACTGACTGCGAGAATGTGAAGATGTTTAAGAACCGAGGGCAAATTGAATCGCACTTGATTCAGAGGGGTTTCAAAAAGGATTATACGTGTTGGACCAGTCATGGCGAAGTGAATGATCATATGCCGCCGGATGACATCGCCGGTGAAGTGAATGATATGCCCCCGGATGACATCACCTGTGAACTAAATGACATGCCGCCGGCTGATGTCGATTGTGGGTCGGATTCGGATAGGTTGCACGATGATAATCTGGATCAGATGCTTCGCGATGTTGAAGAGAACTATGATGAGAGAGAGTATGTTAAATTCCGTGGCTTGATGGAGGACTCAGAGAAACCTTTGTACACGGGATGCAAGTACACGAGGTTGTCGGCCGTGCTTGAACTGTTGAAATTGAAGGCAAGCAACGGTTGGTCGGACAAGAGTTTCACGGCGCTGCTAGGTCTTTTAGCGGACATGCTTCCGGAGGGAAATGAGTTGCCTAAAACCACGTATAAAGCCAAGAAGGTTCTTTGTCCGTTGGGAATGGAAGTAGAAAGAATACATGCATGCCCGAACGATTGTATCCTCTACCGTAAAGAGTATGCAAACATGCATGTATGTCCGGTGTGCAACGCATCCCGATACAAACGTAACAATCAATCAGTTGATGGCGAGGGAACAGAGGCGAAGAAAGGACCTCCTGCTAAGGTGACATGGTATTTTCCTATAATTCCCCGTTTGAAAAGGTTTTTTGCAAATCCAAAGGAGGCAAAACTGCTGCGTTGGCACTCGGAGGAGCGCAAGAAGGATGGAATGATAAGACACCTTGCTGATTCCGCGCAGTGGAGAAACATCGATAGGAGTTTTGCAGAGTTCGGTGCAGAACCAAGGAATATAAGGTTTGGACTGAGTACAGACGGAATGAATCCTTTCAGTAGCATGAGCAGCCGACATAGCACATGGCCCGTGACTCTCTACATCTATAACCTTCCTCCTTGGTTGTGTATGAAGCGAAAGTATATTTTGCTGTCGATACTTATCCAAGGGCCAAAACAACCTGGGAATGATATCGATGTGTTCCTAGCACCGTTGGTGGAAGATCTAAAAGTAATGTGGAACGAAGGGGTACAGGTATGGGATGCGTACAAACGAGAGAACTTCACTCTGCGCTCCTTATTATTCTGCACCATAAATGATTATCCTGCCCTTGGTAACCTATCGGGCCGTAGTACAAAAGGTGCCAAAGCTTGTACTCACTGTTTAGATGGTACCGAGAGTGTGTGGCTGAGACACTCACGCAAAACCGTCTACATGCGTCACCGCCGGTTCCTTCGGAGGGCTCACCCATACCGCAAGATGAAGAAACAATTTGACGGAGAGAAGGAAGATGGTTCAGCTCCAAGGCATTTAAGGGGACGCGAGGTTTATGATATGGTTAAGGATTTAGATGTTGTCCTCGGAAAGGGACGTAAATTGAGGGCTCATGAGAAGAACACCTGGAAGAAGAGATCAATATTTTGGGACTTACCTTATTGGGAGTACCTAGATGTTCGGCACTACATCGACGTCATGCACGTAGAAAAGAATGTGTGCGACAGCTTGATTGGTCTCTTACTGAACATCCGTGATAAAACAAAGGACGGTGTCAACGCACGGCTTGACTTGGCTGACATGGACATCAGGCCTGAGTTAGCACCGACAAGCACTGATAATGGACGAACGTACCTTCCCCCTGCGTGTTACACTCTGTCCAAGGCTGAGAAAACAGAACTGTGCCAGTGCTTGCATGGTGTGAAAGTTCCGTCTGGTTACTCCGGCAACGTGAAGAAACTTGTTTCGATGCAAGATTTGAAGTTAAATGGCATGAAGTCTCATGATTGTCATGTGCTGATGACACAGATGCTCCCTATTGCAATTAGAAATATTTTGCCGATCAAAGTCCGAGAGACAATCATGAGGCTATGTTATTTCTTTAACACAATTGCTCAGAAGGTCATCGATCCCGAAGGACTAGATGCTATGCAGGACGAGGTGGTGATGACTCTATGTCACCTTGAAATGTATTTCCCTCCTTCGTTTTTCGATATCATGGTCCATCTCATTGTTCACGTTGTGTGGGAGATAAAAATGTGCGGGCCCGTATTCCTACGCAGCATGTACCCATTTGAGAGGTTCATGGGAATTCTCAAGTCCTACGTACGGAATCGTTCTCGGCCGGAGGGCAGCATCGTCGAAGGTTATGCAAGCGAAGAGGTGATTGAGTTTTGTGTCGATTATATGGCTCAGATTCAACCAATAGGTGTCCCTCAATCTCGTCATGAAGGGAGGCTGAAGGGTCTCGGAGCTATCGGAAGGAAAGCAATCACTCCAGATATGGACACGTATACTCAAGCCCATTTCACGGTGTTGCAACACATGACTGAAGTGGCGCCTTATGTGGACCAGCACAAGGATGTGCTTCGGCAACAGAATCCAGAGCGGCCGGATGTTTGGATCATGAGGCAACACAACCGTTGGTTCAACCAATGGTTGAAGGAGCAAATTGCTAGGAGCTCGCCGAGTGAGACGCTGAGATGGTTGGCAAAAGGGCCGACATTTACAGTTGTGACATGGCAAGGATATGACATAAATGGGTACACATTCTATACGCAGTCTCAGGATGTCAAGAGCACTAACCAGAACAGCGGAGTCCGCATAGATGCATTCAGTGTTGATGGGTCGAGAAACTCGTACAATGGCTTAATAGAAGAGATTTGGGAGCTCGACTATGTGGTTTTCAAGATCCCCTTATTTCGCTGCCGTTGGGTGCATCTCCTCAGGTGAAGGTTGACAAGTACGGTGTCACGACCGTGGACCTCCAACGACATCGGGGGACGTCTCCTTTCGAAACCCTGCAGACCAGCAAGTGTCCCAGCGCCTGGTAAGATATCGATCGAACTACGTAGCTTGTAATTACTCCACAACTTCGTACGAATTGAAATGACATGTCGTGCTCTTGCAGGAAGAGCTGAGTTTTGAATCTACCCTGGGATCATTCCAGGGAACAAGGGAGAATGATATGCTCTCCGTGGCCCTGGGAAACAAGGAGCACCCGGGTCGTACGAGAGGCCTTGGGCTTTACATTCCTTGGAAACATGGTTTCCAAGATGACTCCGGAATGTATCGGCGTAGGAAGAGAAACAAAGCCGAGCGTGAGGAGCAGCTACGAGAAGAGATCAAGGAATCTCTTCGAGAGGAGCTATTTGCTCAGATGGGTGAAGTAATCAAAGAAGAGGTGCGGAAACAGACAGAAAGTCAGCAGGCCGCCACCGCCGCTGCTATGCTAGGTAGCCCGCACAACCGTCCGAGTAGCTGCGCGTCCAATCCGACGCATACCCAGTCCAAATTTCCTGTGGACGACATCCTGGTAATAATTATTACCTCTCGAATGCTTGCTCCATTGGTAGGCCTATTCGAGTAGCTAATTTTGTATCGTTATGTAGGAGCCTACGAACTGCAAGCTCCAAGTGAGATATGGCGCCATTCCCTTGTACGCTGCTTAGGGCCAGGCATATTCGTCTGGTAACGGGGCCATGGTGCACGGCCAAGCTTTAGCGCCAGGCTTCGCAAAAGTTAATGTGGATGGTGTGTATGTCAATTTTGAGGTGGTCCCGCTACCGAAGCCCCCCAACGACGAGATCGTGTCTCTAGGACAGACCATTGGAACATTCATCCAGTGGCCCAAAAGCGACATCTTCCTGGAGGCTTCTTCACCGGTGGCAGGACCAGAGCAACATGCACTGGTGCCATCTCCAGTACAAGACCAGTCGGTTCCACCACCGGATACTACAACGATGCTATCTCCACGGGCCCTATTCTCGCCAGAGCAACTTGCACCGCTGCTACCTTCAAAGTCGACTTCCGTGAAGTCGACCTATAGCCGAGGCAGCAAGGCCAGCAAGGGCAAAGCAAAGAAGACCAATGATGATCTTCCGTACCACCATTTGGCCCGCAAATTCGTGCTTGGCGAGCCGTTGCTCGAGCAAAAAGCCCTCCAAAAGCTACCATATAGTTGCATGCAATTGCACACGTGGTATATGCAGCAGTCCAATAAGCCAGAGGGAGAACGGACTTCAAGTATCACTGTCAAATTCTCCGAGGAAGATTTACACCACAATCTTCAAGAGTGTACATTCGTGGTCGCCTTTGAGGATTTATTCGAGCTGTTCATGCTCAACGCTCTTGACGTCTCAATCGTTCGATGCTGGACGCTGTAAGTGTGTACAATCACAGTCTCCGTTAATGTCATACCGATAAATGCCATATCTAATTTTTTGCTTTCGTGTGTATATATATAGACACATGCTGATTAAAGCTAGAGTATCGAACTCATCAGCTGGTTTCTTGGACCCACAATTGGTCGCCAAGACTACCATCGACGTGGAGGCATCCCTCGTCGAGAGGTACATTGCATCAGGCCTGCTGAGTTGCCGCAATAAGGACTATGTACTTATGCCCTTCAATCAGAGCTTTCATTGGATTTTAATAGTAATTGTACCAAAATGGAACAAGGTATATTACCTTGATTCCCTAAGTAAGAATAAAATGGACTTCACAGTTGTCAGCCAAGTAATCAATAGGTAAGCACATATTCCCCATACATATCTACATTGTACTCTTTCTTTCCTTCCGAATGATTAAGGTTAACCTTTTCGAATTACGTAGGGCGTTCGCGATGTACATTGAAAAGGGAGGTGACTCGAAGCGCGGGGCCAACGGCCTGCTGACACATGTTCGAGATTTTAAGGTATTCGCTATTTCACATTAATTAATCCTATGCAACAGATGGTACTAATGCCTTTTGAACTAACACATTCCATTTTTTGCAGTGCCACCAGCAGCAGCCGGGCAACACATGTGGATACTACGTTTGCCAACATATGGAACTACTCCTCGATTCCTCGAGGGTCACCAATCGCAAGGTTTGTCACTCTTCCCATAATTACTTCATACTTATCACGTTACATATATATGTACATTGATATTCCTATCGACAGGCTGTATCAATCCCGTCAACTGCATTGAAACAGTCTGAGCTTCGAGAGGTTCAATCAGAGTTGGCGTTCTTTTTGCTGACTCAAGTCATACAGCCAGAAGGACGGTTCCACTGCTCACACTGATTTCTTATTGGTCTTATCACTAAGTGTAAATGCAGTGTAGATCTTTTGTAACTGTGCATTTGTTAATGGATATTTCAGTTCAATTCAATTAATTGATTTGCGAAATGGATGCATGCTTTATGTCTGTGAGATGAAGTGCGATGTCAATTGGATGTTTTATGTCTGCGAAATGTACCTGAAAGCAAATGAGATGTGTGAATTGTATGTTTTTTGTCTGTGATTATCTGCTTGTTTCAGAGGGCATGGCTAGCATTTCCTGAGGCTAGCCAATAAACAGAAATAGATTTTGGTTTAGGAGGAAGGAATATCACAGACGGTTTTTAAGTAAAAACCGTCTGTGATATGTATCACAGACGGTTTTTCATTAAAAACCGTCTGTGATTATCGGTTATCACAGACGGTTTTTAATTAAAAACCGTCTGTGATATCTGATAATCACAGACGGTTTTTAATTAAAAACCGTCTGTGATATCTAATAATCACAGACGGTTCGAAAACCGTCTGTGATAACCTTCGATCATCACTGACCCATAAATTCAGACGGTTCAGAAAACCGTCTGTGATGACGTTTCTGAACCGTCTGTAATGTCGATTTCTGTAGTAGTGACAACTACACACTTGATTGTTCTTCCACCCAACCATGAAGAAGTAGAAGGCGTGCTTGCAATTCCGCAAGAGAATATCAAGAACACGGGAAACAGAACATCCAATTCCCCTCTCCAATTGTGAGAACAACAAGTGTCATAGCTCTTTTCTGAATTCATTCTATTAATTCGTGGTCTCAAGTTTACAATAAGTGTGCTAGGGTATTTAAGGAATCCCCCACGCACGCATTGGTCTAGGGCTGGCTTGTTCAGCCAAGAGGCTGAGACAATCTCCTATTCAGTCAAGAGACGGAAACGAACCCATCTAACCTAGAGTGGACTCAAGTCTGACTAGCAAAAAGTTTGGACTAAACTTTAGCAAAAATAAGATACATGGCTAAGACAACTCGGTTTCAACCTTGAACTCAGCACGTAGGCCATGCGAACACTCTAATCTGTGTTGTTCAGTTTTTGGGAGTTCCTTTGGAAAACCCAGCCGGTTCTTTGGAGAACTCTAAAAAACTGAGGTCATTTCTTGTTGTACACATCACTTCTTGGTTTGAATTGGCCGCAAGGACATGGGCATTTCTCCATTCGCCCGGGTATCTCTCTATGCACCATCGCATGGGCTTTCTTCCTAGCCGCATAAGCTAGGCCTTCTTTCTCCTGGCCTTATGCCCTCTTCTCCTCTTGCTCTCCCATGTGCTTGAATGCAAGTGTTGCTACTCCATCTTTGTGCTCCTCCATTGTTTTGGCCTCGACCTCCCTCCGCTCTCTCACTCAGTTCCAAAACCTTCAGACTTGTCAAACCTAAGAATACATAAAGTATTTACATGAGGTAGTATCCAATTATCATGGAAAACATAAGAAAACTCATTAAGAAACAAATACACCTGGTGGTTCAATAATTTGGCCTTAGCTCATGTTATTAGACCCTTAGGCACGTCATGAACAATGTTCTCATGTACACTTGAGAGTTCAAAGATACAATAGTATTGAGGATATCCTTATCAAGAGGACCGACGAGAAAGACAAATGGGGGGTGGGCCCGTTGGAACTCAAGACCGGAGTGGAGGCGTCCAATTAATTCATTCCCATGGATAAGTGTCTACATCAAAGCAATATCGTTCAAATAATGTTTCTTTATTTCAAAACTTTTTCTTCTCTTCTATTAACGAAGGTAGACCTCTCTGCCCTAGCTTCAAAAAACATAATAGTTAATAAAAGTTTCATCCACATGTTTAGAGTATAAAAAAAATTAGGGAAGTACTAGCCCCTATACGTCTGATGAAAACGTTCTCATCGGATGGTCCGGTGCAACAATTCCACATAGCATGAGCAATATATTTATTGAACTTGTGCAACCAAAAGAAAAAACATCTACAACATTGTTTTTTGCGGGGAACATCTGCAACGAATTGGACACAAAACTTTTGAAAAAGTGTTACCGCAACATCCAAGGATAGGAGCTGCACTTCTAGCTAGGAAATATATGCAACATCACATGTACCAACTAATGATTTAAAGGATTGTTGCGGCAACATCTGAAAAACACGGGTGCAACATCTGAAAATACTTGGTGCAACATCTATAACAATCTAAAAATCTAACTCGTTCTTCACTACTCCCCAATGTCTTCCCCCTTCTACTCTCTTGATCTCTTCCTGTGACCTCCATTGGTGAGGGGCTAGAGATCTCCAAACCACCTTCATGACGGCAACCTCCAGCACTAACGGTGATTTGGGCCTTGCTGAGCAAAGGACAACGTGGGAGAGGAGCTGAAGCAGCAGTAGTAGTGAAGGCTCATGCTGTCTCTCTCTCCCAATTCAAAACTCCTCAGGTGTTCATGTATATCTAAATTGAGTGGATGCTTGGATAGATTCAGGATGGGGAATACAAAAAACATACATGCAAGACTTGATTTTGATTTTGATTTGTGTGTTTGGGGAAATGAATGGGGTGGAACTGTGGAAGTGAAGAGTTTTGGGGAGAGAAGAAGCAGTAGAGGAGAAAGAAGGGTGTGCATTAAGCGGCGGATGTGGAGCTATCGCTCTGGACATCAGATGCTTAGCATTTTCCAAAAAATTATCCTGAGTAATCAATAAAGCACTTTCTTTGTTGGAAGTCGTACGACTTCCTAGGATCTTTACGACCGCTTAGGATCGGTTACAACCTGTTTTGAAGGCTTACGACCGGTTTTGACTGCCTCCCAAATGCTTACGACCGGTTTTGACTGCCTCCCAAATGCTTACGACCACTCTGGTAACCATTCGACCTCTTCTCCCTGCTGCTGCTCTGCCCTTTCTTCGATTGCGCTCGAATTACCGTGATCGCACTCCTCCATGAGACCACGATCACGCAGTGATGCTGGTGATCGCTGTTCACTGTCGTCAAAACACCCTTTTGACCACGTTCAGGTCTTCTCGGCACAGTCGTAATTTCCTTCGACCACTCACACCATGGTCGTAACCTTCACAGCATGGTCAAACGCTTATCATGTGGTCCATATCCCTTACGACCACGTTCTACGCCCCTTCAACGTGGTCGAACACCTCTACGACTACGTTCAATTTGGTCTTGCCGTGGTCGTAGCGCCTCTCGATCACCTTCGTCGATGCTTTGTCGTGGTCGTAGGTACTCCCAACCACGTTTGCCGTGTTCATGAGCCCTTCTGACCACGTCTTGCAAGATCACACGATGAAATCAACGCTCAGGGATTACTTTTCTCTTCTCCTTTACATGCAATTGCTTGGTACATTTCGGCACACCTTGGTTACAAGACTTCACCCCCTTTTATACCTTGTTATTCGACTTTAACTCGGGTTCGACTACAATTACAAAACCAACTTTGACTTCGACACCAGTTCTAACTTTCGACTACGACTTCTGCTGTTTTTCGACTTCAAATACAACTGAGTTTTCGGTCTGACCGATGCAGCTAAAAAGCTCTATTTCGACTTCGACTTCCGATTTTTTCTCCGTCTCGACTTCAATCACTTCCAAACTTTGTATATGACTTCTAAACAAGATTATCTCCAACATTCTCTCCCTAATCTTGTTTAGTGACTTTCGATTATGTTGATCTTCCTCCTCGATCATATTGACCTTTTCCTGCACCTGCTTCTTCTTTGACTGGGCTTCCTGGGCTGGAGCACCTGCTCCCACAGCCTTTGTTCTGGTCGTCTTCTCCCTGCAACTCTTGCTCACGCTTCCTCCACCAGCAACTCATTTCACTGTTGTGTGGCCTTGCTTTCGACCACCGTCCTTCATGCCGTGCTTCCTCTCGCCACCTTGGAATCCAACTCTGACTTCCTTCTCTTGTTCACGTGAGAGCTCCTCCCGAGCTTCTGCTTGTCACGTCTTTGCATGCATCCTGAGGTCTATGCTGACCACTCATGCTTTCGCTGCTTCGACCTCCCTTTGTGCCAGTTGTGCCTAGTACAACTTCACCTTGCTTTCCTCCGTCCGCATGTGCGCCTCCAGAGACATCTACATGCGAGTGGGCAGCTCCTGTGCCGCTCGCTACAACTTTTCCTGTTGCGTGAGGTCGGTATCGACCACCCGGGCCGATGATGTTTCGACCTCTTAGGCCGATCCTGGGACCTGTGCATGCAGGTGGTCGTCCGAAGACTGCTGAACACCTACCGCTGGTTTGTCATGGTCGTAATGTCTTCCAACCACGCTCAAACATTTTTTTGCCATGGTCGTAGCGTCTCCCCACCACGTTCAGTCTTTGTTTGCCATGGTTGAACGCCTTCCCGACCATGTCCGGTCACCTCTGCCGATTTGCTCGTTACGACTTCAAACTTTTTCTTGCCGTCTGCTGACTTGCTTTTCATCCGACTTGTTTGTCATGACTTCAAGCTGGCCTTTGACTACCAATAGATGAAGTCTTTCATGCTCTGGTTCCTCCAGACCATTCTCCACACAAACTGGTCTCCAAATTTTCGACGGTATCTTGTACAACCGATTTGCTGATTTTTGAACCTTCATTTGCAGCCGCTCATTGCTGTCTAAAACTCTCAGATGAACGTCTTTCAATTCAACTTGGCACCCTTCTTCAGTTAGCTGTCCCAGACTTATAACATTGCTGCAAAGACTTGGTATGTAATATACATCTGACAACGGTCTTTCACTTCCATCCTTGCTGATGGACCATGTGGAGGTGACCCCGAGTGTGTGATGAGTAATTGACATTGGTTTAGGAAAGTCGAGTTTGGTTTGTGTGGTTCGGACCATGTCATTTTGCGTGGTGCAATCAGCTTCGATCAGACTTGGTCAAACCTGGTCAAAGCGATTAGGATGCATATTATGTTGATTTATCAGGTTTGGGCTATCTCATGCTTAATGTGATTCATTGATGCTATTTGAGCTTACATGTATCGAGCGGTGCTATGTGATGTGTTTCTTGTCTGTGATGGCTGCAGGACGTCGAGGCGGAGTCGTGGCGAGACACAAGGTGACTGGACTAGACACAGGCGGTGTCGAGGTCAGAACGGTCGGAGGTGTCGAAGACGGCGGAGACTCGAGGTGGTTGCGAGGCTTGGACGACAAAGAACGCGGAAACTTCCCGTAAGGTGCAGGAGGGGTGTTTCGGTAAAAACGCAAAGCTGCACAGGTGGAAGCGGTTCCGTTCGGGGTTTAGCGGGCGTAATGGGTTGGAGACCCGTTAGCCAAAGGCTATAAATAGGGGTGAATTTCTGGTTGTATGCATGGCTTTGGGAGAGAGTTAGAGTTTTACTTTAGTCAAAATAGCCTTTGGAGAGGTTGTTTTGCTTTGGGGCTTTAGTTGGTGAGAGTGGGTGAGAAGGGCAGAGTGTGTCTCCCCTCTGTTGCTTGCCTTCGTGTGTGTTCTTGAAGAACAGTGAGATGGGTTCTTGATCATTCAAGCATGTATGGGGAAGTAGAGAGGGTGTGAGTTGATTCTCCATTGTAATCATGTATCTCTTTTCATCAATATCGATCTGAGATGGCTTTATTTGAGTTTGGTTAAGTCTCTGACTCTCTTTTGGTTTTTGCCTCTCGATGTCCTCTATGCATGATTTCTTGTTTTTCAGTTTTTGAGTTGATTCTTGCTGAGGGGTACCAAAATGGGTTGCTGCGATCTAGGAGATGCCCCCAAAGCCATTTGGCTAGTCAATCCTAAGAGCAAACCACGTTTGATTTCAGATTTTGCTTCTTGGGCTCCTCTGCTCTTCTTCTTCATTTCTAGGGTTTTGGTGAGATTCTTGTTTCCCTTCTTGAGGTGGCTTGAAACTTGGCATGTTAAGTCCTAAGGTTATTATTTAGCTATCCTCAAAATTTCTTGGCCAAAGGATCAAAGTTGAGATGGCAATTTGAGTTTTAGTTTTGGTCCCTGTAGTTTTTCAGATTTTGGGCAAAATCTCAATTTCTTGCTCAAATGATGAAATCCTTTGTACCTAAAGTTCTTGATGTTGTTTAGAATAGGTTCCAGATCTCTTTGGCTAGTGGGAACCAACAGCAATCCTACTTCTGCCCAGAATCTGAAGTTTCAGGTCTTGCTGTTTTGTAGTTTTTCAGTCTGCACCCTCTCTGGAATTTCTGCTCCTGCTGAAAATTGTGGCCCGGTCAAACCGCCAAATGACCTGCGATCAGACCGGAGAAGAGCCGGCGGTCAGACCGGCAAGCACAAGGCGGTCAGACCGGCCATAAGCCACCGGTCAGACAGGCCTTGCGCATGCGGTCTGACCGGCCCCTCCTTTAATGGCTGTGCTGAGTTTGTTTGCTTGGTTCCTTTCAGTTGTTTCTTGCCTAAGCTTTCGTCTCTATTAGTGTAGGGTTTCAGGGACCTTTTGAACTCATCTTCATAGCTCTCGTAGCTATTGAAGAGGAGTTTCATCAAGGGTTTGTTTTGGGGGCAAGTTTTTTAAAGTCGACATTCACTCCCCCCCCCCCTCTGTCGCCATTTCGGTCCAACACTTGCACTTCAACAAAATTGTGCTCTTTCCTCTGATCTGGATGGTTGAACCGTCTCCAAATTTCACCTTACCGAGCACTCTCTCATCTAACTCATGAAACATTGAGTATGTTCCTGTCATATGGTCCTGCATTTTGCCGCATAGTGACCAAACTTCTTGCAGTTGTGACACTGGATATGGCTTCGACATTCCGCATCGTAATGACCAAATTTTTCACACTCAAAACATTGGATGTGTGACTTGTCTTGAAACCTGTTGCCACCACCTCGACTTCTTCCAGGCTGGAAGTCTCTTCCCCTTTGGCCATACCCTTGTCCACGACCAGAGAATGAGCTTTGACCAAAGCCACTTGATGACAAGTCTTTCTGGTCCAGCTTGCCTCGGTTCCTTGTATCCTCCTTAGCGAGCAACAATTGTTGGTTGTAAACTCCTTGCTCTTAACTCTTCAGGAGCTGCTCATGTGCTTTGAGCGCCCTGGTTACCTCTTCTACCTTCATCTTCGAGAGGTCTTGGGAGTACATGAGTGTAGTTATGACTGGAAGAAACTTTTCTGGGAGAATTCTTAAATATTTCTTCACAGCCACTTCGTCTTTCAGATCATCGCCAAGAGATTTGATCTCATTTACAACTTCATTGAACTTCCCAGAGAATTCTTCCACGGTCTGGTTCTTTCCCATCTTCATTGCTTCAAATTCGCTCCGTAGTGTTTGGAGTCGAACTTCCTTTACTCGATCTACTCCTTCATGCATTATCTGTAGTGTAGTCCAAGCTTCCCGCACCATCTCCTTGCCGCTTGGTTGTCGCATCATCGAGTCAGGCACAACCTGATAGATCACGGCCAGTGCCATCTTGTCAAGTCGGTCGTCAATGACCTTGCCTTTCTCCTTTGGATCAACCGCGCTCCAGACACCTTGAGCACACATGTTGGCCTTGAGAGACCATGTGGAGGTGCCCCCATGTTTGTGATAAGTTATTGACACTTGGTTTGGAAAGTTTGAGTTTGATTTGAGCGTTTCCTGCTAAGTCGTAGCTTCTGGTCATGGTCGTAGGCTCGTTCGACCACTTTGGTCGTGGTCGGAAGCTTGCCGGACAGGTTACGACCACGTTGTCGCCAATCGGGAGCGAGGCAAGCCACTTACGACCACACAGTCGAAGGTCGGAAGTCTCCCGACTTCTTTACGACCATTGGGCGTAGTCGTAGGTCACTGGGGTGGTCTACGACCACTTGGACTGTGGTCGAAAGGCAGCAGCAAAGTTTACGACCACGCTTGGCCGTGATCTCAAGCCTCCGAGAAGTTTACGACTACTTTGGGCATCATCGGAGTCCATCAGGACAGTATACGACCACGTTGGTCGTGGTCGAAAGCTGGTACGACCACGTTGGCCATGGTCGAAGGCCAATACGACCACGTTGGTCGTGGTCGAAGCCTGGTACGACCACATTGGCTGTGGTCTGTGGTCACGAGTCGCGCGACGATCGCTGTGGTTGGAAGTCGGCGCTCGGGCGTACGACCACGTTGTCGCAGATTTCGCTTCCTGAGAATGAAAACGGATTTCGACCACGCTACGGGCAAACGTGGTCGTAGGTCGGTCGGATGAGGTCAGACGAGTTTGGAGCGCGGTCAGAAGTGGGCGACGTTGGTCGGAAGGTTTTCGACCACGGTGAGACAAGTCATACGAGAACGGAAAAGGGTTCGACCACGGTAGAAAGCGATGATCGTGGTCGGAAGGTGGTTCGATCACACGATAAGCGGTCGCAAGACCTAGAAATCGGTCGTATCGACTTGGGATGTGGTCGTATGGGGTATAGACCTGGAGCGATAGAGTCGCAGCTTGTGTATGTGGTCGTAGCTTGTATCTTGTTGGTCGTAGCAGTCTAGTGTGCGGTCGTAGGCTTGTTATGACTTGGTGTTCGGCCATACGACTTGATAGTCGTAGGAGCTAGTTTGACCTTGTGGTCGTTGCGACCAGTCTAGCGGTGGTTAGCGATAGTCGTAGACTCTTGTATCTGGTCGTATTGCTTGACATTGTGGTCGTATGTCGTGTGCTTTCATTGTTCTCTATTCTCGACTTGTCGTGGGTGGTATACGACTTGGTAAGAGTATGATTTAAGTTTTGATTTCTGGCTCAAGTGGTTGGATACTATTGTGAGCGGTGCTATGAAATGGTTTGCTTGTCTGATGATGTTGGCAGGACTTCGAGACTAGCCGTGGCGAGGCATGGAGGGCCGAGACTAGGCACGGGCCGTGCTGAGGTCAAGAGCGGCCAGGAGGTGCTGAAGACGACGAGGTCTGCGAGGTGGTAGCAAGACTTGAGAGGCAAGGCAGAGGAAGCTTCCAGGAAGGCAGCCGGATGGCATTTTGGAGAAATGCGGAAAGCTGTAAAGGAAGTTGTATCTCTGAGAAAGCACTGGAGTGACTCTCGCTAATGGGTAAAGAGGAAAGCAAACCCGGTAGTGGAGGCTATAAAAGGAGGGGTGTCTCCTGCATGTAGCTCCAAGGATTGGGGGGTCTTTTGCTTTCTCTTTTTCAGTTGAGAGTAGGTGAGAGCAGGAGAGACAGAGGTGTGTTGTTGTCTCCTTCGTAGCTCTGTGTTGTGTTCCTCCCAAGAATCATGTAGTTCTTGGTGTTCTTGAGGATGAGAAGGAGAGGATGAGCTGAGTCTACTTGTAATCATTCCTCATGTCCGAATGTCCATGCGTATCGGGACTCCACTGTAGTACTCTCGAGAAATAAATTCTCCGAAGTTCTTTGAGCTATGGGTATCTTGTTTCAGTTCCTTTATCTGTGCAGTCTCCTGATCTTTCTGTTTCAATCTTGATTTGGTTTTGAACTGCTTTTGCTTTGGGCTGTGTTGGCTTGCTTTGAACTGGGAATCATCCTTAAGGCCATCTTGGCCAGTTCTTCCCGAGAGCACCGTTCTTGTTTCAACCGCGCAGTATTCTCTGTTTGATTTCTTTTGTCGGCTCGGACAAGTGTTCGACCACGTGGTGTTCGACCATCAGTTGGCTTACGACCACGTGTGTTCGACCAGAGAAGCCAGTTCTCTCGACCGATTTGTTGAGTGGGTACTTGGAGAGTTTTTGAAGGCACCATTCACCCCCCCCCCCTCTGTTGCCATTTCGGTCCTACAATTGGTATCAGAGCCGGTTAGCTCTAATCAATAGATCTTAACCGGTCTCAAGAGCCATGGCGACGGACAAGTACTCGACCAAGCCGCCCGTTTTCGATGGCATCGATTACCCCTTCTGGAAGAGCCGAATGGAAACATACATCCAGGCTCAGGGGTATGCCATCTGGCGCAAGGTTAAGGTCCAGTTTGTTGTTCCTGCCGATGAGAACATCAATGCCGGGAACATGGCTGATGTTGAGGCAAATGCAAAGGCAAGGAACATCATCATCCAGGGTTTGAGTCGTAGCGAGTTTGACCGCATATCTCACCTGTCGTCCGCCTACGACATATGGGTGACCCTCGACGCATACCATGAGGGCACCACCCAGATTAAGACGGTTCGACAGGACCAGTTCAAGCGCGAATACAACAAATTCGAGATGCTTGCTGGTGAGTCCCTGGACGAGTGCTTTTCGCGATTTCACAAAATCTTGAGCAACCTCCGAGCGGTCGGTCTTACATACCCCGACTCGGACAACGCTCGTCAGATGCTCGCGGCACTCGATCTGCGTGTGTGGGAGATGAAAGTGACCACCATCAAAGACACGACAGACCTCTCGACCTTGACTCTTGACGCGCTGTACTCGCGCCTCAAGACTCACGAGATTGACGTTGTCTCTCGTAGGTCAAAGTCACAGTCGATGGCTTTGGTCACCGATCCCAGTTCAGCTTCTGGTCTCTCTTCTGAGTCTTCTTGCGGTTTCTCCCTTGCTGCTCTCTGTGACATTACTAATGATCAGTTAGAGCAGCTTGCGGATGATCAGCTGGCCCTCCTAGCCCGAAGGTTTTCCCATGCCTACAAGGGTAGGAGAGACAGAAAGAGAGGCGGACCCGTGATCTGTTTCGAGTGTGGTGGCCCCAACCACATTCGGGCAAACTGCCCCAAGCTGGAGAAGGGCAAGAACGACTTCGGCGGTTCGAGCAAGATCGACTACACCAACAAGAACCGCAACAAGAAGCCTCCAGCTCAGACGCCGGGAAAGAAGAAGTTCCGCAACTTCGGGAAGGCCAAGAAGCTCTTCCACCGCGTCCTCACGGCCTTCGACGACCTCGACCTCAGCGAGGTGGAGGGATGGAGCGACGACGACGGGACGGGTGACCAAGAGCCCAAGGATGGCGGCGACGACTTCTCCGGCATGTGCTTCATGGCCCTCGAGGGCGAACTCAGCGACAGCGAGCTGTACTCCGACTCGGACGAGGTATGTCCCTCCTATGACCAACTTAATGAAGCTTTCCTTAAGCTAGGAGGATTTCATGCTAGATCTAGAGCTAGATGTAGCAAGTTGGAGAAGGAAGTAGAGAGACTGTCACGGGAGCTTACTTTACTTATATCTGCTCCCTCCCGTGACGACTGTGATACATGCTGTGCTTTGCTGGGTGATTTGGAGAAATTAAGGACCTCTCATGATAGTGTGTCCTCCGAGCTTGATTCTATTAAGGTGGAGAATGTTAGTCTGCTTGCTGAGTTAGAGTTGAGTAGGATGGCTGTTACCCTACTTACTACTGATGAGACTACTTCTCCTACCTCATGTGAGGATAAGGACATTGCTGCTAGAGGACCTTATGCCATGCTCCTTGATCTGCCCGAGTCATGTAAAAATTGCAATAACTTGAAGATGAACTTAAAATGGGCAGATCATAAAATTGCTGAGTTGCGTGCTTCTTTACTTGAGCCGATTGACTCATGCTTAAACTGTCCTAAGTTAACTGCTGAACTTGAAGCTGTCTCCAAACAGTTTCAAGATAAGATTGATCATGATAGGAAGTTGGCTCAATATGCGACTAAGGACCCTGTTAGCTCACCATGCATTAGCTGTGATAAACTAAAACTTGAACTCATTGCTTTGAATGATAAATGTGTGAAGCTAACTAAGGATTTACTAGAGAAGCCATTAACTCATTGTAATGTGAATGCTGAGAAGGGGGAGAAGCCCCAGGGTAAGGTTGAGACGCTTAGCAACGTGAACCAACCTGCTAGCAGTAGGACTGTCCATTCAGAGTCGGCTGTGCATGCACAAGCCATTCTTCCCTCTGCTGTTGGTTCTTCATCTGCTCCCTTATCTCCTGCTGTTCCCTCTTCCCCCTGCTCTTCTTGCACCTCTCTCTTTCGGGAGTGTCAGTACCTTATGAACACTCTCGAGAGATTTGTAGGCGGCAAGAAGAAGCTTAATCTTGTTCTGGACCAGTCCAAAATTTGCAAATTTAATCAGGGTCTAGGATATGATTATTATGAGGACATGAGGAAGCATCCACCTGCCGTGCTCAGACCCATAGCACCAGGTGTGATCGAGACCGAGCCCAGGACCGAGAAAGTCCAATTTAAGTCAGCGGGCTATGTCCAGGGGATTTCTGACAGCAAGGTGGTTGCACCTGCTGCTTCGGCCTCTCAGAAGGCGAAGTCTGACCGTGCTACTTCTACCTCTCCGAGGATGAAGTTGTTGGTGATATGCCCTAGAGGCAACATGGAGATGTTGAATATATCACATACTATGTTTATGATACATTGCTTTGTTCCTTGAAATAGACATTATCATTATTGATCAATGAGTATGTGACTTATTCATGAGACTCTTAATGCCAAAATGTTGCTATTTCTAAATGATCCCTGATCATATATCATATGAGGAACATATATGATTCAAAGATCAGCATATGTATTGATTGATGATCATGTCTCATGGATCATGGTATGGAGATACCAAATCAATAATATGGACATGTGTTAGTGAACATATGTTGGATAGACCCGCCATGAGACACTGCAGAGATTCCATGTGTCATTAGTTGGTCTCAAGTAGTGTTTATGTAGAATCGTTAGACTTGAGATCATCATGGTTCCCAACATGCGTAGTAGCCTATTTTGGGACTACTAACCACTACTCCGTAACTGGGTAGTCATAAAAGTAGTCTTCGGGTTTGCTATGAAACATGTAGTGGGATGTGAATGATCAAGATAGAATTTGCCCCTCCTTATGGGAGAGATATCTCTGGGCCCCTCGATGTAATGGATTATGAAAGTGCATGGCCATGCCAATGTGATTGAGGAGTCAATCACAAGTTTATAATCCATCACGGAATCGAGAGAGTGATTGAGCCATTAAGAGGATGACACAGGTCTCGCCTTGAGCTTAATCTATATCGTGAGGCAAAAGGATTCGTACATGAGAACATTACAGGTTCAGCCGATATGATCTTTACGTATACTTTGGGGTTAATATGTCTTGCTAGAGGCCGCTATTAACAGGGTGACCGGAAAGGTGTTTCCGGGTCGCGACCAAGTATACGTGAACCTACAGGGTCGCACACTTAACGGGTTGGAACACTAATTCGAATGTGATTCGGATGTGGGCTCAATTCGGATAGAGATCCGGATAGACTCCTATTGGGCCTCGGTCCACGAGGCCCAAGTGAGGAGGTCTATATATTTGGAGGCGGGGGGGCTGAGGGATGCACGCATATGTTCCTCCCGAACAAAACCCTAGCCGCCACCTCCCGAGCCAAACCCTAGCCGCTCGCGAGTGCTGGTACACTCGCGATCGGAGTTCCAGCCCCGGACGTGTGGATACCGGTGGAGGCGCTGCTCGTTGCGGCGTTGATCGGCATCAACAAACTACAGATTGGATCTGCTCGTGGTGTGGTTGATCGCGTGGAGGAGACGATCTGTTCGGGACGATCGGCTACTTCCACTACTACCTCGACGCGCGTGGTTGGATCGGCTTCTCCAACTCTTCTTCCGCTGCGCTGCGCGTCTAGTGGTAACGATCTATGATCCCTTCTTAGCATGATGTCCTGGTGTGCGCGGTAGAAATTTTTATTTTCTGCTATCGTAGCCTACGCGCGTTCCTTCAGTGGTATCAGAGCCATCTTGCTTAGTTTGCGATCTGGATCAGCGCATATGATGATATGCGGTTGTAGTAGATTGGATCTATTACAGTCTAGATCAGTCGGTTCATGTGATGAATCGATGGTAGCACGGGTTGATGAGATCAATCGGTGAATAGGGGTTGGATGAGGCGCAGATTGTATCACTACTAGTGCCCTAGAGATTGTCTCGGATCGGCATAAGGTGGTTATGTCGAATACTAGTAGGATACGAATCTGATAGCCTCGGGCCAGTGGGAATACTAGTGCCCTAGAGATTGTCTCGGATCGGCATAAGGTGGTTATGCCGAATACTAGTAGGTTACGGATCTGATGGCCTCGGCCCAGTGGAAAAACTAGCATCCTAGAGAATGTCTCGGATCGGCATAAGGTGGTTGTGCCGAATAGTTTTTCCATTGCGATTTCATAGATTGGATCTGTAAATTTCGTAGGGTGTTCAGGGCGCTGCCCTGAAACCCGCGGGGGGCGGCCCCCCCCTCGACCCCCCGCCCGCTGACCGGCCAGCGGGACCGCCGTGCGTACCCGCCTTGTATAGCGTCTTGGGTTCACATCGTTAGGTAGAATACGATTCTACGTCTAACTTGTTTTTGCAGAGAATGACGTGAATAGTATGGCCCTATATCTTATTGGAATGTATGAGATGTATGTGATGCATGTAACATTCGTTCATGGCCTGCGTGTCATGATTATTTCAGCTATTGTTAGCTGTCTATATTGTATTTAACGACCTGCGTGTCGACCTTAATGCTTGAATCTATCTTTGTAATCTTCAATTTCTAGCTATTATAGGTAGTAGCCTAGTTTTGAGGTTACAAGCTTTCAAGCATGGTGGCCTAAAGGAGTGATGTGGAGGATGGAGATCGTCTACACCTACATGGAGATGGAGATCACCATTTGTTTGGGCCATACTACTTCACAGTTAAATGTGTTTATCTGTGATATTATCTATCTTATTCTTATGCAATGTTTTTGTCATATGTTGCTTTGGTAGGATAGAATCCCTCATAAAATTAGGTGTTCATGCCCTTCCATATGTTGCACCAAAAGATAATGATCACCGCATGGTAGGTCTACCAAAGTAGAGTGCCGTCGGTTATCATCATTATTTGGGGTAGATGTCGGACATCTACATGCGGAAGCATTTGGTTTACTTAACAAGGTTATCAAAACAGTTTTGGACCTTGGGGCATAGATTGGGGCCGGGGCATGTTGATGTCACCCAACAAGCAAGAGTCACATAGGGATGTGATTAGCAAGGTGTTGCTTACCCATGTCACTAGTTTTCTAGCCGTGATGCCAAAGCTCACTAGGAATTAGTGAAATGAGGTTCTTGACCCACTATGTAACTTAGAGGGAGTTTTGTTGCAAAACACATAGTGGGAGTCTTTTGTTAAATTGTTTAATAAAAGATGAACATAAACATAGTGCTAAACTTTGCATATTCTTTGTTGTAGATCATGTCAACTAATGCCGCATCCAGTTCTTTTAATTTGCGATCTATTCTTGAGAAAGAAAAACTCAATGGAACGAACTTTATGGATTGGTATCGCAACTTGAGAATTGTTCTCAAGCAAGAGCGCAAGGAGTATGTCCTTGAGTCTCATTATCCTGATGACTTGCCTGATAATGCTACTGCGGCTGCACGGAGAGCTTATGAGAAGCAAACGAATGATTACCTTGATGTAAGCTGTCTCATGCTTGCCACAATGTCCTCTGAGCTTCAGAAGCAATATGAGAACACAGATGCCTACAATATCATTGTGGGGTTGCGTGGTATGTTTGAGAACCAAGCAAGGGCTGAGAGGTTCAACACTTCAAAGTCCTTGTTTGCGTGCAGGCTTGCAGAAGGGAATCCCGTCAGCCCTCATGTGATTAAGATGATTGGCTACATTGAGAGTCTGGAAAAGCTTGGTTTTCCCCTTAGCCAAGAGTTGGCTACTGATGTGATTCTCCAGTCGCTCCCCCCGAGCTTTGAGCCATTCATACTGAACTATCACATGAACAACATGGATAAGACCTTGGCAGAGTTGCATGGGATGCTAAAAGCTGCCGAGGAAAGCATTAAGAAAAGCAGCAATCATGTGATGATGATGCAGAAAGGCAAGGGCAAGCCCAATGTCAAGAAAGGCGCGGTCAAAAGAAAGTTAGCTCCCGATGAGATCGCGAGCAGTTCTAAGGCCAAGCAAGTCAAGAAGGGCGCTGCTCCTAATGCAGATTGTTACTACTGTAAGCAATCAGGTCATTGGAAAAGGAACTGCCCAAAGTACTTGGAGGATCTTGAGAAGAAGAAGGGAAGTACGACTTCCTCTCCAGGTATAAATGTTATAGAGATCAATCTTGCTACTTCATCCACTGATTCTTGGGTATTTGATACCGGATCGGTTGCTCACCTTTGCAAATCGTTGCAGGGGCTAAGAAGAAGTAGAAGTTTGAGGAGGAGCGAAGTGGATCTTCGCGTTGGCAATGGAGCAAAAGTTGCTGCGGTCGCTGTTGGCACCATGCCATTGTCTTTACCTTCAGGATTAGTTTTGGAATTGAATAATTGTTATTGTGTTCCATCTCTTTCCAAGAACATTATTTCTGCTTCATGTTTGCAAGCAGAAGGTTATGACTTTAGATCTGTGAACAATGGTTGTTCTCTTTATTTCAAAGATATGTTCTATTGTCATACTCCATTGGTGAATGGGTTATATGTTCTTACTCTTGAAGAGTCACCGGTCTATAACATTAATGCAAAGAGGCAACGTTCGAATGATTTGAATCCCACGTTTATTTGGCACTGTCGCTTAGGTCACATAAATGAGAAACGCATGGAGAAGCTCCATAGAGATGGTATTCTGCACTCATTTAATTTTGAATCATTTGAGACATGCGAATCTTGTTTACTTGGCAAGATGACAAAGGCACCTTTCACCGGTCAAGGTGAACGGGCAAGTGACTTATTGGCACTCGTACATTCTGATGTATGTGGACCAATGAGCTCAACAGCCAGAGGTGGTTTTCAGTACTTCATAACTTTTACTGATGATTTTAGTAGATATGGGTATATCTACCTGATGAAGCATAAGTCCGAATCCTTTGAAAAGTTCAAAGAATTCCAAAATGAAGTGCAAAATCATTTAGGCAAGACAATCAAGTTTCTACGATCTGATCGTGGAGGCGAGTATTTGAGCCATGAGTTTGGCAATCATCTGAAGGATTGTGGAATTGTTCCACAATTGACTCCGCCAGGAACACCTCAATGGAATGGGGTATCTGAACGGAGAAATCGCACCTTATTAGATATGGTGCGCTCCATGATGAGCCAAAGTGATCTTCCGTTGTCTTTTTGGGGGTACGCTCTTGAAACAGCCGCTTTCACACTAAACAGGGTTCCATCAAAATCAGTAGAAAAGACACCATATGAGATGTGGACAGGACAACGTCCTAGCTTGTCTTTTCTTAAGATTTGGGGATGTGAGGCTTATGTAAAACGTTTACAATCTGATAAGCTCAGTCCTAAATCTGATAAATGCTTCTTTATCGGGTATCCTAAGGAAACAAAAGGATATTACTTCTATAATCAAGGAGAAGGCAAAGTGTTTGTCGCCCGGCATGGTGTCTTCTTAGAGAAAGAGTTTCTCTCAAGAAGGGATAGTGGGAGCATGGTGCAACTTGAAGAAATTCGGGAAACACCTGAAAACGTTTCAGCTCCTACAGAACCACAACAGCATGAACAAACTGTTGAAGAACCTGTTGTGGACACACCGGCACCACGTAGGTCAGAGAGGTCACGTCGTGCACCTGAAAGGTACATGTTCTTGACTACTCAACAACGGGACATATTGTTGTTAGACAACGATGAGCCTAAGACCTATGAAGAAGCGATGGTGGGACCAGACTCTGAGAAATGGCTTGAAGCCATGAGATCCGAAATTGAATCCATGCACAGTAATCATGTTTGGAACTTGGTTGATCCACCTGATGGTGTTAAAACCATTGAGTGCAAATGGATTTTCAAGAAAAAGATAGACATAGATGGAAATGTTCACATCTATAAAGCGCGATTGGTGGCCAAAGGTTTCAAACAAATTCAAGGTGTTGATTATGATGAAACTTTTTCGCCCGTCGCAATGATAAAGTCTATTCGGATCATTCTAGCGATTGCTGCATATTTCGACTATGAAATATGGCAAATGGATGTCAAAACAGCTTTCCTTAATGGAAATCTGAGTGAGGATGTGTACATGACACAGCCCACGGGTTTTGTCGATCCGCAATCAGCTGGAAAGATATGCAAGCTGCAAAGATCCATTTATGGATTAAAGCAGGCATCTCGGAGTTGGAACATTCGTTTTGATGAAGTAATCAAAGGGTTTGGTTTCATCAAGAACGAAGAAGAGCCTTGTGTTTACAAAAAGGCTAGTGGGAGCGCACTCGTGTTTCTGGTCTTATATGTGGATGACATATTACTGATCGGAAATGACATTCCTATGCTCGAATCTGTTAAGTCTTCATTGAAAAATAGTTTCTCTATGAAAGACTTAGGAGAGGCGGCATATATTCTGGGCATCAAGATCTATAGGGATAGATCAAGAAGGCTAATTGGATTAAGCCAAGATACGTACATTGACAAGGTGTTGAAAAGGTTCAACATGCAGGATTCCAAGAAAGGCTTCCTACCTATGTCACATGGTATACATCTTAGCAAGAGTCAGTGTCCTAGTACACCTGATGAGCGGGATAAAATGAATGCGATTCCATATGCTTCGGCTATGGGATCCATTATGTATGCCATGCTTTGTACACGTCCAGATGTCTCGTATGCTTTAAGTGCTACAAGTAGATACCAGTCAGATCCAGGTGAAAGTCACTGGATTGCCGTAAAGAACATCTTGAAGTACTTGAGAAGAACTAAAGATGTGTTCCTCGTCTATGGGGGTGAGGAAGAGCTCGTTGTAAATGGTTACACCGATGCTAGCTTCCAAACTGACAAAGATGATTTTAGATCGCAATCTGGATTTGTGTTCTGCCTGAATGGCGGTGCGGTGAGCTGGAAGAGTTCCAAGCAGGAGACGGTTGCTGATTCTACAACAGAGGCCGAGTACATAGCAGCTTCTGAAGCTGCTAAAGAGGCTGTTTGGATCAAGAAATTTGTTTCTGAGCTTGGTGTGGTGGCTAGTGCCTCCAGCCCAATGGACCTCTACTGTGACAATAGTGGGGCCATTGCGCAAGCCAAGGAGCCTAGATCGCACCAGAAGTCCAAGCACATTCTACGGCGATTTCATCTCATCCGCGAGATTGTGGAGAGAGGCGATGTGAAGATATGCAAAGTACAAACGGATTTGAACATTGCAGATCCGTTGACAAAGCCGCTTCCCCAGCCAAAGCATGAGGCTCACACTAGGGCAATGGGTATTAGATACCTACATGGTTGACTCTAGTGCAAGTGGGAGACTGTTGGTGATATGCCCTAGAGGCAACATGGAGATGTTGAATATATCACATACTATGTTTATGATACATTGCTTTGTTCCTTGAAATAGACATTATCATTATTGATCAATGAGTATGTGACTTATTCATGAGACTCTTAATGCCAAAATGTTGCTATTTCTAAATGATCCCTGATCATATATCATATGAGGAACATATATGATTCAAAGATCAGCATATGTATTGATTGATGATCATGTCTCATGGATCATGGTATGGAGATACCAAATCAATAATATGGACATGTGTTAGTGAACATATGTTGGATAGACCCGCCATGAGACACTGCAGAGATTCCATGTGTCATTAGTTGGTCTCAAGTAGTGTTTATGTAGAATCGTTAGACTTGAGATCATCATGGTTCCCAACATGCGTAGTAGCCTATTTTGGGACTACTAACCACTACTCCGTAACTGGGTAGTCATAAAAGTAGTCTTCGGGTTTGCTATGAAACATGTAGTGGGATGTGAATGATCAAGATAGAATTTGCCCCTCCTTATGGGAGAGATATCTCTGGGCCCCTCGATGTAATGGATTATGAAAGTGCATGGCCATGCCAATGTGATTGAGGAGTCAATCACAAGTTTATAATCCATCACGGAATCGAGAGAGTGATTGAGCCATTAAGAGGATGACACAGGTCTCGCCTTGAGCTTAATCTATATCGTGAGGCAAAAGGATTCGTACATGAGAACATTACAGGTTCAGCCGATATGATCTTTACGTATACTTTGGGGTTAATATGTCTTGCTAGAGGCCGCTATTAACAGGGTGACCGGAAAGGTGTTTCCGGGTCGCGACCAAGTATACGTGAACCTACAGGGTCGCACACTTAACGGGTTGGAACACTAATTCGAATGTGATTCGGATGTGGGCTCAATTCGGATAGAGATCCGGATAGACTCCTATTGGGCCTCGGTCCACGAGGCCCAAGTGAGGAGGTCTATATATTTGGAGGCGGGGGGGCTGAGGGATGCACGCATATGTTCCTCCCGAACAAAACCCTAGCCGCCACCTCCCGAGCCAAACCCTAGCCGCTCGCGAGTGCTGGTACACTCGCGATCGGAGTTCCAGCCCCGGACGTGTGGATACCGGTGGAGGCGCTGCTCGTTGCGGCGTTGATCGGCATCAACAAACTACAGATTGGATCTGCTCGTGGTGTGGTTGATCGCGTGGAGGAGACGATCTGTTCGGGACGATCGGCTACTTCCACTACTACCTCGACGCGCGTGGTTGGATCGGCTTCTCCAACTCTTCTTCCGCTGCGCTGCGCGTCTAGTGGTAACGATCTATGATCCCTTCTTAGCATGATGTCCTGGTGTGCGCGGTAGAAATTTTTTATTTTCTGCTATCGTAGCCTACGCGCGTTCCTTCAGAAGTATCACTGCACCTTCTGTCAGAAGGATGGACACACGGTTGATCGATGCTTCAGGCGCGCCAAGATTGCGCGAAGAGACCGTGTTGAGTCTCTTAGGCATATTCAGGGTCAGCCCCAGATCCTGAGTACACCTAAGACCAACACGAGGTCTAGGTTTGCTCCTGTTACGGAGTTTGGGCAGCATCGAGGACTTGGTTTTTCTGAGTCTTCTGTTTTTCGTCCTCATGCTGCCTCTGATCGTGTCTTCCGCCGTCCTGAGGGTAGATCTCGTTTTCGCCATCGAGATAGCTACCCGCGGCATGATCAGCGTGTTGCCGGTGTTCCGACTCGCTCTCCCGTAGCAGTCGGACCCCGCAACAGCTTCAGGTCTGCTCACAGACCTTCTGCTTCTTTGAGTCTCAGAGAGCGTAGGGTAGATAGAGGTCAGTCGTGCTTGACGACTTCTTCTGCTCGACGTGTTGTTCAGTATTGGGTGCCAAAATCTCTCTTGATTTACCCCAGTACTGATACTTTACTCTCTGCTTGACTCAGGTTCGCCAGGCAGGGAAGGGAAAGGTTTGGCTCGTAGACTCCGGGTGTTCACGACACATGACCGGAGATTCCCGTTGGTTTTCTTCCCTTGCCCGTGCTCCAGGTGATGAGACGATCACCTTCGGAGATGCTTCATATGGGCGCGTCATCGCCAAAGGTACTGTGCGCATTAATGACTCTTTCATTTTGAAAGATGTAGCCTTGGTTAGTAAGCTGCAAGACAATTTGCTTTCAGTCTCTCAGCTTACCGATGACGGTTTCGAGGTGAGCTTTAAGAAAAATGCTTGTAAAATTCTTGATTCTTCGGGTAGTCTGGTTTGCGGGATCTCTCGTTCTGGGAAGATCTTTCGTGCTGATTTTTCTGAGTCTTCTGGCGATCCTCTCAGGTGTTTAGTTACTTCTGAGTCCCGCGACCTTTCTTTCTGGCATAGGAGACTTGGTCATATCGGATTTGACCATTTGACCCGAGTTAGCGGCCACGATCTCATTCGTGGTCTGCCGAAACTCAAAATGGTCAAGGATCTTGTTTGCGCTCCATGCCGGCACGGCAAGATGGTTGCCGCTTCTCACCCTCCGGTCACAGTTACTATGACCGATGCACCGGGACAGCTGCTCCACATGGATACAGTGGGACCAGCTCGAGTGCAGTCAGCAGGAGGGAAGTGGTATGTGCTTGTTGTGGTCGATGACTTCTCGAGGTATTCTTGGGTGTTTTTCTTAGCCTCGAAGGATGAGACGTTTTCACATTTCCGAGGTCTTTTTAGTAGGCTTTCTGTTGAGCTTCCAGGTGCCTTACGAGCGATCCGCAGTGACAATGGCACGGAGTTCAAGAATTCCTACTTTGAGAGTTTCTGTGGTGAGACAGGTGTAGAGCACCAGTTCTCTTCTCCATACGTCCCTCAGCAGAATGGCGTTGTGGAGAGGAAGAACCGTACCTTGGTCGAGATGGCCAGGACGATGCTTGATGAGTACTCTACACCGCGGAAGTTTTGGGCTGAAGCTATAGCCACCGCGTGCCATGTCTCAAATCGAGTTTTTCTTCGGGCACACTTGCTTCGTACTTCTTATGAGCTGAGATATGGGCGAAAGCCTAGCGTCTCTCATTTTCGTGTGTTTGGTTGCAAGTGCTTTGTTTTGAAGTCCGGGAACCTAGATAAGTTCGAGTCACGTTCTTGTGATGGAATCCTTCTAGGTTACTCGCCTTCTTCGCGGGCTTATAGGGTCTGGAACTGCGAGTCTAGCAAAATGGTAGAGACCTGTGAGGTGACCTTCGACGAGGCCAGTCCGGGGACTAGGCCTGATATCTCAGGTTCTTTAGAGCAGTCCGAGACCATCTTCGTGGATGATGAGGATGATGGAGACGACGGGTGTCTACCTGATCCTGTCCCTCATCCACCCCTTGAGGTGCCGTCTTCCACCGCACCTCGAGGTGACCAGCCCATGCCTTCTGTTTCTTCTGGAGCTGGTGGCTCTGTTCCTACCTCGTCAGCTCACAAGGTAGAGGCCACCTCTTCATCTCATCCTGGACCTCCTAGACACGTTCAAAAAGACCATCCCTCAGAGCAGATCATTGGAGACCTCTTCGAGCGTGTTACCCGCTCAAAATCTGGCTTATCTCAATTCTGTCTCCATTCTGCCTTCATTGCTTCCTTTGAGCCCAAAGATGTTTCTCATGCTTTATCTGATGAGTCTTGGGTCAATGCCATGCATGAGGAGCTAGAAAATTTCGAAAGGAACAAGGTCTGGTCGCTTGTCGAGCCCCCACGAGGTCACAATATTATTGGAACTAAGTGGGTGTACAAGAACAAGCAGAGCGAGGATGGAGTTGTTTTTCGAAACAAGGCTAGACTGGTTGCTCAGGGGTTCTCCCAGGTTGAAGGTCTAGATTTCGAGGAGACCTTTGCCCCTGTAGCTAGACTTGAAGCCATTAGAATCCTGCTTGCCTTTGCAGCTTCTAAGGGATTCAAGCTCTACCAGATGGACGTCAAGAGTGCCTTTCTCAATGGCCTTATTGAGGAAGAGGTCTACGTCCGACAGCCTCCTGGTTTCGAAAACCCCAAATATCCAAACCATGTCTTCAAGCTTTCTAAAGCGTTGTATGGACTTAAGCAGGCCCCCAGGGCTTGGTATGAGAGGCTTAAGTCCTACTTGTTAAGTCATGGTTTTGATATGGGTAAAGTTGATAAGACCTTGTTCATCCGCCGGCATGGCAATGACCTTCTGCTCGTCCAAATCTATGTCGATGACATTATCTTTGGCGGCTCTTCTCATACTCTGGTTTCTCAATTCTCGGATGTCATGAGCACCGAGTTTGAAATGAGTATGATGGGTGAGTTGACCTTCTTCCTTGGCTTCCAAATTAAGCAGACTCGGGAGGGTACATTTCTTCATCAGGGAAAGTACACTCGTGACCTCCTGAGACGCTTCGACATGAGTGATGGTAAGCCTGTGTCAACTCCCATGGCTTCTACAGCCTATCTTGACCCAGATGAGGACGGCGAGCCAGTTGATCAAAAAGAGTTCAGAAGTATGATCGGCTCCCTTCTTTACCTCACTGCCTCGAGACCAGACATACACTTCTCTGTGTGTCTGTGTGCTCGTTTTCAGGCTTCTCCTCGCGTATCTCACCGCCAGGCGGTGAAGCGCATCTTCGGTACCTTCGAGCTAACATTGACTATGGTATCTGGTACTCTTCCTCATCCTGTCTTTCCTTGAGAGCCTTTTCGGATGCAGACTTTGCTGGCTGTAGGATAGATAGGAAGAGCACTTCCGGCACCTGCCAGTTCATTGGCACTTCTCTCGTTTCCTGGTCTTCGAGGAAGCAGTCCGGTGTTGCACAGTCCACTGCAGAGGCCGAGTACGTTGCTGCTGCCATTTGCTGCAGCCAGGTACTTTGGATGGTTTCGACCCTGCGGGACTTTGGGTTACCTTAGACAGTGTTCCACTCTTTTGTGATAACACGTCTGCTATCAACATTGCTAAGAACCCAGTGCAGCACTCTCGGACCAAGCATATTGATATTCGCTTCCACTTCCTTAGAGACCATGTAGAGAAAGGTGACATAGTGCTCCAGTTTGTGGAGAGTGACCACCAGTTGGCTGATATCTTCACCAAGCCTTTGGACAGTTCGAGGTTTTCAGCTCTGCGGGGAGAGCTTGGGGTGGTTTGTCCTTACGGACTGTAGTGAGGGGGAGCTTGGGCTTTACTGCTTTATTATATTAATTATGCTTCTGTTTCATTTCTGTTGCTTTGCACTTGGGGTGCACTTGGGTTTAGTCCTCCTAGCATAGATTAGAGTGTTTCTCTTGTCTAGCTGCTTAGACTCCTACTCTTATCTTGTGCTTCCAGGATTAGCTGTTTCTTATCTCACTAGATTGAGCTCACTCACTTCTTGTAGGTTCTAGCGAGGGTCGGGCCATCCTCGGGTAGACAGGGTACGTGTTTGCTCTTTAGTGTGTGGTTTACGGTCAGCTAATAGTCCTGGAGTCATATGGGGTAGATGAGAGTCTGTCTGAGCCATAGTCGTCTCTATATCTTATCTATGCTTTAAGAACTGCCTGTTTGCTGTTTTCTTTGCCAGCTTCTCGAATTTAATGCTTTGGTTCAGGGGGAGTTCATTTGGGAGCTTCTGGAGCTTAATATTGACTTAACTCAACTTGAACTAAAAGTTGCATCTAATGTTGAGGGGGAACTGGTCTTTCGTGCATTTTCAGCATTCTAGTATTATAATCAATCTGCATTGAGCCTTGATTATTATCCTGTTATGACATGCTTCAGTACTTTACACCTTGCCATGACTTGTGCTTAGCTTGCTAAATTTATCATGACTTCATATGTGTAGACTAGCGTTTGCCATGATAAGTTAAGTAAAATTGATCAACTTAAATTAAACTTGTCATGCTAGCATTTGAGTTTAGTCTTTCTTGAGCTATCCTTTTATGATTCATGCCATGTCAAATAGGCTGAGTAGAGCGTTGAATCTATATTGAGCCTTAGTTTGAGCTGTTTTAGTCTCCTGATGATACATGAGTTAGTACAATGTGTTAAAAAGCAAAAAGATCTCTTTTGTGCGAAAAAACTGATCTCACCAATTCTTTCCTATAAGACGGCTTGCCATTGCACTTGGCATGAACTTAGGGGGAGTTTTGGATGACCTAGACTATCTTCTTAAGCTTCTTGCTTGGAGTAGTTGCATAAGGCTTGAGATCTAGCACATGATAAAACAAAATGTTGGTTGACAACCACCATAATTGTGCGAAAAAACTGAATTCACCAATTCTTTCTCATGAGATAGCTTGCCATTGCACTAGGCATGAACTCAGGGGGAGTTTTGGATGACCTAGACTATCTTCTTAAGCTTATTGCTTGGAGTAGTCGCATAAGGCTTGAGATCTAGCACATAAACCAAAAAAAAATTGGGTTGAAAACAACCATATGCTTTCAAAAGACAATGTTTAATGTGCTCAATTTGCTTAATCTACAATCAGAACCAAGTACTTTAACCAATGTTCAATCTTGAGCTTATAGCACTCTTTTTGGACTCAATGTTAGCTTCTTTGTTCCACTTAGCTTATTGACATGGCCTGCATCATCCTTGGATGTCTCTAGCTAGACTTTACTCATTGATGACGTGACTTACTCACAAAATGCATTACATTTCAGATTGTCATCTATGTGCTCTAGCTGGTTTATATATATCTTGTCATGATCTAGATAGTGTTTTATTGAGTTATGGCTTGGTGTATTACATTATGGTCAATATGGATAATTCTCATGGCTCTAAATGCTTAAATAAACAAACTTCAGCCATATTCATTCTCTGTCTTGTCATATTCTCTCTATTGCATCTTGATGTGTTTATTGTCAAAAGGGGGAGAATAGAGAAGAAAAAGTCTGTTGGCAACAGTTTTAGAGCCTTGGAGTTCATTTTGCTCTTTCAGTTGTTGCTCTAGTATTCCTTCTGTCGACATGGTCATTAGCTTCATTTCTCTCTTTGGACCATGTTGGTTTCTTCAAACTCAAACTTTTCTTAAAAAGCTTTTTCTGAGTTTGTCAATATACTCATCAAGGGGGAGATTGAGAGACCATGTGGATGTGCCCCCATGTTTGTGATGAGTTATTGACACTTGGTTTGGAAAGTTTGAGTTTGATTTGAGCGTTTCCTGCTAAGTCGTAGCTTCTGGTCATGGTCGTAGGCTCGTTCGACCACTTTGGTCGTGGTCGGAAGCTTGCCGGACAGGTTACGACCACGTTGTCGCCAATCGGGAGCGAGGCAAGCCACTTACGACCACACAGTCGAAGGTCGGAAGTCTCCCGACTTCTTTACGACCATTGGGCGTAGTCGTAGGTCACTGGGGTGGTCTACGACCACTTGGACTGTGGTCGAAAGGCAGCAGCAAAGTTTACGACCACGCTTGGCCGTGATCTCAAGCCTCCGAGAAGTTTACGACTACTTTGGGCATCATCGGAGTCCATCAGGACAGTATACGACCACGTTGGTCGTGGTCGAAAGCTGGTACGACCACGTTGGCCATGGTCGAAGGCCAATACGACCACGTTGGTCGTGGTCGAAGCCTGGTACGACCACATTGGCTGTGGTCTGTGGTCACGAGTCGCGCGACGATCGCTGTGGTTGGAAGTCGGCGCTCGGGCGTACGACCACGTTGTCGCAGATTTCGCTTCCTGAGAATGAAAGCGGATTTCGACCACGCTACGGGCAAACGTGGTCGTAGGTCGGTCGGATGAGGTCAGACGAGTTTGGAGCGCGGTCAGAAGTGGGCGACGTTGGTCGGAAGGTTTTCGACCACGGTGAGACAAGTCATACGAGAACGGAAAAGGGTTCGACCACGGTAGAAAGCGATGATCGTGGTCGGAAGGTGGTTCGATCACGCGATAAGCGGTCGCAAGACCTAGAAATCGGTCGTATCGACTTGGGATGTGGTCGTATGGGGTATAGACCTGGAGCGATAGAGTCGCAGCTTGTGTATGTGGTCGTAGCATGTATCTTGTTGGTCGTAGCAGTCTAGTGTGCGGTCGTAGGCTTGTTATGACTTGGTGTTCGGCCATACGACTTGATAGTCGTAGGAGCTAGTTTGACCTTGTGGTCGTTGCGACCAGTCTAGCGGTGGTTAGCGATAGTCGTAGACTCTTGTATCTGGTCGTATTGCTTGACATTGTGGTCGTATGTCGTGTGCTTTCATTGTTCTCTATTCTCGACTTGTCGTGGGTGGTATACGACTTGGTAAGAGTATGATTTAAATTTTGATTTCTGGCTCAAGTGGTTGGATACTATTGTGAGCGGTGCTATGAAATGGTTTGCTTGTCTGATGATGTTGGCAGGACTTCGAGACTAGCCGTGGCGAGGCATGGAGGGCCGAGACTAGGCACGGGCCGTGCTGAGGTCAAGAGCGGCCAGGAGGTGCTGAAGACGACGAGGTCTGCGAGGTGGTTGCAAGACTTGAGAGGCAAGGCAGAGGAAGCTTCCAGGAAGGCAGCCAGATGGCATTTTGGAGAAATGCGAAAAGCTGTAAAGGAAGTTGTATCTCTGAGAAAGCACTGGAGTGACTCTCGCTAATGGGTAAAGAGGAAAGCAAACCCGGTAGTGGAGGCTATAAAAGGAGGGGTGTCTCCTGCATGTAGCTCCAAGGATTGGGGGGTCTTTTGCTTTCTCTTTTTCAGTTGAGAGTAGGTGAGAGCAGGAGAGACAGAGGTGTGTTGTTGTCTCCTTCGTAGCTCTGTGTTGTGTTCCTCCCAAGAATCATGTAGTTCTTGGTGTTCTTGAGGATGAGAAGGAGAGGATGAGCTAAGTCTACTTGTAATCATTCCTCATGTCCGAATGTCCATGCGTATCGGGACTCCTCTATAGTACTCTCGAGAAATAAATTCTCCGAAGTTCTTTGAGCTATGGGTATCTTGTTTCAGTTCCTTTATCTGTGCAGTCTCCTGATCTTTATGTTTCAATCTTGATTTGGTTTTGAACTGCTTTTGCTTTGGGCTGTGTTGGCTTGCTTTGAACTGGGAATCATCCTTAAGGCCATCTTGGCCAGTTCTTCCCGAGAGCACCGTTCTTGTTTCAACCGCGCAGTATTCTCTGTTTGATTTCTTTTGTCGGCTCGGGCAAGTGTTCGACCACGTGGTGTTCGACCATCAGTTGGCTTACGACCACGTGTGTTCGACCAGAGAAGCCAGTTCTCTCGACCGATTTGTTGAGTGGGTACTTGGAGAGTTTTTGAAGGCACCATTCACCCCCCCCCTCTGTTGCCATTTCGGTCCTACAGGCCTTCATCTTCATTGCCCAGACCGGATAATTATTCGAACTGAGGAGTGGGTACTACAGCGTCACACTCTCCTTAGCCTTCGATGTTTCTCCAATGGCTCTGATACCAAGTGTTGGAAGTCTTATGACTTCCCCAGGATCTTTACGACCTCTTAGGATCAGTTACGACCGGTTTTGAAGGCTTACGACCAGTTCCAACAGCCTCCCAAATGCTTACTACCACTCTGGTAGCCGTTCGACTGCTTCTCCCTGCCGCTGCGCTGCCTTTTCTTCAACTGCGCTCGAATTACCGTGATCGCACTCCTCCACGATCACGCAGTGATGCTGGCGATCACTGTTCACCGTCGTCGAAACACCCTTTCAACCACATTCAGGTCTTCTCGACACAGTCGCAACTTCCTCTGACCACTCACACAGTGGTCATAACCTTCACAGCATGGTCAAACGCTTATAACGTGGTCGATAGCCCTTACGACCACGTTCAGCGCTCCTTCAACGTGGTCGAACACCTCTACCGACCACATTCAATTCGGTCTTGCCGTGGTCATAGCACCTCTCGATCACCTTCGTCGATGCTTTACCATGGTCGTAGGTCCTCAACCACGTTTGCCGTGGTCGTGAGCCCTTCCGACCACGTCTTGCAATATCACACGATGAAATCAACGCTCAGGGATTACTTTTCTCTTCTCCTTTACTCACAATTGCTTGGTACATTTTGGCACACCTTGGTTACAAGACTTCACCCCCTTTTATACCCGGTTATTCGCCTTTAACTCGGGTTCGACTACAATTACAAAACCAACTCCGACTCCGAGTCCATTTCTAACTTCCGACTACGACTTCTATATTTTTCGACTTCAAATACAACTGAGTTTCCGGTCTGACCGGTCCGGCTGAAAAGCTCTGTTTCGACTTCAACTTCCGATTTTGTCTCCGTCTTACTTCGATCACTTCCAAACTTTGTATACAACTTCTAAACAAGATTATTTCCAACATTCTTTTCCTCGAAAATGAACTATGAATCTTTCACTTCGATAGTTAACAACAGACAGATTACAAACACAGATTTTTAGCCAATAAATGAAAACACACACACACAGACACAATTTGGGGTGTCAAGAAGCTGTGTTGCCTCTGTATCTCATGGAGCAGTGCAGGAACTGCAACAGATTCAGCACGCTCAGACCAGCCATCATCCAGAAGAAATAGTCCAGATGCCCTTCGTTGAGGTTGTCCGGGATCCACCCGGGCGCGCCGCCTCGCGCCGTGGCCGAAGCGACGACGCCGAGCACGGCCGAGTTGAGGTAGTTCCCGGCCGCGATCGCGAGCTGCGCGAGCGCCGAGCCCAGGCTCTTCATGGACTCCGGTGACTGATCGTAGAAGAACTCGAGCATGCCGATGCTGGTGAACACCTCCGCCGCGCCCATCAAGAAGAAGGACGGCGCCTGCCACATGATGCCCAGGCCGCCGCCGGCTCTTGCGGCCGCCAGCCGCTTCGTCTCGACCAGCGCCGAGTACATCATGGCGACCACGGACACCGCGAGGCCGATGCCGATGCGCTGCAGCTGCGACAAGCCCCTGTCCTTGCCGGTGACACGCCGTGCGAGCGGCACCAGCACGGCGTCGTAGACGGGGACCCAGATGAGGACGCTGATGATGTCGAACGTAGAGAGGGATGCCGGCGGCACGGTGAACGGGCCGACGCGGTTGTCCATGACCATGCCCTGCTCGATAAACGTCGACGACATCTGCGCGGTGCCCGCGAAGAAGATGAGCAGCGACGCCCAGACGGGGTACATCCGCAGCAGCATCTTCAGCTCCTCGACCTGAGACACGGTGCAGAGCCTCCACGGGCTCATCTGCGCCGCCGCGCCTGTCTCATCGGAAGATGGCGGTACAATAGCTGCCTTGTCAAAGAACCTAGAAAATAGGATGTCCTCAGCCGAATTCAGAATGTTCCGGTGACACTTATTAGCCAAATTCAGAATGTTCAGGTGACACCTCTTAGCCAAATTCAGAATGTTCAGGTGACACGACACAGTATTGCCAAATGCCAATATCTTCCATCATATAGTACTCGCAGGTTGCTAACTGTCTTCAGCACACCAAAGTTAACAGTTTTCTTATGTACAATTCGGGCAGCAACTTGATTTGCATTTGGCAAATAATCTAAACTTCTGAAGGCTACATGTTTACTTCTTTTTTCAAGACTAAGTTTACACTGTTTATGTAACATCGTGCTGATTCACATAGTTTCTACATTAGGGTATATTGATAGCCTTTTCTTGTTTACCATAGCAAGTAAAAGGTGTCAGCTCACAGCAAGTTAACAATTTTGAGGTGCAAAATTCTAACAGTAACTAGACATACATGTATGCACTTAGGGTACCTGAATTGACTGGTATGCTCAGTCTTGTAATTTGCTTCAGTGTGTGAAGGCATCTCATGCAGGGCTGAGCTATCATCAGGCAACTTCAGCTGGTGATTCCTTACAGCTGCAACAACCACTTGGGAGACTCTTGTCAGAGGACTTTCTCCCAGTTTCTTATACCTGTAAACCTTCCTACCGGCGACAAATACGGTGAGGCCAAATACCATGATCACCATCGGGATCGAGAACCCGACCCCCCACCCTATGTTGTCCTGCACCCAGACAAGCACGGTTGCCGACAGCAGGTTGCCGATGTTGATCGAGAAGTAGTACCAGTTGAAGAAGGAGCCCTTTGTCACCCTCTCCATTGTGTCGGCGCCGTCAAACTGGTCAGCCCCAAGAGCCGAAGTGCAGGGCTTGATGCCTCCCGTCCCAAGGGCGACAAGATAGAGTCCTAGGTAGACCGCAGCATGGTGAAGATCACCATTGTAGGAAGAAGGAAGGAGCAATGGAAGCCATGCCAATAATGTCATAATGAGCATCCCCTGACAAAACGGAATTATTCAGAGTTCGGGTAACACATGGTGCAGATTAGATCGATCAGTTAATATTTTGCTTGTTGCACTTACGACGGTGTAAACTGAGAGGGAAATCACTACTGTCCAGTATCTTCCCCAATATGTGTCAGCCAAGAAGGCTCCAATAAGTGGTGTGAAGAAGCAACTGCCGATCCAAAAAGACACACTTCTTGCAGCATCGACGTTGCTTTCGTGAAGCACACTCGTGAGGTAGGTGACCAAGTTCTTTGCGATCCCGAAGAAGCACAGGCATTCGCTGAATTCAGCACCTAATGCATGTTCAAGACTCATCAATAGGTTAATTTTGTAGGTTAAATAAACAGGGAAAATGAAGACCAAACAGGGAAAATGAAGACCATCAAGAAGAAATATAATTTTGTTGTATAGTGTTAAGTTTCGTGCACTACCTAAAATGAAGAAGCATGCTCTCCAATTCCCTGTACCTCGCTTTAGAGCAGGCTGATTGCTAATATCAACTGTTCCATCACCTGTATATTGTGAACCTTCATCCTGAACAACAATACCGAAAGTAAATTTGATTACGCGCATTTTAAATTTAAATATTGCATAGGATCGCTAAACAACAAGCGGCTCTTTCTTTTCACAAAAATCTCCTTTTTTTTAGGTAAATTGAAGTCGAAGATGGAGATGCAATATGTTTTATTCTACTTAGACAAGAGGGATCATGGTAGGGTAGTGAAATAGCACCTGTGGAGGCAGGTAATGAATCAGTGGCCTCTCCTCATCTGCGGCTTCCATGTGAGCCTCTGGTGTTCAGCAATATCGTCGGAAGGAACCAAAGGACGCTAAGCAACTTGCAACAAAAGAATTCTCGGTACTACTTCTCCAGCACTTGCTATATATGGTCCCTCTGCTGACGATCTTACTATTCGTAGGAACAACCACCAATGCTTCATTCAATTTCAATTAATTACTGTGTTGATACAAGTTCAGGTGTGAGCTTAATTTCCAAAAGAGGAAGTGTGGCTGTCCAAATCAACAGGAGTGGAGCTAAAAATACTCTGAGACAAAATATAAATACTTAGAACAAACTGCACAAGAACTGAACTCTGGAAGTGGAAGAGCAATAGAGGACCACACAGAGAGAGAGAGAGAGAGAGAGAGAGAGAGAGAGACCTGGGGAGGAGTGAGCCATGGAGGTATGGCGCAGAGCAGAGGAGGAGGGTGTCCTCCTTCAAGACGAAGAGGCAGTTTGGGGATCACATCGCTGCCAGACTCTTACAAATCACACATTTTCTACCAAACTTACCCACAAGAAAAGAAGTTTTATCTCTCCCTTGTCCTTGCTGGGCCACAGAGGCTGATACGGCTCACAAGCTGCCACTAGCTAGCGTACGGCACATAGCATATCCTAGTGTGCGTATATTATTATATGTGAAACAACAATTAAGGCCTGATGTTTTGGGTATTTCACCAAAGTTGTTCAGCTAAAGGCTAGATTTCAATTCCGGTTTTTCCGAACTATGTATTAGCTGCGTTTTGGCTCCTGCGGTCTAAAAAACTGTTAGTGATATGTCTTAGAGACAATCATAGAATATCATTTCTATGTTTATAATCTTTTAAATAATATATTATTTTATCTCTTGAATAAATATCTTTCATATTGATCAACAAGTATATGACTTATTCATGGAACTATTTATTCATGTTTAATGTTACTCTAAATTATCCATGATCTTATGTTATTATGTGGAACAAGTACGATTTCTGAATCAGCATATGTATTGATTGATAATCATGTTTCATAAATCAAGGATATAGGGATATCAAATCAATAATATGAATACATGTTAGTGAACATAGGCGTTAGATTAACCTGCCATAAGACACTACATGACTTGTTTTATTCTTAAGTGTGATCAGTTGATTTCATATATAGTGTATGTAGAATCCTTAGACCTAAGATCATCGCAGTTTTCTACATGTGTAATAGTTTACTTATGAGTTGCCAAATACTACTCCGTAACTAAATAGTTATAAAAGTAGCTTTTGGGTTTACTATAAAATATGCGGAGGAATGTAAGTGGTCAAGATGGAATCTGCCCCTCCAATATAACAGGAGAGATATCTTTAGGCCTCTTGATGTGGTTGGATTAAGGAAGTGCATAACTATGCTGAATGTGGTTGAGGAGTCAAACACAATTGAGTAATACACAATAGATTCAAGTGAAAGATCAAGCTATCATAGGATGACACGCTTCTCGGGCTTGAGTTCGATTTGGTATCAAACTATATAGGTTTGTTCAATATAGTTTTTATATATATTTAGGAGTCATTATATACTGTTAGGGACCGCTACCGACTTATGGACCGAAAATGAATTTTTGGTCCATGGCTAAATATACATGAACCTATAGGTCACACACTTAATGGGTCGGAACGATAAGAGTCCAATGATAGACTCCGAGTGGGATACGATTTCTACTCGTATGAGATAAAGATCAAACGTGAGACTTTCTAAATCGGATATGATATCTAATCGTATCAGATAAAGATCTAATTAGAGGCTATATAAAGGGAGGCGTGGAGGTTAAGCGAAGTATTCCAGACACACCTATCGAAACCCTAACCACCACATCTCATAACCCCTGCTATGCGCGCTGATGCTAGCACACTGACACATGGTATTCTATCCTTGAACGTGTGAACCTCGATAGAGGCGCTGCTGTGACTGTGGTACTGATCGGGAAGATCGCAAGGAGGATACTGTTGGCGAGAGAATGATCGACTATTTTCACTACATCGACACGCTCTTCGTTCAACCGGCCGCTTCAATTCAACTTCCGCTGCACTGCGCATCTAGTAGTAACGATTTATGATCTCTTATTCACATGACTTCTTAATTTATATGGTAAAAAGTTATAATCTACGCTAGTGTATTTTACCTATGTCTCAACAGAAACAATGATTAGGTGGGTTATTTGTGGAGTTTTCGGGATTTTGATGGGATGGCTGTTTTAAGTCGCTTGAGCTTTAACGTACTAAAAAAATTTGTTACCAATTTCCCCGTACTCTAGCTAATGCGTGCAAAACATGCGCTAGCGGAGGTTGACATGTTGATTTCTTCGAGCCTTTCTTTGAAGAACCCTTTGTCGAAAAACCACGACTGACGATCCAATTAAAACGCATAAATTCTTGATAAATTTGACGAGAGGAACATAACAAACATCCATAAAAATCCAAGCATGCGAGAGAGACGGGAGTGGTTGTTTCTGAGCTACCAAACGATGCACTTTTGCAGACGAATCACCACCATTTTTTTTCTTCGTTGTCCTACACCACACGACATGGAGCTAGGAATCTAGGATTGATTGCTCCAAAGATCACAATTGGATGGCCACAGATGCTCCATCTCTCACGTAAGGTCAATGCTCATGGAAGTTTTTGCGTGTCTGGCTGCTACAAAATTTCTTTTTTTTAAAGAAAAATAAATAAAGCAACGGGAAAGTATTTACAGCATAAGCAGAGGAGAATATGACTAACTCTGCTACCCAATAACACTTTGTCAAAAGATCACGACTGATGATCCAATTAGAACGTACGAATTCCACATAAGTCTGACAAGAAATGAATGATATATAATAGAAAATCTGTCATCAATTGATGTTATGCTTTTTTTTCCCATCGAAATCAAATCACTCGGAGTTTCAGATCACCAGCTTTTTTTTTAAAAAAAAAAGACGAAATCGCCGGCTTTTTCTTCATTATTCCTGCACTGCACGGCATGAATTAATGGATGATCGGAGCTGCTAACTGCACATGACTCGATCGGAGTTAGCTTCACTTCCAAATAATAGAAATCCTTATAACTGGGAGGATTAGCGAAAGTGTCTCTAGCCTAGCGGTTAAAGCGCCTCAGTAGCATCCTCCAGGTCCTGGATTCGACTCCCTTGTTGGTCTAGGGATCACCCTGGATTGGTCGTTCTCACATGGGCTGATGCCGCTGTGTCAGGGTGGGGCAAGGGTTCGGGGATTTTTTCGATCTGCATGAGAAGACCTTCTTCTTAAACAAATGCCCGGGGGGTTTCTTCCCCCCGCAGGTCGAGTTTTTTTTTATAACTGGGAGGATTGCCTAGCAGCCAGCCCGCCACATCATCATTTTTGCGAAAAGCTCCTTGGTCTTTCTTGCAATTCCGTTCGAGCCCTACAGAATGCTACAGTGATCGTTCCGTTGGCCAGATCTATTTGTCCACCTACACGTTGCATGGCCCATACCCTAGCCCACACCCCATTCCTCTGGCATAGCCCGCCGCCTCAGCGCTTTTCCTTTGTCCAAACCCACACCCCCCTCTCCTCCTTTTCGACCTCGCCGTCGCCTGGTGTTAATAGATCGGTTCTTTAAATCTGCACGCGATAAGAAAAATTAGGGGTAGTTCACAAAACTAAGGGCCTGTTTGTTTCCACTTAAGATTATTATAATCCAGCTTATAATCATAAGTGGAAACAAACAGCCTAAATTATAAGGTAGCTTATTATAATCTAATAGCCCAGATTATTGTAATCCAATAAGCTCAAAAAAGGAGCTTATTTCAGCTTATTTCTCACCCTTTATCTTAATGACCATACAACTTGACAACAATTACCCACCTTTGCCATTGAGATATTTCCCGAACGCATCCCCTCCCCTCCCCTCGCAGCGCCTCCCCTCCCAGCGCGCCGACGCCCCTCCCCTCCCAGCGCGCCGACGCGCCTCCCCTCCCAGCGCGCCGACGCGCCTCCCCTCCCAGCGCCTCCTCCCCTCCCTCCCACCCTGCGCCGCCGCCGCCTCCTCCCCCGCTCCTTCGCGCCGCCGCCTCCTCCTCCTCCCCACCCCGCGCCGACGCCTCCTCCCCTCCCTCCCACCCCGCGCCGACGCCTCCTCCCCCGCTCCCACCCCGCGCCGCCACTGTCTCCTCCTCCCCCGCTCCCACCCCGCGCCGCCGCAGCCATGGCAATGACGAAGGGGAAGGTTCTTGAGGGGAGCCCGGCGGCGCTCGGCTTCCGGATGCCGGCCGAGTGGGAGCCGCACGACCAGTGCTGGATTGGGTGGCCGGTGAGTATGGAGTGCTCTTGAGTTGATTGCTCTTTCTTGCGGCTCTTGATTTCTCTTATCAGTTCTGTCGATTTAAAAAGTGGGAGACCAAGAATCGGCTTAGATGATGGCAATTTCACAAAAGAGCAGACCAACCGTGCCAATTCCATCCGTTCACTTGGCCTGAAGGTGAGATATGTGCGCTTGATGCTCTCATATTTGCTGATACCAATGCCAGGATGCTGAAGGACTTTGGCGAGATGATGCTGCACCTGCCCAAAAGGCCTTTGCTAATGTTGTAAATGCAATCTCAAGGTTTGAGCAGGTCACCGTGTGCGCTAACGCGAGCCAGGTCTGCAAACTTATCTGTCAGAGATGCAGGATAGGTTCATCTGCTTCATTGTTTTAGTTTTTACCCTAGAGGTTTACCCTTGATATGGTTCTGCTTTTGTACTCTCATAGTACGCAAGGGTATCCGATTTGATGAAGCATAACTCCAATGTTAGAGTGGTGGAGATGAGCACTAGGCTTGTTTGGTTGCGTGATTTAGGCCCCACTGTACGATTACTCTTCTCTGTTATTGCAAGGAAATTGCTGTGTTTACTGAAAATGGAAATGTATGTACTGTTGCAGTATCTATAAGTTAGCTTTGTTTTCCTCTCTTCTGGCATTAGTTTGTTGTGCGTGAAGGCGAGACAAGATCCAGGGGTGGATTGGCAGTATAAGTCAATTGGGAGATGAAGAGGGGGGCATGAATGCCTTCTGTGATAATATTGCTAATGCTTTATTTGCTAGAAGAGAGTAATTTGTTTGTAAGAACATATTTGTACGAACATATGATCATGGATATTTGAATAATTAAGCTTTTCTACCACTTATGTATTCAAATTCTTATGTTACTAATGTTTTGCAAGTCCAAACTAATAAAAAACATGTCATAAAAGAATAAATAAGTCACCAAAATAGGTCAAGGGCATTGTAGTCTTTAAACATTCGAATACAACAATCCATAACTCTGATAATCCAGGCTGCCAAACACCTGATAGCTTATTCCCACCAACTTATTATAATCTAGCTTATATAATCCCCCACCTATAAGCTGGATTATAATAATCTTAAGTGGAAACAAACAGGCCCTAAGAATAGATCATGTATGGTTATCGAGGTCCGGATCAGTTATCCCAATCGGCTGCCACGACGCAAATCTAGGGTTGGTCTCGGTTGACCTATGGAGAGGACGCACATTTAGGAAATCAGTGAAGGGAGCAACGAATTTGTGTACGCAAATGGAAGTGAGCAATGCTAGTACTCTTGCCAAGAAACCAGTATGAAGGAAGTATATGCACAAATTGTTGACACTATGCATGGTTGCAATCAGCCTGAAGCGACGAAGGCCTATGCGGTAATCCATCTCATGCTCCCCTGGGTCAGTCGGCGTCGTTGCCGAAAAGTAGGCAGCGGCGGCAAATGCAGTAGAGCTTGTGTTCGATCGAACCGCGTAAAATTTTTGCTTTTTACCCTAAAATTTCAAAGTTTTTTTATATATAAACCTCTCAAATAAAGATTTGCAAAAATAGACCCTTAGCACGGCGCCAAAGGATATGACGCCCAGGGTACATGGCACGGCGCCATATGCTTTGGCGCCGTGCGTGGACACGTAGGAGCCACGGCGCCAAAACCCATGGCGCCGTGCTATGCAACAACGGCGCTAACGGCCATGACGTTGTGCTCTGGGACTTAAGCCCGAGCACGGCCCCCGGCCCCTCACCCCCTCACTCATCCGTGCGAACAGACAGAGCAGTCCGCCGCCGCCCCTCTCTTCCCCCTCCAAATCCACTCCAATTCGTTGCTTTTTCTCGCGATTTTGCTTCCAAACCGAGCAAGTAAGGTGAACTCCCTCCCCTCCCTTGATTTTTTCCCAATAGATATGGATTATTTGAAGTATATTTTATAGGGCAAGAGTTGAAACCCTAGATAAAATAACTTGGATTTGGCTTATTTTTAGGTTAAAAAAATAGGGATTGGTTGCACGTGAACCGTGAGGAGGGATTGGAATTTGGGAAGAGACAGTGTTATAGGGTTTGGATCGGGTTGGAAGGAAGGACCACCTTCATCCGAAATCTGCTCAGATTTGGATGTGACCGGACGATAGCTGGAGCTGGGAGTACTACTCCCAACAGCACGATACCATTTTCTTTTCTTTTTTTTTTTTGAGAAAGCACGATACCATTTTCTTATGCATACACACGTGTGTGTATATGCTTATGGCCCATCCTATCTGGGTGAGGGCTGTAGAAGGTTTGGGCACTATGACGTCACGCTGAATATACATGCCAGCTGATCTAGGAGAAACATATATGACTTGTGGACATACGAACAACCCTTCAAATTAATACTAAGAAATATTTAAAGAGAACACTCAAATTTTATTTACACCAGCAGAGAATTCCTTGTGTAAAAATATATGAAATTTTGGACATAGGCATAATCTTCAATTTGCAATTTTGTTCGTCATTTTATATGAATATATAAGTAGGGATTGGTTGCACGTCAATTTGCAATGGTATAATAAAACCATTTGCAGATGACCAATCTCAATAAATTTGTGCATATTAATAATCAAAGTTAAAGATGTTTAACTACACGTTTTCTTAAATGTCATACTATATATCTTTGAACGAAGGGAGCAGTTAACAACAGTTGACAACTTTAGTGCGTGTGTATGTGTGTGTGTGTGTGTATATATATATATATATATATATATATATATATATATATATATATATATATATATATATATATATATATATATATATATATATATATATCAACATCAATGTTTTGCTACTCTGTAAAAGGCATCAATTTTTTGATGATCAACTGGTTCGAAATTTGCCTGAGAAAGTACTTATGTCAACGGCTCAATTGTGTGGATATTTTATCTAAATAGGCCTATTAGAGGTTACCAGCAGCACAGCACCCTACCCGATGGGACCCAATCAAGCCGTGTTGTTCCTTTCCGTGCGTACCGGCCGGGGAGCTTTCGGTTCTCTCTCTCTTTCTTTTTCCTCGAACCCGGAACCGCGTAGACGATTCGGCCGGGGTCGGGCACGTACGGGCTGGGGCCTGTCGCGCCCGGTGAACTGGTCCTTTGGCGTGGGCCCGTCTCGTCATGCAGGGTGTGGGCCGTATGAGGGCCATTAGACCCATTAGTGTAACTTAGTCCCCATATTATTTATTTAATAGACATGATATACATTCTCCCCTTATATAAGGAGAGGTAGTGATTGCTCCTTCTATACACCACACTACACAAATTAATAAAGTTGAGAGAATGTTTATGACTACATCTTGTAGCTTGTTCTACTTGTATTATGTATTTCAGTGCTTAATTATTGGCAATATAACTGGTAATATACAACAATTATTAATGGATTTGATTTAATTGGGCTACCTAATCTCAAACTCTCAGAAAGAAAATTGGGAGTGATCGTATTAGTTTTTGTTTCTAACTTCTGCTTGAAGAAGGTAGAAGCCAATACAAACTCCTAATTTTTCGAAGCGGCTTTTCTACTTCTCTTGCTCCAGTCTCACGCACGCATCTCTCACCTTTTTCACTATTTGCTCTCTTCTTTCAAAAACTATATTTTTTTTAATAACTACTATTTATTTTTAGTGAAAAACATAGAACATAGCCAAAATCATCAGAACATCCACTGAGTTACTTCTTGCTTCTTTAAGGCACCAAATGACAAAACGTAGGAGCTAGCAATAGCTATGTAGTTGACATGACTCACATGGGCAGCTATATTGGTCCACAGCATCATAATTCATACATGTGATATATTCTTCAACAAGATGGAAATGACATGCTGTTTGTCAATAGAAGCACGTCCAATCCGATCGCCTCCAGTCAATTTGATCAGAGTCATATTTCTTTTCAACCAAAAAAAATGCTTCCGTTTTGTGGCGGCCAACAAATCGTGCATGCACGTTGATGTTTGTGCTAGCAGCAATACTCGCAAGCAGCACCGTCAATCGAATGCAAGCAAGATATATGGGGGTTTAAACACTCTGCGTGCAAGAGAGTTTGTTGTTGTTTGGATTTCATCGCTTGATCTCTGGGTAATCTTAGCATTATAATAGATTTTAGTAAAAAAAGTTCACTTTTGTCTCTCAACTCTTCTCCAAACCTCCTTTTCATGGTCAAACTCCAAAACTGTTTACTCTAGGTCCTCCACAAACTGATTTTGTAAATGGGTGATGTGGTATTCTAGTACACAATAAGCTGACGTGGCATGATGATTCAAGAAGAAGTTGTAGGCCTAGCTGTCATCTCATCTCATCTCATCTTTCTTTTTCTTCTCTTCTTTTTTTTCTCCTCTTGCCCGGATTACCTTGGGCACCGTTACTATGCTTCTCTTCCTCCTCATCAACTCCGTCTCGTCTCAAATATATCATCAAATGACCTATTATTTTCAGTTGTTTATCTGATTTTTAATTTTGATTCTTTTATAAATCACTATTTATTGAACTAATAAGCCACATTAAAAAAGTACTAGATATTTACATATGTCAAAGATAACTCGATGGCAAGGAAATTTAGTTAACTAAAAGAATTAGACAATTTACGAATAGCAAAACCGATATTAATTTGTATGGTAGGCTTTCACTCCCCTTTCCTGGCCCTACTAATCAGGAGGCGGGGCACGTAGAGTATTTTGTGTCGTCTACTATGGAAAAAGTAATTACTTTTCTAGACCTGTTTATTTAGACTTAGACTTTTAGCTTATAGTTTAAAGTCAGTTTTTTCCTTAAGTAGCTTATAAGCACCAAGTCTTTAAGCCAAGCCAGGGTGTTTAGTAACTTAACTGTTGAGTTATGACTTATTATTGAATTGTCTGAAATACACATGGATGTAATGACTTATTTGCTCACTGTTAAAAATGATGTCAAAACTGACTATCAAAATTCTACATCCATAAGGAATTATGACCTGATCATCCGGTTGCTAATGTCCGATCTTTGCATCATTATCATAGCAAAACCTTATTACACTAGATTATATATGGCGAGTGAGGAATCAATCATAGGAAAGAATTGTTGTCCATACAAACAATTGCTTTCTTGAGCCATACATAAGCCATAGAAATATTTGAACCCACAATTAAAATCCATCATCTAAATAAGGAAAAAAAAGGAGATTTAGATCTGGAGCTGCATTGCTAGATCTAGAGAGACATCAAAGGCATCAACAGAGGAGGGGATGTCAGCTGCGGACCAGGGAGAGGACATCAGTGTCGTCGGTGGGACAACACTGGATGCGAGGACAACCTTTTGGCCTCCAGATTTGGATTGAGGAGGAGCAGATCCGCCAGACCTAGATTGGGTTGTTAGCGGAGGAGTGAGGAGTGGCAGGAGGACGGAGATTGTGGGTGGCACTAGGGATCTGACAACAGCACCAGCAGAATGACAGCATTGCCGAGAAGTTTGGGGCGATGGAGGTAGGTCATAGACGGCGGTGGCGGGCAAGAAGGATGGTAGCGTCAGGAGATGAAGTCACCGGCGCTGGCTAGAGGGTGAGCAAAGTGTGAGGCGCAAATCCTAGCGGAACGAGAGGAGGATCTGGTTCGGCCCGAAGGAGAGGAAGGAGAAATGAGGAAGGGTTTGGGAATTTTTGAGTTTATATATAATGGCATTGCTGGGTAATTTCATACTAAATTCAGTGGCAAACACCCAAATCTAACCCGCAAAAGCTAAAAAAGCTTCCCTCAACTGTCTTTTGGCTTATAGTTATATGGATGGCTTAGGCTTTTTCAAAAACCTGGTAAAAAGCCACCTCTTTGTTTGTGCTTAGACTTTTTTAGCTTTTAAGCCTAAGAAAAAGTCCAAATAAAAAGGGTGTTAATTTAGGTGCTGTTTAATTGCTTTGTTCTCCAATGGTTCTAGCTAGCAACTAACTATAAGACTTCCACATCATTTATATAGTACACACTAAAGCTAGCATTCTAAAGAACTATCTATAAAGATAGTTATTTGATGCTTACATGCACACACAGAATTTATAGAGGCTGTCTCGTTTGGCGTTATAGACTAGTGCTTAAGGAAGAGCTGGCTCAGTTTTTTTTGCATACTCTCTTTCTTCCACATTAGATATATGCTGATGTGTACATGCATATAGCTAGCTGACTCAGACCATTGGAGATGCCCTCAACCATCTTGTTGCTCCTATTTCCAACAGTATCACTGAAGAATATCGGCTCCACTACTGCAACGCCAAGAATTGAGATGCCCAACCCTCGGCCTTCTAAACACTCCTACTGTTTAATGAAAAAATGAGCTAGAAGCCCGGAAGTCCAAACAAGAAACAAGCCATGGGTGAGTTTTTTTAGGCCGTGGCTTATAGTTTTCGACTTAAAATTTTGAATTCTGGCTATTTACGAGAGAGAGTATGGAGAGATACTCGTATGCGATTTTGGTCAATATAGATGAAGTCAGTATAGTGTATACTATAATATGCTTTATATCTATTTTCAAAAAACACTCTGTTTGAAAGTTAGTTACTGTAGAAAGGCAAACCATAAATGCAAAGCATTAACCAATCAAACATGCAGTCGTGGGTCCAAGCCGGTTGTGCCACCGCCGTGCTGTGGGCTGTTGGTCGTGGGTACCCTACCTCGTGGTCATTAGAGCCTGCTGAGGGCATTGTTGCCATCGTTGTCCTTGGCTCCTTGCTGCACGGGTGGCGGGTCTCAGCCACCGCGTAGGAGTCGCTGCCGCAGTCGACACCATGTGGTCACCACCTATGGGGTCTCAACCTCTGTATATGCCAATGGCGTGCGCTGTGTCTGCGCCTCTCGTTGAGCGACGTCTTTCCTCTATCCGAAATGCATGCAAGCTATTCGACGATTTGCCTACACACGGATTGGAGTTTCGGTTTCAGACGGGTGGCAAAACAATAGGTGATGACACTCAGGTAACCACCGAACTCGTATATGCTCTGAGGGTCGATTTTGCAATTGAAAGCTTCTTTCCGCAAACAATAAAAACATTACAAGGGATATATTTGGACAAATCAGCTTTGCATAAAATACCTCAAGGTTCTTGTCGATGTTTTAGTATCGATCTTACGTATGATTATTTGGATTTGAGGGAACTCTCAAAGACCTAGCTACGATCACACAGAGAGAAGACATAGGGGTTTTATACAGGTTCGGACCTTTTCCTAGAAGAATAACAACCCTACTCCTGTGTGACTATTGCTAAATGAACCAATTGCAACTGAGAAAGTAATGCAGAATATCTTGCTCTACTCCTATTCTCCCTCCAATCTGCCACATCTCTCTTTGACGTCCACCTTTATATAGCCTGTGAAGCGGCGGCAGTTGTTCCGTGCCAAGAGATGCCTTAACGTTTCGAATGATAATCGTCCAATGTGAGTTATTATCAGAGAGATGTGGTATCTTACTCGTCTTACGATGGTTACTGTCAGAGAGAAGTTATGTGCAATTATTCCGAAGAATAAATACACGTACTAACCGCCTCACTAGACAGACTCACGATGTAATGGGTTATCGTAGATAGGCCAGTCGAAGTTTAGCTTAGTCATAGGAGGATCTACGACCACAAGGTGATTGCAGATAATTTATGACTATGTCATGTTCATAGGAGAACTTACGATCATAAAGTGGGCGTAGAAAAACTTACAACTAAGTTGTGGTCGTAGAAGAGTTTACGATTAAAGAGTGGTCATAGAAGAGCTTACGACTACCTTGTGAAACCTCTTCCTTATAGATAAGGGTATACTCATGGTGTACAATGACATAATAATATTATTTACAAGTAAATAATAATTTGAGAATTGTTATATCCTCGTCATCTAGCCCCCAACTTCAAGTAAAAATAACTTACTTGAGAAGAGAAGTCATGGACGAATGAAGATCAAAAGAAAAGCCTTTTCAATCTAATTCGACCAGAAGGAAACTTTGTCAAAAAGGTAATTTTGGTTGAGTTGTAAAGACATACCAGTTTCAAATAGAGGAATTTTAAAATCTTAATCGACTCTCACCGATCTGTGTGTTTGGTGCGATTCCTGAAGAGCTGGTAACCATAGGGTTCCCAAGATTGGTAACTGATTCATACCGTTATAAAAACTTACACAGGGTAACTTTGAGCTTCTTACTTTCCCTTTCTACTCCAATCTTCTTTGAGTCTTTTTGCCGCCGACCAAGCCTTCTTCTTCCAAATCCAAACCAATCACTTAAGAAAAATGTCAAAGTCTTTTTCCAATTGGCTAGTGGTAGAGATGGATGTCGAGAAGATGAAAGCCTTGGTTAAAGTTGAGAAGATCTCTTCAAGGAAATATGTGAAGTGGATTGAAGCTGTTGGACAACATTGGCCATCGGAGGAGATTGGGCGAATCCCAGTTTTCCAAGCATACTATGAGTGTGGAGTTTGACTTCCTACTTACCCGTTCCTCACAGTCATACTCGAGCACTTTGGAGTGGAATTAGTGAACCTAGCTTCCAATTCGATCACCATGCTAAGTGTGTTCGTGTACCTATGCGAAGCCTATCTGGGGATTTCTCTAGATCTGGAGCTCTTTTGGTATTACTACTGTTGGATCGAGGTCGGCAACATAGGGGGGGTGAACGGTGCCTCTTTAAAAATTGCCCCTTCAAAGTATCCACAGCGAGTCTCTCCTCCTATAGCTATGAAAAAGCTATGAAGTAGATGAAATAAGTCCTCTGGAGGTTCAGCTAAACAAACATGAGAACAGAGCAGAGCATGAAAATCAGCAATCAAAAGACAATCGGGTGGTCAGACCACAGGTCATGGACCGGTCTGACCGCACCCTGGCCGCTGGTCTGACCGCTGCCTCAAGGCCGGTCAGACCGCCCATGCTCAGCTGGTCAAACCGCTCGGTTAGCCGGTCTGACCTCCATGGCAGGTCCGGTCTGACCGCTAAGGGGAGACCGGTCTGACCGGCCCTCGGGCAGGCAGAGGCAAGATTCAGCAGACAGCTGACTGAAAAAACTGTAAATTCAGGATTTGGCCAATTGCAAGGAATTTAGTGAAATGGTTCTGTTTTCCTCAGGCCAAAAGATCAAGAACATGTTCTAAATAGCATAAAGACCTTAGGAATCAAATGAATTCATTCGAAAAGCAAGGTATCAAGATTTATGCTAAAATCTGAAAATTGAGTAGATAGAGATGGTGATTTTCAGATTTCTCATGGCTTATCCATCCTTTGCTTATGAAATCTTGCAATCAACTTAGCAATTAACTCAGGACAAAAGCACCCAAATCTCGAGCCTTCTTTTGAAGGAAATCAAAGGGGCCAAGGTTCCTCTGTTGAGAAACCCTAGAAATGATGAAACAGGGGAAGATGAGTTTTGCAGGAATCTGAATTTAAAAAGGTTTGCTCTCAGGAGTAACTAGCCAAATGGTTTTGGAGTATCTCCTAGATCAAAGCAACCCATTTTGCTACTCCTTGCTCAAAGAAACAACTCAAACATCAAAAGAATGACAAGAGGTAGTGAGAGGTAGAAACAGAAAAACTGGAAATGGCAAGCACGAGGATAATCTCCAATGGATTCATTCCCAGTAAAACAAAGATTACAAAGGAGTCCCCATACGCGATTGAATACAGAGGAATGATTACATAGAGTATCAACTCATTCCCTCTCTCACAATCTCAGGACACCCAAGAACACTCAAAACCAAGAACTCACACGAGAGAACATGGGCAACAGGCAAAACCACCTCACCTGCTCTCACCCACTCCTCAACAACTAAAGGACAAAGCAAAGAAACTCCCAAAGACTCTAACCCTTCTCACAAGCCATACCTCCACCAGGAGACATGCAACCTATTTATAGCCTTTCTTAATGAGTTCACTAAATGCTTTGCCCATTAAGCTTTTGCGTTTTACCCACTAACTCTAACCAAATCCACTTTCTTTAGTGCATCTTTACGTATTCACCAAAACGCCCCTCCTGCACCTTCCGGGAAACTTTCTCATTCCTTGCCTTCCAAGCCTTGCAGCCCCTCGAGTCTTCGCCGTCTTCGGCACACCTCAACCGCTTTGACCTCGACACCGCCTGCGCCTAGTCTGGTCATCCCGTGCCTTGCCACGACTTCGCCTCGACGTCCTGCAGCCATCACAGACAAGAAACACATCACATAGCACCACTCGACATAATGTAATCAACAATAGCATTAAGAGAAATCTTAAATATGAAAAAGCCTAAACCTGTCGAATCAAAAGAATAAGCATCCTAAGCACTTCGACCAAGTTTGACCAAGTCCGACCAAAACCGATTGCATCGCGCAATAACATGACATGAACCACACAAATCAAACTCGACTTTCCTAAAACAGATGTCAATTACTCATCACACACATGGGATCACATCCACATGGTCTCTCAATACGAAATGAGTAGACAAGTCAGAGTTTTTGGGTGTTGTAGTTTGAAACTCCATGACGGTAAGACAGAAGAATACATCCAGATGTTCACTCGGTCCTTATGGCCGAATTGGAAGAAAAATGGTTTTACTGGGAGACAACCAATGAAGATAGCCTTTCTTTGTGGGGAAGGCCACAGAGATAAATTCTTCATAAAATTCAATCCCCAAAGACCTTATTTGGATAACCCCCTACATCCAAGCCATCAAGGAACAACGAGAAAAGGGGCTAACCAGTTGGCATGTGGTGAAGGACTTCATCACTTGCCATATTAGCCCTCTGAAGAAACGAGCACATCCAGTGTTGATGGACTCAGGGCCAAGGATATGACCAGAGACTATGATGATGGTAAGTAACAATCAAACTTGTTCTTTTAGCTAAATTATGAATTTTGAGTTCTATTTGTTGTCCACTTTATCTATCTATACAGATCTTGCTTTGGGAGAGATTAACGCCCGAGTCAAAACTATTTGTGAGGCTCCAACACTCGATGTGGAGGCTCCTTGTATCTTGGTGGATGTATCCACCGAGGAAAGAGAAGAAAGCCTAAAGGTACTCAAAGTTAGATCTCATCTTTAGGATTTTGTAGTTTTAAGCAACGAGTACTTAGCAGAAAAGAAGTGGAGGAGATTAAAGCTCCTCTGACCAAGAAGCATCAACTAACCAAGGCTGTCGACAAACAAGATGGAATTTCAAGTGTTGCTCCTTCCCTTCCTCTCTCGCCCGGCCCCATTGAGGAGTTCTTTGTAGACATGGCTGCTGTAGAGCAGAAAGGGGTAGTTGTAATAGTACAACCACCTCCTAATATCAAGATACCCTTCTATTACGATGACAAAACTTTCTTAGTTGGTGCTTCACAAGGCTTTATTAAGCCACTTTAAATGGAGGACTGGAAGGGTTTTGTAGAGGTATCAGAACCCATGATTGAGAAGGAAACTACTCTTCAAGTGGTCAAAACCAGTCTCAACCACCAGGAGGGGCAAGAGGAACAGGGAGTTGCAACACTAGCACTGTGTTTATGACTAGAGGTAGTTGGAGATGACCTTGCTCCTCAACAACTAGACATGATTATGGAAAAGAAGTCGAAGAAACCTTTTTTAGGGAAGGTTCCTTCTAATTTCAAAATCAATGCTAAGAAAGCAAGGTATATAAATAAGAGTATAAGAATAATATTTTACCTTTTTATTTCCTTAAATGCTAATTTACCTCTCTTCTCGTAACTTTAGCATGGCTCCCCCATCAATCGATGATGCATCTATCGAGAAGCCCCTTGCCATTCTTCCCGCAACTGAAGAGATAGGAGAGAAAATGGTCAAAGAATTGACCACCATCTTGATTGCAGAAGTTGCTATTGAAGCCGAAGGTACTACGACCACCAATGTTGTCAAAGCAATAGAAGTAAGAGTAGCCGAAGATAGGGTGGAAGCACCTGGTCGAGAAGTAGGAAATCCCTCTAGTTGCCATGCTGAGGAGGGAATCATCGAGGAGGCTCTTCCTGTCTCCAAGAGGTACACCGAACAAGAAGAATAAGCACCTAACTTCTTCTCTAAGTATTTCAATCCTGCTTTTGTAGTGGGGGTCTTCCTCATGTCGATCTCATGACCAAGTTCCTCGCCCCAAAGTTATTCCCAACAAGGGGAATGTCTTTGATGACGAGCGCTTCAAGAAGGTGTGGTGGAACAAGGTCAAAGAGCTCGATCGACTAGAGGATTCCCACGAGTACACACCAAGTTTGCTTGTACGAGTATAAATGTAAGCATTTAATGCTTAGTTATTTGTAATTGGATTTTTTTTATTCTCATCATCTCCCTTTATTCAGAGAGCTTTGGAAAACATGGCAACTATGGCTGAATACTATAAATAACTCATGCTTTTAAGGTAAGAGAACACTAAACGACACGAACAGGCGAAGAGATGGTATGCTACTGGCATACGTAGTCTTTTTCTATTTTAACCACTAGTCCAATTCTTCATTCTATTATTAACCTTTACAGGTCTAAGTGCAATGAAAAGACCTTATCTGACAAGCTTGACAATGAGAAAGTCGAGACACAGAAGTTAAAGAAGGAGAATGTTGATCTTACAATCGAGCTTTTGAAGGTCAATTCTGCAACTGACAAGTTGCAAGAGGAAATAAATATTAAGTTCTGAACTTACGACTGCTCATTCGAATGTCTTTCTTATCTTTCTCTAACTCTTTCCTTTTTACAAAAAAGAGGTCAAAATGGGCAAGCTTCGCATTGAGGTCGATGAAAAGACTAAAGTGATTAGTAAGCTTACTCACATCAATAAAGAGAAAGGCTAGAAGATCAAGTCACTAGAAGGTCATCGAGTGGCTTGAATCTCGACCAATAGGTAAGAAATTTTTACCTTCAACCAGTTCTTATTAACCAGTCTTTTATGAAGAATTTTTTCGACTAAGTTTCACTTTGCTTTGCAGAGGCTGTAGTCGAAATAAAACAACTCGTAGAGGCTTCGAGTCTAATGAAGACCATTCTTCAAGACAATGTTTTTCTTCTAAACGATCTACTCAGAAGGCTTCGTGCGAAGAAGATCAATCCTTCCGAGGACACCATGATTGCCCATGAGAGTACAATCGGACGACAAGTTAGAGCTTTAGAGAAGCTCTTAACTACCCTAAAGACCAACCAGGCTGACTTGATACAAGAGGTTGTTAAGAGTGCCGTAAGTTATGACTTGGCAAAAATCAAGGCATGCGATCAAAGCCTCAACCTTCGACCAATCGATTATGACTTCGACTACTCTGAAGCAGAGGTAGCCCATCTGATCGAAGATCTCGAGCTAGCCAGTTGAAAGATAGCAGAAGAGATGCAAATCGGCTCTCCTTCATCAAAGTAGTTTGTAATAGGGAACTTTGTAAGAACAAACCTTTTGTTAATGAAAATCATTTTTCTTTTCCTAATATTCATCTTATTGAGTAGTTAGTATTCATAAGACAAAAAGAATGAAATAAAGTGAAATTCCATCTAAGAATTGAAGTTATATTGATAGTTCTACTCTAGCCCTCGACTATTTATGTAGTTTATAAGGATAAACCAAGCAAATAGTACATAATAGGGTATGTAGAGATCAGAGCAGTTCATTTAACTATTGTTGTCAACTTCGATTGTCATATTCTGGTAGCAAAAGTGAGGAACGAGTCGATGCTAGGAAGTTTCTTCTAGTAGGCAGGACCTCATACAGAAAAGGAAGGCTTTGACTAAGCGACATTACCTTCCTTCGACCAGATTAATCAAATTGAAGACATAAACGAGAATAGGATAAAAACTCAGAGTTCCTTCTTTTAAATTTGTTCAACTTTTTCTTAGTTAAGTCAATTGTTTTGTGCTAATATCAAGAGTTGGAAACAATACAACACTAGGAAGCTCCTTCTAGTGGGTAAGACCACATGCAGAGAGGAATAGTCATGTTTTCTTCTCCGATCAGTTTAAATATATTGAATGTACCAGAAGTGGTCGAACAAACATAAAAGCTCTATTCAGCATACAATAATAAAGATTGAACAAACTGAAAATTTTATTGAAAAGAGTACAAAAGTCATACATATAATTTACACAATTGGTTGATATTTTAAGAGTTTGAGAGAATCTGGCCGTCTTCTATGGCGAGTTGTACCAAGTCTGGTCGTGTAACTTCAACCACTGTGTAAGTACCTTCCCACTTGAGGGAAGGCTTGTTCCGATTAGATTAGGATTGAATTGTCTTCAACACCAAGTCACCTACAGCAATGCTGTGAGCTGTGAGATTAGACTTTATGATCATAGTATTTATGTATGGCTTATTGATAGACTACCAAATGGATTAAGGCTTGATACCTCTTTTCTTTGAGTAGGTTAATGTCATTTGCTCGAAGTTGATCTTGGTTGAAGTCATTGAAGTTCTCCATCCTCGTTGACTGAATCTTTAGTTCTAGAGGAAATTTGGCTTCAGCCCCAAAAACTAGAAAAAAGGAGTTTCTCCTGTCGCCCGACTGGGAGTCGTGCGAATTGCCCATAATACTAAGGGTAATTCTTGTACCCAAGCCCCCGAATGCTTTACAAGCTGGTCAAAGACTCGAGGTTTAATTCCTTGCATTATTTGGCCATTCGCTCTTTCGACTTTCCTATTGCTTTGCGGATGGGGAACTAAGGCGTAACACAGTTTGGTACCCAATTCTTCACAAAAATCTTGGAATTTTGCACTCAAAAATTGCCTACCATTATCTGTAATTATTCAACTTGGGACTCCAAATAGAGTAATCACGCTTCTCATTATGAACCTTTTAGTGGCTTCCGTAGCTATCCTAGTCATAGGTTCGGCTTTAATCAATTTTGTGAACATGTCAATAGCCATAGAAAGGAAATCGAAGGCCCTAGGGTTTTCGGAAACAGTCCTAGGATGTCAAGACCTCAGGTCGCAAAAGGCCAAGATAAAGGTATAGTCTATATAGCTTGAGCTAGTTGATGTATTTGCCTACTATAAAACTAACATTATACATATTTATTAACCAGCTCTTTGTCATCATTGAGGGCTGTTGGCCAATAAAAACCTTATCAAAAGGCTTTTCCGACTAGCAATCTGTAAGAAGCATGCACTCCACAGATACCCCCATGTATGTCATGAAGGAGTTGTAATCCTTCTTTTTGCAATATGCATCACATGAGAACCCCTTGAGTACTCTGTTTATAGAGTACCCTATCGACCAAAGTATATATTTTGGCCTTGCGGGATAAACGATCTGCTTCAAGATTGTCCTCGAGTGTTGAACCTTTCGGAAGATACTCGTAGGTTGGTCCCATCCAGATATCCTCGTACTCAAGAGAGGCTGGCTCATTAGGAGTTATTTCTGGAGTTTTGACCTGAGACGGCTTCTAGAGTTGCTCTAAGAAGACTCCTGTTGGTACTTGTGATCGGAAAGAAGCTATTCGAGCCAACTGGTTAGTGAGAAAATTATCCTTTTGAGGGATATATTGTATCTCAAAACCAAAAAAAATACTTCTCAAGCTTTCTGGCTTCTGATAGGTACTCAGACATGGTCATATAGAGCATTAGTACTCTTTTCCGACCTGATTCATTATTAGTTGAGAGTCTCGTCTCACAAGTAGTCGATGAATCTTGAGCATTTTCATGGCTCGTATGCTAGCCAACAAACCCTCATATTTGGCCATATTATTAGTGGTTAGAAAGTTTAATTGAATGGCATACTTTAAGGTCTCTCTCGTAGGAGATTCCAGGACCACCCCAGCCCCCTGTCAAAGTATATCATCCACTGGTCGTGGGAAGTGTACTGGGATCGATTTGTCTATTCGGTGACAAAGTCTGCCAAAATCTGGGATTTAATGGTCGTTCGGGACATCAAATGGAGGTTGAACTCTCCAAGTTTGACCGACCATAGTGCCATGCGTCCTGCTGCTTCCCTATTATGGAGGATCTCTCCTAAGGGAAACTCGGACGGCACGATAATTTTGTGCGCCTAAAAATAATACCTCAGTTTTCTCGAAGACATGAGGAGGGCATATAAAAGTTTTTGAACCTGAGGGTAGCGCTGCTTAGGCCCGTGTAAGACTTTGCTTACGTAGTAAACCAGTCATTACACACCCTCGCATTCTGCGACCAGTGATGCGCTTACTGCCTATGGTGTGGCAGCTAGATATATTAAGAGCATCTGTTTTGGTTTCGGAGGAACCACAACAGGAGCACTCATAAGATATATCTTGACATCCTCGAAGGCATTGTTAACCTCTTTTGACCACTCGAACCCCTCGTGCTTCTTTAGAAGTTTAAAGAAAGGAAGCTGTTGTGGCTACAGACCAAACAGAGAGGGAGAGTATCGTAGTGGAGAGTTAGGTGAGCAAGTACTTAGGGTTTCCCCCATGGCCTGTATCATATATATATATATATATATATATATCCACATGGGGAGTGTTTTTACAATAGTACCCTTACATTTGAGTATCCCTCTCAAGGGCACTTATGTCCTTATACATGTCCCATTTTGGGTCTTACAGCCTTCTAACAGGCCGGCTGGGTTTAGGTGGGGGGCATCCCTACAATAGAAGCCCTTTTTCTCCTAGTTGTGCGATGAAATGACTTAAACCCGTCATGCACCCTGTGAGCTTTTGGACTTCTTTCTTAGTGGTCGGAGGGTAGATTTGCTCAATATTTTCAGGATTTACTTCGATACATCTTGCCAAAACAAGGAATCCGAGCAATCTCTCTGAAGAAACTCCGAACACACTTCTCAGGATTGAGTTCCAAGCAGTGTTTTCTAAGGTTGTCAAACATTTCCTGCAGGTCTGAAATGTAATCAAGTCATTTGATACTTTTTATGACAAGATCATCAATATAGGCTTCCAAATTACGGCCTAGTTGAAGTGAAAAAGTTAATTGCATCAAATATTGAAAAGTAGGACTAGCATTTTTCAAACTAAATGGCATTTTGGTTTAGTAAAACATCCCAAATGGTATAATAAATGTGGTCTTCTTTTCATCTTCTGAACACATACTAATTTGATAATAGCCAGAGTATGCATCTAGAAAACTTAATACCTAACAACCAGCAATAGAATGAACTAATTAATCGATACAAGGAAGAGGAAAATCATCTTTTAGACATACGCCACTTACCATTAGACTTCTTAACCAGTACAGGGTTAGCCAACCACTCTGAGTAATTAACTTCTCTTATATAACCTACTTTCAGTAGCTTGTCCAATCTAGATCTACTAGCCTCCCATCGATCAGGTACAAATCATCATAATTTTTGTTTTACAAGCTTTTTGTCAGGCCGTAGAACTAGCCTATGTTCGATCACCTCCTTGGGGACCCCGAACATGTCAGATGGTTGCCACGCGAAGGCATCTGTGTTTGCCCGAAGGAAAGTGATGAGGGTGTCTTCCTATGCGAGGTTGGAAGTAACCCCGATGCGAACAGTCTTCGAAGGCCCCTCTGTATTTAGAGGGACTTCTTTGACTTGCTCGTTCGGCTTTGGCATAGCTTTAGGCTTTGAGTGCTTGGTCGAAGACTGTGGTTTGCTTGCATCTCAAGTTGGTAACTGGCCAACCATCCGTGGGACTTGCGGTCGCATGTAAGTGCCATCTTTTTTTATCACAATAGATTGTGATCACCCCTTTGGGACCTAACATCTTAAGACATTGATATGAATAGTGAGCAAAAATCAAGAAATGTGCTAGAGTTGGTCATCCGAGTATCACGTTATACGCCGTGTCAAAATTGACCACATCGAAAGAGATTTTATCTGTTCTAATGTTGCCCGGAGAACCAAATGTAAAAGGCAGAGAAACTTGGCCAATTGGCTTGGCCGAAGAGCCTAGATGATTCCTTAGAATGAGTATCATACAAGCTTTATTTTGATATGAGGAACTTGCATCTCGTCCAAAGCACTTACAAACACAATATGTAAAGAACTACTACCATTGATCAACACTCGATTTTCTCGACAGTTGTTGATGGTAGGCTCGACCATGATCAGAAACTGACCTGGTCGAGTTGAAGGGATTGGACAGTTACTTTTCTCAAAGGAGATTGTGCCTTCCAATCATTTAGGAAGACTATTGACAAGGGGAGGGTCAATGGAGTTTACCTCTCGTCCGATAACTTTATACTGTCATTTCAACACGTATGCTGAAGATCCTCCATAGATGTGCTAGATGTATGCTTTGGATCCTAAAATAGAATATCCTCATCCTTGTCCAATTGCCTTCGACCACTCATTTGTCCTATCCCATCAACTGTGGGAAGTGGTCATTTGCTAGAGTAGTAATTCTCAAGTTTTCATTGGAAAACTCAGTAATTGCGAAGGTCGTGTCCTTCTTTCTATGAAGGAGACACCACCTAGGCTTGTTATCCTTCCGCACGAAGATTTTACCTTTGCCCCAGTTGGAGTACGGTTTGCCTTTGTCCTTCCATGATGCCTCCTTTGCGGGAAAGGATAATTGGCGTCCCAAGGCAACCGTACTTGATGATGCACGGTAGTTGATAGACCTGACCTATAATAGGCCTCATCCGTACGAGGGTAATACTCCTCATATTCCATCTGTTGCTACTAATTTATTACTCGAAGCGATGATCGATCATCTACTCTGAAAGCTTGCCCATCTGGGGATGCTTGAAGTACTCTCCTCCGACTGGAGTTATGATTTGGAGAATGACATGATATTTTAGCATGTCAATTTCCATGAGGTGAGTCATACCTACTCGACTCCTAGAGTTGCATCGATGAGGTTGCTTGAGTCTGGCCATTGTGCTTCGAAGTCTTCACGCGATCCCTTTAGTGAAGTGGTCGTAACCCGGTGCTTGAGCAAGCTCTTGAGTTGGATTTTTGAGCTGGTCATTTATGCGTTGAAGCGCTTGAGCCTCTTCAATTGGTACTGGATGTGTCCAGGCAAAGACCCCTGGGCAGTTAATCTTCTCCTTTGAACGGTCTCATGACTCAATATCCGAGGCTAGTTGAGGCCACCATAAAGGTGAGCGATTATTTTGAGTATTACTCCCACGCTCATCAGAGTACTCATCTAGCTCATCACTAGAGGCCTCCTCATCATCACCACGAGGGGTCGTAGTGTGTGATCGGCGGAGAGCATCCTTAAGCTTTCCTCCGCGAGGGTAATTAGTATCTGAGGTGAGGGCGAAGGCCTCCCAAACATGACCTCCACTCACGTCAGACGCCTCTTGACTTGAGGAGTCATCAAACGAAAGAGCCTCACATCATGAAATAGGCCTTACCATCGGATGAAAGGATGATCTACTCGTAGTCGTAGTAGGCATCTTTGTTGAGATCCGCTTAATCAGCCAGGTCGAACCAATTCTCCTTGTTCCATTCTCCTACTATGGGAAATTTAACTATTTGCCACTCTTAAGAATACCACCTATCCAAATGCCACCCTCTTCATTGCAATTAATATTTTACCACTCTCGAGCCTACGTGGCGCCTAGTCACCGCCATGTCAACGCCCGGCCTCCCTGCGCCTCCCCGCGCCGCCGCCCGGCCTCCCCGCGCCTCCCCGCGCTGCCGCCCGGCCTCCCCGCGCCTCCCCGCGCCGCCGCCCGGCCTCCCCGCGACTCCCCGCGCCGCCGCCCGGCCTCCCCGCGCCTCCCCACGCCCGCGCCTCCCCGCCCGGCCTCCCCGCTCTCGCTGAGCGCGCGGCGAGCGGGGAGTCGCGGGCGGCGCAGGCGCGGGCGCAGGGAGGCGCGGGCGGCGGCGCGGCGAGCGGGGAGGCGCGGGCGCGGGCGAGTCGGGACGGAGGCGCATGCGCGGGCGGCGCGGCGGAGGGGAGGCGCGGGGAGGCCGGGCGCTGACATGGCGGTGACTAGGCGCCACGTAGGCTCGAGAGTGGCAAAATATTAATTGCAATGAAGAGGGTGGCATTTGGATAGGTGGCATTCTTAAGAGTGGCAAATAGTTAAATTTCCCTCCTACTATAAGGACATCAGAGAGAAGAGAAATTGCTGACAAGGAATTTACCAGAGTTTGGAAAAATTTCCCCATAGACGGCGCCAACTGTCGATGTTTTCGTATTGATCTTACGTATGATTATTTGGATTCAGGGGAACTCTCAAAGACCTGGCTACGATCACACAGAGAGAAGACATAGGGATTTTATACAGGTTTGAGCATTCTCCTAGGAAAATAATAACTCTGCTCCTATGTGGCTATTGTTCATGAACTGATTACAACCAAGAAAGTAATGCAGAACGTGTTGCTCTACTCCTATTCTCCCTTCAATCCGTCCCATCTCTCTCTAACGTCTACCCTTATATAGCCTACGAGCAGTGGCAATTGTTCTATGCCAAGAGACGCTTTAATGTTTCGGATGATAACCGTCCAACGGGAGTTATTATCAGGGAGATGTGGTATCTCACTCATCGTGTGGTGGTTACTGTCCAAGAGAAGTTATGCGTAATTATTCCAAAGAATAAATGCATGTGCTAACTGCCACGGACCCACGATATAATGGGTTGTCGTAGACAGGTCAGTCAAACTTTGACTTAGTTGTAAGAGGATCTATGACCATAAGATGCTTGTAGGATAATTTACGACTATGTTATGATCGTAGGAGAATTAGAAGAGCTTATGACTACCTTGTGAAACCTTTACTTTATACATAAGTGGTATACTCAAGATGTATAATAACAATTTGAGGATTGTTATATTCTCATCAGTTCTAATTTCCAGGGAATAGTTAAATAATCAACTAATGTATGTACGAAGCAACTTCGCTGTTAGCTTGGGGGGGGGGGGGGATCTAGCATGTGTTCTGCTTCAGTCGATCGAATTACTTTCACACGAGTGATGGAAAAGAATTAAGGACCTTAATTAGTGTTCTAACTGACCATGTTTTAAGATCATGTCTAGTATAGTTAACTCTGAAGTTTACATAAGGATTGACAGCTTAAGCTTATTCAGTGGTAGAAGATACGGGCAATTTCGAATCAGCTGTGCAACTCATGTTAGGCCCATATGCATAAATGTACTATATTGGTGAGGAGACTAACATTAGCTTAGACCAAACAGCTCCTACCCAGTCTCTGCGACAACACATTTTGGGTCAAGAAGTCGTCTTCCCTCTGTACCTCATGGAGCAGTGCACAAACAGCACCAAATTCAGTAGGCTAAGAGCGGCCATCATCCAGAAGAAATAGTCCAAATGCCCTTCATTCAGGTTGTCCGGGATCCACCCGGGCGATCCACCGCGTGTCGTGGCCATTGCGACAACGCCAAACACGAACGTGTTGAAGTAAGATCCGGACGCGATCGCGAGCTGTCCGAGCGCTGCGCACAGGCTTCTCATGGTGTCTGGGGCTTGGTCGTAAAAAAACTCCGTCACGCCAATGCCGGCGAAAACCTCAGCTGCACCATGCAGAAAGTATGACGGCGCCTGCCACAGAATGCTCATCGGCACAGGCACATTCTGGTCTGCCAGGCCACTGGCTTGCGTGATCGCCAGCCTCTTCATCTCGAGCAATGCTGCGTACACCATGGTGAGCATGGACAGTGCAAGGCCAACTCCAAGGCGCTGCGTCTGCGAAAAGCCCTTTTCCTTGCCGGTGAAGCGCCGTGCGAGCGGCACTAACACGGTTTCGTAGATGGGGACCCAGATGAGGACGCTGAACACATTAAAGATGGAGAGGGATGCAGGCGGGATTGCAAACGGGCCAACACGGTTGTCCATGACCATTCCCTGCTCGACAAATGTCGAGGCCATCTGCCCGGCGACTGCGTAGAAGATCACGAATGATGCCCAGATGGGGGACATCCGCAGCAGCATCTTCAGCTCCTCAACTTGTGTCACTGTGCAGAGACTCCATGAGCTCGTGGGCGCTATGCATTTCTTGTCTGATGGAGGCAGTACAATGGCAGCCTTGTCAAGGAACCTGAAGAACATACTGACACAGTTATAAGAGGTAACTTCTATGTCGAATTTAATTTTCAACTGACATTCTGCTTATCGATTTCTTTTCCACAGACAGCAAATTTCTCGTTCATAACTGTACTTGCAAGATGTCATAGCTCAAAACAAGTGAATTATGCTCGCATATCAAAGCTGTCATAGTTCATAATTGTTTTCATATGTCAAATTTGGACTATAGCCTGACATGTATTATGCAATAATTTATGTACCTGAATTGACTGGTATGCTGAATCTTGTGACTTGCTTCCGTTGCTAAAGGTGAACTGGTCAGCTCATACAGAAGTGAGCTATCATCCGGCGACTGCAGATGCCACTTCCTGACAGCCGCAACGACCACCTGACAGAGACTCCTGAGTGGGCTTACTCCCTGTTTCCTATACCTGTATACCCTCGAGCCGGCAATGAATACTGCAAGACTGAAGACCATGAGCACCACTGGGATTGCGAAGCTGACCCCCCACCCAACATTGTCCTGCAGCCAAACAAGCACTGTGCCTGACAGCAGGGAGCTGGTGCTGATCAAGAAGTAGTACCAGTTAAAGAAGGAGCCCTTCTTCACTAGCTCCTGCGGGTCCGCGCTGTCAAACTGGTCAGCCCCAAAGGTTGACGTGCAGGGCTTGACACCACCATTTCCAAGGGCAGCAAGATAGAGTCCTAGGTAGACCACGGCAGGATGAACTTCGCCATGGTAGGAAGATGTTGAGAACACTGGGAGTGATGCTGAAACAGTGAGAACAAGCATCCCCTGACAAAATGGAAGTGTTCAGAGTTGCAGGTAACACACAACGCAGATCAAATTGGCTAGCTGTTTGCACTTACAACGATGTAAACTGGAAGGAAAACAACAACTGTCCAGTATCTTCCCCAATAAGTGTCAGCCAAGAAGGCCCCAATAAGTGGCGTGAGGAAGCAAGTGCCGGCCCAGGCAGAGGCATTTCTCGCGGCAGTGACTTTGCTTTCGTGGAGCACGGTGGTGAGATAGGTCACTAAGTTCTTCGCGATTGCAAAGAAGGCCGTGCATTCACAGAATTCAACACCTAGTACGTGTTCAAGTGGTTAATTAAATTGTAGGACGAGGAGAAAAACAGGAGCAATTTGATTACTTGATAGTGATGTTGGTTTGTTGCATGAACTGCTCTCGGGTACCTAAAATCATGAAGCACGCCCTCCAATTCCCTGTGTTGTGCTTCAGAGCACGCTGGTTGTTGATATCAACTGATCCATCACTTGTATATTCTGAACCTACATCCTGCGTCGCAACACCAAGAGATTCAGTTTTGCAAATTGGAACTGTAAATCTTTGTGGAGAATTTGAGAAGAACAAGAGACCATGTTCTTCCTCTTTTCTTGTTTTTCCTCAGGAAAAAGGGGATGTATTCTTGTTGTAAATAGGCACCAAGATTTTTTTTCACTCGTAATGTGAAATCACACTTGACCCATCCTTTATGTATACCATGGGCATGCATTTTTCTCCCTTCTTCTAAAGACGACTATGCTCCTTTTTTTCTTTAATGTCAACTGAAAATAACCCAATGTCTTGAATCAAAGCACTGATATATGTGCTGAAGGAATTACTCTTATGAAATTTATTTCACACAAAAAGGCCATCTTTATTTCAGACAAGCGTTTGAATTGATGGCATCTCTGCCCTCCCTTTCTCCCTCTTAAATGAGGCAATCATCAAAACACAATAACTTGGTAAGAGAAGTGAAGAGAAGAGAATAGTACCTGAGGAGATTGGAGATGGAGCAGGGGCGTCTCCTCATCTGCTGCTTCCATGGCCGTTGCCTAAAAGATGGAGCAAAAGAAGGCCGGCCTAAGCAAGAGCACTCAACAGCACAGGCACTTTGCAACGCAACCACCCAAAAGTTGGTGTGCTGTTCTCCTCTCTGCATTTTAAATAACATAAATGAAAAAAAAAGATGGCACAGATAGTACAGAATAAGCCTTGTTGCTTTCACATCACAAGAAATTTGCGGATATATTAATTTAGAAGTTGCAAATTTCTACTGCGAGCAGACACTTTGTACAAGACATAGTTTGGGTCTAGTTCTCACACGGAAGTTAGACGAAAACATTTCACGGAGGAGTTTCTGGCATATATATCGTATTTTATATTTGTATTTACAAAAATAGTTGTATACGCATTACAATAACAAAAATAGCACTTTTGCCGTTCGGTCACGGTGCGGCAGCGCCCTGCAGGTGACACGTGGCCCGGCCGCCAGTGGCAGGCACCTGCCGCCCGACTACCAGATGACAGATGGCCTATCGCTCCATCACAAAATGGCAAATAATTAAACCGGCTAATTAGCTGGCTTAATTAACTACCTAAATTCATAATTTATATGTCATTTTGTTTAAAATTTTAAATATAAAAAATTAGCTCCAAAATTATAAAATTTTATGCACTGTCTCTTGACATAATATACTTCATTGTGTAATGTTTTGACAATTTTATCCAGTCTGAATGTTGCTCAAAAATTCGTACAATTTCAATATTGGTTGGAGTTGTTACATATAGCAAACGAGCTCAAAAAATTATGAAATTTTATGTGACAACTTCCAACATAGTCAACCTAATTGTGTAAACTCCCATGTAGTTTATGTGGACCGAGGTCATTTTTCCTTCCTTGTGAGCTCAACCTAATTCTGTGATTCATGTAGACCGAGGTTATTTTCCCTTCCTTGTGAGCTCGGCGTTGAACTCTCATGTAGTTGTAATTCCCTAAACGCATGCGTGTTGTTAGGCTGCGTGCCATGTAACCCTCTTCGTTTGTATGATCTACGTTTGTTCAATGCTAATAGAGCTTCCATGTTAACCCTCCTTTCCAGCAGACAGCGAAATACGTTTGCGATATAGCACATTCAGTGGTATCATCTTGAAGCTCCGTTTGTGGTTCCCCGGGTGTCGAGGGGCTAGGCTCATCAACGTTTTCCGATGCTCGGCGCATTGGCCTCCCATAAATAGCTGCCTTGGGCTAGGAGGCAATTTGCATGTACTGTCTCCATGCTATGGTGCCATTCACCTTGATGATCTCCCACACGCCACTCGTGCAGATGATCCCCTCGATCCTAAGTTTCATCGCCATTACCTTCATGGTGAACTCCCTCTGGATGCAGTTTCGTAGCTCATGAATATTCATGACGTCGAGCCCCTCGACCCGTACCAGCTTGTATTGGCATGTCGATAGGTCCAACCTATCGGGTCTAGCCCGTATAAGACCATCGCCATAGAATATTGTCAAGTGTTCTATGTCTGCAACTACCTGAAGCCACAACAACTAGATCCATAGTAAGCGTTAGAACAAAAAATGGTGACAAGCAGCATGCAAGTTAGTGATTACATGCGTGTAACTACATACGAATAATTCATTAATTACCAACAATTTGATTACCCGTCTGAAAAAATTTACGAGTAATTCATTACCATCGTCCTTAACACTAACTTATTATTTAGCCTTAACTAATTGCCACTACAGTAATTATAACTGCTTAATTATACACTACCATACAATAACAAATTATAGGTACCGTACGTACACAAAAATAGTAAAAACTATGTCTAAATTACTACGACCTACTTACTTCATAATACAAACTACATTAATTATGACTAACTAAATAACACTAATTAACTAGAACCATGAGAATAACGTCGAAAGCATACGATAAAAAATTACCTGTCTTTGGGAGAACTAATCAGCACTGTCGCGTCCTCCTGCCTCGTCCTTATTGAGCTACGCACTAGCTTCTCAAAATAATTAGCTATGCACTCTTAATTTTGAATGATGACTGTGAGAACGAGTTTCCGTGATAAGCGACTGAGATGACCGATGACCAGCTGTGAGAGGTTTGTATTTATGGCCGAGCGAAAAGGGAACCTAGCGCGCCCACCCTGCAAACTAAGGACTCCTTGTCAACGCGCAACACTTCAGGCGAGGGGGGGGGGGGGAGGGACAGCACTAACACTGACAAATGTGGAGACGAGGGAGTGGGAAAGGGTGGAAGGTACAGACATAATGATATTAGTGCAGACGAGAAGTGTGTGAGGCGGATGACATGGACAGAGTGACAATTGTGCGAAGGATGCAGCGGGAAAGGAAAGATAGCAGCAATGGAACGACATATGTGCAAAGGACAGAGGTCACATACTGCAAAAGATACCTAAACATCGCATATCGCTAATTACCTCAACTTACAATTTACAAACCAACTGTAATCACGCATGCAGGCTAATTAAATGAGCATCGCATATCGCTAATTACGATTAAATTAACATGGTAAATTTGAAGCACATAAAATTATCAAAAAAATTACACAATTAGATTGACTGTATCGGGAGGCTTCATATAAAATTTTGTAATTTTTGGAGCTCATTTGCTATATGTAATAACTCCTACAAATATCAAAATTGTCTGAATTTTAGCAACATTCAAAATGGATAAAATTGTTAAAAATTACACAATAAATTACGTTGTGTTGGAAGACTATTCACAAAATTTTGTAATTTTTTAAGCTCATTTGCTATATTTAAAAATCTAAACACCATATAACTTATAAATTACGAATTTAGGCAGGTAGCCGGCTTAATTACTTGCCGTTTTGTGGTGGGGCAGTAGGCTACCACTGTTTGGTGGCTGGACAGCAAGCACCTACCACCAGCGGCTAGGCCACATTCACCTGCAAAGCGCTGCCGCCTAGGGACCAAGCGGTAGAAGTGCTATTTTTATTATTGTCACGTGCATACAACTATTTTTATAAATACGAATTCAAAAGCCGCTGCTCAACAAAACATAGTAGACCAACTGGTTAAAAAGGAAAACAATGCACACTGCAGAAAATATACATAGACACGAGAGAGAGAGAGAGAGAGAGAGAGAGAGAGAGAGAGAGAGTCCTGAGTGGTGAGCACACGAGCAATGGAGTAGTGGAGTAGCTTCTTCTGGTTGTGTAGAAGTGAGATAAGTTGAGGCGGATGCTACATCACCCGGTCGACTTTATTGGTCTACGCAGCATGCCCCACCTAGTAGCGGATCTCAGATTTTTAAGATAGGTGTTTAGGCTTCAAAGTTAGCTTGCTTGGATACATGGATACAACAACACACCATTTCCTTCAAAACATCAATACAACAAAATGTGTGTATATATATAATAAAAATACAATAATATAGAAATTAATGATTTCTTATGAGGAAATAGGAAACATAAAGCAAGCATACATAAATTAAACAGCAAATTATAGAGATTAATGACAGTTACATACATGGCTAATCCTGCCCATTTTGCTCTTTTCCCGTCAGCAAGAACTACCTATCTAAGAGGAAGCTGTATCTTTCTATAGAGTAAAAGATAGCAAAAATTAGTATGTAAACATATGTAACAAACGTTCAACTAATTGTCTATTGCCCAAGGTAAAGATTGTATTTGTATACAACATCTATTAGAAAGAACAAAAATGTAGAGGCTAAACTTGAGAAAGAAACTAAAGTTGGAGCAGAGTAGAGTAGAGCAGAGCAGAGCGAAGCAAGAAAGAAAATAAATAGAGTGGACAAAGCACATCTAGATCTGAAGAGAGAGTAATGACGGTGAGTTAGAGGCGCTGCTCCCTTCCTGATGCAATACTCCCTCTCGGGCGCCACGCTGCTCCCTTCCTACAGTCTGCTCCCTACCTAGCTACCGTCCTATTCACCATGTCGTTGCCCACTCACCTACGTCGTCTCACACGTGCTTGCCGTTGCATCGCACACCTTCGCAGCCCGCACCTCCGCCCACTAGCCACTCGGAGGCCAGAGCCGCCCCATTATAGACAACCACATGATGTGAGAGAGAACAGAGATTAGGATTTGGTTTGCATCTATGCCTCCTTGGGCCTCTATGAAGAGGGCTAAGATGGAAAGAAAAATGGGCCTAACATGTTACATGGATGAACGCGAGATATGGGGGAATACAGACTAAATTCATTTGTGGATATAAATATATATTTTTAGTCCAACTAACAGTATATATAACTAATATACCTATTATACATATGATATTTTAAAAAAATATTAGATGTTCAGCTGAACATTTATAACCCACTGTGGGTCTGCCCATGGGGCCACCGCCATGGCTGCTACCCTCTCTCTCAGCAATGGGTTTCCTAGCCCACATCTTTGCGCCTGAAAACGATGATATTGTGGCGGGCACACGTCGGTAGGTACCGCATATGGCCCTGTTCTTTTCAGCTTCTAAAACTGATTTTCGGCTTTTCTACAGTAACTATTTTTTAAACGGAGTATCTTTTCAAGATAGGGTCTACTAGTTAATTGTAGTACATACTTTATTGATTTCATTTATATCGTCAAAAACCGCACGTGAGTTTCTGTTACTCTGTAATCTCTCGTACAAACAGCCCAAAAGTCACAAGCCGCAGCCAAAAGCCACAAACCACAACAAAAAAGAACAGGCCCATATATACATATACAGTGAATTAGTCCTAATTAGAAAGGTAATCCTAGCTAATTATGTGCTCCTTCGATGTTATGCTCTGACAGTAACTGCATGCTAGCTGTAAGAAAATAAACAACTGTAGCCGTAAGTAAGTTTCTGTCATGATTAACCCACATCTTTTGCCATTTTTTTGGTTTGCCTTTGTAGAATTGAAGCCCGTACGTACGGCTTGAAATCATTCACGGGAGAACAGCAGATGGCACTGTTCAGTACTGTACATCCACGTGCGCAAGCACCGAGGAGTACTGAAATATTACTGCTGATGCCGCTGCTGACACAAATCATGTAGCTAGGTATATAAGGCTGTAAAAAATGTTTGAATCTTGTGAGTGCCTTGAACTCAGTTCGATTGAAGCTTGGCTCATGTAACATCCTGATTTTCAGAGTTTTTTTAAAGCTTTTAAAAATAAAATTTACCATTTGAAATTTTCCGAAATTAATTAAAGCTTAATTGGAATTTTTATTAAATAACAATATTTAATATGATTAAATTAAACATTAGCATTTGCCAAAAGTATTTTATTTGTGTTCCTTGTGTCACAAGGAATTTTTCTATATTTTCTTGGATTTTTCGGAGTTTGTTTGACCTCAATTTTAAATTTCCAAAAAAAAAGAAAAAGAGGAGAGAGAATGAACAGCATGCGTCTTCCCAGCGCGCAGAGCTCGATCCCGATCTATGCTGTGCACGTTTTTGTTTCTTTTTCTCTCTTCGTAACTTTCAATCCGGACTTTATTTCAGTGTCCTCCCAAAAGGAAAGTTGTGCCAAATCACGCAAGGAATCCATCCCAATTGACCTCTTTCCATTTCGTTCATCCGTTTGCCTTTTATCTCCTATTTTCTGAAACGGACTCTAAACCGAAATCCACGAATTGGAGCCGGTTTCTACCTCTTCCAAGCCTATAAATACGACCCCTTGACCCTTTTAAACCCATCCCAAGCCGTGGCAAGTCCCCTCAAAGGCCAGGACGCCGTCGGCATCGAGGCCCTTCGGTCCCGAATTTGCTCGTCGCGTCTCGAGCTATTCGGTGCGTTTTTCCGTGATCCTTTCATGTCACATTGTGCCATCATATGCCATCTACCTTCTTGCCAAGTTAATTTGGTTTTGGTGCAGCCAATCTCCCGAAATCGAGTTTTCTCCAATCTAGGCCAAGATCGCTTCCCGACGTCGATTCGTCGCCTCCGGTAAGCTTCAGCCCTTGCCGTAATTTTTCTTAGACTTGCCTCATCGCGTTCTACGCCGTGCTCACTTCCTTTTCCCCGAAAAGTCTCTACAAATTTTTGCCTGCGAACCTCGCCATAGCCGCCAATGGCATTTCGTGTCCCCATCTATCCGGTGATGTTTTCTCCCAATTCGTTCGCGTTATATTGTGCCAAACCATCCCAGGTAGCTACCCTCCAAGTGGTTTTAGATTTCGTTCACCGAGCACCAAGATATCAAGATTTTGCTTTGTCCTTCCCGACGTCGTTCAAACGTCGTTTGCGTCGTCTTCGGTGGGTTTGTGTCTGAGCCGATAATTTTCCTAGCTTCGCCAAGCCGCGTTCTAGCCCGTGCTCACCTTACTTCTTCATGTTTTGTGCCTAGGTTTTATTCCTCTCTCCTAACCATGTCGTTGTAGCCGTCCGTGCCGTTATCGTTCTCCGTTTGGCGTACCGTCGCTTCCTATGTGTGCCTTGGGTCCCTAGCAACCCATTTTGCTAGTTAGATTCACCACCCATGCCTCCTCTCGCCGACGCTAGCCTTCTCTACAAAAGTGCTGCTCTCGGGTGAACAATAACTTTTCCTATTTTCCAGCATTTTCTCGCCCGACAAACTTTAGATCGCTTATTCTCCTTCATCCGAACTCTGATTGACCCGATTATTTGTCCTAAATTCATCTAAAATTTAGCTATATCTTTTGGTTCTGGTTTTGCAGTTTTTGGAGTTCATTTGAATTTTATTTTAATTTGTTTTGTTTGTTTTGTCGTTTCGCGCGTAGAACCCGACGTCGCTGAAGAGTTTGTCGAACCGCAGCAAGAGGGACCAACCAGTGCACAAGAAGACAAGTCTCCTTTGATCATTTTGAACCTATATTTGTGAAATGTTTTAATTATTTTAAATTTATGTGCATCGCTATTTACATAGAATCTTAATTTTGTTTTAGCAAGTTAATTAAACCAATTATTGTTATGCCCTCAATTGAAGTTGAACGCCATGTACCCTTGTAACCTTAGGATCATCTTTGTCTCAATAATGAGATTATTATTAAATCTTTGATAAATATTAGAACGGTAGTAAAATGCTTAGTCATGCTATTTAACCTTTGTAGCCTTGGAAATGAGAAATTATAATTCTTTTAACTAGTCTTTGTATCTGGAAATTAGTGGCGATTGGTGTTGCCACTGTACTTTTAAAAATAAATAAAATGTAAAAGTTGGTTTAGACTGGGGCGGATGGTTGGTTTGGATTGATGCGGTAAGCACGAGATTTTGTAAAGTGTATGTTCCGCCCTAGTCGATTAAGGACCGACGCTTGTGATTGTCCAGACTGAGCATTACTGTGCAACCCCAAGTCTATATGGGTACGACCTAGCTGATTAACTTATGATAGTCTAGTTTAGGTGCCACCAGTGGAAAGTGGGTGCCAGGGATTTACAGGTTATTCACAGTGAGGGACAGGGATTTACTGTACTCATATGGCGCAAGAGGGGGCTTTGGACTGGGTGGATTTAACCCTTCTGCGGTGAAATCTCAGCGGGTGGTGTCTAGCTAGACTAGAGTGGGGTAAAGGCTTTGTGATATTTTATCTGTCTCATGCCAAAGGAAGCGTGGGGACTATTAAGATAATTTATCTCTTGGGGGTAAAGTTGTTCAACCTCTGCAGAGTGTCAAACTATTCGAATAGCCGTGCCCACAGTCAAGGGTGGGCAAGGAATGCATTCACATGGTAGATCTTTGGTTTTCATTTTAAAAACAAAACTTTGGTATTCCGAGAGTGGAGGGAACTCTCGGAAGGGTATCCTGGCGGTTGGAGCCAGTGCGGGTGGATGGAACCCGATGTTTTGAAACTTAACGGTTAGAGTTGGTTAATTAGTGTTGGTGGATAGAACCTTCACTATAATATGCTTATTAGTTTCAGTTAAAACAACTACTTTACAAAATAAATACCTTCAAAAATATTTAATGTTATTTGAAATAAAATATTGCTTTGTGCAAAAGAACCATATAAGCTTCCTTTGTTAAGCCTTGCATCTACTGCATTTTTCCCAAGACTTGCGGAGTACTTTATGTACTCACATGCTGCACTTAAAATAAACTCAGAAGAATATGAAGCTCAAGAGGGAGACTACGACTACTTCGCTTGCGGATTCGACGAAGGATTCCCGGAGTACTAGGTCGCGCTTCCCCAGTCAATTGCCTGTGGCGTATTGATGGGTCTTCGCCGGATTTATCTTTTTGCTTCCGCTGTGTTCTGTGTGTGTGAGGTCTTGAAATCTCAGTTGTAATAAAGAGACCTTTTGGTCTGTACTCTCTATTATTGTAATAAAACGTTGTTGATTGTGTAATCATCACTGTTTGACTGTGTGCACTAGTTTTGATCTGGGACTAGTGCTGTAATACACAAAGGGTCTGGATTCGGAAATCCAGGGTCCCGACAGCTCAAATTTTAAATGAGTCGAACTCAAATTTGATCTCGAGCTCGCGAGTTTTACCGAGCTGAGTTCGAATAGTTCGCGAGGCTCGATTCTAGTTTAAATAGTGATAAATATTAACTCTTACCAAGTTTACCCTAGCCGAATTCAAGCTTGAGCTTTTCTTATTGTTGAAAATTAGTATATGTTTAAATTATTTTGATTGTTATTGAGCTTACTTGAACTGAGTTTGAACTCGAACTTTTCTTATTGTTGAAGATTAGTGCATAATAAATTATTTTAATTGTTATCGAGCTTCAACGAGCCGAGCTCGAGCCCAGGTCCTAGCTCGGACCCCAACTCGAGTTCGGCTCGAGCTTCTACCGAGCTCAAGCCTGGAAGGCCAGGCTCGCTCGAGCTCGACTCATTTATAGCCCTCGGTATATATAGCTTTCAGTTTGATGCGTACTTAATTAGTCATGTTAGTATAATTTAGTAATCTTGACACTTGAAGCTAGCAGCTGTGACATGACTTAGTCAGACAAGAATTCTAATGTAATACTCTAAAATAAAAAGTAAAAAAGGGGCAAGGATTTTTGGGCCATACTACCAGCCTTGGCCCAGCCAGGCCATGTGTCAATTTAAAGAAGGGGATGGGCCAGGGGGTGCTGCCCTAGCTAGCTCCCCCACCACTATAGCCACCACCGCCTCTTGCGTTCACCATGCTTCCATGGCACTCTTGTTGTTGCCTCGGTGGCCACCGCCTTCCCCCAAGTTGCGCCACTCCTGTTGGGTTCGTCATCACCCTTGCTGCCTAGTGCTGGCGCTTTGCTGTGTGTCGCCGCCGCGCCTCACTTCTCCACGTGCCACCACTACGAAGCCTTCGTTGCTCTCCATTGTTTCGTTGCCGTCCCGCGCCACCCCTGCCAGTGTGTGCATCGCTGCCATCAAGCTATCGCTACCCTTGGTCGCCCCAGCGCCAGGAAGAAAGAACAAGGGGGTGATCGGGGAGAAGAGAAGAGGAAGGAAGAAAGGAGAAGAAGGGTCGGGCAAGGCCTTGATCGATAGAGGAGAAGAAGGAAGAGAAGGGAGGATAAGGACCGAGAAGAGATCGAGGGACATCAACAGTGTTGATGGTTAGGTATAAGCCCTAGACCATATTTCCCCAATTTTGGCGTAGTATAACGTCATGTGCATGTATTAGTGAGAAGTTGTGGTAGGTGGATAGCGTTGGTGATGGTTGAGTTAAAGCTAGGAACTAGTAAGCATTTGGTTAGTGCCTGTGGCTTAGTATTGGAGTAGTTGGGGCTGTTGCAGGGTTTTTGCCAGAACGTGAAATGTAGATAATTTGTTGCAGTGTTTTTGCTGGAACATGAAAATGTAGATAAATGTTTAAGCTTTCCGTAGTATGTTAGATCTCTTAATTTGGTTAAGTTGTGTAAGACGTATGCTCCTGATAAGGGCTGCTATCTAGAATTGGTCAACACTCGTTGTTGTTGTGTTAACTTGCTCCGTAGGTGTCCAAAATAAATAATAGTGAGGGTGGTACATCGACAGGTGTCCACTCAGCTATACTAGTATAAACTAAAGAGAAAAGTTGAGAAGTGTATGAGCATTTGTATTGCTTCAATGATAAGAAAGAGACAAACGAATAATCAAGAAGGCTAATGAAAAAGGAAGAGTTGTTAATAAAATGTGATTTATAATGATGGTATGTGTAAGTTGATGATATGTATAACCGTGCGTCTTTCCAAAACGGGGTTTACAAGTCGATTATAGTAGACATTGTATTACCGGCTTTAGCTATATCAGCCAAAATTGCATGTAACTGTCTCGCTCTTTATATCTCTCTCACGAACAGTCATAATTTAAAAACTATAAACCAAAAATCATAAGTCACTGGCAAAAATACCTCCCATTCCTGAAACCATACGAAAAATATGTTTAAGTTCAGAGTAAATGGTGTAAAAGTGGCATTCTGGACAGTATTGGACCGGGTGTTACATCTAGGAATCAAAGCCACTTTTAGCACTGCTTCGTACCGTATTTACAAAAAATAGCAGTATGGCGACAATATTGATAAAAATGTCGTTTTTGCCGCCAGGCGGCTGGACGGCAGCGACCAGGAGGCAACGTGTGGCGCCTGCCGCTTGGTGGCTGGGCGACAGGTAGCCTATCGCCCAGGGAGGAGGCGGCAGGTAATTAGGTCGGCTGATTAGCAGGCCTAATTACTTGCCTAATTATTTTCAGTTTAGTGTTTGTTTAAAATTTTAAATATACCAAGTCAGCACAAAAAATTACAAAATTTACGTACAACCTCCCCACACAATGTTCCTCGCAGTGTAATTTTTGGGAAATTTTATCCATGTCGAATGTTGCTAAAAAATTCATACAATTTTGATAATTTTATGAGTTTTTACATATAGAAAACAAGCTCTAAAAATTACAAAAATTTATGTGAAGTATTCCGATATAGTAGCAGTTATTATGTAAATTTTTGTAAATTTTATGCGGTCCGAGTTTGCTATGTTTATTTGGATTAATTTAACCATGAATTTAACAAAAAAATTCCTATAGTTAAGTTAATCTAAACAAATGTGGTTAATTTGGATTGTATAAAATTTCTAAAAAAATTACATAATAACTATTTCTGCATCAGGAGACTTCACATAAAATTCCGTAATTTTTAGAGCTCATTTGCTATATGTAAAAACTCATAAAAATATTAAAATTGTATGAATTTTTGAGCAACATTCTCCATGGATAAAATTCCCAAAAATTACACTGCGAGAAACATTGTGTTGGGATACTGTATGTAAATTTTTGTAATGTTTTGAGGTCATTTGGTATATTTAAAAATTAAAACAAACACTAAATTGAAAAGCAGGAATTAGGCAAGTAATTAGACTGGCTAATTACCCAGCCTAATTACCTACCGCCTGTGGGCTGGGTGGCAGTAATTAGGCCATGTAATTAGTCAGCCTAATTACCTATTTTTTATTTACTATTTGTTTCAATTTTTTAAATATATCAAATGAGCTCAAAACATTATAACTATTTATGTACAGTGTCCCAACATAATGTTCCTTGTAGTATAATTTTTGAGGAATTTTATTCATAGCGAATGTTGCTAAAAAATTCATGAAATTTCTATCTTTAATGAGTTTTTTACATATAGCAAACGAGCTCCAAAAATTATAAAATTTTATGTGAAGCCTTCCGATGTAGTAGAAGTTATTATTTAATTTTTTAAAAATTTTATACAGTTTGAATTAGCCATGTTTGTTCTGATTAACTTAACCATGAGAGTTTTTTGGTTAAATTCAAGGTTAAATTAATATGAATAAATGTGGCTAATTCAGACATATAAATTATCAAAAATTACATAATAACTATTACTATATCGTAACATTTCACATAAAATTTCGTAATTTTTAGAGCTCATTTGCTATGTGTAAAAACTCATAAAAATATCAAAATTGTATGAATTTTTTAGCAATATTCACCATGAAATTTGCTAAAAATTACTCTTTGAGAATGTTGTGCCAGGAGGCTATACGTAAATTTTCGTAATTTTTTAAGCTCATTTGATATATTTAAAAAATTTAAAAAATTAGGTAGGGCTGATTACTCGGTAGCCTGCTCGGCCGCCAGGCGGCAAAAATGATATTTTTGTCAATACTATCGCCATATTGATATTTTTGTAAATATGTTACGAAATAGTGCCAAACGTGGCTTTGATTCTTATATCTAGTTGGTTGGCAATGCTGGATAGTGAACATAAATATGCAAATTAATGCCGACAATAATGACAAGTGCTAGCAACAGCCAACGCGTACTATCATCCAAGTAATATGTGAGGTAACACCGAATTTGTTGTACGGATAATCCATTTTTTATTCGAAATTACAGAAATATACCCGCGGAATTTTTTTTTTACAAAAATAGGCTCCAGTCGCCCAATGGTTGGGCGACTGGAGCCTTTCGCCCAACCCAGCAGCGACAACTGAAAAATCTCCCAACCGTTGGGCGACTTTCATGTAGTCGTCCAATGGTTGGGCGACTTTCATGCAGTCACCCAATAGTTGGGCGTCTGCACTCAGGCCCCTATGAATGTTTTAAATTTTGACAATTCTGTAGTTTTAAACTGGTAAAAAATCTGCTGGACTTGTAATAAAAGTTTATGTCCATTGTATGTTGTAGGTGTGTAAAAAAGTTTGGAAAGTTTTTTTAGGTACGATTGACCGTAGAACGATCGGTACATACGATGGTAAGTGATATTTTGATGTTACTGAGAATTCGTGTCTCTGGGCTAGGATTGGGTTGAGGAGGATCGACGGCCCAGCGGTCAGATTATCACAAACGGTTCTACATACAAACCGTTTGTAATACTCTCTATCACAAGTTTTATACCGATGCAGTATAAACAATTAGTCTCAAAAGATAAAATAGCAAAGTTTTATATGGCTTATATATACTCATTTGAAAGGTTTCGATGAGATCTACAACTTTTCAGTTGAAGCAAAATCTAAATTCGAAAGGGAAGACCAAGAGAAAACGCAAAAACAGAAACCAAAATCTTGTGACGCAAGTTTACATCCAAAGATGGCCAATTTTCAGGGTCTTGGATGGCGACTGACATATGCAGGTCATTTGTTTCGGATCGGGCTCGTCGTTAGCTTTCCAACGAGTACACGAATGTTGAAAACGGACACCGTATGCAAAAGTTATGCCCGTTTTACTGAAGGTGTGTCGGAAACGGACTCGAATTCGTTTCGGCCTCAATTGAAACTGCTATAACTTTTGATCCCGTGGCCGAAATTGCTCAAATTTTTGTCTGGAGGATTTTGGATGTATGAAGAACAGCTGCACCAATTTTACTATTTTTGGCCAAGGTTTGATGCATTTTCCAAATTTCGGCAAAGATGGACTCTTTCCTCTCTCTCTTTTTCTCTTTTTTTCTCTATTTTTTCTAAACAACCAAAAACAACCAAAATGAACATAAACTTTTATTACAACTCCAGCAAATTTTTTATCAGTTTAAAACTACAAAAATGTCAAAATTTAAAACATTCACGGGGGCCTGAGTGCAGTCGCACAACCATTAGGCGACTGCATGAAAGTCACCCAACCATTGGGCGACTGCATGAAAGTCACCCAACCATTGGGCGACTGCATGAAAGTCACCCAATGGGGGAGCGACCGGAGGCAATCGCCCGAGGGTAGAGCGACAGGGATGCTGTCGGCCCCTGGTTGGGCGATAAGCTACAGTCGCCCTCCCATTGGGCGACTCGAGCCTATTTTTGTTAAAAAAATTTCCGCGGGTATATTTCTGTAATTTCGAATAAAAATGGATTATTCGTAAAAAAAATTCAGGTAACACCTACTAGGCTACCACCCAGCAGTAGAATGGCTAGTGTTAGCGGGGCTCTTAGGTCAGTGAAAAGGAGTTTTGTAACCCGTGGACAATCTTTCTACTGTTGTAAGTCGGTGCACGTCAGAAGGTATGTACCGATCGATGTCCTGTACACCATTGAAACTGAGCAATAAAGTGAGAAAAATTCACAATTTATCTGTCGATCTGTTGTTTGTGTTCTTCTAACTCTGATCTCCTTCCCTGTCTTCTTCCTTGAATCTTTCTACTGCTGCCTCTCTGATCTCCTTCCCTGTCTTCTTCCTTGAATCTTTCTACTGTTGCCTCTCTGATCTCCCCCAATGTACACCACTATTCCTTCCCCAAACATCTCCTATCCTTTTCGGACCATACACTTTTAGAAATGTTTACAAATCTTATAACAAAATAGTTAAAACTAGGTGATGATATATCTGCACTAATTTATAAAAATAAATTAAATTGAAGTTTAGATATAGATATATACTTGAATATTAGATAGGGGCAAATCTTCAATTTGATTTCTTTTTTAGCTTACGTATATTTGTCCATAACAAATATTAACCTCTTTGCTTTAAGATTTATAAATCTTTTTAAAAGAAGTGTACCAAAACATACCCCAGTAATCATAATAAAACATACAACAAAGCTAGGCTACACTAATAGTATGTATTTCGACGGTGCTTGATCAACCTACCCTACTGTTGAGTCAAGATCAAGTAGACGTACAATTGCACGAATTATTTTTTCCCTTTCAAAATTTGACTGTAGTGCTGGGGAGTCCATAGTAACCAATTTTGGGTAAAATTGTTTACATCAAATGACATCGAAAACCCACAGGAGTTACTACGTTTACTAATTGAAAACAGGGAAAACCTTACGGTTAAAAACCGTCAAGAATAATTTTTCTGAGACGGAACCATTAGGCAAATCCCTTTCTAGTAGCAAAAATTGAATTTGTTCTACGCTTACCTGTCAGGAATAATTTTCCTGACATATTTTACTGTTTTGATGACAGCTTTTTTGGCTTTCTGTATAAATAATTTGGCTGGCATGTAATCGTCGTCAGAAAAAAAAACCGTCAGGAAATTCGTTGCAGCAGGGATCCTCTGTTTTGGTAGTGGCCCCGTCCTTTGCAGGACGACGGTGCAGCATGTTAATCTGGACGGTACGACGTCATGCTGACGTGCTAGACACGAATTCAGAGACCTCGTTGGTTATACAGATCGTGCAGAAATCTGAACATGTTGCTGGCCTAATTAGGGCTAATAAGGTTTTGAAGTTGACAGTAGCATTGCAAAGACAAAATAAAATAAAGGATGATGGGCCATGCAGATCGTGGTCCAAGAGGTAGGGATGCAATCGGAGCGGATACGGTCGGTAATTGCTCATCCTGTATCCTATACCATATTTTTTCTCGGAATTGGAGTCGGACACGGATAGTGCCGAATACGAATACGAACGCGGATAGTATCGGTCACGAATACAGAACGAATACGGAGCGGATTCGATACGGTAACTATATTTCATCGGATAACACGCAAAAACAAAGATCCTAAATAATTAAATATAGATAATGCATATTAGGATAAATAATTAAATATAATATAGAAATATCATGTACTTGAAAGTTAAATACAATGAGCAACTTGTATACATACCAATAATGAACAGAATAGTTATCTAGAACCACTTCCTGAGGAGTATTACTGTGGCATCCCAAAATTTTGGTTTTCTTTCTTACTTATTTATTTAATTGGTTTGATTGGATTTTCTCTAGAAACTAATTTCCTTTTTCTCAAATCCTTTAATTAAAGCCTAGAGAGTAAGTTATTAATTTAGTTGAGTAATTGTGCCTAAAACAAGTTGAACTTATTTTATTTAGATTCCTTACATTTTTCTGAATTTATGGGAATTTTTTGGGATTTATTTGGATTTTCCTACTAGTTTTAGCTTTTATTTTAATTTCTGGGATTTTCTGAAAATCAAAACCTAAAATAAAATTTTAAATAATTATCCGATTCGGATATTACCGAATAACTAGCATCGGATATTACCGATTAGATATCCGGATATTCTCCTATCCGACGGAAACTACTCTCCCGAATCCGAATCCGATTCCGACAATGACTATCCGATTCCGATACCATATCCGGCAAAACCATCCGGTTACCGACTATTTTTCCGAAATACCATCCGAACTGACTCGGTCGGGCGGTCGGTCGGGAACTATCCGAACCGATTGCACCCCTACCAAGAGGACATTCCACCTGTAAATGGGCCCTTTATTTTCTGTATTAATCAAGAGATATGATACTGTCATAAACTATTTTATACAAAAAATATTGGATGGGTTCTTTTCGGCTGTGCTTGTAGTCTATTGCCGTGGTTGATGGCTTTTCACCTAGTGCGAACGAATTGAATGCCGATAAGCCGCTTCGAAAAAACTATTTCAATAAGCAGAAAAGTCATTTCGTGGGCTTGTTAGAGGCAAGGCATAAGCTATAAGACATAAACTAAAAAGAAGGATACCATTATTTGCTCGAATACTCCCTCATTTCATAACATAAATTCAAGTCCACCACATGAACACATCAAAAAACCACAATCGTAAGAAATAGTTAATGAATAATGGACCATATATAGCTATACACTTCTATTAGATTGCACCCTAAACCTAAGGAGAAAACCGGCTGTTGAAAAAAAACCGGGGTCGCCGAGATTTCCGCTAGTAACCGGAACTCTAGAGAGAAAAAAAAGCTGATCAAAAGTTTGAAACCAAATATTGAGTTAGATTTTGGTAACTGGCTTGAGTTCGAATTTGGGCGGTTTGTTTTTTGGCTATTCCCTGTGTTAATCAGTGTTACCGTTTACTCAACCTTTTGGTACAACATTAAAGTAAAGGTAGATAGTGAGAATGTTATAATAACTACACTAATTAATATAGTTACATTGTAAAAAAAATTCCGAAGAAAATAGACTTGACAGAGACCGTACTATTAGCCAACGTGACAGACTAACTGCTAATTCATCGATTATTCAATACATGTATGTATTTATAAGGTAGCTAGGCGTCGACGGTGACGAACAAGCATACATGGGTACAATCACAAGCCATCTATCTACAAGGATACCAATTGATGAAGAGGGGAGCCAATAAATTGTCGAATAAATGGGCCAACAGAAAAGGAATTAAGAATAATGAACCAGGTGAGGTGCAATAGTGAACCTTAGATTTTTCTTTTCTTTTTAAATATATTTTTCATTCGTTTTTTAAATATATTTGCAACTTGCAAGCGATACCACCTGATTAATATCTGTATTCAATTAAGGCCTCCAATAAATTGGCACCTTAATTCCCTACCGACACGAGACTCCTAGGAGTATATACTCTCACTTTTAATATAATACTTAAACGAATATATATATATATATATATATATATATATATATATATATATATATATATATATATATATATATATATATATATATATAATCAATCATAGATGGAAAGTCTTAATCATGGATGGAAAGTCTCAATCACACTAGCACACATCTAAAAACAATCCAAAAACAGTGAGATTTGGTGTCCAAACACCATGGTGCCCCTGTTATTTAATATATATATATATATATATATATATATATATATATATATATATATATATATATATATATATATATATATATATATATATATATATATATAGGAAAATTACATAAGGCACCTGGGTGCCTAGGCACCCACATCAAGAACCGTCCGATACACGTGTATGATTGATAATTTTTTTGAGTTTGGGTATGAAAATGTTTTATACCCTTGATATATTTATGGTAAGTAAGTTTTGAACTCAGTTCAAAGTAGTTTGAACTACTTTTGAGTTCAATGCGACTACAATGAGTATATACCATAAAAATAGTTCAAACTAATTAAACTGAATTTGAGAATATATGCCCTTAGAAACATCCAACTAATCAAATCTTGAAGTTGAGAATAATGTTAGTTCCTTTTCAACAAAAAAATGTGCCTACAACTCCCGAGTCCTGAGTGGTGAGCAAATGAGCAATGGAGTAGTGGAGTAGCTTCTTGTTGTTGCGTAGAAATGAGATAAGTTAAGGCGGATGCTACATCACCTGGCCGGCTTTCTTCGCCTACACCGCACGGCCTACCCAGTAGCAGATCTAGAATTTTTATGATGATTGTTCGAACTTTAGAGTTAGCTTACTCGGATATATGATACCCGCAACACACTATTCCTTCCAAAATACAGATACAACATGTGTATATAGATATAATAAAAATACAAAAATATAGAAATTAATGATTTCTTATGATGAAACGGGTGGCATAAGGTGAGCATAATGGCATGAATTAAACAGACAATATAGAGATTAATGACAGTTGCATACATAGCTTATCCTGCCCTTTTTGCTCTTTCCCTGTTAGCAAGAACCACCCATCTAAAAGGAAACTGTATCCTTCTATGGAGCAAAAGATAGCAAAAATTAGCATGTAAATATATCTAACAAGGGTCCAACTAATTGCCCATTGTCTAAGATAAAGATTGTATTTTCATACAGCATCCATTAGAAAGAATGAAGAAAGCAGAGGCTAAACTCCAGAAAGAAACCGAAGTCGAAGTAGAGTAGAGCGGAGCGGAGCAAAAAAACAAATAAGTGGAGTGGGCGGAACACACTTAGATCTGTATTGGTAAAATATATCATTCAATCTCAATGGCCTATTAAAAGAGAACAAAATTAGTTAAAATTTTCAAGTAAAAAAATAGTAGAATGATCAAATGTAAGTTAACGTATTATCTTCTAGTATTTACATTCTTTCAAGTTTATAAAGCGATGAATGATACCATCATTAGTAATTTTCATCATTTTTTATTTTTTCACATAGCAAATAAGTATATCATTCATAAAATTATCACCAATTAATTGAAAAGTCAGTTAGATATTTGTATGCTCAATAGTTCAAAGATAATATAATAGAAAAATACGTCAAGTGGTTTACTTACTTGACATTGTGGTTAAATACTACTACAATTTTGCCTCCGATTTGCAACGAGTTAGGTTCGTATTTCAAAAATTAAAATTAAAACACTAAATCTTAATCCTATAATTCAGCAAAAATCAATCAATAGTCATCACATTGAAATCCTAACTCACAAAATGGAATAATTGAGAGAAATTTAGAGCAAAGTACATACTGATTGAGTGGACCTAAACTTCTTTCGGCTAGCGAGGGCGTGAGGCAATAGGGACTAGGCGATGCCACAGCAAGATGGTAGGTGAGGGCAGCCGGTCGCGTCGATTTGTGCTATTCTCCGGTGACCGGTCGCTTTTTAGCTGGGTGTGGTTGTGTGGCTGACATGGCACACATTTCCTGGCCAACAATACAAGACGAACAAGTATCAAGGGCTGCTACGAGGTGACATACTTCGGGATCGTCAAATGGACATCGTAGCCTATTGTGGTCCTCTCTCTTACACTGGCTCAAGGGTTGGCTTGTCTTGTTGTAATTGTCTTATGGACTGAGAGAAGCAAAGGCATCTCCTGGACTCCTACTAGCTACTAGGAATTTGGGCAGCTAGTGTTTCCTTCATTAGTTTCAAAGAAAGAACCGAGTGAGTTTAGCCTAGAGGGTTCACACATGGGCTGAAAAGTGCAAATCCTTGCTAAAATTTTTTTTGGACCTGGTGTCCTATACTGGGTTCCGCCCGTGGTTGCTGCTGGTATAATAATAATAAAGTATGCACAGCTCCGAACGGATTCAACTTCTCATTTTTTTAGCTTTCAACTTATTTAAACCAGAAGCCACTTGGAATGCATTGGCTTCTAATTCTGGTTTATTTTGGCTTTTTTGACTTTTTTTAATTATTTTTTGCCTTTTCTTTTTTTCCCCGTATTCCTTTGCATTATCCTTGATGATATAACATGTGTTTTATTTTTTTCTCATTTTTTTGTTCTTAATTTTTCTATTAAAAGCTAACAGTTGCTACAGTACAATTTTAGCTAGAAGCACATAGCTAAAGCTGGCAGCCGAACCCAGCAGCTGCTTTGAGTGCCACCTATATATAGCTTTTAGTTTGGTGCATACTTAATTAGTTGTGTTAGTATAATTTAGTTATCTTGTCACTTGAAGCTAGGGCTGTTACATGACTTAATCATATAAAAAATTCTAATGTAATACTCCAAAATAAAAAATAAAAACGGGGCAAGGGTTTTTGGGCCATCCTGCCCAGCCTTAGCCTAACCGGGTCACGTGTCTATTTAAAGGAGGGAATGGGCAAGGAGGGTGCTATCCTAGCCAGCCCCCCACCATTGCAGCTGTCGTCGCCTCTTGCCATCCACCATGCTGCCCTTGCGCCCTCGCTATTGCCCTGGTGGCCACCGCCTTCCCCAAAGTTACGCCACTCCTGCTGATTTTGTAATCGCCCTTGCCACCTGGTGTTGGTGCCCTACCATGCATCACCTCCACCCCTCACCTCCCCGTGCATCACTGCTGCCAAGCCTTCGCCACTTTTTGTTTTCTCGTCACCATCCTGCACTGCCAGTGCATGCATCGCTGCTGTCAGGCTATCACCACCCTCGGTCGCCCCCGCACCAAGAAGAAAGAATAAGGGGGAGACCGGGGAGAAGAGAAGAGGTAGGAAGGAAGGAGAAGGGTTAGGCATGGCCTCAATGAACAGGGAAGAAGAAGAAGAAGGAAGAAAAAGAAGGGGGAGAAGAAGGGAAGATAATGACCGTGTCGGGACCCCGGATTTCCAAATCCGGACCCTCTGTGTATTACAGCACTAGTCCCAGATCAAAGCTAGTGCACACAGTTAAACAGAAATGATTACATAACCAACAACGCTTTATTACAATAATAGAGAGTACTGACCGAGAGGTCTCATTATTACAAATGAGGTTTCAAGACCTCGCACACACGAAACACAGCGGAAGCAAAAATAAATCCAGCGGAGACCCATCAATACGCCACAGGCAATTAACTAGGGAAGCGCGACCTAGCATTCCGGAAATCCTTCGTCGAATCCACACGCGAAGTAGTCATAGTCTCCCTCTTGAACTTCGTATTCCTCTGAGTTAATTTTTAGTGCAGCATGTGAGTACATAAAGTACTCCGCAAGTCTTGGGAAAAATGCAATAGATGCAAGGCTTAACAAAGGAAGGCTATATGGTTCTTTTGCACAAAGCAATGTTTTGTTTTAAATAATAGTAAATATTTTCGAAGGCATTAATTTTAACAAAGTAATTGTTTTAGCTGAAACTATTAAACAATTTATAGTGAAGGTTCTATCCACCAACACTACATAACCAGCTCTATCCGAGAAAGTTTAAAACTACGGGTTACATCCACCCACTCTGGCTCCAACCGCTAGGATACCCTTCCGAGAGTTCCCTCCACTCTCGGAATACCAAAATTTTGTTTTTAAAACGAAAACCAAAGATCTACCATGTGAATGCATTCCTTGCCCGCCCTTGACCGTGGGCATGGTTATTCGAATAGTTTAACACTCTGCAGAGGTTGTACAACTTTACCCCCAAGAGATAAATTATCCTAATAGTCACCATGCTTCCTTTGGCATGAGATTCAGATAAAATATCACAAAGCCTTTACCTCACTCTAGTCTAGCCAGACACCACCCGCTGAGGTTTCACCGCAGAAGGGTTAAATCCACCCAGTCTGAAGCCCCCTCTTGTGCCATATGAGTACAGTAAATTCCTGTCCCTCACTGTGAATAACCAGTAAATCCCTGGCACCCACTTTCCACTGGTGGCACATAAACTAGACTATCGTAAGTTAATCAGTTAGGTCGTACCCATATAGACTTGGGGTTACACAGTAATGTTCAGTCTGGACAATCACAAGCGTCGGTCCTTAATCGACTAGGGCGGAACATACACTTTACAAAGTCTCGTGCTAACCGCACCAAACCAATCCAACCATCTGCCCTGGTCTAAATTTTTTTTCATATTTTATTTTATTTCAAAAGAACAGTGGCAGCTCCAATCACCACTAATTTCCAGATACAAAGACTAGTTAAAAGAATTATAATTTCTCATTTCCAAGGCTACAAAGGTTAAATAGCATGACTAAGCATTTTACTACCGTTCTAATATTTGTCAAAAAATTATATAATTCTCATTATTGAGACAAAAAAATCCTAAGGTTACAAAGGTACATGGCATTCAATTTCAATTGAGGGCATAGCAATGATTGGATTAACTAACTTACTAAAACAAAATTAAGATTCTATGGAAATAGCGATGCACATAACTTTAAAATAATTTAAAACATTTCACAAACATAGGTTCAAAATGATCAAAGGAGACTTTCCTTCTTGTGCACTGGTTGGTCCCTCTTGCTGCGGTTCGACAAACTCTTCGGCGACGTCGGGTTCTACGCGCGAAACGACAAAACAAACAAAACAAATTCAAATAAAATTTAAATGAACTCTAAAAACTTTAAAACCAGAACCAAAAGGTAGATCTCAATTTTAGATGAATTTAGGAAAAAGAATCGGGTTAATCGGAGTTCGGACGAAGGAGAACGAGCGATCTAAAGTTTGCCGGGGCGAGAAAATGCTGGAAATTAGCAAAAGTTACTGTTCATCCGAGAGCAGCACTTTTGGAGAGAAGGCTAGCGCCAGCGAGAGGCGGCATGTGTGGTGAATCTAACTAGCAAAATGGGTTGCTAGGGACCCAAGGCACGCATAGGAAGTGACGGCACGCCAAACGGAGAACGATGACGGCACGGGCGGCTACAACGACATGGTTAGGAGAGAGGAATAAAACCCGGGCATAAAACATGGAGAAGTAGGGTGAGCACGGGCTAGAACGTGGCTTGGCGAAGCTAGGAAAATTGTCGGCTCAGACAGAAACCCACTGGAGACGACGCAAACGACGTTTGAACGACGTCGGGAAGGAAAAAGCAAAATCTTGAAATGCTCAGTGAACGAAATCTAAAGCCACTTAGAAGGTAGCTACCTGGAATGGTTTGGCACAATATGACGTGAACGGATTGGGAGAAAACATCACCGGATAGATGGGGACACGAGATGCCATTGGCGGCCATGGCGAGGTTCGGAGGCAAAAATTTGTGGAGATTTTTCGGGGAAAAGGAAGTGAGCACGGCGTAGAACGCGGCGAGACAAGTCTAAGAAAAATTACGACAAGGGCTAAAGCTTACTGGAGGCGACAAATCAACATCGGGAAGTGCTCTTGACCAAGATTGGGGAAAACTCGATTCCTGGAGATTGGCTACACCAAAACCAAATTAATTTGATCAGAAGGTAGATGGGACATGAAGGCACAATGTGACGCGAAAAGATCACGGAAAAACTCACCGGATAGCTTGAGACGTGACGAGAAAATTTGGGACCGAAGGGCCTCGATGCCGACGACGTCCTGAGCTTTGAGGGGACTCGCTACGGCTTGGGATGGGTTTAGAGGGGTCAAGGGGTCGTATTTATAGGCTTGGAAGAGGTAGAAACTGGCTCCAATTCGCGGATTTCGGTTTAGAGTCCGTTTCCAAAAATAGGAAATAAAAGACAAACGGATGAACAAAATGGAAAGAGGCCAATTGGGATGGATTCCTTGCGTGATTTGGCACAACTTTCCTTTTGGGAGGACATTGAAATAAGATCCGGAATGGAAGTTATGAAGAGAGAGAAAAATGGAAGGAAACGTGCACAGAACTTGAATCGAGCTCTGCACGCGTCGCGCGGGGAAGACGGGTACTGTTCATTCTCTCTTCTCTTTTTTTTTGGAAATTTAAAATTGAGCTCAAACAAACTCCGAAAAATCCAAGAAAATGCAAAAAAATTCCTTGTGACACAAGGAACACAAATAAAATATTTTTGACAAATATTAATGTTTAATTTAATCATATTAAATCTCTTTAATTAATAAAAATTTCAATTAAGCTTTAATTAATTCAAGAAAGATCCAAATGGTGAATTTTATTTTAAAAGCTTCAAAAAGGCTCTGAAAATCAGGATGTTACAGACTGAGAAGAGATCAAGGGACATCAACGGTGTTGATTGTTCCCGCATAATCTTCGAGTCTTAGGTATAAGCCCTATACCATGTTTCCCTTGTTTTAGCATAGTATAGCGTCATGTGGATGTATTAGTGAGAAGCTGTGGTAGGTGGATAGTGTTGGTGATGGTTGAGTTAAAGCTAGGAACTAGTAAGCATTTGGTTAGTGCTCGTGGCTTAGTTTTGGAGTACTTAGTGTTGTTGCAGGGTTTTTACCAGAACATGAAATTTTAGACTAGTTGTTGCAAGGTTTTTACCAGAACATGAAAATGTAGATAATTGTTTAAGCTTTCATAGCATGTTAGACCTCTTAATTTGGTTAAGTTGTGTGAGAGGTATGCTCCTATTAAGGGTTGCCATCTTGAATTGGCTGTCGCTCCTTGTTGTTTTGTTAACTTGCACCATAGGTGCCCAAATTAAATAATAGTGATACCTAAAGGTTATATAATTTTTTGTAGCCTCCAAAAGTGGTTTGGTTTGCTAGTTTTCATGTTGTAGAAAGTTAGATATGCAAATGTGAAGCATGCTGCATAAAAAAGTAATAGGATGACCTTTGGGGGGCTAAAAATAAGTGTTGATATAACCTAATTAGGAAATTTTATGACTAGAAAAAGATGGTAATTTAGTGTAGACTCTAGAATCTATATGGTTGCTATGTGTTAGACACCTAAATGTGAGTTGTGGTTGTTCGGTCATCGGAACAGTGGGAGGATTATCCAGTCAAAGGGGGATTAGTTAGGTTGGGTTTTGTGATGAATTCATGATGATGATGATGGCTAAATAACAAAGATGGAGTATAGTAAATAATGATTAAACTTATGCATTGCGTTAAGTGTATATTCATAGCATGAAAGATACCTCCTTCGGTGGATATAAAAAGAACTACTTCGGTAGGCTCTTCCATATGATAGAGGGATCTCCACGGGATAGAGAGGATGAGAGGGTGGTACATCAACGAGTGTCCGCTCAGCTATACCGGTATAAGCTAAAGAGAAGAGTAGAGATATGCATGTGCATTTGCATTGCTTCAATGATAAGGAAGAGACTAACGAATAAACAAGAAGTCTAATGACTAAGGAAGAGTTAATGCTAAGGGGTTAATAAAATGTGATTTACAATGATGATATGTGTAAGTTGATGTTTATTGTTTTACTATATATGTGTTGAGTCTCTGACTCACATTTGCTTAATTGTTATTTTTAGGTGACCATTGAAGATTCATGTATAGGATGAAAGTAGCACATAGACACCACATGTAAATAATCCATAGCTATTCATCTTTAGATATCTCAGTACCACCTTAGCAACCTAGCGCTTTATATGAGAATAAAGTCAATAGTACGCTAAGAACTGAATGTTGATCTTTAGAATGCTTTTGGGTAATGGTTAGTCGATCAGTATGACGGTAATGGTTAACCCACTAAGATTGTTAGTTGTAAGTTTAAAAGTGCTTTTGGACGCATGTTTCGGGGTGGTGTCAGCCATGTGGTTCTGAGTGTTCTTAGGTGTGTGGTCCCAAGTCTATGTATGGACCTTTGTTCATGTTTATGAATTTGTGTTATTCTAGTAATTGTATAGTCTCGTGGGAGCGTAACTTTTGGAATGGCTGGGTTCGATTCAACTTAGCGATTTTGGATTTTGTAATTTGTTATAATAATTCTTTTAAATAGTACATCTTTTCAAAGTGAGGTTTACAAGTCAATTGTAGTAGTCATTGTATCGACTTTACTTGTACCAGCTAAAATCGTATGCAATTATCTCCCTCTTTGTAATCTCTCTCGCAAACAACCAGAATTGAAAAGCCGTAAGTCAAAAGCCATAAGGCACAGCCCAAAAAAGCACACCCATTCCTGAAACCATAAGAAAAAGATGTTTAAGTTCAGAGTGAATGGTGTAAAGTGGCATTCTAGGAAAAATTGGACTGGGTGTTATATCTAGGGTGGGTTCATTTTGACTTAGCTTTGGCTTTTCCCTAGTTGCTACAGTAACTAGCTCTTAAACGGTTTGTTTTTTCACGATGGGGTCTATAGGTAGTGACTAGGATAGAATAATCCTCATAATTATTACGTCATTGTGTATCTCGAGTATACCCCTTATCGATAAGGGAGAAAGTTCATAAGGTAGTCGTAAGCACTTCTGTGACCATTCCCTAGTCATAAGTCTTTCTACAACCACATAGTCGTAAGCTCCTCTATGACCACATAATCGTAATCTCTCCTATGACCACATAGTTGTAAGTTATCCTACGACTACAAGTCCTACGACCACCTTGTGGTTGTGGACCTTTTTATGACTACTCGATCTCTAATAAACTTGTCTAATGATGTCCTGCCACATCGCAGAGTTGTTTGATAAGGCGGTTAGAACGTGCGCATATTCCTAATAACCGCACATAATCTCTCTCTGACAACATCCACTGCACGATGAATGGCCACCACGTCTCTCTGACAATAACCTCTATCAGACAGATATCATCCAAAGCATTAAGGCATCTTCTGACGTGGGACAATGGCCACCACTTCACCAACTATATAAAGGTTGACATTATAGAGGGAAGGGGGATGGAAGTGAGACATAGTGCAAGGCATTTCGCATTACACTCTCGATTGTAATCATTTTCTTTGAGCAATAGCCACACAAGAAGCATGGTTATTATTTTCCCAGGAGAAAGCCCAAACCTGTATAAAAACTCCCATGTCTCTGTTTTGCATGATCTAAGCCGAGTCTTAAGAATTTCCCCTAAATCCAAGAAATCATATGTAAGATAGGCAATAAAATGCCGATAGTTGGCGCCGTCCATGCGGAGGTTTTTCCAAGATTCTGGTAATTTCCTCATCAGCAAGTTCTTTTTTGATGTCCTCATGGCAGGGGAGTGGAACAAGGAGAACTGGTTTGACTTGGCCGACTACGTAGGCTTTGACATGGATGCTTGCTACAACTTAAAGCAGACGATGCAATCCTCTAACGGTGAGAGTCTCCTTGGAGATCCATCCTAGGACCTTAGAGACCCCATTGCAGGAAAGGCTAATAAGGGATCCAAATCCCCCACAGCAGTACGTCCAATGGAGGAGTCACTTCCCTCAAGTGGCAAAGGTCAATTCGACCATGAGGAGGACTTACAACATGACAATAGGTCCATTCCTAAGTGTTCGAGTCCCACGATGACCGTCCAAGTGGTTTCAGTGAGCCCTACAATCTATCAATCCAAGAATCCATTGCCAATTGGTGGTCGTAACTCTTTGGTCAAATCTACAAAGAGAATGGGTGGGCTCTCTGCGAGTTCACCTGTACTTTCGTAGGGTACAGATCTAATAGGAGACAACTATAACCCAAAATTTCCCTGCCTGACAGAGTTTACTCTAGGCCGTGATGCAATCACGTTAAATGATTCTTCAAACGACGGGTCCTATGCAGAAGTGAAGATTCTATATAAGAGGTCTTTGCCCTACCCACAAATCCTAATCACCCTTTTGGAGGAAGGCCTGAGGATGCTCCCCACCAATCACACACTCCCGCCTCTAGTGAGGATGGTGATGAGATCTCCTGTGATGAACTCGGTCAATTTTCTGATGAGCGTGGGAGAAATTCTAGAAATAACCGCTCTCCTATAAGGCAGCCCTAGCCAGCATTAGCGATTGAGGATCCCAAGATCGCTCGAAGAGGTGATTGGCTACCCAGAGTTCTTTGCCTAGGCGTGTCTAGTACCAGTCTAAAGAGGCCCAAAAGCTTCAACAAATAAACGACTTGCTCAGGAATCTGACTTAAGAGCTTGCTCAGGCGCCCGGCTACGACCACTTCGCTGAAGGGATTGCACAAAGACTCCACGATGTGATGGCCAGACCTAAGCAGCCTCACCAGTGTAGCTATGAGAATCAACTAGGTATGACTGCGTCCAGTCAATCATGAAACCCACCTTGTAGGGTTTGGCATGATGACAGAGTGTGTCAGTCTCCCTATCATAATTCTAGCCAGAGGAGAATTCCTCAAACATCTCTAGATCGGCAAGTTGATGCTCAGTCACCATTTTAAGCAAGGAACCTGTAGTAACAGATGGAGTACGAGGAGTACTACCCACGTATGGACAAGGTCTACTACAGGTCAAGTCCGCCGACCTTCAGGCATTGCCGAGTACGATCACCCAGTGACACCAACTACCATTTCCTGGAAAGGAGACATCTAGAACTTGTTACCGGGTGTTAGGCATTCGTGCTCGACCTCTGAGCAGTACGCTGGCTACCGCAGTTTCAACCAGAGAACATGGAGAAATTTGATAGTTCCTAGAATCCCATTGAGTTACTCCAGATTTACGCAATCGTGGTTCGGGCGGTAGGAGGAGGTGAGCACATCATGGCAAACTATCTTTCAACAGTGCTCAAAGGATCTACTTAGTCATGGTTGTTGAACCATCCATTTGAGTCAATCTACTCATGGCAACACCTCTGTGATCTTCTATTGACCAATTTCCAGGGCACGTACAACCGCCCTGGGAAGGAGGATGACTTGCACCGAATGCAGCAAAATAGCAATGAGACCTTGCAACAATTCATCTGGTGCTTCAGTTAGGTTTGTAATTCGATTCCAGATGTCTCTGACACTTTTGTCATCAGGGCATTCAAGCAGGGGTCCAAAATAGGAGATTCACAGAAGACATCGCTTTGAACCCTCCTACCATCGTTGCCAGACACTTTGAGATGTCTGATTGCTATGCGACCGCCGCTGAAGCGATCGAATGGACTAGGACCATCGATCAGGTCAACCAAAGTTCCAAAGAGGAGGGCGAAGACAGTAGGAGGAAAATGTCAGACCCGGATTTTTCAATCCAGAATCTCCTGTGAAACCACCGCACTATTCCCTGGATCAGTAGATAGTGCTCACAAGTACATTGCTGCATTATTTCATACATCGCATGAACCACAATAACACATGATAATATTACATAACCGAGATTGAATTAATGCCACGTCGGGCATCAGTTTTACATAAGGGTCGATCAGACCAAATGTTCACATTACAAAAGGATCACAGCGGAAGGAAAAGCAAGGTAAGGCCATTAATCCACAGGCAGCGACTAGGGGTAAATATGTGACATATGATTATTACCTAAGCATAAGCAATAATTATAGGCACACAACACCTTAGCCTATTTGCCTTGGACACAAAAGCGCGGGAGACATCCTAGTTCTCGGCGTTGTTCCCTCCTTCTGTAGCAGGGGTTTCTTCATATGCATAATGGTCCTGGGCCCCTGAATCTGATTTTGGTAATGCGAGTGTGAGCACAACCCACCGTGCTCAGCGAGCCAACACACAGGATGCAATAGGTAATATGCATGGCTTATCAAAGGGAGGCTCGGGTTATTTTATTTGCCAGAAATGCTTTTAAATACAATACTTAACAATTGCCTATGACCTAGCATTTTGAACTGAAACATGTTGTATAAAAAGTATGCTTTACCATTAGTGATCCAGAGACCATCCACCATTACATGGTCTCTGCTCTGTATGCTATACCTTCAGCGTTATAGCCGCTTACATTACCACTAGGAAGACACCCAGGACAACACAAATCAGGGCCTTTCTCTGCCCTCACTTTACCAATTCCACCCACCATGTTTTTGAAATAGAACTATATCTAGTCAAGTTCCCATGTCTGCCCTTGACCGTGGGCACAGTTATTCGAATAGTTTTGACTCTGCAGAGTTTTTACACTTTACCCACAAGAGATAGATCTGCTCGTTGCCCCACATGATTCCTTAGCCATGCGGTCGAGTAGATTATCACAAGACTGTTACAATGCATAATCCTATTTGTGGTTACGCCCGCTAAGGTCTATGTTCTGTAGGATGAGTACATCCCTCGAGAAGGGTCCCTCGTGAGCCATAACAGGCAAAGGCGGGGATGAGACCATCTATCCCTTTGCTCGTGTTCACACCTTCACGTAACCACATTAGAGCTATGCAAATTAGTTAGCCCTGCCTACAATTTGCCAGTTTGTGGTTGTACTGTTGTACCTTGGGAGATCATCACAAGATTCGGTCCATAGGGTTATCTGGGTGGTGCTACCACTAACCACAGTCTCGTGCACCGCTGCACCACACCCCCGATCCATCCACCCAGATACTTAAGCAAGTTGAGGTTTTTGGGAACATAAATTATCCTTGTCCAACTACACCAACCATTTTCACCATAACTTCCCAAATCAAGTTCTCTTAATTAAAAGGAATGTTTGGGACACTTTGGTGCCCCCGAATATCTAGGCATAACTAAGCGTGGCATAATATTTATGGACTTATTTTCGAAATATTAACATTATAGCTTTACTAGGGTGGCAAGGTTCACATGATCGAATATTCCAAGGAATGTATTATTAACAAGCTCATTATTAGGTATGTAACTAGGGTGTTGGAAATTATCATATACTTAGCACATAAAATAACAGCATGCAGTTGATATTTTAAACAAAAGTAACATTTTAGGAAATGTAGGTTCAATATGATCAAAGTATTGACTCGCCTTGGTCACAGTGGGTTGGGTCTTGGTTGTCTTGAGCTTCTAGAGTTGCTGCCTCGGCTTCCTCCTCTTGAGCCTCGTACGCTATTGTAACGTGCGCAAAAATTCCGATAAAAAGATAATCAGCGAACCAAATAAACACTTGCAAGAAAATCCAAATAACTCCAAAATTCACACCTTCAGTTTCTTTGTGTTGGTATGAATTTTACACAAATTTAGAAATTTGTTTCATTCAATTTGGAGTTGGAATGAAGAAGTTAGGGATTTTTGAAGTTGGAGTGTGATTCATTTAGCCAAATTTAAATTACCAATATTTCAATAAATTCAATTTTCATCATTTAAGTTCCAATGGGCAGAGCTTGATTTTATATGAATTTAGAATTTTGTCCCATTCAATTTGGTGCTAAAATGAATTAGTTATGAATATTTGAAGTTCTCAGTTTATTTAAATTCAAAAGAAAAAGAAAAAAGGTGGGAGACAGAGACTGACAGGTGGGGTCCACATGGCAGTGATTCCCACTCTGATGTGGTCACTGACAGGTGGGGCCCTTTGTCAGCGGCCACGCGTGCTGGCGGTCGCTGAAAGGTGGGACCTAGTCATCAGCGAGACACGCGCGCTGGCGATCGCTGACAGGTGGGACCCACCCTGGCTTAAGGAAAAATTACAGAAAACTCGACCTCGGCGCTGCGGAGCCGGGGGCTCGAACGCGCGCGGCCGAGCGAGTTGGGGGGAGAAGAGAGCGCTGATAGCCATTCGAGCCCAAAGTGTTTCTTGACTATATAGGGTGAATAATTCAGTTAAACTGATGCTACAGCACCTTGAAGCAGAGGAGCTCGGGGCTGGGTACGGGCGGCGAGATCGCCAGCGAGGGGTGGCCGAAGGGTCGGGGGTGGCGGCTAAAATGCGTTCCCGGCAACGAGGTGAGGCCGAAGGCGAGGTCGGTGGGGCTGGGGGGGTACCGGAGATGGATCGGCGGCATGCGGCGGCGGCGCGCTCGGGAGGGGATCGACGCCGGCACCGGAGAGGGGTCGGCGAGCTCGATGGGGGGTGGGGACGGCTTCACCGTGTCCTGAGGAAGCTCGGGGGCAAAGGAATCGAGCGGTGGCGGCTCGATGCGGTGGCGAGCTCGGCGGCCGGCCATGGAGACGAAGGCGGGCGCCGACGAGAAATCAGGCACAGGACTTCGATTAAATGTTAAGGGAGGGAGAAGATAGCTCGGTGGTGCGAATGGGAGCCTCGGCCGCCCTTTTTATAACGGGAAAAAGGCGCGCGGCGAGGAGGGCATGTGGCCGGGGTATGGCGGCGGCGTGGCAACAGTGGAGAAGATGGGACAATGACCGAGAGGGAGGATGCGGACTTTCACGGGGTGACGCGCGCACGGCAGGGCCGTGGTCCGGGCACCCTGTGGCTGACGTACGCTGTTGACCAGAGCTGCCTTTGGTGGCAGTAATGAGGAGTGGACGGGCGCTGGTGGCCACATGCGTGACGCGGGTTGAGGTGGCGATGAGATGGCGCGGGCCCCGGGTGACGCGTGCAGAGTGGCGCCGGGGACCATCAGTCCGAAGGGAGGCGCGGCGCGGAGAGCAGGCTGCGCGCGGCGCTGTCCGAGCAAGGAGGTGGCCTGGTCGGGACGACGCGCAGAGGAAGGGGGAACAGGGGGGTGACTGAGCCGGCAGGGCTGGGGAGCGCGGGGGAGAGAAAGAGGGCGGGGCCAGTCTGGCTGGCTGGCTAGCTGGGTCGGTCTGGCCAGCTGGCTGGCCACTTCTTCTTTTCTTTTTTTATTTATATATGTACCTCTTTGCCCATTTTTGTACATATTTGTGTATGAGAAATTTCTTTGCATATATTTTCTTCATCTCTATTACTCTGGCACCCTTTTTATTATGTTTATTTTCATTATTCCTTTATGTGTGCATTTATTTATTTATTCTCATCTTTTCACCCAATTCTTAATAGTTTTAACTTTTTTTCCACTTTATTTAGACTTTAAACCAAAATTTCAAGAAAATTTCACAGAGGTCAAATACCAAAAAAAAATATATTCAAAATAATCCATGATTTACAATATTCCAAAAATTCAAATTTCCAGGGTGTTACAAATCTACCCCCCTTAAAAAGAATCTCGACCCCGAGATTTAGCCTACGCTGTGAACATGTGTGGGTAATCTCTCTTCAGTTGATCTTCACGCTCCCAGGTGGCCTCTTTCTTAGTATGATGGCTCCATTGGACATGGCACAAGCGGATAGTCTAATTTCTGGTCTTCTTTTCTACTGTGTCTAAAATCTTGATAGGCCGCTTTTTGTAAGTCAGGTCACTTTCGAGCCCAACTGCTTCCAACGGGGCTTTCTCTTTTGGCACCGTAAGGCATTTCTTAAGTTGGGATACATGGAAAACATCGTGCACATCTGCTAGACTTGCGGGCAACTCTAGTTGGTAGGCTACTTCTCCCTTCTTTGGCTATAATTGGGAATGGCCCAACATAGCGTGGGGCGAGCTTGCCTTTGACTTTAAATCTTCTAACTCCCCGCAAGGGGGACACCTTCAGGTAGACATAATCCCCAACTTCAAAACTTAGCGGTCTACGTCTCTTGTTAGCGTAACTCTTCTGTCTTGATTAAGCTGCTTGCAGTCTGTCCCTAATCAGACAGACTTTTTCTTCAGCCTTCTTCAGAGTGTCTGGCCCAAAGATATGGCCTTCTCATACCTCTGACCAGTGTAGAGGGGTCCGGCATTTTCTCCCATACAGAGCTTTAAATGGGGACATCTGCAGACTGGCTTGGTAGCTGTTGTTGTAAGCGAATTTAGCATATGGCAAACATCTGTCCCAATCCTTGGAGAAATCCAAAGCACAAGCTCGAAGCATGTCTTCCAGTATTTGGTTTACCCTCTCTGTTTGACCGTCTGTCTGTGGATGATAGGTAGTGCTGAAATCTAGGTGGGTGCCAAGGGCTTCATGGAGGCTAGCCCAAAAGTGCGAGGTGAAATGAGAACCTCGATCTGAAACTATCCTTTTGGGTACACCGTGCAAACTCACGATACGGGATATGTACAGTTTTGCCAATTTGTCTCCTTTGTAGGTGGTCTTGACAGGGATGAAATGCGCAACCTTGGTCAGTCTATCTATTACCACCCATATAGAATCATACCTAAACTTGGTTCGGGGAAGTCCAGTGATAAAATCCATTCTGACTTCTTCCCATTTCCATTGGGGTACTTGTAATGGTTGTAGTAACCCTGCTGGCCTTTGGTGCTCTGCCTTCACTCTCTGGCACACATCACAACAGGCTACATGTTCAGCGATGTCTCTTTTCATATGTGGCCACCAGTAGCACTACTTCATGTCCTGATACATCTTGGTGCTCCCGGGGTGGAGGGAGTCTGCAGAGCTGTGAGCTTCTTTAAGTATCATGTCCTTAAGGTCCTTTTGGTGTGGCACAAAGATATGTGTCCCGTACCTCAGAACACCTTCATGATCCATGGTTACTTTGGGAGCCTTTCCTGCTTCCATTAATCTTTTTAGCCTCAAAGCAGTTGGATCCTCTTGCTGCATGGTTATAATCCGCTCTTCTATACTTGGTTGAATTTCCATGGCTGCTAGGGTGCCTTGTTCCACTATTTCCAAATTTAGTGCCATTATCTCCTTGTAGCACTCTGGCTGTTGCCCCAAAACCATGGGATTGTTGCAATAAGCCTTGCGACTCAAAGCATCAGCTACCACATTAGCCTTGCCTGGATGGTAGTGAACACTTAAGTCGTAGTCTTTGATTAGTTCTAACCACCTTCTCTGCCTCAAGTTGAGGTGTGACTGTGTGAAGAAGTATTGAGGCTCTTGTGATCAGTATATATATCACAATGGTTTCCGATCAGATAATGCCTCCAAATCTTTAGTGCATGCACCACTGAAGCCAATTCCAAATCATGGGTTGGGCAATTTACTTCATGAGAGCGAAGCTGCCTTGATGCATATGCCACAACCTTGCCTCCTTGCATGAGTACACATCCAAGGCCTTGATGTGAGGCAGCACAGTATACCTCAAAATCCTTGCGTACATCTGGCAAGACTAGCACGGGGGTGGAGGTTAATCTCTTCTTTAGTTCTTGGAAACTCTCCTCACAAGCCCTTGTCCACTCAAATTTCTGCTCTTTCCTGAGTAGCTATGTCAAAGGTCTGGCAACCTGAGAAAATCCCTCTATGAACCTTCGGTAGTATCCTGCCAATCCAAGGAAACTACGCACTTCTGTGACATTAGTGGGCTATTGCCATTCCATCACAGCTGCAATCTTAGCTGGGTCTACTGATACTCCCCCAGCAGTCACTATATGACCTAGAAAGCTGATATCTGACAGCCAAAACTCGCACTTGCTGAACTTGGCATAAAGCTGGTGCTCCTTCAGCTTATCTAGCACTAAGCGTAAATGCTCAGCATGATCTTCTGTAGTCTTGGAGTAGATAAGAATATCGTCGATGAATACCACCACAAACTTATCCAGATATTCCATGAAGACCTTATTCATGAGATTCATGAAATAGGCTGGGGCATTGGTCAAACCAAAAGACATGACCGTAAATTCGTACAGTCCATATCTAGTGGTGAAAGTAGTTTTTGGAATATCCTCGGGCCTGATCTTCAACTGATGATAACCCGACCTCAAGTCAATTTTGGAGAATACAGTGGCTCCTCCAAGTTGATCAAATAGGTCATCAATCCTAGGCAGACGGTACTTGTTTTTTATGGTCACTCCATTTAAGGCCTGATAATCCACACACATCCGGGCGGTGCCATCCTTCTTCTTCACAAAGATTACCGGGAATCCCCAAGGTGAGGAACTCGGCCTGATAAATCCTTTGCCTTGCAGCTCATGGAGTTGCTTCTTCAACTCTTCCAACTCATCCACGGTCATCTGGTATGGCCTCTTAGAGATGGGGGCAGCACCGGGCTTTAGGTTGATGACAAACTCCAGGTCTCTGTCTGGCGGCATGCCTGGTAGCTCTTCAGGAAATACTTCAGGGTAGTCTTGTACCACCAGCATCCCTTCCAGCGGTACATCTTCAAAATGATATATTACACGACCCCATCGGTATAGTTGGTCCACCTTTACCTCGATGGTTAAGCCGGGGCACTTGGTTAACCTTATGCTCCTAGTGTCACAGTCTATGATCCCCTGATGCTTTGCAAGCTAGTCCATTCCTAGTATGATATCCAGGGTCTGGGAGGGCAAAACTATTAAATCCGCTAGGAACTCACATCTCTCCATGGTAACCTCTACCCCAGGGCACACTAAGGTGGCATTGATAATTCCCGTGGGTGAGCTAAGTGCCAATAGTTTCTTTAGAGGGTAAGTGGGCAGCCCAAGCTTGTCCACGAATCTCCTTGCTATAAATGAGTGTGAAGCCCTAGAATTAAAAAGAACTTGTGCTGGTATGGACTTGACAGAGAACGTACCCATCAAAACTCCGACAGCCTCCTTAGCCTCTTCCACGGTGATATGATTGACTCGCCCGCGGTTGGGGGTTGAGGCTGACTTGTTAGCTTGAGGGGTCTGATTCCTCTTGCTAGGCACTGACGCTTGGCCTCGTGTAGGAGTGACCCCTAGGTTGAACTTCACTGGAGAATTCTGCCGTTGCGAGCAACGGTAGGCGAAGTGGCCCTTTTCTCCGCAGCTATAGCAGTTGAGGGAGGCAGCAAGGTTGGTTCCAATGGGCTGGCCCACAGGACGTGGAGTCTAGAAGGAGTTGCCGCTTGGACAGGGAGCTGGAACGGGACTCTCGGACTGGGTGGATCCTGAGAAGGAGGGATTGTTAAAGAGCTTCTGGATAAACCTCCCTTGGGGCCGTTGGGCCACTTGCTTCGCTTGCGATGGCCTCTAGGATTCTTCTCTCGTTCTCCAGGATCAAGGTATTATTCACCAGCTGATGAAAACTGGTGGTCTTGTACAATTAGCTGCACCCGCAGCTCCTCGTTCATCCCTACAAAGAACCTATCGATCTTCTCTTCTTCCTCCGCCACACCCTTTGGAGCGTAGCGGGCTAGCTGAATGAACTTGGTGAGATATTCACTGACGGACATGCTCCCTTGTTTTAATGTGCAGAACTCATTCTTTTTCATCCGCATTACACCGGTCGGGATGAAGTTAGCCATGAAGGCTGCCTTAAACTCAGCCCATGAAATAATCTTTGTGCCAGCGCAAGTGGGGGTGTCCTCGTATCCTTTAGCAGCTAGATAATTTTTCCACCAGGTGGCTGCGGCGCCCTGGAGCTGGTGGGTAGCAAAGATCACTTGGTCATTCTCTGCAGACTTGGCCAAGCGGAGTTTCCTTTCTGTGTCCCGCAACCAATCTTCCACCTCTAGGGGCTCATCTGCACCAGCGAAAGTAAGGGGGCAAGTCCTCAAGAAGTCGCCAAGGTCAGAGCCGTGAGTGCTGGCGCTGGGTTGCTGTCCTGCATAGATGGCTTGCAGGAGTTGCGTTTGTTGTGCCATCACTTGCGCCATGGATGGGTTGGCCGGTGGGGGTGGGAGATTCACCCCTTGGCTTGGGCCTCTTCCCCTACCAGCAGTCTGCGCCTCCTGATTGGCCTCTACTTCGGCCTGTATATCGGGGTTGGCACCGGCCTGGGCGCGGGTGACTCTGTGGCTGGCCATCTACACGCATTGCGGTATATTTTAGATTCTAGCTCTAATCATGTAAGGAAACCTCAATCCAAGATAGTCACATAGAAGATCCACATGAAATATCGAATAAGATAAACAACAAAACAATTTTTGAACACAAGGCCATTTCATTAAACATAAATTACACATCACATAGCCAACTTTTATGGTTTTGGTTTTTAGGCCGTGCTGGACTTTACGAGTACATTACACTTAAAGTTCATAATAATACAAATACATGACTGGGAGACTAACATAACCTTCTACTACCATGGTAGAGATCTGTGGTTGCTGATACTAACCAACCTGCAGCAAGCACCCTACTAATCCATCTACTCCTCCATAAAACCGGCATCTGGGCAAGAGGGACTGTAGTCTGGCAACTGCGAGCGGGACCGACTGCCGCTAAACTCCGAAGGGTCGGAGTCAGAGTAGGAGCGTGAACTACAGTGGCTATAGCGAGTCTCTCCCCGATGAAAAGCAGACTGTGGCCCCAGGGGCCGCACGCTCTTGTGCGCGGTGAGTCTCGTGCGGAGTCCTCTTGAGCCTGGCGGGGGTGGTGCTGGGGCCGCGACTGGTGCAGGGGTCTGCTGGAGCTGAGCAAGTGCAACAGCCGCCTCTGCCTTAGCCTCCGCCAAGGCCTTCTCGCTCAGGGCGAGCTGCTCTCGTAGTGACTCTACCTCGCTGTGGCGGGCGTGCAGGCACTCTTGCAACGCCGAGATCTCCTCCTGTGCAGCAACGTGGGCTGCCCCCATAGCCCGGGTAAGGTCCACCTAATGCGTGAGCATCGGGTCATCCTCCATCTCGGGCATGAGGGTCTCATTGTACCTGGCGCCCTCTCTATGTGATGGATAGTAGCGGAAGGGAGCCTATCGCAGCAAGGGCCCATTAAGGTCGCAGAGCCGGGCCGCAGCCAAGTGGGCGGCGTCCTGGAGAGCTGTCGCCACGGTGCTCCTCCGGTGGGTGGTCTGGAACATGTGGGGTGGGTCTCTCTCGTCCTTGGCGTAGATAAAGACCTCCACCAACCACAACTCATCTCCTCTGACCCTGGTCCTCCGACCATGGTAGATGGGCTAGCTCCTGTAGCCCATGTAGTACAATAGTTTGCGAAGTAGGCTCGCAAACTGTCCCTCCCGAACCCCATGTGCCAAGAAGTCCCAGTGGCCCTCGTCAGCGGCTCCTGCCATCTGCAGTTTACAATACTAGCGTTAGTAATTTTAAAAATAACAACTAAAAGTAGAGTAGAACAGATCTAGGAAGGATACGAAAAGAAGTAATACGCTATATTTTATGAAGTTCTTTTTATAAGTTTTCCAAAATTATAACCCTAATTCTCTTCTAACGATTACTCTAAGGCTTTTACCCTACAGTCGTATGATCTGATAACAGCGCTGTCAGACTCGGATTTTTTAATCCAGAATCTCCTGTGAAACCACCGTACTATTCCCTGGATTAGTAGATAGTGCTCACAAGTACATTGCTGCATCATTTCATACATCGCATGAACCACAATAACACATAATAATATTACATAATTGAATTTGAATTAATGCCACGTCGGGCAACAGTTTTACATAAGGGCTGATCAGGCCAAATGTTCACATTACAAAAGGATCACAGCGGAAGGAAAAGCAAGGTAAGGCCATTAATCCACATGCAGCGACTAGGGGTAAATATGTGCCATATGATTATTACCTAAGCATAAGCAATAATTATAGGCACACAACACCTTAGCCTATTTGCCTTGGACACAAAAGCGCGGGAGACATCCTAGTTCTCGGCGTTGTTCCCTCCTTCTGTAGCAGGGGTTTCTTCATATGCATAATGGTCCTGGGCCCCTGAATCTGATTTTGGTAATGCTAGTGTGAGCACAACCCACCGTGCTTAGCGAGCCAACACACAGGATGCAATAGGTAATATGCATGGCTTATCAAAGGGAGGCTCGGGTTATTTTATTTGGCAGAAATGCTTTTAAATACAATACTTAACAATTGCCTATGACCTAGCATTTTGAACTGAAACATGTTGTATAAAAAATACGCTTTACCATTAGTGATCCAGAGACCATCCACCATTACATGGTCTCTGCTCTGAATGCTATACCTTCAGTGTTATAGCCGCTTACATTACCACTTGGACGACACCCAAGACAACACAAATCAGGGCCTTTCTCTGCCCTCACTTTACCAATTCCACCCACCATGTTTTTGAAATAGAACTATATCTAGTCAAATTCCCATGCCCGCCCTTGACCGTGGATACGGCTATTCAAATAGTTTTGACTCTGAAGAGTTTATACACTTTACCCACAAGAGATAGATCTGCTCGTTGCCCCCACATGATTCCTTAGCCATGCGGTTGAGTAGATTATCACAAGACTATTACAATGCATAATCCTACTTGTGGTTACGCCCGCTAAGGTTTATCTTCTGTAGGATGCGTACATCCCTCGAGAAGGGTCCCTCGTGAGCCATCACGGGCAAAGGCGGGGATGAGACCATCCATCCCTTTGCTCATGTTCACACCTTCACGTAACCGCACTAGAGCTATGCAAATTAGTTATCCCTGCCAGTCGAGCCCAAAGTGTTTCTTGACTATATAGGGCGAATAATTTAGTTAAACCAACACTACAACACCTTGAAGCAGAGGAGCCGGGGCTAGGTACGGGCGGCGAGATCACCGGTGAGGGGTGGCCGGAGGGTCGGGGGTGGTGACTAAAATGCGTTCCCGGCGACGAGGTGAGGCCGAAGGCGAGGTCGGTGGGGCCGGGGGGGGGGGGTACCGGAGATGGATTGGTAGTGTGCAGCGGCGGCGCGCTCGGGAGGGGATCGACGCCGGCATTGGAGAGGGGTCGACGAGCTCGGTGGGGGGCGGGGATGGATTCACCGTGTCCTGAGGAAGCTCGGGGGCAAAGGAATCGAGCGGTGGCGGCTGGATGCGGTAGCGAGCTCGGCGGCCGACCGTGGAGACGAAGGCGGGCACCAACGAGAAATCGGGCACGAGACTCCGATTAAATGTTAAGGGAGGGAGAAGAGAGCTCGGTGTTGTGAATGAGAGCCTCGGCCGCCCTTTTTATAACGGGAAAAAGGCGCGCGGTGAGGAGGGCAGGTGGCCGGGGTATGGCGGCGGGGTGGCGATAGTGGAGAAGACGGGACAATGACCGAGTGGGAGGATGCAGACTGGTGACGCGCGCACGGCAAGGCCGTGGTCCAGGCGCCCTATGGCCAACGTACGCTATTGACCGGAGTTGCCTTCGGTGTGGGCAGATACGGGCAATAATGAGGAGTGAACGGGCGCTGGTGGCCGCAGGCGTAACGCTGGTTGAGGTGGCGATGAGATGGCGCGGGCCCCGAGTGACGCGTGTGGAGTGGCACCGGGGACCATTGGTCCAAAGGGAGGCGCGGCGCGGGGAGCGGGCTGCGTGCGGCGCTGTCTGAACGAGGAGGCGGCCTGGTCAGGACGACGCGCAGAGGAAGGGGGAACAGGGGGTGACTGGGCCGGTTGGGCTGGGGAGCGCGGGGGAGAGAAAGAGGGCGGGGCCAGTCTGGCCGGCTAGGCCGGTTTGGCCGGTTGGCTTGCCCACTTCTTCTTTTCTTTTTTATTTATATATATACCTCTTTGCCCATTTTTGTACATATTTGTGTATGAGAAATTTCTTTGCATAATTTCCTTCATTTCTATTATTCTGGCACCTTTTTTATGATGTTTATTTTCATTATTTCTTTATGTGTGCATTTATTTATTTATTCTCATCTTTTAACCAAATTCTTAATAGTTTTAACTTTTTTCTTTTATTTAGACTTTAAACCAAAATTTCAAGAAAATTTCACAGAGGTCAAATACCAAAACAAATATATTCAAAATAATCCATGATTTACAATATTCCCAAAATTCAAAATTTTAGGGTGTTACAGAAAAGAAGGCCAAGAAATCGGTGTTCCCCCTTCACAAGAAGGAGGGCACGACCTTCACAATTGCTAAGTCTTCTCGTGGAAACTCAAGGATTATTATTCTGGCAAGGGACTGCTTCCTGCACTCGAGGAGGTGGGGCGGTCGAGTGGTTGAAAGCACTAGGACAAGGATAAGAACATGCCTTTCTAGGATCTGAAGCAGACTATCAGGCACATCTACGGAGGTTCGTCTGCATACAAGTCGAAGCGGCACTATAAAGCTGTTGAACGAGAGGTAAACTCTATTGACCCTTCCCTTGTCAATAATCTTCCTATGTGGTCAGAAGTTACCATTTTTTTGAGAATAGTGACTATCTAATCCCTTCCACTTGACCTGGTCAGTTTTCGATCGTGGTCAAGCCCACCATCAACAATTGTCAAGTAAATCACTTGTTGATCGATGGTGGCAGTTCTTTAAATATTTTATTTGTTAGTGCTCTGGACAAGATGCAAGGTCCTCATACTAGAATAAAGCCTGTACAATATTCATTTCATGGAATTGTACCAGGATCTTCGGCCAAGCATATTGACCAAGTCTCTTTGCCTATTACGTTCGGCTCACCAAGCAACTTCAGGACAGAGAAAGTCTCATTCGACATGGTCGATTTCAACATGGTGTATAATACCATACTCGGACGACCAACTCTAGCACTTTTTTGATAGTCACTCACTATGCGTATCAATGTCTTGCGTTACTAGGTCCCAAGGGAGTCATCACAGTTCGTTGTGATAAGAAAATAGTGCTGATGTGCGAGTGCAAGTCCCTCGAGATGGTTGGCCAACCACCAACTTGAGAAGCTACCAAGATGCAACCTTCAAGCAAGCACTCAAAGCCTAAAGCCACACTGAAGCCGAACGAAGAAGTCAAGGAGGTTCTTCTGGACCCAGTAGAGCCTTCAAAGATAGTTTGCATCAAGGTTACTTCTGAGCAAACGCAGATGTGTTCACGTGGCAGCCATCTGACATGCCTAGGGTCCCCAGGGAGGTGATCGAGCACAGGCTAGCTCTATGGCCTGATAAGAAGCCCATAAAACAAAAATTATGGAGATTTATGCCAGATCGACGGGGAGCTATTAGATCATAATTGGACATGTTACTAAAGGCAAGCTGAGGTCAATTACTGAGAGTGGTTGGCTAACCCTGAATGGTTAAGAAGTCTAAAGGTAAGTGGTGTATGTGTATAGACTATACAGTGAAATGTTATGTTTTATAGAAGCATACTCTGGCTACCACCAGATTAGTATATCTTCAGAAGATGAAAAGAAGACCACATTTATCACACCATTTGGAGTGTTTTGCTATGTCAAAATGCCATTTGGCTTGAAGAAGGCAGTCCAACATTTCAACATTTGATGCAATTGACCTTTATACATCAAATGGGCCAAAATTTGGAAGCCTATAGTGATGATTTGGTCATCAAAAGTATCAAATGAATTAATCACATTTCAGACCTGCAGGAGACTTTTGACAACCTCAGAAAGCACCACTTAAAACTTAATCTTGAGAAGTGTGTGTTCGGAGTTTCTTCAGGGAAATTGCTCAGATTCCTTATTTCGGCAAGAGGTATCGAGGAAAACCCTGAAAAGATTAAGTCCATCGAGCAAATGCACCCTCTAACCACTAAGAAAGAAGTTCAAAACTCACCGGGTGCATGGTGGCTCTAAGTCATTTCACTGCACGATTGGGAGAAAAGAGATTTCCTTTCTTCAAGCTTCTACGGAAACACGAGGGTTTTGAGTGGTCGAAAGAGGCTAATGATGCGTTCGAGGATGTCAAGAGATATCTTACGAGAGCTCTTGTTTTGGTTTTACCGAGATCAGACAAGACACTCTTAGTATATCTATCGCCATGCCACAGATAATAAGTGTTGTGCTCATTGCAAAACGCAAAGGCATCCAACGACCAGTATACTATATAAGCGAAGTCTTACATGGGCCTATGAAGTGCTACCCTCCGGTCCAAAAACTCTTATATGCTCTCCTTATGTCTTTGAGGAAGGTAAGACATTATTTTTAGGTGCACAAAATTATTGTGCCATTTGAGTTTCCCTTAGTAGAGGCCCTCAAGAATAGGAAAACAGTAGGACGCATAACAAAATGGTCAGTAGAACTTGAGGAGTTTGACCTCCATTTCATATCCCGAATGGCTATTAAATCCCAAATCTTGGTAGACTTTGTTGCCAAATGGATAAATCCTGAACCTGTTTAGGATCCTAGTATGATTCCCACGACCAGTGGATGATGTACGTTGATGGGTCACTTACGCTAAGTGGCTCAGGGGCTAGGGTGGTCCTGGAATCTCTTGCGGGTGAGACCTTAAAATATGTCATCCAATTGCTCTTTCCATCCACCAATAACATGGCTAAGTATGAAGGTTTGTTGGCTGGCATATGAACCACTAAAGCGCTCGGGATTTATCGACTACTTGTGAGAGGAGACTCTCAACTAATCGTGAATCAGGTCAGAAAAGAGTATCAATGCTCGAGTACGACCATGTCTTAGTACTTGTCGAAAGTTTGGAAGTTTGAGAAGCATTTTTTTGGTTTTGAGTTACAGTGTATCCGTTAGAAGGATAACTTTCTCGCAGACCAGTTGGCTCGAGTAGCTTCTTCCTGATTACAAGTACCGCTAGGAGTCTTCTTGGAGCAACTCTAGAAGTTGTCTCTGGTTGAGGCACCAGAGACAACTCCTAATGAGGCTGCATCTCTCGATTATGAGGATACTTGGATGGCTCCGATACTTGGATGGCTCCCATCTACGAGTATCTTCAGAATGGTTCTATTCTTGAGGATGATCTTGGAGCAGATCGTCTATCCCATAAGGCTAAAATATATACTTTGGTCGATGAAGTCCGCTATAAGTGGAGCACTCAAGGGGTTCTCATGTGATATATATCGTAGAAAGCATTGTGGAGCATATACTTCTTATAGAACACTGGTCAGAAAAGCCTTTCGACAAGTTTTTTACTAGCCAACAACCCTCAATGATGCCAAAGATCTGGTTAAGAAGTGTGTATAATGTTAGTTTCATAGCAGGCAAATACACCAACCAACTTAGGCTCTCCAAATAATTCCTCTATCTTGGCATTTTGCAACCTAAGATCTTGACATCGTAAGGCCATTCCCAAGAGCATCAGGGGTTTTGAGTTCCTCTTCGTGGGTATTGACACATTCACAAAATGGATCGAGACCAAATGTGATAACAACAGAAGCCACAAAAAGGTTCATGATGAGAAGCGTAATTACTCGATTTGGAGTCCCAAGTCGGATATTTATAGACAACAGTTAACAATTTTTGAGTGCAAAATTCTAAGAATTTTGTGACGACTTAGGTACCAAACTTTTTTTGCTTCGATCGCTCATCTCCAAAGCAATCGGGGTAGTCAAGCACGTGAACGGCCAGATAATGCAAGGGATTAAGACTCGAGTCTTCGATCAGCTTATATAGCACTCGGGGGCTTGGGTTTAAGAATTAGCTTCTGTATTATGGGCAATTCGCACAACTCCTAGCCGGACGATAAGAGAAACTCCATTTTTTTCTAGTTTTTGGGGCAAAAGCCATGCTTCCGCTGGAACTAAATATTCGATCAACAAGAGTCGAGAACTTCAACGACTCCAACCAAGAGCAGCTTCAAGTGGATGATATCAACCTTCTTGAAGAGAAGAGGAATCAAGTCTTAATCTGATCAGTAGTCTATCAGCAAGCCACGCATAAGTACTACGATCGTAAGGTCCAACCTCGCAACCTTGCTATAGGTGACTTGGTATTGAGAAAAATCTAACCCCAGTCTAATTGGAGCAAGCTTCCCCCAAATAGGAAGGTCCTTACACCGTGGTCGAATTCACATGCCTAGGTTTAGTACGACTTGCTATGGAGGATGGCCAGATTCTCTCAAACTCTTGAAATATCAACCAATTGCGCAAGTTATATGTGTAATTTTTCTAATCTTTCAATAAAGCTTTCAGTTTATTCAAATCTTTATTGTCATATGCTCAGTAGAGCTTCTTTTATATTTGTTTGACCATTTCTAGTACATCCAATTTGTTTAACTGGTTGGGGAATGGGACACCACTAGTCGAAGTCTCTCCTCTCTGCATATGGTCCTGCCCACTGGAAGGAGCTTCCTAGTGGTGATTCGTTCCTAACTCTTGCTATCAGCATAAAACAATTGTGTTGTCTATGAAAATGTTGAGCAAATGTTTAAAAAGGGATTCTGAGTGTTTATGCTTTTATCCTTGCTGTCTTCGATTTTATCCACCTGGTCGAAATAAGGTAACATCACCAAGTGGAAGTCTTTCCTCTCTACACGTGGTACTGCCCACTAGAAGGAACTTTCTAGTATCGACACATTCCTGACTTTTGCTGCTACTACATGTAATCGAATTCAACTTTGATAGTCAGATGACTGACTCTGCTCTCTGTATACTTCACTCTGTACTATTTACTTTGTTTATCTATATAAACTCAGTAAATAGTCGAGGGCTATGATAGAGTTATCAACATAACTTTATATCATAGTCGAAATTTCATTCTCTTTCATTTCTTTTTTGTCTTACGAGTACTAATTACTCAAATGAGATGAATTGCAGGAGAAGAAAGAAGTGTTTTCATTACCCAAAGTCTTAAAGATGAAATCAATTTTGTGATTACCTTTAGGCATTCCTCTCTTTCTTCGGTGGACACATCTGCCAGAATACGAGGAGCCTCCACCTCAAGTGATGGAGCCTTCTCGCAAACAGTCTTGACCCAAGAATTGATTTCCTCCAAATCAATGCCTAAAACATGCAGGTGTGATGAACAGTAAGCAGTGCCTGAAATCTAAAACTTATTACAAATATGAGTACGAGTAATGCTTACCATTCTCATAATCTCTGGGCAAGTCTGAGGCTCCCGAGTACATCCACATGGGATGTGCTCGACACTTTAGGGGGCTAATTCGATGCATGATGAAGTCCTTAACCACATGCTAGCCCGTAAGACCCTTGTCCCTCAGCTCTTTGATAGCTGAGATGTAAGGGGCTATTTGAGTGAGGTCCTTCGTGGCCAAATTCCAGAGATTGTTCTTCTCCGCAGCCTTCCCTGTGAAAAAAATGTTGTCTTCTCTAGCCGTCTCTCACTAAAACCACCTCTTTTCCATCCCAACCATGAGGATTTAGTAAACATCTACATGTACAGTTCAGTCATGCCATCATGGAGCTTTAGACTGTAACTCCCGATGATCCTAGTCTACCGACTTATCTCGTAGCAATATCGGAAGAGCTCGAGGTCTGGTAGGTTACCCAGATACACCTCGCACAGGTACATGAAAACGCTGAGCATCATGATCAAAGTGGGAACCAAGTTTACCAATTCAACCCTGAAATACTCGAGTATAGTTGTGAGGAAGGGATAGCATGGAGGTGAAGGCCACACTCACAGTAGGCCTGGAACACCAAAATTTCTTCGATTTGCCTCGTTGGCCAATGTTTCCCGGTGGCTTCAATCTATCTAACAAATCATTGCGACGGAATCTTCTCAGCATCCTCCAATACCTTTAGCTTGGCATCATCCATCTCCGACACAGCCTAGGTGGATGAAGACTTCATCATTCTTTCTGGTGGTTGGAGTGTATTTGGGCGAGATTGAGATAAGAGGAAGAATTGGTCGACGGCGGAAGGCACAAGGTGTATCGGAAAGAAAGGGGAAAGGAAGGAGACCAAAAGATACCTCACAGTAATATTTTGTAACCGTGTGCATCGATTACTAGTCTCGGGATCTGAACGAACATCTCAGGAACCAATTCGGTAGACAGGACGGTGGAATCGATTGGAGTTCGTATGTTTTGAAGTCCGTCTGTCTTTACAACTCAAGAAAAATTACCTTATTGTCTAAGTTCATTTCTGGTCGATAAGGATAAAAAAAACTTCGCTTTCGACCAACTTTTTCTCAAGTAAGTTACTTTCACTTGAAGTTAGGGGCTAGATGACGAGGATAGAATAATCCTCATAATTATTATGTCATTATGTATCTCGAGTATACCCCTTATCGATAAGGGAGAAAGTTCACGAAGTAGTCGTAAGCTCTCCTACGACCACGATGTCGCAAGCCATCATATGACCACCACATGGTCGTGGACTATCCTGCGACCACTTTATCTCCGATCGACATCATGCCATATCATGGGATCGTCTAACAAGGTGGTTAGAATGTAAGTTTATTCCTAATAACCGTACACAATCTCTCTGACAACAACCGCCGTATCACAAATGGGCCATCATGTCTCTCTGACAATAACTTTCATCAGACGGTTATCTCTCGAAGTGTTAAGATGTCTTTTGGCGCGGGACAACGGCCGCCGCTTCATCAACTATATAGGGAATAATGTTGGAGAGAAAGAGAAGCGATTTTTGGGATAAAAGTTAGACATAGTACAATGCATTTCGCATTACACTCTTGATTGCAATCATTTTCCCTGAGTAATAGCCACACAGAAAGTAGGGTTATTATTCACTCGGGTGAAGGCCCGAACCTGTATAAAAACTCCCGTGTCTCTGTTCTACATGCTCTAAGCCAAGTCATAAGAATTTTCCCTGAATCCAAGAAATCATATGTAAGATCGACATTAGAATACCGACAGGTCAATTGTAATATAAACTGTATCGAGTTTAGCTGTACTGGCTAAAATTACATACGACTATTTTTCTTTATGTACTAGCTTTTACAAATAGTTATAATTCAAAAAATTTAATAAAAAGACATAAGTGGCGACCTGGAAGAACTTACCCCTAATTGGTTGGCAATGCCTGGGTAGAGAATACAAATGCGCAAATTAATGCCGACAATAATGACAAGTGCTAGCTTACTGCCAACACGTACTGTCATCCAAGTAATATGTGAGGTAAATTGGCCTTGTTCTTTTCAGCTTTTAAAAGCTGCTTTTCGGCTTTTCTACAGTAACTAGCTTTTAAATTAAGTATCTTTTCAAGATAAGGTCTACTAGTTAAATACAATCACAGACGGTTAACAAAAACCGTCAGAATTAAATACAATCACAGACGGTTTTAATACAAACCATCTGTGAAGAGGAAATATCACAGATGGTTCATAGTGAAAACCGTCTGTGAAGTATCACAAACGGTTATTAACAAAAATCATTTGTGATATTACCAAATATCACAGACAATTTTTATTTAAACCGTCTATGATACTTCATAGATAGTTTGTATAAAAAACCATATGTGATATTACTTCATCACAGAGGTTTGTATTAAAAACCGTCTGTGATATTTTGTCGCCTGATTTTGCTGCCCCTCAATTCAAACTTTCAAACTGAAGCGTCACGATCTCTCGATTCTGTTATCCAAATGCCCTTATATATGCCTCAGCACACGCCTCCCCAAACACACTCCAAACCAATCCGCCTACTAGCTCCCCCAACCACCGATCGAAGCACTGGCCACCTCCCCAAGCTCCTCCACGTCCGATTGTGACACCACGGTTCACTACACAAGGCACTCTTGTCATAAGAGTGCCTTGTGTAGTGTCACCATCGTGACACCGCCTCGTCTCCTTCCTCAGCGCTAGTACTTTATTCATCCTCTATGCAATCCCCTCCCCTGTCTTCCTTGATCCTTGGATGGATATGATGCATGTGAAAATTATTTATTGATGCCTTAGTTCTTACATGTGATGATTGGATGGATATGGCTAGGACGATCTTGTTCTCATAAATAGGTTTGCTTTGATTCGTTTGCATTCTCTGATTGCACTATTTTATAGCACAATTAGCGCAAACAATGCAATCAGAGAATATTGATGAACTAAAGGAGCCCTATTTTTGAGCTTGATAGAAACTTATCATAGACAGTTCTATTTAGGAACCGTCTATGATAATATACTATCACAGGTGGTTCATAGTAAGAACCATTTGTAATAATTGTTATCACATACGGTTTAGGAATGCCTTTGATAATTGTATCACAGATGGTTCAAAATTTTTTTGTAATGCACTTAGGGTATTATAGACCCATAAGCACAAACAGTTCAAAAACCATCTACGATGACGTTTCTGAACCATCTATAATGAGCTTTTCTGTAGTAGTGGTTGATCCCTCCCTTCGATTTATGTAACTCTACAACATACCTAGAGAACGACCTGTGTGATTCTAAAACGTTAGCCTTACTCATTGGGAAAGAAGGAAAGATTACAGTAGAATTATCTATGGAGAAAATGTGTTTACCTATTGATTAATTGGTGGACAACTGTGTAGTCAGTTTTATTCTTCTTTAGGGAATCCAGCTATATTACCCTATTCCATTTTGGTATAATTACAATTAGAATCCAGTGGAACCTATATGTAACATCCCAAAAATTTCATTTTTTTGAAAAATTTAATTTCAAATTAAATATTTGAACTTTATTTGGATTTATCTGAATTTTATTTCAAAATATAAATCAAGAAAATGTAATTTAAATATTTTATTAAAGTCAAACAGAGGTTATTTTATTTTTCCCAACTTTCCTAAATTTTATAATTTTTGAGAATTTTTTGGAATTAAAAATCAATTTTAAATATTAAAAAGTATTTTTGTAAACTTATTAAAGGCAAATTTGAATTTAAAAATATTTTTCCTAAGTCTAAAATAGCACCAGGAATATTCTATGAATTATCTGGAATTTTTAGACATTAATTAATATTTTCTAAGTATTTATAATGCTTCTAGTATTTTCTGAAAAAGTAATCCGAAAATAAAAATCAATTTAATCTCAGGGTGACACGTGTCCGGCCTGGATTCAATCTATCTTTACCCTTGATCTAATCTGAGCCGTTCATCTTCACTTAAACCCTAATGGCCGAGATTGCGCCACATGTCATCAATCCGGCCGCATACCCCTTCACCTCCTCTCCTCTCTCACCGCCGCGCGGGCCCCACTGTCATCTTTTTCTTCTACCTCTCCTTCTTCCTCTAGCCCTCTCTCTCCTTCTCCATTGAAGCCGCATTAGAGCTCATAAATCTGGCCGTTCCTTCCTCATTAACTCCCCATTAAGTGTGCGTTTGAATGCCCTAATCACTCCCCACTAAACCACCGGCCGTTTTCCCCTTTAAACCCGAAAAAAACCGCCAGCCCCCATTCACTCCGGCGAGCTCTAAACCGCCGGCCACTCCTCTCCCATTTCCCTCCTATAAATTCCTTCTCCCGAGTCCGGTTTCTCTCCTTTAGACTTCCCTCTTCTCGCCGCCCCTCCTCACCCGAGCACCCACGCCACCGGAGCCCGCCGCCTCCTTCTCTCCTCTGGTCGGCCGCCTCTAGTCTCCCCGACCACCGCCGCCGGTAGGGACCGCACCGCCGCCCCGGCCGGTGCCACGTCGGCCGGCCCGCGCCCGTATGTCTGAAATTTTTGAATTTTAAATTTTGCTGACGTCATAATTATGATTTTTCAGTACAAAAATAAATCAGCAAAATAGTCTTTTTCTTTTTCTTCTAATTAAATCTTTCGGAAGCCATAACTTTCTCATTTTAACTCCAAATTGAGCCATTCAAATTTCTAAATTTTCTAAAATCATAAACTATCCAAATATACACTCTTTTTGAATTTTTTTAATTTTATTTGAATTTGTGTGTATTTATTTGTTTTGTTTGTTTTATCTTTTCGCGCGTAGAACCCGTCGTTGCCGAAGACTTCTCCGCTCTGCAGCAAGAAGATCTAGACAACGTGCAAGAAGGCAAGACTCCTTTGAACATTTTGAACCTATGTTTGAGAAATTCTTTTACTTAATTTAAATATACTTGCATTGCTATTTACATAGAACATTAGTTTCTATCTTAAGGTATTAGATAATCCGATCTTGTTATGCCCTCGATTGAAGTTGAATACCACGTATCTTTGTAACCCTAGGATCACCTTTGTCTCAATAATGAGAGTATTATAACTCTTTGTTAATATTAGAACGGTAGTAAAACGCTTAGTCATGCTATTTAACTTTTGTAACCTTGGAATGGGAAATTATATTTCATTAAACTAGTCTTTGTATTCGGAGATTAGTGGCGATAGGTGCTGCCACTGTTCTTTTAAAATAAAATTAAAATGTGAAAATTATTTTAGACCAGGGCGGATGGTTAGTTTGGATTGGTGCAGATTAGCACGAGATTTTTGTAAAGTGTATGTTCCGCCCTAGTCGGTTAAGGACCGACTCTTGTTATTGTCCAGACTGAGCATTACCGTGCAACCCTAAGTCTCTGTGGGTTTGACCTAGCTAATTAACTTACGATAGTCTAGTTTATGTGCTACCAGTGGAAAGTGGGTGCCAGGGATTTACTGGTTATTCACAATGAGGGACAGAGATTTACTTTACTCATATGGCGCAAGAGGGGGCTTCTGATTGGGTGGATTTAATCCTTCAGCAGTGAAACCTTAGCGGGTGGTGTCTAACTAGACTAGAGTGAGGTAAAGGCTTGTGATATTTTATCTGGGTCTCATGCCAAAGGAAGCATGGTGACTGTTAGGATAATTTATCTCTTGGGGGTAAAGTTGTACATCCTCTGCAGAGTGTTAAACTATTCGAATAGCCATGCCCACGGTCAAGGGCGGGCAAGGAATGCATTCATATGGTAGATCTTTGTTTTTAGTTTTAATTTTAAAGCTTTTGGTATCTCGAGAGTGGAGGTAACTCTCGAAAGGGTATCCTGGCGGTTGGAGCCAGTGTGGGTGGATGGAACCTGCAGTTTTAAACTTTAACGGTTAGAGCTGGTTAATTAGTGTTGGTGGTTAGAACCTTCACTATAAAATGCTTATTAGTTTCAGTTAAAACAATTACTTTATTAAATTAATGCCTTCAAAAATATTTAATGGTATTCGAAATAAAATATTGCTTTGTGCAAAAGAACCATATAACCCTCCTTTGTCAAGCCTTGCATCTACTGCATTTTTTCCCAAGACTTGTGGAGTACTTTATGTACTCACATGCTGCACTAAAATCAACTCAGAGGAATATGAAGCTCAAGAGGGAGACTACGACTGCTTCACTTGCGGATTCGACGAAGGATTCCCGGAGTACTAGGTTGCGTTTCCCCAGTCAATTGCCTGTGGCGTATTGATGGGTTTTCACCGGATTTACTTTTGCTTCCGCTGTGTTTTGTGATTGTGTGAGGTCTTGAAACCTCAGTTGTAATAATGAGACCTTTCAGTCTGTACTCTTTATTATTGTAATAAGCGTTGTTAGTTATGTAATAATCACTGTTTGACTGTGTGCACTAGCTTTGATCTAGGACTAGTGCTGTAATACACAGAGGGTCCGGATTCGGAAATCCGGGGTCCCGACACTATACAGGTATGTCATCATGGCCATTAAACCTATGTTCGTGTTCCTTATAAAGTACATATCAACAAGTATAGCCACTAGTGTAGCACTTACCCCTAGTTGTAAGGCATAAGTATGAATTTCTTGTTGTGGTGAGCCACCAATGCTGTCGTCATGTAACGCTGGATGAAGGATGTATCCTGCTATATGATATCCATGGAGACCAAGTGTGGGTCGAGGAAACCAACCAGTGATTTCGTTAATCTGGCTTTAGTCACCATGTATCTATATATGTACACAAGCAATGAGTTATATATGATATTTGTCGGTATTATATGAATGTAGACCGTGATTATACATACTTACAGTGTCAAGCATCGAATGAGTGAGATGTCAAGGGCGTCAAGTGTAAAGAGAAAGAATAAGTCCTCGAAGGTCATCGTGAAGACACAGTCATGAATATCGTGCTGAAGATGATGCGGCCTTAATTTGACAGTGACACCCAAGTGACATTCTCCCTCTAGCTTATTGGCCTGTTCCATGTACTATGTATGCAATCTCTGACAAGCCATTCCTAGAGTTAGGAGGCGTTCTATTGGGATGATCAACGGCTCACCTAGCACAAATTTTTAGGCTAACAACAAGTAGGGGATATCATTATCGGTCTTCTTCGATTTGCCCTTACCGCCTTGGCTGTAGGTCGACTTCACGGTAGTCAACCAAGCACAAGATATAGATGCACCGTGCCCTTATCATGTTGGTGTAGGTAGCTCCGGTGCGGATAACCCATGGACTTGGCACTTGTGCTGGTAGCTTTGGTGCGGATAGCCCCTATGGACTTGGCAGTGGCACAGATAGCTCTATAGACTTTAACTAGTGTAGACAGCTCCTGTGTGCTTAGCATCGGTGCAGATAGCTCGAGTAGAATTGGCACTGATGCAGGAGCCTCTAGGCAGATGTCCATCTTGGCCCACTGGATGAATGTTCCAATGGTTTGTCCTAGAGTCACGATCTCGTCATTTGGGGGCATATGCAGTGAGATGACCTCAAAATTGGCATGAACACCGTCCATATTCACTTTTGCAAATCCTGATGCTAGAGTTACACCGTGCACCAAGGCCTCAGGACCGAATGGATATGTTTGGCCCCAAGCAATGCATAGGGCAACAGATGAATATCTCACTTAGAGCTTGCATTTCATTACCATCTATATAACCATACAAAATTGGCTACTCTAAAAAGTTATCAATGGATGAAGAATTCTATAAATATTAATTATTACCATGATATCATTGATAGGAAATCTGTAGTCACTTTCCAAGGTAGGGCTGGACGCTCAACAACTCTAATGGTTGGGGGGTGGCTAGCACAGGAGTGGCAGGGGCTTCCTGCTAATTTTCTCTATAACCTTTGCATCTCATATATGACATAATCAGCAATCTCCTCTCTAAGGGATGCTTTAATCTCCTCTTGTAGCCATGCCTCGCGCTCAGTTTTGGCTCTCTTCCTACTTCGGTATGCTTCGGAATCCTCTTTTACCAATGGTGCTAAGTACACATCAATATCATTCCTAGGTTGTTTTGGCTCTTAGATAAGTATCGATAGCAAAATATACTTCCGCTTCATACACAACTAAGAAGGAAGGTTGTAGATGCAGAGAGTCACAAGCCAAGTGCTATGTCGGCTACTCATGTAACCAAAAGGATTCATTCCATCTGTACTCAATCCAACCTTATATTTCTCAGTTCTGCACCGAAGTCTGCAAACCTCCTATCGATATTTCTCTATTAGGCAGAATCAGCAAGGTGTCTTCGCATTCCATTCTTACGCTCCTCCGAGTGCCAACATAGCAGTTTTGCCTCCTTTGGGTTCGCAAAAAACCGCTTCAAATGGGGAATTATAGGAAGATACCATACCACCTTAGTAGGAGGTCCTTTCTTCACCTCTATTCCCTTGTTGTCATCTGATTGATTCTTACGCTTGTATCAAGATTCGTTGCACACCGGACATACATGCATGTTTGCATACTCTTTATGGTAGAGGATACAGTCATTCGGACATGCATGTATTCTTTCTACTTCTATTCCCAATAGACAAAGAACCTTCTTGGCTTTATAAATGGTTTTAGGCAACTTGTTCCCCTCCAGAAGCATGTCCGTTAAAAGACCTAATATTGCCGTGAAACTCATGGCGAACCAACCGTTGCTAGCCTTCAATTTTAGCAGTTCAAGCACAATTGGCAACCTCGTGTACTTTGACTTGCAGTACGTGAACAAAGGTTTCTTCGAGTCTTCCATCAAGAACCAAAATTTAACATACTCTCTTTCATCACAGTTCCCTTCTGTATCGCGAAGCATCGGATCCAGATTGTCATCATGCAGCCTATCTGAATCAAAACAATAATCGGCATCATCCGGTGACATATCATTGACTTTGTCGGCTATGTCATTATTACTACCTTCCTATGTATTCTACTCTTCACCATGACTGGTACAGCGTGCATACGCCTTTTTGAAACCTCTTCATATCAAGTGCGCTTCAATCTGCACTCAGTTCTTAAACATCTTTAGATTCTCGCAATCAATGTATAGATAGTACATATATTCTACCCCCTTATTCAACATATCATCCTCGGCAACTCTTGTAAAAGTAGACACACCACTAATGTAGTTTTCACTCACACGATTCCCAGCGTACATCCAGCTTCGGTCCTACGTTACATATATAACAATTTAGTATGAAATATTACATTAATTAATTAGTATACTAGATATATGCAATCTAAAGTAGCTATATGTAGTAAGAATAATTAATTAAATTGAACTAAACAGATATAGACTTTGAATTGACTAAACCATAAACGCTAAACCATGCTAGAAGTGAATAATCTTCTTTCACATCAAGCTAGCTAGATCCAAACCATCTTAAATTCTCTATTCACCAAAAGCCAGATATAAATTATAATGCAATTAGGAATAAATTACTAACAATAGGTAGTCAGAAAATTAATGGATCTACCATCACTCTTGCTAAATAGTTTCATTTCACCAAATGGCTGCCTCAAAGCCTCCCCTCAAAGTGGCGGGCTAGATCTAAAATTTAAGATAGAGGATCGACAGGTGTGTGTGCAATTAATATAGTGGAATTATAAAAACCGTCTGTGATGACTTAATTATCACAGATGGTTTTTAATATAAAACCGTCTGCGAAGTATCATAGATGGTTCAAAGGAAAAAAAAACGTCTGTGATATTTGGTAATATCTCAAACAGTTAACAAGAACCGTCTGTGATACTTTACAGACGATTTTCACCATGGACTATCTGTGATATTCCATCTTCACAGACAGTTTTTAGCACTGGCAGCAACACAAACGAACTTTAAAATAAAAATGTTTGTGATTGTATTTAATACTGATAGTTTTGGGTGATCGTCTGTGATGTGATGTTTAGTATTAGGCTTTTTTTAGTAGTGTTTGCGTTTTTCACTCTTTTTCAAGGGCACAAAAGCTCTACCCAATATTTTTGTTGGAATCCATTAATTCTTTATGCCAAATCTTCTAGAATCAATGGAATAAGTCTCCAATTAATTCTTTATGCCACCAATTCCAATTACCGGGAGACAAAATGAGGTGTTAATTAGTATACTAGTATGGAGAAATGGTGTTAGCTGACCAAACAACATTATCACTATATACTTTTATTTAAAAAAAAGAAAGTGTTGGCAACCCAAAACAAGCACAAAGAGACAAGGAAAGGAACTAGACTCCCAACATCACGGCATGGTTCCGACTTGGAAACAAGCATGATGAATTATACAAGAATATATATAGTGTGTGCTTATTATTAAAACAAACACGTGCAAATGTATTAAACCCCCCCACCCCACCCACCCCATAGGTAGCAATCTTCTAGAAGCAACATATGTTTTCTTTGAGAAAAAGATTTGACGGTAGCCATCTAGCTAGATATATATTTGTATGGTAGGGCTTCACTATCATTTCTTGGCCCCACGAACCATCCCGGGTGTGGGGAACATATAGTGTAACTGTTTGGGGAAAAAAGAAGATGATTAATTTCTTCATTTTAGGTGCAAATTAAGCTTGCTTAGTACACCATTCTTTTTGCGCCCTGTGCTAAAAATATCGAAAGTGATATAATTGCTAGAGGTTATGAGGTAGGCAGTCAAATTGTGAGGTAGGCTATCGGCACAAAAATGGGTGCCGGGAATGATCGGAGGGATTTTTGGGGTACCAATCTTGATGCAATCCTAGCCCTTCAAATGCGGTCGATTTGTATTTAAAAAAGAAAATCAACAAGCTAAAGGTCGGAGAAACTCAAATCTTTTTTAGGCACTGAATAAGTGTATGTGTTAAACCTTGACTGTGAGGATGATGACGGAGCATATTGGTATTCCTTATCTCCGAACAATTTTAGTTTTTTTAGTTCATTCTAAACACGTTATTCTACAGTTTCGAGACAACCTTTTATTTTTTCACTTTGCATACCTCTCCTTTTCATTATTCCTAAAGTCATTTTCTACTATGGAGTAGAGTAGCATACACCATCAAAGAGAAATATGTGAGCTAACTAGCTAATGAATGATGGTAATATGAACTTTTGTGTGTGTGTGTATCTTGGTTGTATATCTTTCCAAATTTCTTTTGTAAATCTTGAAGAAAAGAAAATTGGGCCACAAGCGCAGAAGCCCTGCGTTTTCTGGAAAAGAAGCCCAAGCGAGAAATAAACCGTATTCACCGTCAAACCCGCCACCGCCGCCGTGAGCCTGTGGAGGGCGCCGTCCTTGTCGTCCTGGCTGCACGGGCGCGGGTCGGTCCCGTCGCCGTCGCCGCTGCATGAGCGGGAGAGTCGCCGCTGCATGCGCGGGAGAGTCGCCGCTCCGGGGTCTCGGCCGCTGCAGATGCCGATGCCGCGCGCTCTGTCCGAGCCTGTCGCCGGGCGCCATTTCCCCTCTATGTCGAACGCACGCAAGTTGTTCGGCGATTTTCCTACGCGCGGACTGGGGTCTAAGTTTCAGACGGGCGGCAAAACTGCAAGTGTCGACGCTCAGGTAACCGCCGAACTCGTACATTCTCGCTTATTCATTTTACAACATATGGGCAATTTAGTATCAGCTGTGCAACTCATGTTAGGCCCATACATAAAAGTATTTATATAGGTGAGGAAACTAGCATTGGCTCCTACCCAGTCTCCACCGTGACAGTGCATTTGGGTCAAGAAGTTAGTCTTCCCTCTGTACCTCATGGAGCAATGCACAAAGTGCGCTAAATTCAGTAAGCTAAGAGCGGCCATTATCCAGAAGAAATAGTCCAAATGCCCTTCATTCAGAAGTGTGATGAATGTGTTGTGGCCACTGCGACAACGCCAAAAATGAATGTGTTGAAGTTGTTAGAGATATATGTATAGTTGTTATTCCCCATTGTTATAAGGGGTTCTTTGCATATTTGTCACATGTACTTTGTGTATATATACCGGCCCATTGGCCTCATATGAATACAAGCGCTATTCATAACATGGTATCAGAGCCAAAACTAGGGTTTTGGCTTACCTAGGGTTCCGCGCGCCGTCGCCGACTCTGCACCACCGTCGCCGACTCTCCGCTGCTGTCGCCGACTCCCGTGCGCCGTCGCCGACTCCTGCTTCCTCCGCGCCGGCCGACGCCGACGCTCCGCTCCCTCCCCGCCGCCGGCCGCTCCTGCGCCGCCGCTCCGCGCTCGACGCCGGCCGCTCCCGTGCCGCCGCTCCGCGCCCGACTCCGCCTCCCGCCGGCGCCCGCCCGTCCGGCCCCGGCCGCCTTCCGCCCGAGGCCGCCGTCGTCGTCGCCGACTCCCGCTGGTGGCCGACGCCGCCCGCCTCCCGCGCCGGGCAGCCGCCGCCGCCGCCGCCCGCCTCCCGCGCCAGGCCGCCGCCTCCTGCGCCGGGCAGCCGCCGCCGCTGCCGCCTGCGCAGGGCCGCCGCCGCCGCCTCCTGTTCTAGGGCAAAAAAAAACCCTAGAACGCGGCTCGGTCGGGGGGGCTCGGTCGGTTTTTCTAACCGACTCGGAAGAAAAAAAAGCAAAAAAAAGCAAAAAAAAAACGTCGTTCTAACCGCCGCGCCGTCCAGCGCCGCCTGTTAGACTTCGTTGCCTTGGTCGCCGCGCCGTCCAGCGCCGCCTACCAATGGGCACCGTTTCCCTCCCTCGCTGCCCGGTGATCTTTGATGGTGTTAATTACACCGACTTCGTGTCTCACATGCGCATCCACATGCGTGGTCTTCGTCTCTGGGGCGTCCTCTCTGGCGATGTCACCTGCCCGCCTTGCCCTATTCCTCCGACGGAGCCTACGCCTGTGGCATTGCCTTCGACAGCCGATAAGGCTGCTGCTGAGGCCGCTCGCCTCGCTGATGATGAAGCTGCCTCTACCTACCACGAGGCTCTGGATTTCTACAAGGATCGTCTGACCGTCTACACTCAGTGGTACGATGACGACGCTCGGGCTGCTGATGTCTTCATCGCCAGTGTCCAGCCTCAGTTTTCTTCTGAGGTTGTGGGACTCCCTTCGGCTTTTCAGATGTGGACTCATCTTCGTCAGCGCTACGAGTTACGCGCAGAGGAGACTCGTTTAAGTGGTGCTGGTCTGATGCCACTCCCCTCTGTGCTCGCCGCTCGTCCGCCTGCTACACTGCCTCCTCCAGCGGCTACCACATGTGGTGGTGGCCGTCCTCCGTCTGGAGGTGGCCGTCCTCACTGTTCCTACTGCGACAAGGATGGCCACACTGCGTCCCAGTGCTACAAGAAGAAGAGGCATCTTTCACGCCGTTCTTCTACTGGCACTAGTGCTTCTACGACGACGTCTGCCTCGACTTCTTCAGCAGCTTCTCTCACCGAGCAGGAGATAGCCAGACTTCGACGCCTACTTGCCGCTTCAGGTTCTCCCTCGACAGGTTCTGCTGGTTCTGCTACTGACTCTTCGGGCACTGAGAGACCACCTCCTACACAGTCAGGCACCTCCCCGTGGATTCTTGATTCCGGAGCATCTTTTCACATGACTCCTGATCCTTCCACTCTGTCTTCTATTACACCTCTTGATTCTCCTATCAGTGTTCTTACTACTGATGGTACATCTCTTTCTGTCTCTGGTCGAGGATCTCTTAGCAACTCATCCTTTCATGTTCCTTCTGTTGCTCATGTTCCTCGCCTTACCTTACAACTTCTTTCTGCTGGGCAGATTACTGACCTTGGTTATCGGGTCATTCTCGACTCTGACTCTTGTTGTGTTCAGGATCACCACACGGGAGCTCTGGTTGGTTCTGGCCCTCGGCGCCGTGACTCACAGCGTCTCTGGGAGCTTGACTGGCTTCACCTTCCTTCCGCTGCCACCACCGCCTCCAGTCTCTCCGCTTCTGTCACTTCGTCTACCGGCTCTTTCCAGCAGTGGCATCACCGTCTTGGCCATCTGTGTGGATCTCGTCTGTCGTCCTTAGTTCGTCGTGGTCTTCTGGGGTCTGTCTCAGGAGACATGTCTTTAGATTGTCAGGGCTGTAAGTTAGGTAAATAGATCCAGCTTCCTTATCCTCATAGTGAGTCTGTGTCTCAGCGTCCTTTCGATCTTGTTCATTCAGATGTTTGGGGTCCGGCTCCCTTCGTTTCGAAAGGGGGTCATCGTTATTATATCATATTTATAGATGATTTCTCTCGCCACACTTGGATATACTTCATGTCTTCTCGTAGTGAGGTCTTGTCTATCTATAAACAATTTGCCACTATGATTCACACACAGTTCTCCACTCCTATTCGTGTCTTTCATGCTGATTCTGCTGGCGAGTACCTCTCTCGTTACCTGCACAGCTTCCTTGCTGAGCAGGGCACTCTCGCTCAGTTCTCTTGTCCTGGTGCTCATGCTCAGAATGGTGTTGCTGAGCGCAAGCATCGTCACCTCCTTGAGACGGCTCGTGCTCTGATGATCGCCGCCTCTATTCCACCTCACTTTTGGGCCGAGGCTGTTTCCACTGCCACCTATCTCGTCAACATCCAGCCCTCTTCTGCTCTTCAGGGAGCGATCCCTGTTGAGCGTCTCTGTGGTCTTCTTCCTGACTACTCTACCCTTCATATGTTTGGCTGCGTTTGCTACGTTCTCCTCGCCCCTCGAGAACGCACCAAACTGACCGCTCAGTATGTTGAGTGTGTCTTTCTGGGATACAGTGCCGAGCACAAGGGTTATCGGTGCTGGGATCCTGTTGGTCGTCGGATGCGGGTTTCTCGGGATGTGACTTTCGACGAGTCTCGTCCATTCTACCCACGTCCTGCCTCTCCTTCGGCTTCCTCTGTGGAGTCTCTATCTTTCTTGACCTTTCCAGATACACCTATATCTGTTTTGCCCTCGTCCACCTGTCCCACTGAGTCTCCACATATTCCCCCTGTGGCCTCTCCGCCGTTGTCGCCGCCTGTGTCGTCTCCTACGACTCCGCAGGCTCCTCCCACTACAGTACCTTCTCCCCTTCTCTTCTACACTCGTCGACCTCGTATTGAGGATCTTTCAGATGAGCCATCTTCTCCTGATGTTCCATCTTCTTCTGATGCTCCATCTTCCCCTGATGGGTCATCTTCTCCTCGCTACGCTCTCCGCGATCGTCAGTCGATTCAGCCTCCTGCCCGTTTTGCCTTTGCTGGCGCAACTACTCGTGAGCCTGTCTCCTACCGGGATGCTGTTACTCACCCTGAGTGGCAGCTTGCCATGGCCGAGGAGATTGCTGCCCTCGAGCGCACTGGTACTTGGGATCTTGTTCCTTTTCCATCTCATTCTCGTCCCATCACATGTAAGTGGGTCTATAAGATTAAGACTCGCTCTGATGGCTCTCTTGAGCGCTATAAGGCGCGTCTTGTTGCTCGTGGCTTCCAGCAGGAGCATGGTGTTGACTACGACGAGACTTTTGCTCCTGTGGCCCACATGACCACTGTTCGCACTCTTCTTTCGGTGGCGTCTGTTCGCCACTGGTCTGTTTCTCAGCTTGATGTCAAGAATGCCTTTCTTAATGGCGAGTTGCGTGAGGAGGTCTACATGCATCCGCCACCTGGGTATTCTGTTCCTGAGGGCATGGTCTGTCGCCTTCGTCGCTCTCTCTATGGCCTTAAGCAAGCCCCTCGTGCTTGGTTTGAGCGCTTCTCCTCTGTGGTCACTGGTGCTGATTTTTCAGCTAGTTATCATGATCCTGCGCTCTTTGTCCACACTTCGTCTCGTGGTCGGACTCTTCTTCTCCTGTATGTTGATGATATGATCATTACGGGAGATGATTCTGAGTACATTGCCTTTGTCAAGGCTCGTCTTAGTGAGCAGTTCCTTATGTCGGATCTTGGTCCTCTTCGTTACTTCCTTGGGATTGAGGTTACTTCCACTCCAGATGGTTTCTTTATGTCCCAAGAGAAATATATTCAGGATCTTCTTGATCGCGCCTCTCTCACTGATCAGCGTACTGTTGAGACTCCCATGGAGCTCAATGTTCACCTCCGACTCTCTGATGGCGAGCCTCTTTCTGATCCGACTCGCTATCGTCATCTTGTTGGGAGTCTTGTCTATCTTGCTGTTACTCGTCCGGATATCACTTATCCAGTTCATATTCTGAGTCAGTTTGTTTTAGCTCCCACTCAGGTTCACTACAGCCACCTTCTTCGAGTTCTGCGATACCTTCGTGGGACTATCTCTCACCGTCTCTTCTTTCCACGGTCCAGTTCGTTACAGCTTCAGGCCTATTCGGATGCTACTTGGGCCAGTGATCCCTCTGATCGCCGGTCTATCTCTGCTTACTGTGTTTTTCTTGGTGGTTCTCTTATTGCCTGGAAGACGAAGAAACAGACTGCAGTGTCCCGTTCGAGTGCAGAGGCTGAGTTGCGAGCTATGGCTCTCTTGACAGCAGAGATTACTTGGCTACGGTGGCTACTTGAGGATTTTGGTGTTTCTGTCACTACACCGACCCCTCTCTTGTCAGACAGTACAGGTGCTATCAGTATTGCCCGTGATCCTGTGAAGCATGAGCTCACCAAGCACATTGGTGTTGATGCTTCTTTCACGAGGACTTGTGTGCATGATCAGGTGATTACTCTTCAGTATGTGCCTTCGGAGCTTCAAATAGCGGATTTCTTCACGAAGGCCCAGACTCGAGCACAGCATGGCTTCTACCTCTCCAAACTCAGTGTTGTTGATCCACCATGAGTTTGAGGGGGGGTGTTAGAGATATATGTATAGTTGTTATTCCCCATTGTTATGAGGGGTTCTTTGCATATTTGTCACATGTACTTTGTGTATATATACCGGCCCATTGGCCTCATATGAATACAAGCGCTATTCATAACAGAAGTAAGCTCCGGACGCGACTGCGAGCTGCCCAAGTGCAGCGCACAAGCTTCTCATGGCGTCCGGGGCCTGCTCGTAAAAATCTGTCACGCCGATGCTGGCGAAAACCTCGGCTGCACCGTGCAGGAAGTGTGATGGTGCTTGCCACAAAATGCTTATCGGCACGGGCACATTCTGGTCTGTCAGGCCACTGGCTTGTGCGATCACAAGCCTCTTCCTCTCGAGCAATGCTGTGTACACCACGGTGAGCATGGACAATGCAAGGCCAATTCCTAGGCGCTGCATCTACCAGAAGCCCTTTTTCCTTGTCCGTGAAGAGCTGCGCGATTGGCACTAACACGGTTTCGTAGATGGGAACCCCAAATAAGGGCGCTGAAAGGCCTTGTTTATATTGATTTCTACTTCTAACTTCTGCTTAGAAAAGTAAAAAAAATCAATACAAACATCTGGTTTCTTTACTTCTCTCGCTACCATCATGCTTCAAAGATAAGGTAGGAGGTAATAGGTGCATCATGCACCCTACTCCTCTCGCTCCCATTACACACATGAATCTCTCCCTCACTTTTTCTAGCACACATGCTCTCTTTCTTAAAGTTACTTCTTTTATCCACTACTATTCACTTTAGCCAAAAGCCAGTCACAACCAAAAGCTATTAGCAAAATCTAATACGAACGCCCCCTAAAGGTGGAGAGGGATGCATGTGGGATTGCAAACGGACCGACACGGTTGTCTATGACTATTCTCTGCTTGACAAATGTCGAGGATATCTGACTAGACACTATGTAAGTATGTATCTCTCTTTATGGATACACTCATTTGTTTTAGTTGCTTGAACATATCTCTCTTTATGGAAACACTCACTTGTTTCAAAACTTCACAAGATACACATGAGGAATTTCTAACTCTATTCAACTGCTCCTTATATTTGATTCTAAAAGCCTTATATATCTCATCTAAATTAATCCCAATTTTAGCACAAAATGCACACAAAAATAAAATCAATAACTTTCTTAGATGCAATCATAGATAAGAATTTCAATTTTACATTTCTCCTCAAGTGTCTTGTTAAGGGTATCAAACTCAATTGTAAGTTTAGGATAATTTTCACAAGATTCAATCCGAGAATAAAGAAGTATTTTGGTCATTTTTTTATTTTAGTTTAACTATCTTCACAATCAGAACAAGTATGATTATGATTAAATTTGAGCAATTTCTTTGTAGCACTATTCGATTTCAATTCAAGCAAAGCACGATTTGAGCAAAGATGAAGGAATAGCATCTAAAGGAATCACATCTAAAACAATAGCATTCAATCAGTGATAATCATAATTAGACTTAAGAGATTCTAATTCATCTAAATCATTTTTAGGTTGACTAACAACAAAAGAATGATCAATGTTCAAATTAGTCATTTGATCATGCAAGCATAAGCAAGATTCACAATTATCACTAGGATTAATGAATTCGAGCATAACAACTTCTAAGTTTAAGTTATCAATCGTAATATTCTAATTCTTAATTATTTTAGCTTGTTTCTTCAATTTTTGTTCAGTAGCAACAAGAGCACATTGCATCTCTTTGAAGGAAGTGCATACCTTGTCAGGATAATTGTAGGGCTTGTCATTAGAGAAGTCGACGTCGATGCTGCCTTTGGCCATGAAGCATATTCCGGTGAAGTCTTGTGTCTTCTTCTTGTTGTGGGAGTCATCCTGTCGTCCTATGTCCTTCGAGTTCACATAGCTCATATCAATGTTCTTAAGAGTGACAAGACCCGGTTGATGAACTTACCATAGTTGGGCTTTTGGACTTTACATCACGAGCTTGAGGAGGTCTTCAAAAATCCTTCTCCTCCTTACCCTTTAGGTTGGGGTACTTGGCCCGAACATGGCTCGGCTCACAACAGTCAAAACAAATGACAGGGCCACCCGTTCTCTTGTTCCCCACCTTGTTGTATGCTCATGTGAATTTTGTGGATAGGAGGTCTAAGTCATCCTTAGGAAGCTTCTCTAGCTGCTCATCGTTCAAAAAATGCAAAGCTGATAATGAAAATTCCGAAGAGCCAAAATTCAAGGAATTTGAAGAGCTACTATGAGTAGGGTCAATTATAAGTGCTATCGACTCTATCTTGGGAAGAAATGAAATAATGTTAATCTCATGCGTCTTCAACCTCAAGTAGAGTTTATCTATAGTAATCTCACTCGTAACAGTGTTGTCATTGTGTAAGCGATCTTCATTCTCTAAACTCTCACGTCAAGTGCACGTCAAGTGCACCCAACAGCTGATGTGCATTCTTTGATTCAGAAAACACAAGACCGAGAGCATGCAAATCATAAATGATCTTTAAAAACCTTCTAGATAACTCATCTAAAGATTCACTAGTTGTTGCTCAATCTTTGAGTATTCTCTCTTCTATTGATTCTGTTACACTTTTTGATCACTGTAGAGCCCTCATAGTAATCAACGAGAATCTTCTGGATCTCATAAGCAGACCTCAAGTGAGCAACACGCTCAAACTCAAATTGACTAAGCTATTGAATCAAAAAATTGTGAGTCTTGTTGTTTGCCTCTCCATCCGATGTATTTACTTGGTTATTGGCCAACACGACGTAAGGATTTTTCTACTTAAATCCAAATTACATGCCCTTGAGCTTGATGTAGGATTACATACGAGCCCTCCAATAAGAGAAATCAACCTTATAAAAAATGGATGGCTTGATTGAATATTTGTTTGATATCATAGCTCCTAAGACCAGTTAATATCTATGAGAAGAGCTGACCAGGCTCTAATAGCACTTGTAGGACCGGTAAGGCAACAGAGGGAGTGAATGGTGCTTTCGAATTTCTCCATCAAGTATCCGTCAATCTTTAGTCCAATAGCTATGAGAAACTATGAAGATCAGAGACCAATCACCACATGAAAAAAATATAAGCGAAAACTAAGCAAAATAACCCATGACATGCCTAGAGGTCTGACTGAATGAACATTACCCAATCAGACCGACAAACAGTACTAGGTCAGACCGTTAGAGTGAAAAACAACATGAGAGTAATAAAAACAACACTATTTCAAAAGCAAAAATCCATGAAACTTCCGTTCAGTATATTCCAATGATTTGAAACTTTTTATGCATATGTATTAGGATGTTACGAACCTATTCCAACCAACGATTGAGAGAATCATTGTAAAAGTTGTGACATTTTTCAATTTTTTTTTTTCTCGAAAACGCAGGAGAGCTGCGCCTCATTATATTAAGAAGAGATAAAAGGGCAAGAGCCCAAACAAAAACACAAACACCACACAAACACGCACTCACGCCCCAAACGAAACGAGGATTACAAACACACACACAAGGCGACCACTACTGAGCTAGACACTAACTAGTCGGGAGGAGGCCAGTCAAGAATGATAGCCCTCGAGCCCCTGCCAAAGACCACAAGCGGCGCTCCTCGCCGGCTAAGATCAAAGGGGAATATGACTTTGTTGGTGAATATGAAGGAAGATTGCATCAAAACCGAGCAAAAATCTAAAATGATGAATATGACTTTGTTGGTGAGTGATGGCCAAGATGTCTCTAGATATATTCTCGCATATCACAACAAGCCAGAATACCTATAGGATTATATGGCACAATCAGAGGGGAGGTGAATAATTGTCTTTGCTTTTACCACCTCAAAACAAAACATAACGCAGAGGAACAAAAAGAAAAGCAATCTAAATTACTAGATGAAGACAACAACCATAGACTACTTGCTCATACATGCTCAAAGAGCCACTGTCATTCGACTGCTCGTCTCGACCACTCGTTCCGAACGCTCGCTTACGACCGCTCGCTCCGATTGCTAGCTTACGACCGCTTGCTTCCAATTGCTCGGATCGATCGCTTGCTCGTTCCAATCGCTCGGTATGACAATGACACACGTAGTCGTAACCTCCTTCCACCTGAAGTCCCCAGCCGTTCGACCACCATTCGAATGAGTACAAGCTGAAGACAACTCAGAGCATGAAAAATAGAGGAAAAGGAGCGATGCTCTAGAAGTTGTCGAATAACTTTTTCTGGAAAGAATCTGATCTATTATTTCATCATTAAGTTCTTGGCTACAAAGTGCCCTCACAACACCCCTAAAAATGTTCTCCACAAAGGACCTAAAGCTTGTTACGCTAACCTACGGCTTCCCCTGCTTTTATAGGCCAGCGCACAAACCGTGTTCAACTTGAACACCTCAAACCGTGTCGTTATCCACCTGGACATGAAATCTATCTCTTCCTCAAATCAAGGGACTCGAAACCCTTCCTAATACGGGTTTTAACCACCTTGTACAAGTCATGGACTCCATCCACGACTCCCCACTTCATACGCGACGAAGCCTCCAGGATATCCCCTCTTGTATCTCCATCGTGCGCCATCGCCGCGTGCTCTTGTGTGAGCCCGATCACCTTGTATGACATCCTGACCACTTGGACCTCAGATTACCCCCTTCTAGTCCCAGTCCTACTTGTCACCGACTGTAACCGTCTCCATGCCTCCACGCGTCATCCACCTTTGACCTCCACATGCCCCAGCATGAGCTCGACCACCTCGCGTGACATCCTGACCACCTGGACCTCAGATTACCCCCACCTAGTCCCAGTCCTCCTCGTCACCAACCATGGCTACCTTCATGCCCACCTACACATGCAAAGACTAAAGAAACCATCTCTTGGTACAAGTTCTCCCCAACTTGACCATAATCAATACACATTAGCAAAACACACCCTTGTCTATCCCTAGACAACAACCAACCCATCTACAACCATGCCCCAGACTGTTCATGACCACACAGGCTATCGCTAACTGAAACATACCCTCATACTACTCAATACGACTGCTAACTCAGAGTACGCGTAATCCACAAGTACTCAGAAACCATACGCACCACTGCTGACCAACTATTGAGTACCGACTACCAAGTATCGATCAAAAATCACAACCGCAACACGTACTCGAAGTCTACGAGTATAGACAATATTCTAACACCCGACTACTTACCATTATCGTGATACCACTTCTATCGAGTACCAAGTCCTTCAGCTACCGTGGTCGTTGCCAGCCGTAGTTGTAGTCTTGTTCGAAGTGCTGTGGTTGGAGCATGCCGTGGTCACAAACTGATGCAGAAGCTGACTAAGAGCACTCGAAACGGAGCACAAACACTCGAAAGAAAAAGTCTTCGACTACAACCGACCAAGTCTTTCACAAACGCAAAATCCAAAGCGAACCAAATATCAATTATTCATTATCTCTTTATTTACCAAATGTTTTGTCAATTATTCATCATCTCTTAATTTACGACCATCCACATGGTCTAACAATCTTCCTTTGATGAATACATTAACAACACTTTAAAAATTCTCAAATGATTTGCATTTTGAAAGGGAAGGAGAGTTTGCAAACACAACAAGATCTCCAATTCAAAACCTCTCCAAATATCTCTCCACCTTCAATTTCTCCCCTTTGGCAATGTAATCATCAAGAAACTTTCAGAGAGTGAACAATTCTAAGAAGGAGCAAAGGGAGTAAAGATCAAGAAGCTTTGGAGATTATACAAGTCAATTTGTATTTATATTTTAACCAAGCCATCAGTGTGAGTAGAGCTTCCTAGATCATGTAAAGTCATGTGACATGCTTGTAGCATATTTCTTTTCATAATGCTATGTTGTAGCAAACTTCTTTTTGAATGGTGGCATGCTTGAAGTATACTTGTTTTCATTTGTGCACTTTTTGTGTTTTTTTCTTTTGTTTAACCATGTCATGCTTGAAGCATACATCTTTTCAATCTTCTTTTTCTCAATTGACACTTGATAGCACTTGTAGGATACCACTTGTAGAATTTCTCTTTTTATATGTATAACATACCAACTTGAGTGAGCATAAAAAGATTGTGATATGAAACATACAAGCCTCATAGCCAAGATTTTAAAATAAGATTCATAATTAAGCTAATCCTTTTAGGTGAACATCACAAAGTACTATCAATAATCACTCTAGTCAAAGACTTATGCCAAGTCATGTTTTAATTCAAGTATAGCAGATTAATTAAAACCAGTTATGATCTAAGCTACACAACATATGAGTAAATATGATAAAGCAAGCTCTATGACTCATTGGATTTCAATGGCTCAATCTTGATGTATTATACAACAGGTATAATAAACAAAGCTCCTGACACTACTTCAAAAGACATACTCCCCATCGGAATGATCCCATCTCACTCAGAAAAAGAGCAAATTAAGAAGAAGCAAGAAGCTTTGAGAGAAAATGAGGAAAAAAAAGAAAGGAGTTCAGAGAACACTTGTAAAATGACATTACCTTTCTACATGGTCTAACATGAAGGTGAAGTCTCATGGAAACTCTCAGAGAAGGCGAAGAACCATCAAGTGTTCCAATCAATCAATGGTGCAAAAGACAAGAACAAAATCAAGTGCATGTTCTCCACGTTGTATTTACTAGTCTTAAATCACAGTAGATGTCGGTCTCACAGTATTGGGGTTAGTCAAGTAAGCTTTAGAAATCCAGTATTGTTATACTCGATGAAAAGGATCAGCAGTAGGCAATAATAAAAATTTAAGTGAAGAGTTAGCATTTGTCAAATTCTGGTCTAACTGCCGTTAAGGAACCAGTCTGTCCACCAACCTATCTGAGCGTCTCTGTGTAGCTGGTCGTAACTAATTTGAGCGCCTTTGTACAGCTGGTCGAAACCCTGTTCCAACTATGCTGTACCGACCATGGGAAGAAGCTGATTTGAACTCTGGTCTGATCACTCTGTTCCGTCCATGGAAGAAGGCCGGTCTAGCTCTTGACTAGTCCAAATGGGTAGAGACAACCAATCAAAAATCTCTTGAGTACCTTGACTGACTACAAGAACCAACTGACTAACAATTCCATTCGATCACACTACTCCGACCATGAAGAACAACTAGTCGAAACCCTAGTCTGATCATGGAACATCGACCACAGAGCACCCGACAACGTGGCAGTCTAAATGTTTTGGCAAGATTGGTCTGACCGTCGACCGACAACTATGACCAGGTTCAGTTGCTAAAGTTCCCGAGGCTGTAGAGAATAAATTAGAGGGTGCAGAACCTGTACACGATTGGTTAGTGCGTGCAAAGAGACAATATGCTACTGAATCTACAGAAGACTGATTAGAGGGGGCAAGACGATAGTTGGGAGCTTGCACAATCTCCACATGGGAATGTTTTTTCAACCTATCTTTCTTCTCCTTCTTAGCTTTTCAAAAATAGAACTGAACCACATGACCATCTCCTCCATAATGAGTGTATTGATACTTATATGTTGACTTCACAACACCCACTTTGGTAGAGAATTCCTTTGCAATACTAGTAGATTTAAATATAATCTTTTTTGGTTCAGATTCTACTTCAAATTTCCCAGATTCAAGAAGCTTAACAACCTTAGGAGGATTATTCTTGGCATGCTGAATAAAATTAAATCCTAGACCGTGTTTGTTTGCACTTGTTTTTCATTGATCTAGAATCATGTTGAAATTGTTTTTGCCAAATGAGAATCATTCTCTTGAGACAATGTAGGACAGGTTGTGCATTTAACAGAATCATTTGCAAGACCTTTAGAAGCAATATACTAAGTTAATCTTTTCTTTGAGCAAAATCATTGAGTTGTCTAGTCAAGGCTTGTATTTCAGTGTTAAGCTTAGGACAATTTGAGCAAGAAAGAGTTTCACGATAGAGCATTTGTTGGATTGACTACTGAGATGAATTAAGCCCAGCAAGTTTTAAATTTTCATTACAAGAGTCATGTGCCAAGCTTAAATCATCAAGTTTAGCAGTTACATCACTATGTTGGACCAAGTTTGATATATTAATTGTTCTAGCAGTCTCTAAGTCAAAATGTAAAATTTGCAAGACTCACAAGATTCATCATTAGGAATAGAAGATCTAAGTCTATTAATTTCAGAATTTAAGCTCTCAACAACAAAATTATGATTTTTAATTTTCTTTTTATACTTTTTGAGCTCCTCTGTCAATCTAAGTACGGCACGAGATAAATCAGTATAAGAAGGTTTTACCTCATCAGGATCACTGTAAAGACCATCATCATTAAGCTCCTTACTGTTGACCATAAAATACATCCCTGTGAAGTCCACCTCCTTTGCCTTCTTGCCTTTGTCCTCATCATCACTCGTAGAATCAACATCACTCAAATTAATCTCCTCAAGTGCTGAAAGTACTTTGTTGACCGCCCTGCAATAGTTGCGCTTCTTGCTTGGGCCAATCTTGAATTGAGTGTGACGAGTTGGAGCCTTGTCATTCGTAACCTCTTTGCTCCTCAGTTTGGGGCAATCCATCTTAATGTGGCTTGACTCGCCACACTTATAGCATCTGATTGGACCTGGCACACCACCTCGCTTCCTCATCCTCTCATTGTTGAGTGTCTTGTATGCTCGTGAGGAGATCAACACCAAGTCCTCTTCAGGGAGCTACTCGAACTATTCCTCTAAAAAAGAAGATATGACAGACAAAGAAACACAAAACAAAGCACTCGACGAAGTAGCCTACATAGGGTTAGTCACAAGTGCTAAAGATACAGATTTATCAATCTTAGATGGCAAAGCTTCCATCTCATAGGTTTTTAATCTAGAATAAAGATCATCCATGGTTAAAGTGTCTAGATCGATAGTCTGATTAATAGTTGTGACAACCATCAACCACTCAGAACCTAAGATCTCAAAATTTTAGTTGCATTATCTTCATCAGCAAGAATAACATTAACACCGTGCAAATCACTCAATATTTTCTCAAAACGAGCAAAGAGATCATCAATGGATTGACCAGGTTTCATAGCAAAATCAGAATATTCTTTTTGATAAAGATTTTTACACACTTTCTTGATTTTAGTGGTTCCTTTATGATAATCATAAACAATTTTCCAAATTAAGCGGGCAGAATTAATATGAGCTACATGATCAAACTCTTTGTGAGAAATCCCTTAAATTAGCAAGTTACGAGCTTGAGCATTTAAATCAACATCTGCTTTATTTAAATTAGTAATAGTAGCAAAAACCTCATATGGTATAGAAATTTTATTCCAAACATCACTACCTTAAGCCTCAATGTAAGATTGCATACGACATTTCCAAAAGGCAAAATCAGTACCATCTAGCATAGGGGGACGATTCACATACCTCTCTGACGCCATAACCACCTGCTCTGATACCACTTGTAGGATCGTATGGAACAATCAGAGAGGGGTGAATGATTGTCTTCGCTTTTACCACCTAAAAATAAAACACAACGCAGAGGAATTACCGAATGAAGATAACGACCCCAGACTACTTTCTCATAAGTGCTCAAAGAGCCACTATCATCCGACTACTAGTCTTGACCACACATTATGACTGCTCATCCCAAACACTCGCTCTGATCACTCGCTTATGATCGCTTGCTCCTGATTGCTCGGATTGATCGCCCGCTCGTTCCGATCGCTCTTCACGTAATGACACACGTAGTCGTAACCTCCTTCCGCCTGATATCCCCAGCCATTCGACCACCATTCGAACAAGTACAAGCCGAAGACAACCCAGAGCCCAAAAAACAAAGGAAAAGGATCGATGCTCTTGAAGTCGCCGGAAAACTTTTTTGGAAAGAATTTGATCTATTATTTCTTCATTACATTCTTGGCTACAAAGCGCCCTCGCAGCACCCTAAAAACCTTCTCGACAAAGGCCCTAAAACTTGTTACACTAATCTACAGCTTCCCCTACTTTTATAGGATAGAGCAAAAACCGTGTTCAACTTGAACACCTCAAACCATGTCCTTATCCACTCGAACATGAAATCTATCTCTTTCTGAAATCAAGGGACCCAAAACCCTTCTTAACATGGGTTTTAACCACCTCGTACAAGTCATGGACTCCATCCACGACTCCATACTTCATACGCAATAAAGCCTCCAGGATATCCCCTCCTGTACCTCCATCGTGTACCATCACCGCATGCTCTCGCGTGAGCCCGATCACCTCGCGTGATATCCTGATCGCCTGGATCTCAGATTACCCCCTCCTAGTCCCGGTCTTCTTTTTCACCGACCATAACCATCTCCACGCCTCCACACATCATCCACCTTTGACCTCCACATGCTCCAGCATGAGCTCGACCACCTCGCGTGACTCCTGACAGCTTAGACCTCAGATTTTCCCCTCCTAGTCCTAGTCCTCCTCGTCACCGACCATGGCTACCTCCACACCAACCTTCATATGCAAAGACCAAAGAACCCATCTATAAGTTCTCCCCAACTTGACCATGATCAACACACATTAGCAAAACACACCGTTGTCTATCCCTAGACAAAAACCCACCCATCTATGACCATGCTCCAGATCATCCTCGACCACATAGACTATCGCTAACTGAAACATACCCTTAGATTACTCAATATGACCACTAACTCAGAGTACTCGTAATCCACAAGTACTCAAAAACCATATGCACCCCTACTGACCGACTATTGAGTACTGACTACCGAATATTGATCAGAAATCACAGCCACAACACGTACTCAAAGCCTACAAGTATAGACAACATTCTGACACCCAACTGCTTACCATGATCGTGAATCCACTTCTATCGAGTACCGAGTCTTTCGACTACGAGTACCTCAATCCTCAAGTACCCACCATTTATCATCGACCAGTCAACCACTGGCCCAACACGAGTACTCGATGCACTCGAAGATCACAAGAGTGAAGCACTCGTACCGACTATGAAGTCTATGAGTACCGACCATAAAGCCTACGACAACTGATCGCTAAGCCTCTGCCTACCGAAGACTAAACAGCAGACCGTGAAGTCTACGAGTATCAACAAGACAACCAAATCTATAACCACGAAAGTAGTCTGCAAAACCTATGACTAATGACTGCAAAGCCCTTGACTATCGACCAGTAAAACCTTCAACTATCGAGTACGACCAGTAAAGTCTACGACTATCGAGTAATATAGCTACGACCATAAAAGAGTATTGTAGCTATGACCATGAAAAAATACTGTAGCTACCATTACCTGCCGAGGTCGTAAGATCGAAGTCGTATTGCCATGGTCGAAGCTGTACTACCGTGTTTGAAGCCAGACATGGTCGCAAGCTATCGTGGTCATGAGCTAGACATGGTCGAAAGCTACCATGGTCGAAGCCAGCTATAGTCGTAGTCGTGTTTGAAGTGTTGTGGTTGTAGCATGCCGTGGTCGTAAACTGATGCAGGAGCCGACTGAGAGCACTCGAAGCAGATTATGCATCGATTGTAATCACCTCATCTAAACAGACTACAGATTGCATGTTCACCAAGTGGGTGGATCAACTGTATCCAATACCTACCTAGATTTACATCCACACTCTACAAATCTACCAAGATGAGTTGTGGGATGTCAGACCCAGATTTTTCAATCCAGAATCTACTGTGTTTACTGCACTATTCCCCGGATCAGTAGATAGTGCACACAGGTACATTGCTGTTTAACATCATACATCACATGCCATTAATAATATTACAGAATTTAAAATACACCACATCGGGTAAGAGTTTACAAAAGGAGCCACTTGGGCCAAATGTTCATCATTACAATAAATCAGCGAAAACAGAGGCAAAAGTAAGACCACACCACAGGCAAGCGATTGGGGGTAATGTGTGCAATATATATTATCCAGACTTAGATAATATATGTGCACACACCGTCGTAGGTCAAACTTGTCTATGATCTGAAAGCGTAAACTACATGATAGACCATGAGGTTGTGACCCCATGTTTGTGATGAGTAATTGACAAAGGTTTTTGGAAAGTTTGAGTTTAGTTTGTGATTTCGTGCCAAGTCGGCACTTGGCGCAGTCGGGTTTGGTTAGATGGACTTGAGGCATATTCTTCTTCCCGATTGGTCGTTTGGGCAATTTCATGCTTAAGTACGATTTATTGATGCTAATGAGGATTACCTATTTCGAGCAAGCCTATGTGATTTGTTTCTTGTCTGTGATAGCTGCAGGACATCGAGGCGGAGTCGTGGCGAGGCACGGGATGACCGAACTGGCATAGGCGGTGCTGAGGTCAGAGCGGTCGGGATGTGCCGAAGACGGTGAGGACTCGAGGTGGTTGCGAGGCTTGGGCGACAAGAAATGAGGAAGCTTCCCGGAAGGTGCATGAGGGGCGTTTTGGTAAAAGCGCAGGGCTGCACAAAAGGAAGCGGATTTGATTTTGAGCTAATGGATAAAGCGCAAGAGTTGGTGGAGTAATTGGGTAAAGTGCAAATGTGAACCCGGTAGTGGAGGCTATAAATAGAGAGGGTGTTGGAATGAAAATGAGAGTCATTTAGAGAGATGACTTGAGAGAGTTGAAGTGCTATGGCTCTCCTGGTTATTGTGAAAGCATTTAGGGTTTTGCTTTGAGTTGGTGTTCTTGAGTGTGTGTTCTTGTTTGGGTGGTGGCTGTAAGAAGGATCATATGTAATCATTCATCTCTATGCTTTAATATGAGAAATCATGTTTTTGAGATGATCTGGGTATTTAGTTACTCTCTGTGATCCTTTTTGAGTTTTGGTTGCTATTTGCTCTTTCTGGATTGTGTTCTCCCTTTCTCAATTAAGATTTGTTTGAGAACACGTTCATGTTTCAAGTCTTAGTCTCACACTCTTTAGTGTTTGGTTGCATTTTCCTGCTCTGGCCGAGAATATGGAGTCTGGTTCTTGCGATTGCGTTTGTCAGTTTACTGCCGAAGCAATTTATTGATCTGAATTTATTCTTCTCAGTTTCCTGTTTTCGGCTCCTCTGCAGTGGATCCGATTTCTTTTGCTGCTTTTGGATGTCTGTCTCCAGCTTGCAGTATCTATTTCTTGCGGCCAAAAGCAGTCTCGAGAAGAACTAATCCTTGCGGCTAAAAGATGAAAACCTTGCTCTCAAGTTGTGCTGTCTCAGCTGCTACTACTCTTTGCTGTCGGCAGTTTCTTTTAGTATTGTGTTGATTTCAGTTTGCTTTTTCTTTTGTACTGCCGAAAACTGCTGCTACCTTCTCTGATTGTTTTCTTTTTCTCTCTTTTTCAGTTTTAACTGCTAACACTATTCAGTCATCATGCTGTATTCAGTATACAGAGATCTTTTAAGTTTTTGTCGGCTGCTCTCTGCATGCCTTCTTTTATTTCTTTCTTTTTCTGTTTTATTTTGAGTTGTGTATCATCAGATTTCTGTAGTTTCCTGACAGTGTTTGTTTCTTCAAAGAAGTTCTTGGTAAGTTTTCTTTGTAGTGTCAAGTTTTTGCTCTCGGCAAAGATCTTTTATTTTTGTTTCTTTTTCATTTCCAGTAAGGCTCTCAACCTTGCTTCTTCTACCAAGCTCATCTTAGCTCCTTTTTGCCGATTTTTTTGTTGGTATGTTCTTATCACTTCCAGCGAGCAAATATTTTCTAACTTCATAGCTATCATAGCTATCGGAGGAGAAAAAAATTGCGAGTGGATTTTTAGGGGCGGTTTTTAAACGGCACCATTCACCCCCTCTGTTGCCATTTTCGATCCAACAATTGGTATCAGAGCCAGTTAGCTCTTCCGCATAGATCTTAACTGGTCTCTAGAGCCATGGCGACAGATAAGTACTCGACCAAGCCACTCGTCTTCGATGGGATCGACTATCCCTTTTGGAAGAGTCGGATGAAGACCTACATCCAGGCTCAGGGCTACGCCATCTGGCGTAAGGTTAAGGTCCGGTATGCTGTTCCTGCCGATGAGAACATCAGTGCCAGAAACATGGCTGATGTTGAGGCGAATGCTAAGGCAAGGAACATCATAATTCAGGGTCTGAGCAGAAGCGAGTTCGATCGCATCTCTCATCTGACGTTGGCCTTCAACATCTGGGTGACCCTCGATGCATACCATGAGGGCACCACCCAGATCAAGACGGTTCGACAAGACCAGTTCAAGCGAGATTACAACAAGTTTGAAATGCTCGCTGGTGAGTCCCTCGATGAGTGCTTTGCGCGTTTCCACAAGATTTTGAGCAACCTCCGAGCGGTTGGTCTCACATACCCCGACTTGGATAATGCTCAACAGATGCTCACAGCTCTTGATTTGCGTGTTTGGGAGATGATGGTGACTACCATCAAGGACACCACCGATCTCTCGACCTTGACTCTTGACGCGTTGTACTCACGCCTCAAGACTCACGAGATTGACATAGTCTCTCGTAGGTCGAAGTCACAGTCGATGGCCTTAGTCACCGATCCCAGTCTGGTTTCTGGACCTTCTTCCGAGTCGATTTGTGGATTCTCTCTAGCTGCTCTCTGTGACGTAACTGATGATCAGTTAGAGCAGCTACCAGAGGATCAGTTAGCCCTTCTAGCCAGAAAGTTTTCCCACGCGTACAAGAGGGTGAGGGATCGAAAGAGGAGTGGCCCGATCATTTGCTTCGAGTGTGGTGGCCCCAATCACATTCGAGCGAATTGCCCTAAGCTGAGGAAGGGCAAGAACGACTACAACGGCGTGAGCAAGAACGACTACATTGACAAGAACCGCAACAAGAAGCCCCAGCTCATGCCCAAGGCAAGAAGAAGTTCCGCGACCTTGGCAAAGACAAGAAGCTCTTCCACCGCGTTGGAGCGACGACGATGGGACGAACGAGCAAGACCCCAAGGGCGGCGACGACTTCTCCAGCATGTGCTTCGTGCCCCTTGAGGGCGAGATCAGCGACAGTGAGCTCTATTCCGACTCCGATGAGGTATACCCCTCCTACGACCAGCTTAATGATGCTTTTCTTAAGCTAGGGAAATTCCATGCTAGATCTAGGGCTAGGTGTAGTGAGTTGGAGAAGGAAGTAGATAGGTTATCATGGGAGCTTACTTCACTTATATCTGCTTCCTCCCGTGACGAATGTGATACATGCTCTGTCTTGATTGATGACATGGAGAAATTAAGGACCTCTCATGATAGTTGTCTTCTGAGATTGACATGCTTAAGGTGGAGAATGTTAGTCTTTTGGCTAAACTAGAGATGAGTAGGATTGTTACTCCTTCATCTACTGTTGTTGAGACTACATCTTGCACCTCATGTGAGGATAAGGACAATGCATTTAGAGGCCTTTATACCATGCTCCTTGATCTGCCCGAGTCTTGTGAAAATTGCAATAATTTGAAATTGAACTTAAAAAGGGCAGATCATGAAATTGCTGAGTTACGTGCTTCATTACTTGAGCCTATTGTCTCTTGCACCAATTGTCCAAAATTAACCCTTGAGCTTAAGTCTGTTTCTAAGCAATTCCAAGAAATGGTTGATCATAACAACAAATTGGCTCAGTATGCGACTAAGGACCCTGTTAGCTCACCATGCATGAGTTGTGAAAAACTAAAACTTGAACTTGTTGCTTTGAATGAAAAATATGTGAAGCTAACTAAGGATCTTCTAGTGAAGTCATCAACTGATTGTGATGTGATTGCCTCGGTAGGGGAGAAGCCCAAAGGAGTAGAGACGCTTAGGCACGATGACCAAACAGCTAGAGGTAGGGTTGTTCCTTCTAGTCCTTACGAAGACCTCAATGTTGAGGCGGCTGTGCGTGCACATGCCATTCCTTCTTCTGTTGTTGGTTCTTCCTCTTCTCCTGCTGATGTCTCTTCTTCCCCTTGCTCTTCTTGCACCTCTTTTTTCGGGAGTGTCAGTATCTTATGAACACTCTCGAGAGGTTTGTAGGAGGCAAGAAGAAGCTAAATCTTATTCTAGACCAGTCCAAGATTTGCAAATTCAATTAAGGTCTAGGATATGATTTTCTTGAGGATGTTAGGAAGCATCCACCTGCCGTGCTTAGACCCATAGCCGCAGGTGTGATCGAGGTCAAGCCCAGAACTGAGAAAGTTCAATTTAAGTCAGCGGGCTTTGTCCAAGGGATTTCTGACAGCAAGGTGATTCCACCTGTTGCTTCGGCCTCTCAGAAGGCGAAGTCTCATCATGCTACTTCTACCTCTCAGAAGGTAAAATATCATTGCACCTTCTGTCAGAAGGATGGACACATGATCGAGAGATGCTTCAGGGGCGCCAAGATTGCGTGAAGAGATCGTGTTCGCAATCTTAGGAGTATTAAGGGTCAGTCCCAGACCTTGAGTGCACCTAAGACCAACAAGAGGTCTAGGGTTGATCACTCTAAGGGTTTTAGACAGTATCGAGGACTTGGCTTTTCCGGTGTTTCTGATTTTTTTTTCGGTGTTTCTGATTTTCGTCCTAGGTTTGCCTCTGCTTGTGGTATCCGTCGTCCTAAGGGTAGATCTCGTTTCCCCCATCGAGATAGCTACCCGCGGTGTGATCAGCATGTTGATGGTGTCTTGAATCGCTGCTCTGTAGCAGTCAAGCCCAACAATAGCTTCAGGTCTGCACACAGACCTTCTGGCTTGTTGAGCGACAGAGAGCGTAGGGTAGCTAGAGGTCAGTCGTGTGTGGCTACTTCTTCTACTCGACGTGTTACTCAGTATTGGGTGCCAAAATCACTCTTGATTTACTCCAGTACTGAGACTTTACTCTCTCGTTGACTCTGGCTCGCCGGGCAGGGAAGAGAGAGGTTTGGCTCATTGACTCCGGGTGTTCTCAACACATGACCGGAGACTCTCATTGGTCCTCTTCCCTAGCTCGTGCTCCAGGTGATGAGACGATCACCTTCAGAGACACTTCGTCTGGGCGCGTCATCGCCAAAGGTACAGTGCGCATTAATGAGTCTTTTATCTTGAAAGATGTTGCCTTGGTCAGTAAGCTGCAGTACAATTTGTTTTCTGTTTCTCAGCTTACCGATGACGGCTTTGAGGTAAGCTTTAAGAAAAACGCTTGCAAAATTTTTGATTCTTTGGGTAGTCTGGTTTGCGGGATTTCTCGTTATGGGAGGATCTTTCGTGCTGATTTTTTTGAGTCTTCTGGTGATCCTCTCTGGTGTTTAGTTGCTTCTAAGTCCCGTGATCTTACTTTCTGGCATAGGAGACTTGGTCATATTGGATTTGACCATTTGACCCAAGTTAGCGGCCATAATCTCATTCGTGGTCTGCAGAAACTCAAGATGGTTAAAGATATTGTTTGCGCTCCTTGCCGGCACGGCAAGATGGTTGCCGCTTCTCACCCTCCAGTCACAGTGACTATGACAGATGCACCAAGATAGCTGCTCCATATGGACAAAGTTGGACCAGCCCGAGTGCAGTCAGCAGGAGGGATGTGGTATGTACTTTGTCGTGGTCGATGACTTCTCGAGGTTCTCTTGGGTGTTTTTCTTAGCCTCGAAGGATGAGATGTTTACACATTTTCGAGGTCTTTTCAGTAGGCTTTCTGTTGAGCTCCCGGGTGCCTTACGAGCGACCCGCAGTGACAATGGCACGGAGGTCAAGAATTCCTACTTTGAGAGGTTTTGCGATGAGACAGGTGTAGAGCACCAGTTCTCTTCTCCGCACGTCCCACAGCAGAATGGCGTCGTGAAGAGGAAGAACCGTACCTTGGTCGAGATGGCCAGGACGATGCTTGAAGAGTATTCTACACCTAGGAAGTTTTGGGCTGAGGCTATAGTGACCGCGTGCCATGTTTTGAACAGAGTTTTTCTTCAGGCACACTTGCATCGCACTTCCTATGAGCTGAGATATGGGCGAAAGCCCAGTGTCTCTTATTTTTGTATGTTTGGTTGCAAGTGTTTCATTTTGAAGTCCGGGAACCTAGATAAGTTTGAGTCACGCTCTTGTGATGGTAGCTTTCTAGGCTACTCGACTTCTTCGCGGGCGTATAGGGTTTGGAACTGCGAGTCTAGTAAGTTGGTAGAGACCTGTGAGGTGACCTTCGATGAGGCCAGTCCGGGGACTAGGCCCGATATCTCAGGTTCTTTAGAGCAGTCCGAGCCCATCTTTGTGGACGATGAGGAGGACAGAGATGAGGGTTGTCTACCCGATCCAGTTCCTCATCCTCCACTTGAGGTGCCTTCATCCACGACACCTCCAGGTGATCAGCCCATGCCCTTTGCTTCCTTTGGAGCTAGTGGCTCTGTTCCTACCTCATCAGCTCATGAGGTAGAGGCCACTTCTTCATCTCATCCAGGACCTCCCCGACATATCCAGAAAGATCATCCTTCCGAACGGATGATTGGAGATCTCTTTGAGCGAGTCACGCGCTCAAAGACTGGCATGTCACATTTCTGTCTTCATTCTGCCTTTGTTGCCTTATTCGAGCCCAATGATGTTTGTCATGCTCTTTCTGATGAGTCTTGGGTCAATGCCATGCATGAGGAGTTAAAAAATTTTGAGGGAAATAAGGTCTGGTCGCTTGTTGAGTCCCCTCGAAGTCACAATATCATTGAGACTAAGTGGGTGTTCAAGAACAAGCAGAGTGAGGATGGGGTTGTCATTCGAAACAAGGCTAGACTGGTAGCTCAGGGTTTCTCCCAGGTTGAGGGTCTAGATTTTGAGGAGACCTTTGCGCTTGTAGCTAGACTTGAAGCCATTAGAATTCTGCTTGCTGTTGCAGCTTTAAGGGTTTCAAGCTTTACCAGATGGATGTCAAGAGTGCCTTCCTCAATGGGTTTATTGAGAAAGAAGTCTATGTGAGACAACCTCTAGGTTTCGAGAACCCCAAATACCCAAACCATGTCTATAAGCTTTCCAAAGCCTTGTATGGACTTAAGCAGGCCCCCAGAGCTTGGTATGAGAGGTTTAAGTCCTATTTGTTGAGTCATGGTTTTGAGATGGGTAGAGTGGATAAGATCTTGTTCATTCGTAGGCATGGCAATGACCTTCTATTTGTCCAGATCTATGTAGATGACATCATCCATGGCGGCTCCTCCCATGCTCTCGTTTCCCAGTTTTTCGATGTCATGAGCTCGGAGTTTGAGATGAGCATGATGGGCGAGTTGAGCTTCTTCCTTGGCTTTCAGATCAAGCAGACTCGGGAGGGTACTTTCTTGCATCAGGGCAAGTACACTCGAGACCTTCTGAGACGCTTTGATATGAGTGATGGTAAGCCGGTGTCTACTCCTATGGCTTCTTCAGCTTCTTTTGACCCAGATGAGGACGGCGAGCCAGTTGATCAGAAGGAGTATCGCATCATGATTGGCTCCCTCTTGTACCTCACTGCCTCGAGGCCGGACATACACTTCTCCATGTGTCTGTGCGCTCGCTTTCAGGCTTCTCCTCGCGTGTCTCACCGCCAGGCGGTGAAACGCATCCTTCGGTACCTTCGAGCTACCATTGACTATAGTATCTGGTAGTGGTACTCTTCCTCACCCTGTCTTTCCCTTAGAGCCTACTCGGATGCAGACTTTGCTGGCTGTAGGATAGATAGGAAGAGCACTACTGGCACATGTCAATTCATTGGCACTTCTCTAGTTTCTTGGTCTTCTAGGAAGCAGTCCGGAGTTGCACAGTCTACCGAAGAGGCCGAGTACGTTGCTGCTGCCAGTTGTTGCAGCTAGGTGCTTTGGATGGCCTCGACCCTGCGGGACTTTGGGTTAGTTATAGACAGTGTTCTACTCTTCTGTGATAACACTTCTGCTATTAACATTGCCAAGAACCCAGTGCAACATTCTCGGACCAAGCACATTGATATTAGATATCACTTCCTTCAAGACTATGTGGAGAAGGGTGATATAGTGCTCCAGTTTGTGGAGAGTGACCACCAGTTGGCTGATATCTTTACCAAGCCTTTGGATAGCTCTAGATTTTTAGCTCTGCGGGGAGAGCTTGGGGTGGTCTGTCCTTATGGACTGTTGTGAGGGGGAGTATTGCACTTCATGCTTTATCTTGTTTATTATGCTCTTACTCCTTTCTATTGCATTGCATATGGGTGCATTGGAGTTAGTCCTTCCAGCATAGATTAGAGTGTTTCTCTTGTCTAGTTGTTTAGACTTCTTCCTCTCATCTTATGATTCTAGGATGCTGCTTATTAGCTGTTTCACTTCTCACTAGGTTGAGCTCACTCACTTCTTATAGGTTCTAGCGAGGGTTGGGCCACCCTCGGGTAGACGGGGTACGTGTTTGCTTCTTAGTGTGTTAGATGTTCAGCTGATAGTCCTAGAGTCATATGGGGTAGATGAGAGTCAGTCTGAGCCATAGTTTCCTCTAAATCTTGTCTATGTTTTAAGGACTGCCTTTTTGTTTTTCTTGCCAGCTTCTCATTTTATAGCTTTGGTTCAGGGGGAGTTCATTTGGGAGCTTCTGGATCTTAATATTGACATAACTCAACTTGAACTAAAAGTTGCATCACATGTTGAGGGGGAGCTGGATCTTTCATTTTAGCTTTGTAATATAACTACATGGAGTCTTGATTATTATCCTATTATGACATGTTTACAATGAATTACATCTTGCCATGATCTATGCTTACTTGCTAGATTTATCATGACTTTATATGTGTAGTTAAGTCTTTGCCATGATAGGTTGATTAAAATGCTCAACTTGAACTAATTCATGTCATGTTAGCTCTTGAGATTAGTCTCTCTTTAGTTATCCTTTTATGATTTATGCCATGTCAAATAGGCTGAGTTGAGTCTTGAATCTATATTGAGCTTTAGATTGAGCTATGATAGGTTCTTGATGAAGTATGAGTTGGTACAATTTTTAAGTAAGCAAAAAGATCTCTTTTGTGCGAAAGAACTGATCTCACCAATTCTTTCTCATGAGACTGCTTGCCATTGCACTAGGCATGAACTCAGGGGAGTTTTGGATGACCAAGACTATCTTCTTAAGCTTCTAGCTTGGAGTGGTCGCATAAGGTTTGAGATCTAGCACATAACTAAAAATATTGGTTGGAAACGACCATGAGCTTTATAAAGAAAAACATGTCAATTGTGCTCAATTTGCTTAATTCCACAAAGAACAAGTACTTAAACTAATGTCTCATTCTTGAACGTGTACCACTCTAAATTGACTCAATACTAGCTTCTTGGTTACACTTAGCTTATTGACATGGCCCGCGTCATCTTTGGATATCTTTAGCTAGACTATAATCTTGGTTGACTTGACATGCTAAGCAATTTGACTAAATTTCAGATTATGACTTATTTGGCTTCGCTTGTCTATACATGTATTATCTTGATATTGATAGCATTCTTATATGTTATGGCTTCATGTAATACTCCACAGTAATTTTGGATAATCTTCATGGCTCTAAATGCTTAGATTGAATAAATTCAACCATTCCATCTATTCTCATGTTTGATTCTCTTCCTTGCGCCTTGATGATTTTATTGCCAAAAGGGGGAGAATGGAGAAAAGGCCATTTTCAAGGAAATCTTGGAGTTCTTGGAGATTTCGAGGAAAACTTGCTCTTTCTATTTTTTTTTGCTCCAGTTGTCGACATGGTCATAAGCTTCTTTGATTTCTTTTGGACCATGTTTGACTCTCTTTCATTTTCAAACTCAACTTTACGCTTTTTCTATGTTTGTCAATATACTCATCAAGGGGGAGATTGATAGACCATGTGGTTATAACCCATGTTTGTGATGAGTAATTAACAAAGGTGTTTGGGAAAGTTTGAGTTTTGTAACATCCCAAAAATTCTCTTTCTGAAAAATTTAAGTTCAAATTAATTATTTTAAAGTATTTGAGTTTTATTTGGATTTGCCCTGAATTTCTGTTTTTGAAAAGTATTTCAAGAAAAACCTAAAATTATTATTAAATAAAAAGATATTTTGAATTTCTATGAAAATCCTAATTCAAATTAATTATTTGGAGTTATTTGGCTTTTATTTGGTTTCCTGGATTTTCTGGAGTTTAAAACCTATTTTTGAAAATAAAAAGTATTTTAAGTATGAAAATTAAATACCAACATTAGTTGGAAGTATTTTTATGAAGTCCAAAACTTATCCAGGAACTTCTGTGAATTTTTTTGGAAATTTTGGAATTTATTTCATATTTTTCTGAGCTTATTTGAATTTCCTGGCAATTCCTGAAAATCCAAAATCAAAAATCAAAAATAAAATCCCCTCCCCTCTCCTCCGGCTGCCACGTGGACGGCCGGATTGCACCCACGCCGCCGCCGGAATCCCGCCTAGCCCGCTTGCCCGCTCGCCACGCGTCCGGCCGGGATCCTCCCGCCCGCACGCTCCCGGCCCATCCCGCCGTCCGCGCCCCCGCTCCCTCTCTCCTCTCACTGCCCCGCGGACCCCTGCCGTCAGCCGCTCCCCGCCTCCCTCTCTCACTGCCGCCCGGGCCCGCCTGTCGGATCCATCTTCCCCGCACAGTCTCCTTCTTCCTCCGCATGCCGCCTCCATCTTCCCCGCAACCGCCGCCCCTCGCCCGCAGGTTTTCCTTCCTTTTCCGCCGCCCGTGCGACCTGCGCCCCTTCCATCCTTGCCCCCCCCCCATCTCTTTCCTTATGCGGCCGCGCATTCCTTTTCTCCCTCCCCGCAATCCCCGCCGACCGCATTCACCGATGAGAAATACCGCCTCCGGCCTCCCCTCTCCTCGCTCCACCTCCTCCTCCGCTCCCCGTTCCTCCTCCGCCACCCGAGGGTGCCCGCGCCGTGCATCCTCTCCCCGAGCGCCGCCTCTTCCTCCGGCGAGGAATCGCCGCCACCCCAACGCCTCTCGCGCCTCGCCGTCGCCTCCTTCAGCTTCCCCGTGTCGCCACGAGTCCCGTGCACCCCTCGGCCGAACCTCCTCGCCACCGGAGCCACGTCGCCGCCGTAGCCCGAGCCGCGCCACCCCGCCACCTCAGCGCCTTCCCCCTTCCGTGGACTCGGTCCATGAACCGAGGGCCCACCTGTCAGCCGACGCCCCCCTCAGGCTGATGTCATGCTGACGCAGTAAGCCGGATTTTTCAGTTGGAAAATAATTCGGCCGAAAAGAAATTCCCAGGGCTGACGTCATAAATATCTTTTTCAGTAGAAAGATAATTCCAAAAATCCAGTTTTTCCATTTTCTCTCTTTTCAAACTTCCCGGAGCCCGTTCTCCTTCATCGTAACTCCGTTTGAGCCCATTCAAATTTCTAAATTCATCAAAAATTCCAAACTATCCATTTCTTCCATCCTTTCAAATATTTGAAATTTATTGGATATTTCAAATATTTAAATTTCAAATTCCAATGCCGAGTTTCATTTCAAGCCTCAGTTCCATTCCAAATTTCCTGTGCACTTTCAAAATTCAAATTCAAATCTTACAAAATCTCCATAAAATCCATTCTATTTTCCTTGGTCCAAATATTGTCTCAGTAATTTCAGTAATTTCTTTTCCCCACCAATCTTCCAGATATTCGATCTCGCTCATACGAACTCCGAATCCGTTGATCCTTTCTCCTAAATTCGTCTCAAATCATAATCTATCCAAATATGGTCTCTATTTGAGTTTTTGAGTTTATTTGATTTGATTTGTATTTATTTGCTTTGTTTGCTTCGTCTTTTCCCGCGTAGATTCCAACGTTGTCGACGATCCCTCTTCACAGCAACAAGAAGACCCAAAAACCCTGCAAAAAGGCAAGTCTCCTTTGATCATCTTGAGCCTATGCTTTTGAAATGTTTTTAAAATATTTTAAATTATGTGCATTGCTATTTACATAAAGTCACTAGTTCAAATCTTTAGGAATTAGTTATTCCAACTTTGTTATGCCCTCATTTGACATTGATTGCCATGTACATTGTCACCCTAGAACTTCCTTTGTCTCAATAATGAGATTACTATTAATCTTTGTGAATATTAGAATGGTAGAATAATGCTTAGTCATGCTATCTGATATCTTTAGAAACTCTTGAAAATGGGAAATTAAAGATTTATTGTTGACCCTTGTGTTTATAAATGTAGTGGTAATTGGAGTTGCCACTGATCTTTCAAAATAAAATAAAAATGTGAAAGTTGGTTTAGATCAGGGTGGATGGTTGTTTGGGTTGGTGCAGTAAGCACGAGAACTTGTTAAGTGTATGTTCCATCCTAGTCAATTAAGGACCGACGCTTGTGTTTGTCCAAACTGAGCATTAACCGTACAACCACAAGTCTATATGGGTACGACCTAGCTGACTAACTTATGATAGCCTAGTTTAGGTGCCACCAGTGGAAAGTGGGTGCCAGGGATGGACTGGTTATTCACAGTGAGGGACAGGGATTTACTGTACTCATATGGCGCAAGAGGGGGCTTCAGATTGGGCGGATTTAACCCTTCTGCGGTGAAACCTCAGCGGGTGGTATCTAGCTAGATTAGAGTAAGGTAAAGGCTTTGTGGTATTTTATCTGGGTCTCATGCCAAAGGAAGCGTGTGACTTTTAGGATAATTTATCTCTTGTGGGTAAAGTTGTACAACCTCTGCAGAGTGTAAAACTATTCGAATAGCCGTGCCCACGGTTAAGGGCGGGCAAGGAATGCATTCACATGGTAGATTTCTGGTTTTGTTTTAAAATCAAAAGTTTTGTATTCCGAGGGTGGAGGGAACTCTCGGAAGGGAATCCTGGAGGATGGAGCCAGAGAGGGTGGATGGAACCCGCAGTTTAAAGCTTGACCAATGGTAATTGGTTAGCTAGTGTTGGTAGTTGGAACCTTCACTAGAAAGTTAATTCTGTAAAACATTTACTTCATTAAATTGATGCCTTCGAAAATAATTAGTAGTAATTGAGATTTCAAATATTGCTTTGTGCAAAAGAACCGTATGGCCTTCCTTTGTTAAGCCTTGCATCTATGCATTTTTCCCAAGACTTGCGGAGTACTTTATGTACTCACATGCTACACTTAAAAATAAAAATCTCAGAGGAAGTTGAAGCTCAAGAAGGTGGCTACGACTACTGCTTCGCTTGTGGCTGCGATGGATTCTTCCCGGAGGACTAGGTCGCGCTTCCCCAGTCAACTGTCTGTGGCATCTTGATGGGTCTACTTTAATTTCACTTTGCTTCCGCTGTGTTTTGATTGTGCGAGGTCTTGAAACCTCCAATGTAATAATGAGACCTGGTGGTCAGTACTCTTTATAATTGTAATAAATACGTTGTTGGTCATAAATCATTTCTGTTTAACTGTGTGCACTAGCTTTGATCTGGGACTAGTGCAGAAATACACAGAGGGTCCGGGTTTGGAAATCCGGGGGCCCGACAAGTTTGGTTTGTGATTTCATGCCAAAGTCGGCACTTGACGCAGTCAGTTTGGTTAGATGGACTTGAGGCATATTCTTCTTCCTGATTGGTCGTTTGGGCAATTTCATGCTTAAGTACGATTTATTGATGCTAATGAGGATTACCTGTTTCGAGCGGTGCTATGTGATTTGTTTCTTGTCTGTGATAGCTGCAGGACATCGAGGCGGAGTCGTGGCGACGCACGGGATGACCGGACTAGGCACAGGCGGTGCTGAGGTCAGAGCGGTCGGGATGTGCCAAAGACGGCGAGGACTCGAGGTGGTTGCGAGGCTTGGGCGACAAGAAATGAGGAAGCTTTCCGGAAGGTGCAGGAGGGGCGTTTTGGTAAAAGCGCAGGGCTGCACAAAAGGAAGCGGATTTGGTTTTGAGCTAATGGATAAAGCGCAAGAGTTAGTGGAGTAATTGGGTAAAGTGCAAATGTGAACCCGGTAGTGGAGGCTATAAATAGAGAGGGTGTTCTCTAGTATATGGAATGAAAATGAGAGTAATTTAGAGAGATGACTTGAGAGAGTTGAAGTGCTATGGCTCTCCTGGTTATTGTGAAAGCATTTAGGGTTTTGCTTTGAGTTGGTGTTCTTGAGTGTGTGTGTGTTCTTGTTTGGGTGGTGGTTGTAAGAAGGATCATATGTAATCATTCATCTTTATGCTTCAATATGAGAAATCATGTTTTTGAGATGATCTGGGTATTTAGTTACTCTCTGTGATCCTTTTTGAGTTTTGGTTGCTATTTGCTCTTTCTGGATTGTGTTCTCCCTTTCTCAATTAAGATTTGTTTGAGAACATGTTCCTGTTTCAAGTCTTAGTCAGTCTCATACTCTTTAGTGTTGGTTGCATTTTCCTGCTCTGGCCGAGAATATGGAGTCTGGTTCTTGCGATTGCGTTTGTCAGTTTACTGCCGAAGCAATTTATTGATCTGAATTTATTCTTCTCAGTTTCCTGTTTTCGGCTCCTCTACAGTGGATCTGATTTCCTTTGCTGCTTTCGGCTGTCTGTCTCTAGCTTGCAGTATCTATTTCTTGCGGCCAAAAGCAGTCTCGAGAAGAACTAATCCTTGCGGCTAAAAGATGAAAACCTTGCTCTCAAGTTGTGATGTCTCGGCTGCTAGTACTCTCTACTATCGGCAGTTTCTTTTTTTTATTGTGTTGATTTCAGTTTGCTTTTTCTTTTGTACTGCCGAAAACTGCTGCTACCTTCTCTGATTATTTTCTTTTTCTGTCTTTTTCAGTTTTAACTGCCGACACTATTCAGTCATCATGCTGTATTCAGTATACAGAGATCTTTTATGTTTTTGCCAGCTGCTCTCTGCATGCCTTCTTTTATTTCTTTCTTTTTCTGTTTTATTTTGAGTTGTGTATCATCAGATTTCTGTAGTTTCTTGTCAGTGTTTGTTTCTTCAAAGAAGTTCTTGGTAAGTTTTCTTTGTAGTCTCCAAGTTTTTGCTCTCGGCAAACATCTTTTATTTTTGTTTCTTTTTCATTTCCAGTAAGGCTCTCAACCTTGCTTCTTCTACCAAGCTCATCTTAGCTCCTATTTGCCAAATTTTTTGTTGGTCTGTTCTTATCTCTTCCAGCGAGCAAATATTTTCTAACTTCATAGCTATCATAGCTATCGGAGGAGAAAAAGAATTGCGAGTGGATTTTTAGGGGCGATTTTTAAACGGCACCATTCACCCCCCCCGTCTGTTGCCATTTTCGATGCAACAATTGGTATTAGAGCTGATTTGCTCTTGGGTGAAGGTCGGAGGGGCTTCACCTTGCTCCGAGGGTGATGCGGCCGAAAGGAATTGGCTTGGCTTCACTCCAATCGGCGGTGGAGCATGGGCCCGGAGTTGGGGAAGAAAACAGCTCACCGGCGTTTGGGGAGCTTTGAGTTCAATTGTTTTCGGTCAAGGGCTGAGGTGAGCGTGGCGAATTGAATGGTTGGTTGTGCGGGTTTTATAGCCAAGCGAGCGCAGCTAGCCACGACGAGGTGTCGTGCGCGCACGTCGGGCAGCGATGTTAGGCGGCGGCGTCAGCGGCGGTTGCTAGGCAGCGGGATTCGGGGAAGCTCCCGCATGTCGGCCGTGCCGCTCGGCTTTAGCCGGGTCGCACGGCTTTTGACCTGCGATGAGCGGGGGGAAATGAGCCAGCGCACGGGGAAAAACAGGGAGAGGGAGAAGAAGGAGGGCGCTGACGGCTCGGGCCCGCTGGCCAGAGGGATGCGCACGGGGTGGAGACGAGGTCCACATGGCAGCGGCAGGGCGAGGGAGCGGGCTGGCGCACGCATGCAGGAGCTGGGCCGTGCGGGGTGGAAACGGGGAGAGGTGGGGCTGGGCCGGAGTGATGGCCGACCTGGCTTCATCTTTTCCCCCTTTTCTTTTTATTTTCCTTTTGTTTTGAGATATTCATTTGAGTGTGTGTGTGTGTGTATATATATATATATATATAATACAAGTTTTATTTGTTCTTTTTCTTGCTCTCCTAGATTTCTGTATTTATTATTTGTAATACTGATTTCATAGGTGCCAATTTCTTATTATGTATGGATATATGTATATATCCATAAATGTTGACATTTTTAATTTGTTTGCTTACTTGCTATTAATAACATTACTTTCTAAAATGAGATTTTATGTTTGAACCCAATTCTCTCCCTGTTTTTTTTGGATCATCTTTTCAGATTCTTATTTAAAATTTTAATTCACTATTGTTTAAGCATGTTTGTTTTCTTCTTGACCCTTTTAGTTTTTTTGGAACTTCAACCAAATTTTCAGAAAAATGCCATAAACTCCAAATTCTAATATAAACATACTGCAAAATAATTCAAAAGCTCCACATTTTTAGATTTACATTTTTCAGAGTGTTACAAACCTACCCCCCTTAAAAAGAATCTCGACCCCGAGATTCAGCGTAGCTAGTGAACAAGTCGGGGTAATCTCTGCGTAGTTGATCTTCGCGTTCCCAAGTGGCTTCTTTCTTTGAATGATGACTCCATTGCACTCTGCATATGCGAATGGTTTGATTTCTTGTCTTCTTCTCTATGGTGTCCAAAATCTTGACCGGGCGCTCCTTGTAGGTCAGATCACTTTCAAGCTCGATTGCTTCCAACGGAGCTTGGTCTTCTGGTACGCGCAGACACTTCTTGAGTTGTGATACATGGAAGACATCGTGCACATCAGATAGGTTTGAGGGCAACTCCAACTGGTATGCAACTTTCCCTTTCTTGGCCATGATTGGAAATGGTCCAACATATCGTGGGGTAAGCTTTCCCTTGACTTTAAATCGCTTAACTCCTCGCAAAGGTGATACCTTCAGGTAGACATAATCTCCTATCTCAAAACTTAGCGGTCTTCTCCTCTTGTCTGCATACTTTTCTGCCTGGACTGGGCTGCTAGCAATCGATCTCTAATCAGGCGAACCTTTTCTTTGGCTTGTTTTAAAGTGTCTGGCCCAAAAATGTAGTTCTCCCCTACCTCTGACCAGTGTAGAGGGGTTCAACATTTTCTTCCATACAAGGCTTCAAAAGGTGACATCTGGAGGCTAGCTTGATAGCTGTTGTTGTAGGCGAACTCGGCGTATGGTAGGCATCGATCCCAATCTTTTGAGAAATCCAGCGCACAAGCCCTAAGCATGTCTTCTAATATCTGATTCACCCTTTCTGTTTGACCATCTGTCTGAGGGTGGTAGGCGGTGCTGAAATCCAAGTGAGTACCGAGGGCTTCATGCAGGCTAGCCCAGAAATGCAAGGTAAACTGGGAACCTCGATTTGAGACTATCCGCTTCAATACACCGTGCAAGCACACGATGCGTGACATTTATAATTCCGCCAATTTATCTCCATTGTAGGTTGTCTTGACTGGAATAAAGTGTGCAACCTTAGTCAACCTGTCAATTACGACCCACACGGAGTCATATCCTGATTTGGTTTGTGGAAGTCCTGTGATAAAGTCCATCCCAAGTTCTTCCCACTTCCACTGAGGTACTTGCAATGGCTGTAGCAAACTTGCTGGCCTCTGGTGTTCAACCTTTACTCTCTGACATACATCACAACATGCCACATATTCTGCTATGTCCCTCTTCATTCGTGGCCACCAATAACACTACTTCAAATCCTGATACATCTTGGTACTTCCAGGATGGAGAGAATACGCAGAGGTATGAGCCTCCTTGAGTATCAGGTCTTTAAGGTCCTTCTGATGAGGCACAAAAATACGAGTCCCATATATCAACACTCCTTGTTGATCCATCCTCATCTTAGGAACCTTTCCTTCTTCCATCAGCCTCTTCATCCTCTTAGCGGTTGAATCTTCCTTTTGTGTTGTTATGATCCACTTTTCTATACTTGGCTGTATTTCCATTGCGGCTAAGGTGCCTTCCTCTACTATTTCCAAATTCAAGGCTTCTAACTCTTTGTAGAGCGCAGGTTGATGTTCTTGAACCATGAGGTTATTGCAATATGCCTTATGGCTTAAAGCATCTGCTACCACATTAGCTTTTCCTGGGTGGTAGTGGACACTTAAGTCGTAATCCTTAATCAATTCCAGCCATCTTCTCTGCCTCAGGTTAAGGTGGGACTGGGTGAAGAAGTACTTGAGGCTCTTGTGATCAGTATATATGTCACAATGATTACCTATCAGGTAATGCCTCCAAATCTTCAATGTATGCACCACTGATGCTAATTCCAGGTCGTGGGTGGGGTAGTTAGCTTCATGAGGGCATAGCTGTCTAGATGCATATGCCACAACCCTGCCTCCCTGCATTAGTACGCATCCAAGCCCTTGATGTGAGGCATCACAATACACCTCAAAATCTTTGCGTACATCTGGCAGGACTAACACAGGAGTGGTAGTCAATCTCTTCTTCAGCTCTTGAAAACTTTCCTCACAGGCCTTGGTCCATTCAAACTTCTTCTCCTTCTTGAGTAATTGAGTCATTGGCCTGGCAATTCGGGAAAATCCCTCTATGAATCTCCTGTAGTACTTAGCCAATCGAAGAAAACTCCTCACTTCAGTGACGGAAGTGGGCTGCTTCCATTCCATTACTGCTGCTATTTTGGCGGGGTCAACAGATATTCCTTTTGCTGACACTATATGCCCGAAGAAGCTGATATCACATAGCCAAAATTCACACTTGCTATACGTGGCATATAGCTTATGCTCCTTTAGGTTCTCCAATACGAGGCGTAAATTTTCAGCATGCTCTTCTGCATTCTTGGAGTAAAATGGATGTCATCAATGGACACTACTACAAACTTGTCCAGATATTCCATAAATACCTTATTCATGAGATTCATGAAGTAGGCTGGGGCATTGGTTAGACCAAGAGACATGACCGTAAACTCATACAGCCCATATCTAGTGGTAAAAGCTGTCTTGGGTATATTCTCAGCTTTAATTTTTAGCTGGTGATAGCCTGACCTCAGATCTATCTTGGAAAATACTGTGGCTCCACCAAGTTGATCAAACAAATCATCAATTCTAGGAAGGGGGTACTTATTTTTGATGGTCATCTCATTCAGGGCTCAGTAATCAACACACATCCTAGCAGTGCCATCCTTCTTCTTTACGAACAATACTGGAGATCCCTAAGGTGAGGAACTAGGCCTGATGAATCCTTTTTCCTGCAATTCCTGAAGTTGTTTCTTCAATTCTTCCAACTCTTCTACTGTCATCCTATAAGGCCTCTTGGAAACTGGAGCAGCTCCTGGCTTCAAGTTGATAACAAACTCCAGGTCTCTATCTGGGGGCATACCTGGCAGTTCTTTAGGAAACACTTCGGGGTAGTCCTGCACTACTAACATTCCCTCTAGGGGTATGTCCTCACAATAATATATTGCACGTCCCCACCGATATGGTCGGTCCACTTTTACATTTATGGTCATTCCGGGACACTTGGTTAGTTTCGCTATCCTAGTGGCACACTCTATGACTCTCTGATATCTAGCTAACCAATCCATTCCTAATATGACATCTAGGGTCTGGGAGCTTAGTATTATCAGGTCTGCTAGAAAATCACATCTTTCCATGGTAACGGTCACCCCCAGGCATACTAAGGTAGCAGTGATTATACCAGCTGGTGAGTTAAGCACCAATGGTTTCATTAGAGTATAGACAGGTAACCCCAATTTATCAGCATACCCCTTGGATATAAATGAATGTGAAGCTCCTGAATCAAAAAGTACTTGTGCTGGTATGGACTTGACAGAGAACGTACCCATAAGAACTCCCACGGCCTCCTATGCTTCCTCAGCTGTGATATGATTAACTCGGCCGCGGTTTAGTGCTGAAGTATTCTTGCTGGCTTGCGAGGCCTGCTGCCCCTTGTTGGGTACTGAAGCTTGGCTGCGGGTGGAAGTACTCTGCTTGTGTGGGCACCGGCTGGCAAAATGTCCCTTCTCCCCACAGTTGTAGCAATTGATATTGGCTGCAGGATTTGAGCTAGTGTACTGACCACCTGTGCGTAGAACTTGAGAAGAACTTCCACTTGGTCGGGATGTTGAAGTCAGAGTCTTGGACTGATTAGGCCTTGAGAATAAGGGTGAGTTATTGAAGAGTCTCTGGACAAATCTTCCCGGTGGTCGCTGTACCGATAGCTTACGCTTGCGGCTGGCTTCTAAACTCTTCTTCTCATTCTCCAGAATTAAGGCTTTGTTCACCAGCTGATGAAAACTGGTGAAGTCTTGAATTATCAATTGCACCCTTAATTCTTCGCTCATCCCTTCGAAGAATCTATCAATCTTCTCCTCTTCATCCGCTACATCCTTTGGGGCATAGCGGGCCAGTTGTGTAAACTTGGTAAGGTATTCATTTATTGACATATTCCCCTGCTTGAGGGTGCGAAATTCATTCTTTTTCATTCTCATTACTCCTGTTGGGACAAAATTAGCTTTGAAAGCTGTTTTGAATTCTGACCAGGGAATGGCTTCCGTGTCATTTCCTGTAGTGGCATCTTCTTGGCCTCTGGTGGCCAGATAATTCTCCCACCATGCCGCCGCAGCTCCTTGAAGCTGGTGCACGGCAAATACTACTTTATCTTCATCTGCACATTTAACCAAGCGCAGCTTCATTTCCGTGTCCCGAAGCCAATCTTCGGCTTCGAGTGGCTCGTCTGCAGATGAAAAGGTAAGTGGTCGTGTTCTTTGAAAAAGGTAAGTGGCCGTGTTCTTTGAAAGTCAGCCAAATCTGCTCTATGCCCACTAGAGCTTCCTTGCTGTCCAGCATAAATGGCCTGCAACAGCTGAGTCTGCTGTGCCATGACTTGAGCCATAGTGGGGTTGATTGGAGGGGACGGAAGGTTATCGTCTTGATTCTGGTTCTTGCCTTGCCTTTCAGGGCTCCTTGGGTTGAGTCTACCTCGGTTTGGTTGAGGTTAGCATTGGCCTGAGCCCTTGTGATCCTTTGACTGGCCATCTGCAATTAGAGCTTCGCAATTTAGTACTAATGCTAGGCATATAAAAAGGACGGTACCAACCCATGTCAAAGAAGAAAACGGTAAGACAAATGACAAAGCAACTTTCAACATAAGGCCTTTGTCTGACTGTACATTAAACACACGAACATCCACATAGCCGGCTTTTAGGCTGGACTTTACGGTTACACAATATATTTTAAAGTTCAACATGACGATAGCTACAGTACTAAAGGACTAATACATCATACTACGGGTACAGGAACTAGTACTTGCACCACACATGGCAAGTACGGCTCTACTCTACCTACTCCTCCATAAAGCTCATACCGGGACAGGAAGGGCTGTAATTCGGCGACTGTGAACAAGACCGACTGCCATTGAACTCCGATGGATCAGAGTCATAGTAGGAACGTGATCTGCTGCAGCTGCGGCGTGGCCCTCCCCGTCGAAGAGCAGACTGAGGTCCTGGGGGCCGCACGCTCATGCGTGCGGTGTGTCTCATCCGGGATCCTCCTGATCCTAACTGGGTTAGTGATGGTGCTGTAACTGGTGTGGTGGCCTGCTGGTGCTGGGCGTGGGCGGCTGCTGCCTCTGCCTTGGCCTCTGCCAAAGCCTTCTCGCACTGGGCAAGCTGCTCTCGAAGTGTCGCCACCTCAGTGTGTCTGGAGACTAGGTGCTGCCAGAGGGCGGTGATCTCCTCCAGGGCGTCAGTGTGAGCCACCCCCATAGCTCTGGTGAGGTCGACCTGATGTGTGAGCATAGGGTCGTCCTCGGTGGTCAGCGTGTAGGTCGCGTTATATCGTGCTCCTTCCCGGCGCATTGGATGATAGCTATACGGGGTGCGCCGCAGAGTGGTCTTGTATATGTCGCAAAGCCGCGCGGCGGCTAAGCGTGCTGCGTCCTAAAGGGCCACTGCCCGAGTGCTCCTCAGGTGGTCCATCCTAAAGAAATGGGGCAGCTCTTGCTTACTCTTAGCATGAATAAACACTTCTATCAACCAGGATTCCACTCCTCCATCGACAATCTTTAGGCCACGGTATATGGGCTGCTCTTTGTAGCCCATATAGTGCAGGAGCTTTGCGTAGAATGCTAGCAAACTCTCCTTCATAAACACCATGTGCCAGGAAATCCCAATTAGCCTCATCTGCTACGCCTGCCATCTGTAGATTAAAATACCAGTGTTAGTAATTTTTCAAAATACTAATGAAAGGTAGAGTAGAATACATCTAAGAAGGATACGAAAGGAAGTATTATGCTATATTTTCAAATTCATTTTTATAAGTTCTTCAAATATTGGGATCCTATACCCATCCTAGTACTGTTCTAAGGCTTTTACCCTACAGTCGTATGCTCTGATACCAGCTCTGTCAGACCCGAATTTTTCAATCCAGAATCTATTGTGTTTACTACACTATTCCTGGATCAGTAGATAGTGCACACAGGTACATTGCTGTTTCACATCATACATCGCATGACCATTAATAATATTACAAAATTTAAAATATACCACATCGGGTGAGAGTTTACAAAAGGAGCCACTTGGGCCAAATGTTCAGTAGAAACGGAGGCAAAAGTAAGACCACACCACAGGCAAGCGACTGGGGTAATGTGTGCATTATATATTACCCAGACTTAGATAATATACGCGCGCACACCGCTGTAGGTCAAACTTGTCTATGATCTGAAAGCGTAAACTACGCCCTAATTTCCTTCGTTGCTTCTTCCTTCAGTAACAGGGACGTCCTCATGAACATAGTGATCTTGAATACATGTTTCTGTTTGGGTAGGCGAGTGTGAGCATAAATCCACCGTGCTCAGCGAGTCAACACACAGAATGCAATAATTAACATGCTCAGCTTATCAAAGGAAGGCTTGGGCTTATTTTATTTTGCGTAGAGTGATTTTGAATACAATTACTTAAAAACCCCTAAGACCTAGCAATTTTAAACTCCTAACTTAAATTTGTGAAGTAAGACTAACTTAGAGTTGACACAGATTCCATCCACCGTTACATGGCATCTGCACCATATAGCATCTTTCAACGTTATAGCCGCTTAACTTACCACTGAGACAACACCCAGGACAATTCAAACCAGGACCATCTGTAGTCCTTACACTTTTTCATTATCACCCAAAAAGATTTTTGAAATAGAACTATATCTAGTTAAGTCCCCATGTCTGCCCTTGATCGTGGGCATGGCTATTTGAATAGTTTTGACTCTGCAGAGTTTGTACACTTTCACCACAAGAGATATCCAACTCATTGCCCCACATGATTCCTTTGTCATGTGGTTGAGCAGGCCATCACAGTGACTGTTCAGAATATCTAGCTCCTTTTGTCATCCCACTCTATGGGCTGCTCCCACTTGCGATGGGTCCCATACGTTGCACGGGATGTTTCCCACAGTTACTAACGCAGCCGGGCTCCACTCCCCGCAACGCTTAGAACAGTTGGGAAACTTCACCCTCCACTTGGTGTCCCTTTAGGCCTCCTTGCCCTTGCATTAACCACACCTAACCACTACCGGTGAGATGAGTCTGGGAGTTTCGATAATGCTACTTAGCCAAGTTGTATTTTACAGACTTGAGGTTGCACTGTTTTACACGGGATAACATGACAAGATTCGGTCCTTAGGACTACCTGGATGGTTCTACCACATTTCACATTTTGTGCGTCCACTGCACCTCATACCAGCCCCCAAACCATCCACCCAGGTATTAAAGCAATATTGAGGTTTTCAAGAACGTAAAATAACATATCCACATACTCCAATCTTTCCCAACAAGAATGCCCAAATCATTTCATAATTGCAAGTGATGATTTTGGAGTATTTATGTACCCCCGATTATCTAGCCATACTAAGCAACGCAATATTTATATGGACTTATTTGCAAAAGATACACCATTATAATTTTGCTAGGGCGACAAGGTTCATATGTCCAACATTTCAACGGAGTATTACTAACAAGCATAATATTTGGTGTATAGCTAACATCTTTAAAAGTGAATGTAACATACCACATAAAATAGCAACATGCATGTGGATAATTTAAAAGAAATTAAATTTGTGTAAACATGGGTTTAACATGGTCAAAGTGTTAACTTGCCTTGGTCACAGTGGTTTGGTTCTTGGTTGTCTTGAGCTTCTAGGGTTGCTGCCTCGGCCTCTTCCTCTTGAGCTTCGTACGCTATTTATCGTGCGCAAAAATTCACATAAAAAGAAAAAGCAGCAAATCAACAAAATGTTACCAGAAATTCAAATGAACTCTAAAAATTATGGTTTCAGTTCCATTGGATATATTTTGAATTTAGATGAATTTAGAAATTTGTTTCATTCAATTTGGAGTTAAAATGTATAACTTATGTTCATTTAAAGTCCTCAGTTTGATTTAATCCCAAAATTATCAAAACCCTGACAGGTGGGGCCCTCATGTCAGTGAGACCCGTTACACATGGTCTCTGACAAGTGGGACCCTCTGTCAGTGGCCATATGTGCTGTCGGCCACTGACGGGTGGGACCCTTCGGGTTCTAGACCCACATGTCAGTGGTCAGCACTGACATATGGGACCCAGGTGTTAGCAACCTCACAGACTGGCAGCCGCTAACGAGTGGGGCCCGGCTGTCAGTCCGCAAATTAAAAGAAATGACTCAACCTCAACGCTGCGGAGCCGGGGGCTCGAACGCGCGCTGCCGAGGGAATCAGGGGGAAAGAAGAGATAACGCGGCTAGCCATCTTGTCATTCGGGTGTTGCTTACCCATATAGGGTAAGTATACCTTTTATGCTATCTCCTGGAGGGGCTGGTCAGAGGAAGTCGAGGGCGGCTGCGAGGCTGCGGTGCCGACTGCGAGTGGTGGTCGGGGAAGCGTGAAAATGCGTCCCCGGGGCAAAGGGGATGTTGGCGGTGGGGTCGGCGGAGGCTGAGGGGCACGGTGGCAGGCCGGCGGCGTGCGGTGGCGGCGATTCGAGAGGAAGCTCCGGTGACGGTGAGGTACGAGCGGCGAGAGCCTTGGGTGAAGGTCGGAGGGGCTTCACCTTGCTCCGAGGGTGATGCGGCCGAAAGGAATCGGCTTGGCTTCACTCCAATCGGCGGGGGAGCGCGGGGCCGGAGTTGGTGAAGAAAACGGCTCACTGGCATTTGGGGAGCTTTGAGTTCAATTGTTTTTGGTGAAGGGCTGAGATGAGCGTGGAGAATTGAATGGTTGGTTGTGCGGGTTTTATAGCCGAGCGAGCGTAGCTAGCCACGGCGAGGTGTCGTGCGCGCACGTCGGGCTGTCGGGCGGCGATGTCAGGCGGCGGTGTCAGCGGCGACAGCGGGCGGCGGTTGCTAGGCAACGGGATTCGGGGAAGTTCCGCACGTCAGGTGTGCTGCTCGGTTTTAGCCGGGTCGCACGGCTTTTGACCGGCGATGAGCGGAGGGAAATGAGCTAGCGCGCGGGGAAAAACAGGGAGAGGGAGAAGGAGGGCGCTGACGGCTCGGGCCCGCTGACCAGAGGGATGCGCGCGGGGTGGAGACGGGGTCCACATGGTAGCAGCAGGGCGAGGGAGCGGGCTGGCGCGCGTGTGCAGGAGCTGGGCCGTGCGGGGTGGAAACGGGGAGAGGTGGGGCTGGGCCTGGGTGATGGCCGGCCTGGCTTCATCTTTTCCCCCCTTTTCTTTTTATTTTCCTTTTGTTTTGAGATATGCATTTGAGTGTGTATTTATATATATATATATATATATATATATAAAATACAAGTTTTATTTGTTCTTTCTGTTGCTCTCCAAGATTTCTGTATTTATTATTTTTAATACTGATTTCATAGGTGCAAATTTCTTATTATGTATGGATATATGTATATATCCATAAATGTTGACATTTTTAATTTGTTTGCTTACTTGCTATTAATACCATTACTTTATAAAATGAGATTTTGTGTTTAAACCCAATTCTCTCCCTATCTTTTGTGGATCATCTTTTAAGATTCTTATTTAAATTTTTAATTCTGTATTGTTTAAACATGTTTGTTTTCTTCTTGACCCTTTTAGTTTTTTTTGGAACTTCAACCAAATTTTTAGAAAAATGCCATAAACTCCAAATTCAAATATAAACATACTGCAAAATAATTCAAAAGCTCCACTACATGACGGTAGTACTATAATTTATTATTTTTAGGGATTTCAATTGCAATGATCATCTTGGTGGGTAGAGGCTATAAATACCTCCTACCAACAAGTGCATTTTCTACAACTCATTTGCTCCAATTTTACATTTTGTGACAGTTAAGAGCATTCAAGTGCATTGCATCATTAGTTGATCTTTATGGCACTTGAAAACCTTTAAGCAAGCGCTATGACTTATTACTCTTGGTGGTTGCCGACACCTAGATAGCTTGGAGGAAGTTGTGCTGTGATCTCTTCAAAGAAGCTTGTGAAAAGACTTAACTGATGAGGACATCTCTACTACGCATTCATCTTCCACTCCAAGGGTGTATAATAAAGCTAATGATGAGGCTCCAACAAGTCCTATGACAAGAGTAAGAGCTAAGATGCTACAACAACAGGAGCTTTTGTTTCTTAAAGAATTCATTATTGCTTTAGATGAGAATGGTATACTACCTAATGCAAATACACTGTGCGCACTTAGATTTGAAGCAATGGAAGAAGAAGGACAGAAGGACCCACGGGCTAGCCCAAATGAGAAAAAGAGCCATGTGACCACAAGGGAGGAGGCCCATGCAGTCATATATCAAAAGGAGGGAAGCTCCACACAACCAAGACTTGAAAAAGAGGCCCATGCACCAATTCAGGAGTTTGTGGGCCTGCGTGCCAATAGTGGGCTGAGATTACTTAATTCAGCCATGTAATTAGTTAGTGTTCAATTCTGAATTGTTTTAGGATTCGTAAACCAGGTTGAACTCGGCCTTACGCCCAAATGCATGCGTGCGGAGGTTAGGGTTGGCTTTAAGTAGCCGCCACCCGTTATTGTTCTTTAGACCACTTTTGATAATAGAATACTCTTGTTCTTTTTGTTAGCCGAACCAACTTGAGGAAGAATTGGGAATTTGTCAAAATCAAGATCATTCAACCTTTCCACTGGGAATTGGGAGTGTGATAGAACTTCATCTTGTGGTCGTGAAGTTCAGCGCGTGTGGTTGGGCGAATTATAGAGTGCTAACTCTTGCATTTGCAACAGGAGATCACTACGGTTCATCGAATCCTCGTGAGTATCTTCATCCTACGTCGAGAAGATCGGGCGACCCCATATCACTAACACCATTTTTGAGTGGTGTGGTGCTCGCCATCTCTAGAGTAGAAAAAGAGAAACCTTAGTGGATTTGAGGTATTTGAGGCTTAATTCGTAAAGTTAGTCCAATCCATTTGGGTTTACCTCAACGTGGACTGGTGAAGATCGGTAAGTCTTCGATACCATTGGAAACATCGCATGTCTCCATTATGGTTTATTTCTTTGCCTTTACTTTTCGCATTTACATTTCTAACACTTTATTAAATTGAATTGTGTAGCTAGAAGTGTGTCTAGTATTGGCATTGCTTGTAGTGCCTTAGTTCGTACTTGCTAAAAATTATGATTTAGCCAAAACAATTTAAAAACCTCCTATTCACCCCCTCTAGTTGGTTATCTTTGATCCTACACCAAGGCTTAGGATGTGTGGGTAGTCGCGAAGGGGATTTCTAGGGGTGTAGGACTCCCTGATTTCAAGCGGTAGATCGGGGCTTGGGGGGTCAGAGTCCATGGGACCATAGATGTGCATTCTTCTAGGTAAGGGTTACGACCTCAGAACAAACTATGTACATGTTGTTCCCTACCACACCTTGAGCTACTCGCCCTGTCTGCTATGTTGTTGTTGGATGAGTGTGTTTGAGATACATAGGTTCTTTGTGTGGAACAATTTATAGTCCCTCTCGGATGTGGCGATGGACTTCAGGCATGTAGGCTGTGTAGGGTGGTGTAGTCATTTCGGTCCGAAAAGCTGTTGGTAGCGTGCTGTCACCACAGTCTGAAAAGTGTTGGCTGGAGTGTTGACACTACTACATGTGTTCACCATCTGAAGCAACTAGTGCTTAGGAAAAAAAGATGGAAAAGTAGAGATGAGGAAACAGGGGGAAAAAGCAATAACTCTCGAGACAACTACTAAGGAAATAAACACACCAACTGGAAAAAGCTTTACTTGAAATCAAAATAGTTTTTATGGATAGCTGTACTAAATGTGCGCAAAGACTTGGCACAAACCATGCACTCCTCAAGGTCCTCCTCAAGCTCATCCTTGCTGAACCATCTATAGAAATTGCAAAGAAAAGAGGATCTAATTACCATTCCAAAAAGGAGAACAAAGAGCATGATAAGAATGAATGCCATGATGAAGTTAAGGTTAGAAAGACGAAAAAAGATGAGGATATCATATTATTAAATTTTATTTTATAAATTTTTTTGAAGCTTTTCTAATAATGACCATTCTAACTATGTCATGTCCTATAGTCAAATTGGCTCTAATACCATCCCAATTGGGACTGAATTTGAGAATCAAAGCCAGCGCACACAATTGAAAAGTGATGAGTACATAATTAAACGATGCTTTATTACAATAATAAAGAGTACTGACCTTATAGCCACTTATTACAACTGAGATTATAAGATCTTTCAAACTTATAAAACATAGTGGAAGTAAAAGAAATAAACTCCAAAGATGGCTCACCAATATGCCGCAAAGTAATTGACTAGGAAAATGCAATCTAGTACTGTAGACATCCTTCATCAATGTCACACACGAAGTAGTCATAGACTCCTCGTTCATCTTCATAATCCTCTTAGATGATTTTGTAGATTGCAAGATGAATACATAAAGTACCCTACAAGTCTTGAGAAAATGCAGTTATTTAGATGCCATGCTTAACAAAAATAGGTTTATTATGGTTCTTTTGCACAAAGTAATATTTCACAAACTTTTGTATTTACAAAGCACTAATTTGACAAATTAAATATAATAATTGAAACTAGATAATTTCTAGTGAAGGTTCTAGTGACCAACTGTTGAGACCCGAATACGCAAATCGGACTCTCCTGTGTATTCTGCACTAGTCCAGGATCACATTAGTGCACACAATGTAAACAAAGATGTAATATCAACCACATCACGATTTACTAAGAAAAGATCCAAATTTAATTAATAATTATAAAAGTACGACCTTATGGCCAAGCTTACAAATAATAGCCTGAAAGGCTTAAAGAAAATAGCAGTGGAAAACAAAAATAAGCGCGATAGCCATTCGACATGCCCACAGACAATCAACTGGGAAGCGAAGTCCTAATCCGCGAAGTCGTCAAAGTATCCTCCTTCAAGTAACTCCTGCTGATCTGGTCCTTCTTCCTCAACTGAGCAAATATGGATGAAGCCGTGAATACATAAAGTACTCAACAAGTCGTTTGTAACAAAAATGCAATATAGTATGCAAGGCTTACCAATGGATGGCTGAAAGGTTAATTTTGCATAAAGCAACAATTTAAAGTAAACACAATAAATAGATTGAAAAGCAAGCTTTAGAAATGATAACCATTAAGTAACCAAAGGAATTGAAACCAACCACGAGTGAACTGACCATTCACCCCAATGAATCACCCATGAACCAAGATTCATGTAATGAACCACCAGTGAACTAACCATTCACTCCCCAACTTAACCCAACTAGATTTTTATGAAAACTCTACCCCTCGTGTGAAATCATCGGGCATTGTCCATGACTGAGGACATGGCTATTCGAATAGTTTTACACTCTACAGATGTTGCACAACTGTACCCACACGATGTGATAATTTTCACATTAAAGAAAATCACATCAAGGCTTTTACAGTGCTCCATCTCAACCTGATCCCACTCGCTAAGGTTTTGCCGTCGAGTAGGCTGACCACCTAGTCGATAATTGCCCCCCTTGCGCCACTACAACATCAATAGCGAAACCAAAGTTGAGACTTCACAAATTATTATGCCAGGTCTATCCCAAACTAGACATGTGGTTTGCACAGTAAAGCTCAAATCAATGGCGCACAAAGTTAAGTTCTTAGATATACCCAGTCGAAGCATCCACATCCCTTGTGCAAACTGCACCCCCTTTACTGCACGATCATTCGCCTGAGTGAAAACCAATTCTGTATAACCAGTACCAATGACACTACCCATGTCATGGCAATCAAATTTTTATAACTATGGCTGACCACCACGTTCTAGTATATCATTAAGTCAAGATTAATTAATAGACCACATGTGATGACAGACCCAACGTACTACAAGCATGGCTAAGCAATTCTAAACGTACCACCGATGTGACAACTAGTATTGCATCACTAGATAATTACCCATCCTATGGTGACAATGGAATTATGGTATTCAAATTATCAAGGATGAATTAATCAATTTGGACAATAACTACCAATACAAGGGTTTATAATAAAATAGTGATGCATGATAATTTAAAACAAAATAATACATAATAGATTTAAAAGCTAGGTTCAACATGATCAAAGGACATGACTTGCCTTCTCCATGCTCAGTCGATGGCTCTTGATCCTTGAATCCGGCTTCAGCTCCTTCGAAAGCGTGATCTAACGAGAGAGAAAGCGAAATGAAACACACAATAAATTTAAATAAAATTCACATGAACTCCAAAAACTCCAAAACCAGAACCAAAAGACAGAGCTCAATTTTAGATGAATTTAGGAAAAAGAATCGGGTCAATCGGAGTTCGGACGAGGAAGAACAGGCTCTCGAAAAATCTAATCTAAAGAAAAAGGCTAAAAATCGGAAAAGTTACTGTGCTACGGCTCGGTGCACGGGATAGCTAGTCTGCGGTAGACTCGGCTCATGGAATAGTGCGTGGCCGACTAGGCTTGCTGACGCGGCTGCTGATTGGGCTCTAGGGCTGACTTGGCATCCACGTGGCCGCTGACTGGGCTCGACTGGCTCACACGTCTACGGCACAGAGCGACCGACAGCTGGGACCCACACGCCATTGGCAAGGTGCACGGTGGGCAGGGTTCACGGGAAGACAAAGTGGCGTGAGCGCATGCATGCGGGGTGCAGCTGGCGGCGCGCGGCGCGAAGCGATGGCACAGGAACAGAGGCGATGCGCGGACCGAGGCGAACGGTGGTGGATGCGACTGGGCGGTGACGACGGCGCGGGTCATCGGCAACTAACCAGCGGGAAGCTCAGGCTGCAAGGTTTTGTCGGCAGAGATCGAGACGGCGGTGGGGTTGACCGAACGGGAACTCACTGACGGCGAACAGCAGCGGAGAACAGCGAAGACAACGACGAGGTGCGGCTTGCCGGAGATGGAGAAAAAGGCTCAGCGACGGCAAAACCGGCGACGGCGAGCGGCTAGCAGTGGCGAGGTCGGCGGCTATGGGACGACGAAAGACTACGGGGTCAGCCCCCTTTTATACCCGGACGCCAAGGTGTCGGGGTCAGGCATGGTGGCGAGTCTGGGACGGAGACAGCGGCGGTGTTCGGCTTAAGCATGAAAACCGAGGACGCGCTGGAGACGAAGATCGACTGGGAGACGACGACGCGCCGAGCGACACGTGGTCGGTTACGATGCGGGTTGCGGGTGAGGAGGGACCACCGATGGCCGACACGCGTCAGCCATCTCGTGAACGAGCGCGGCGCCGATGGCCGACGCATGGCCAAGGGAGGGGTAGGCCGGGCTGCGGAGCGGCATCGGCCAAGGCAGGTAGACCAGGATTTGGCCCAATAGGCTTTTGAGGCTTTTAAGGGATTTTCTTTTTCCAAAAATTCAAATAAATACTTTTGAGCTCTAGAAAATAGCAAATAAACCCAGAAAAATCTAGAAAAATTCCAGAAAATTCCTTGAGACTCAAGGAACTCAAATAAAATATTTTTTAAGAAATGTTAATGTTTAGTTTAGTCATATTAAATCCTTTTTAATTACTACAAATTCCAATTAAGCTTTAATTAATTCCAAAAAAATTCAAATGGTGAATTTTATTTTAAAAGCTTCAAAAAGGCTCTGAAAATTAGGATGTTACAAACCTCCCCCCTTAAATGAAATCTCAACCTCGAGATTCTGGCTCACTAAGGAATAGGTTTGGAAACTCCGCTCTAAGATCCTTCTCGCGCTCCCAGGTGGCTTCTTCCTCGGAATGATTACTCCTCTGAACTTTGCAAAAACAAACAATCCTGCTTCTAGTCACACGCTCTGCTACTTCCAAGATTTTGACGGGATGCTCCTTATAAGACAAATCCCCCTGAAGATCCACAGCCTCTACTGGCATTGCCTCCTCTAGCACTCGCAAACACTTCTTTAGCTGAGATACATGGAAAACATCATGTATCCCACTTAGGGTCTTAGGTAGCTCCAGCTGATATGCAACTTCTCCATTGCGCTTTAATATCTTGAATGGCCTCACATACCTTGACACAAGCTTTCCCTTCATTTGAAACCTCTTAACACCTTTGAATGGCATAATCTTAAGATACACATAGTTGTTTGGCTCAAAGCTTAAATCTCGACGATGAGTATCGGCATAACTCTTCTGTCTAGCCTGAGTTGTTCTTAACCTTTCTCGAATCAACCGCACTTTCTCCTCCGCTTCCTGGAGACATTCTAGCCCAAAGACTAGATTTTCCCCAGTCTCTTTCCAATTGAGAGGGGTTCTGCACTTCCTGCCATACAGAGCTTCAAACAGTGACATCTGTAAACTGGCCTGGTAATTGTTATTGTAGGAGAACTCTATGAAAGGCAAACAACTGTCCCACTTGGCTCCGTGATCCAATACACAAGCTCTTAACATATCCTCAAGGATTTGATTTACACACTCTGTCTGACCATCAGTTTGAGGATGATACGATGTACTAAAGTTCAAATGAGTACCCATTGCTTCATGGAAACTCCCCCAAAATCGTAAAGTGAACTGCGACCCACGATCCGACACTATTCTCTTAGGTACTTCATGTAGACTCACGATCCTAGACATACATAACTTAGCCATCCTATCACCGACATAGGTGGTTTTGACCAGAATGAAGTGAGCAACCTTCGTCAATCGATCCACAATTACCCAAATTGAATCAAAATCATCCTTTGTCTTGGGTAATCCTGTAATAAAGTCCATTCTCACTTCTTCCCACTTCCACTCAGGAATTTTCAAAGGTTGCAGCAAACCTGCTGGTCTTTGATGTTTAGCCTTCACTCTTTGACACACATCACAAAGTGCTACGTACTCTGCTATCTCGCGCTTCATACTTGGCCACAAGTACTTATCTTTAATATCTTGGTACTGCTTGGATGGATTGAATACAATGACTCATGCGCTTCCTTAAGCAATAACTTCTTCAACTCCTCCTTATTTGGTACACACAAACGTGTCATGTACCACAGGATACCCTAGTCATCATCTACAAAGCGTAATGCTTTGCCTTCCCTTAAACCAGTCTTGACTCACTGAATATTTTCATCCCCCTACTGCGCTTGACGGATCTGACCATCCAAGGTCGGCTGCAAATCCAAAGTAGCTAATGTTCCTTCCTCAACCAACTCCAGACTGAGCTTCTGAAATTCCTCGTGTAGAGATGGTTGGTTTTCCTTGATCATCACTGTATTGCACACACCTTTCTGCTCAAAGCATCTGCTACCACATTGGCTTTTCCTGAGTGATAGTGGATCCCGATGTCATAATCCTTTATCAACTCCAACCATTTTCTTTGCTTGAGATTGAGATCTGCTTGCGTGAAGATGTACTTCAGACTCTTATGATCCGTGTAGATTTTGCATTGATTACCCATTAGATAATGTCGCCATATTTTTAGGGCATGCACTACCACTGCTAATTTCAAATCATTTGTGGGATAATTAATGTGACCGTGGCATGATCTTCCGAAAGGTACTGATAAGTCGATTGTGGAGAACTCGACGTTGATGATCCAAAGGCTCCGAACAAAATAGATCGAACCCCTCGCAATCACTACACTGCTCTGTTGGTTATCAACCGCGCCAAACGCGATTGACCTCACCAAGAAGGCTATCTCCTGCAAGCGAATCGAGAACACAAGCAAGAGAGTACAAGATGCAATCTGAAATTGTATTGCGAATAAAGATTAAGTTCACAAGCTGGGGTTCCTCAACCGAACGTGCGGTGAAACTGCTAAGCATTGCAATTTAGCAAGGCTACTCTAATGACTGATGATCCAAAAGGTTCTAATAGATATGCCAACAAAATTTTCAGTTACAGATCCCCTTTGGCTTAACCCTCATCATTATCCTATGTATCTTTAGTTGTTGTTTAGTGCCATTTAAGCCTTAAAGAAAAGACTGTATAATCTTTAATTCAAGTCCTTATTATTATTATTATTATTATTATTATTATTATTATTATTATTATCTTTTATGAAATTTTGGATAATTAACCAAAGTCATCTTTTATTAACACCTATAAAATCACTAATTAGTTTTGGACTAAATAATAAGGACACATCAACTTTTCATATGTGGTAATTACTCAAATATCAACCCTTAAATAATCTTATTTACATCCTAATAAAATTTGTTGGCTTTTCTAATTTATCCACAAGTTATCCTTGATTTTATTAATTAGATTGGACTAGTAAAAACCAAAAATGAAAAGAAGAGGAAACTGGTGTGACCGACGGCACTCGAACCCGCAACTTGGGGGGCTGCTAGTTTCTGTCGCACGGCTGATAGCCAAGTGGGTGAGGAGCCTGGGCTGATAAAGAGGTGCAGGAAAAATAGAAGAATTAGAGGTTGGGCAGGGTCAGAACAGAGGAGATGACTGGCGCTCGGTGATGATGTCGCCGGCGGCGAACGGTGGCGGGGGAAGCTGCGGCAGCCGGCAAAACGGGTCCCCATGATGACGACGAATCCTGTGGAGGGGCTGGCGTGGGCCGGGAAGCTTCAAGGCGGGCCGTCGGCGAGGCTCGGCGGCCGGGGACAGGGGTGAAAGGGAGCGGCGGTGCCGGCGTGGGAAAAGGAAAAATCTACGGTGCGCATGAGCCATAGTGGATACCGGGGAGACTCAACCTGCCGCTTTCTGGGCTGAAGAGTGTCTAGTGCGGGCCGGCACCGTGAGTCCGCGGCGGTGCGGGAGGGTCTACGCCGCCGGCGGGCTGGGGCGGGCCATGGCTGCAATCGGCGGTGGGGATGAGTTGAGGAGGCCACATTGGAGCTCTGGTGCGCAGGAATCGGCCGGGGACAGCCCCGACCGGCCGGTCGCCGGGTGGCCAGAGTTGGGAGAGGAGAGCCACCGGCGGTGCCAAGGGCACGAGAATCACGATTCCTTCGGGGAGGAGGGTCAGCGGAGCAGGGCGGTTCGATTGAGGTCTCGAACGGGGTTTTAAATGCGACGGGGGGTGCTGGCGCCCTGGGGTGGTTGGCCGGGGCATGGCGGCATCGTGTCTTCGGCATGGCTACAGGGCGCGGGCGTGCGGGACGCAGAGCTGACACGGTGCGGGGCATGACGTGCGCGAGGCAGGTGCGGCAGCTGATGGCGACGGAAGCAGGTGGTGCAGTGGTATGGGCGCTGGGGCCAGGATGACGCGCGCAGTCGGAAGATCGAGAAGACAGAGGAGGGAGGAAGGAAGGAACGGGGGAGGGAGGCCGGGCGCAGGGAAAGGAGGAGGGAAGGAGATGGGCCCACGCGCAAGAGAAAGAGGGGGAAAAGGGGAAGGGTAGAAAAAGGCTGGCCGCATGGCTTTGGAAAAATAGAGGGGGGATGCAAAATTTTGGAAAGTAAATTTCTAAAAGTTTGAGTATTGTGTATTCGAAACTCCTTTTTCCTTGAATCCCAACTCTAAAATAGTCTTGAATTTTTAGGCGTATAAATTAGATATAGATATATATATATATATATATATATATATATATATATATATATATACACACACACATATTCATAGATGCGTATATATATATACATATATATATATACATATATATATATATACATATATATACATATATATACATATATACATATATATATACATATATATATATACATATATACATATACATAGTATAAGTAACAGGGGCACCTAGGTGTCTGGACACCTAGTCTCCTTACCTTTGGATTGCTTTTAGATGCGTGCTAGTGTGATTGAGACTTTCCATCCATGATTAAGACTTTCCTTCCATGATTGATTTAGCATGCCTAATATATTACATACCATACATACCATTGCTCTAGCACGTATCTAAAAGCAATCTAACGGCAGGGAGCCTAGGTGTCTGGGCACCTAGGTGTCCCATTTCAGCGTCCCATATACATATATATACATACATACATATATATATATATATACATATATACATATATACATATACATATATATACATATATATATATACATATATATACATATATATATATATACACACACACACATACTTGAGTTGCACTTTAAATCGAACCACTTCCCTTTAATTAATTTTACAAACCATGTTTAGATCCAACAGTTAAATTTTGAATTAAGTCCCTAGGGTTTGAACTCACCCCTCATTGTTTAAATGGTTAGGTCATACTTTACTTTGAGCTTTGTTTGATAGTTGGGTTACCCTAGTATGAATTTGATTATGTTTCTTTTCTTTGATCTTTTAATTAAGGCTTTGTTCCAATTAATTAAATTGAATTTAGGTCTTTCCGGATTTAAACTCACATTTAAATTATTTTGTATCATTTATTGCCATGATTGTTATCTTGGGTACTCGAGAATTAACTCTAGTTATTATTCACTTAGCACAAATCTGGAGAAAATCCAAATAAGATTTTGGCAAAGACTACAAATGCCAATACTATGCAAATAAAAATTTTTAATTCTCCCCAATTTTTGGACATTCAAAATTTAGGATGTTACAGCATCTTGGGCGGCAAATGTAGCACCGGCGTCACGGTTTTATCTCTCATTTTCATCTCCCTCCTCACGATCTTGTCCCACATCGTGATCATACTCGCGTCCATTGTTTGGTGGCCGATTCACCATTCTTTCAAGGCGTGCAGTGAGTGCTGCAATACTCTCATTGATGGAGCACTGCAATGTATCCGTCGTAGCTTGAAGCTTCCTATCGATGTCCTCATTAATGGTAGTGTGTTGTTCATCCAAAAGCGTCATGAGCTCTCCCTTTAAAACACACTCTTACGCATTAGACGACCTGTCATGGTTAGTAGAAAACAAAAGACAATACAAAGGTATTATGCCTATCAACTACCAGGTGGTGGAAAGTGGAATCACACACTCTCAAGCGTCTTACCACACTCTTACAAGTGTTCTTACCAATGCAGCAGGTGGTACAGCCGGTGGCTGGCTCGTGATACCATGTCGAGCGTGGGTACGGTTGCAAGAGGGAACCTATTCTGATCAAGAGTAGGTGGAGCTTGGAAGGCTTCAATATGGTAGCAAGGACCAGCAATAATTAGATCAGTTCAATGCAAGTTGAAAGATTATTCAAAGTACTAGTCAAAGTTGCTAATCCTAGGCTAGTCAAAGCTAGCTAATCGAAGCACGCACACACAATGATCAATGTGACTTGATATAAGCAATGGAAAACCTCACAACAAGTGCTAAAAGAGACGCTAACTGATCTAATCAAACTTATTTGTAGGGCACAAGATTTTTTGCATGACATAGAGCACAAAAGACAACAAAATCGGTATCGGTGCAATGCAAACAGCCCACTAGATTGAGCAAAAACAACAGTTAGTCTCAAACGATGAAAAAGCAAGGTTTTTATATGGCTTATATATACTCGTTTGAAAGGTTTCGATGAGATCTACAACTTTGTAGTTGAAATGAACCCCAAATTCCGAAGGGAAGATTAAACGAATCAGCAATAACAAAAATAAAAAACTTGCGATGCAATTTCAAGGCCAAAGATGGCCGATTTTCGGGTTCTTGGAGGGCAAACATTTTTTTTGAATCAGGCTCATCGTTAGCTTTCCAATGTGTACAAGAACGTCGAAAACGGACACTGTATGCAAAAGTTATGCCCGTTTTATTGAAGGTGTGTCGGAAATGGACTCGAATTCATTTTGGCCTCAAATGAAACTACTATAACATTTGATCCCGTGGCTGAAATTGCTCAAATTTGTTTCTAGAGGCTTTTGGATGTATAGAGAATAGCTCCACCAATTTTTACTATTTTTGGCGAAGGTTTGTTGCACTTTCCAAATTTCGGTAAGGATGGACTCTTTCCTCTTTTTTTCTCTCTTTTTTCCTCTTTTTTTCTCTGTTTTTCTAAACAACCGAAACCAATTCTTAGCAAATAGAATGGCAGCGGAGAGTGTGGTTACAGCAGAAGTTTTGACACGATGATGAAGCTATGCAAAGGAACACGAAGATCAAACTAGACTCTTACTAAAACTAGAAATCAACAACTAGACACGACGATGCAATCAAAAATTCAACAAGCAAAACTGAAAAGAAAAATTGCAATGGCTCAAAAGGGTGTTGGGACAGCAGAAGAACACTACGAACAATTATTTTTTTGTGGGATAATTTTCTAGGGTTTTTAGGACGATGAACAAAAATTAATCTAAAAGGGAAATTGTGATAACCTAACGGGCAACCATTGCTCTAATACAAACTAATGTGACGATGGCCCGATCTTTCGAAAGGTATTGATAAGTCGATTGTGGAGAACTCGACGTTGATGATCCAAAGGCTCCGACCAAAACAGATCGAACCCCTCGCAATCACTACACCACTGCTCCGTTGGTTATCAACCGTGCCAAACGCGATTGACCTTGCCAAGAAGGCTATCTCCTGCAAGCGAATTAAGAACACAAGCAAGAGAGTACAAGATGCAATCTGAAATTGTATTGCGAATAAAGATTAAGTTCACAAGTTGGGGTTCCTCAACCGAACGTGCGGCGAAACTGCTAAGCAGAATAATCTCTTAAGAAAAAACCCAGGAAAACTAAAGGGACGGGAAGCTGCACTTATCTAAGGAAAAGAGTGTGGTACTATTCATGGTTACTGTTCATGTGAATAGTACCCATGAAGCCGACGGCGGCCCAAATAGCCCAAGTGGTGATACAAGGCCCAAGGCCCACTTTGACTCGGACTGGAAAAGTGACGTGACTTGTTTAGCAGTTTCTTGTCGACTCGGATGGAGTTTGGAGGTGAAACCAAATCCATATGAACGTAGACTCCAAGAGCTTTCCAACGAGTACTCACGGACTCTGAGAAGCCTTTTGGATCAAAAGTTATAGCCGTAGTAGACGCTGTTAAAAAGGCCAAATCTGAGTCGAACTTGCGAACAGGACTTGGATTGCGCTTGACGGTTCCACTTCTACACTTAAGCTCGCGTGGTTCTTCCCCATGGTTCCTAAGGACAATTAAATCATCACAAGAATTAATTAGTATGCCATTCTTTGAAACATTTGTATGCAAACTTAGGAACGCATTCACCTAATGGTTAAGTTGGTGTGCTCGCGCTCGAGTCATTGGTCCTTGTTTCATAGTTTCAGTTTGTTGAGTTTGTTGTGGAGTTGGCAAAGTTATATCTAAGGAAAGGATGTCCTCATTAATAATTCTCTTCATGTGGCCTCAATTGGCGTATTGCAAAAGCCACCATTCTTTTATCCTGCATCAATACACATCCCAAACCTTTGCGGGAAGCATCGCAGTAGATCTCAAAATCCTTTTTGATGTCTAGCAAAACCAACACTGGTGCTGTAGTGAGGCACTCCTTCAACTTCTGGAAACTCTTCTTGCACTCTGGCGTCCATTCAAACTTCTTTTCTTTCTTCAACAGCTAGGTAAGCGGCTACGCTACACTAGAAAACCCTTTGATGAAACAGTGGTAATAGCCGGCCATTTCCAGAAAACTTCTGACTTGAGTCACTGATGTTAGTGCCCTCCAATTAAGCATATCCTTCACTTTCCCCTGGTCAACTGCCATCCCTTTTGCGGTCATGACATGGCCCAAGAACGCAACCTCCTCCATCCAAAATTCACACTTGTTGAACATAGCATACAGCTTGTGTTCTTGTAACCTTTGCAACACCATCCTCAAATGCTCTTCATGCTCTTTCTCATCTTTGGAGTAGATCAAAATGTCATCGATGAACACAACGACGAACTTGTCCAGGTAATCCATGAACACCTTGTTCATCAGGTACATAAAGTAGGCTGGGGCATTGGTTAAGCTAAAGGACATAACCATGAACTCGTACAGTCCATAACGAGTTGAGAACGCTGTCTTAAGTATATCTTCCGGACGAATCTTCATTTGATGGTACCCCGATCTCAGATCAATCTTGGAAATAGGTGATGTACCAGGGGCTAGCTCAATCACGAACTCCAATTCTCTGTCTGGTGGCATCCCAGGGAGATCGTCTGGGAAAACATCTGGATACCCTCTGACAACTAGCACTTCCTCTAACACAATCCCTTTACTTTGGCACGCCATCAGCTTCTCTGGCTGCCCCATGCTGGCTTCAAATTTAGTTTACTTCCGTCTGATCTGATCAAGGTGACAGCTCTACTTGGTGCTTCTTAAGCCAATCCATTCCCAAAATTACATCCAACGATTGGATAGCCAATACAACCAGGTCGACAGAGAATTCTACTCCCTAGATGGCTATCTTGACTTCAGGGCAACCTAGGTTTGTACTCAACTCAGAGCCTAGGGATTGAACCAGCAGAACGGAACCAAGAGCAACGGTTTTCAACTGGTGCCTTAGAGCAAAACTTCGAGAAACAAATGAATGCGAGGCTCCAGAATCAAACAAAACTATGGCAGGGACTAAATTTACTTGAAACTTATCAATCATAACATCAGGCACTGCTTGAGCCTCCTCTGTAGTGACATGGTTCACTTGACCATGCACCACAGACTGCGGTCGTCTACTGGGTTGGGTTGATGCTTGAGGTGCTCCACGTCCTGATCCTGATGCAGAGGTCCGATCTGGTGTAGCTCCCAGGTTGAAGCAAACTGGTGTTAAAGCTTGATTCTGCGGGCATTTGTTGGCATAGTGCCCTGGTTCATGACATTTGAAGCAAGTGACTACTGCCGCGGGCTTGGTATTCCTCTGCTGCTGGCTACCCACATGAACTGGCTTGGGCCCAAACAAGAACTAGCGAGGGGATGGTGTAGGGGTTTTGAATCCTGACTGCTGAGGACACGGGTTGGCTGATATGCACTAAAGCGAGCCCTCTGAGCCAAGTGCATCTATGATCCCTGATGCATCATCCTACGTTTACGGGATTCTTCTAACTCACGACGACTTTCCTCGATGAGAATTGCCTTATCCACCATGTTTTGAAAACTGGCATAGTCGTTTCCCACCACTTGAACTTTCAAACCAGGGTTCAATCCTCTCTGGAACCTCTTCTATCGGGCATCATCTATGGCAACATCCTCCGGGGCGTAGCGGGCTAGCTGAGTGAACTTATTGAGGTATTCACTCACTGTCATGTTCTTCTGCTGCAACTCCCGGAATTCCTCCTTCTTCATTTCGATCACCCCATCCAGAATATGGGCGTGTCGAAATGCCGCTATGAACTCAGCCCAGGTGATGCTATCTTGATCCTCATGAGCGGCACAATAGTTTTCCCACCACTCGGCTGCAACTCCTTCTAGCTGGTGGGCTGCATACAACACCTTCTCATGATCAGTACACTGGGCGAGGTTAAGCTTTCTTTCCACTGAACGCATCCAATCGTCGGCCTCCAAGGGCTCGGAAGACTGTGAGTAGGTGGGCGGCCTCGTCCTCATGAACTCTGCAAACCTAAACTGCTGGTGAACTGGTTGGGGCATCTCCATTTCCTGATTCTATCAGTTCATCATTGCGTTCATGTTCTGCATCATGGTGTTCATCTACTGCGTCTGGGCAGCCATGAACTGACTCAAGGTCGGATCTAGACCTGTTGGAGTTGCATGCTGCTCTTGAGTATCTTGATTTCTGTTACTGCCCTTTGGGTCTTGATTCATCTGGCTACGTCCTGCGGAGTTCCGTGTATCAACCATTTCTACTCTGCTCTGAAAAAGAAGTCCACTTTGCTTGAGAACTGACTTCACAAGGCTTAATAGGTAAGAGGGAAAAGCAGAGGTAAGCGGTAAACTCGTCTAAGGGGGATAACTAATGGCAAACTAAACTAAGCAATCACTTAGCCGAAGAGTTAACAAAAGAACCAAATAACTTGCTCCTATAAAAAGGTTTGACATGCTTGCAACATATTGCTTTTGAGGGCAAGACTGCAGCTCATATCACAAGCAATCACAAATAAAAACACCACTTCCTATTCGCTTTTTAGACTACATGAGGATCTAATCTTCTGGCTCCCACTCGGGTCCTGCGAGGTATGGCAAGTGCATTTCTTCCTCTGAATCACTGTAGACCACCCATCCGTTGCAAACTCGCGGTGCATGCTCTTCTGCTGGGATGAAGTGCTGGAAATACTCTCGACTGTCGTTTGACATGCGTTGCCTCTCCCCTGGACTAGGTGGTCACGGCGAAGGCAGGGGTGTCGGCGTCCGCGGTAGATATTCCTCTGGTCCACACTGCTCCTTGAACTTCCGAATGAGCTTGACCATGCTGATCTTGTACAATTTGTAGAGGCCTTGCGTGCGGCTCCCCTGAGCTGACCATTCCCCCACAAGCACCCGTGCTCATGAAGCTGTGGTGTAGAACTCAGCTACCGATCTTGGTGGTGAAGTATAGTCTGGTGATACTTCCAATATGTTGCCCTCTTACTCCTTCATCCGTGGTGCAGTAAACCGGTGTCCTTTCTGATCCAAGGCTTCGTAATAGAACTCGAAGAAGTCCCCTCCAACCTCCAGTCTGGCTACAGGAAACTTGCGACATCTACAGAGTTGCAAGTGATAGAAGTCAGGTTAAAACAATGATTTTTGCAAAACTAGGCGACAAGTAAGAATCCTTAAGAACGAGGAAAGAGAATAGAGAGATTACTAAATATCAAGTTTAGTGGGTTTGTTTTTAGAAAATAGGTTTTTGAATTTTTGGTACGGCGACAATGCTAACTAGGGCTTTGTCCTACAGTCGATATGGTTCTGATACCACCTTTGTCGAGACCCAAATATGCAAATCCAGACTCACCTGTGCATTCTGTACTAGTCTAGGATCACATTAGTGCACACAGTGTAAACAAAGATGTAATATCAACCACATCACGATTTACTAAGAAAAGATCCAAATTTTATTAATAATTATCAAAGTGCGACCTTATGGCCAAGCTTACAATTAATAGCCTGAAAGGCTTAAAGAAACTAGCAGCGAAAAACAAAAATAAGCGCGATAGCCATTCGACATGCCCATAGGCAATCGACTGGGAAGCAAAGTCCTAATCCGTGAAGTCGTCAAAATATCCTCCTTCAAGTAACTCCTGCTGATCTGGTCCTTCTTCCTCAACTGAGCAAATATGGATGAAGCCGTGAGTACATAGAGTACTCAGCAAGTCATTTGTAACAAAAATGCAATATAGTATGCAAGGCTTACCAATGGATGGCTGAAAGGTTAGTTTTGCAGAAAGCAACAATTTGAAGTAAATACAAATAGATTCAAAAGCAAGCTTTAGAAATGATAACCATTAAGTAACCAAAGGAATTGAAACCAACCATGAGTGAACTGGCCATTCACCCCAATGAATCACCCATGAACCAAGATTCATGTAATGAACTACCAGTGAACCAACCATTCACTCCCCAACTTAACCCAACTAGATTTTTATGAAAACTCTACCCCTCGTGTGAAATCACCGAGCATTGTCCATGACTGAGGATACAGCTATTCGAATAGTTTTACACTCTATAGAGGTTGTACAACTGTACCCACACGATGTGATAATCTTCACAGTAAAGAAAATCACAACAAGGCTTTTACAATGCTCCATCTCAACCTGATCCCACTCGCTAAGGTTTCACCGTCGAGTAGGCTGACCACCTAGTAGATAATTGCCCCCCTTACGCCACAACAACATTAGTAGCGAAACCAAAGTTGAGACTTCACAAATTATTATGCCAGGTCCATCCCATACAAGACATGTGGTTTGCATGGTAAAGTTCAGATCAATGGCGCACGAAGTTAAGTCCTTAGATGTACCTAGGCGAAGCATCCACCTCCCATGTGCAAACTGCACCCCTTTACTACATGATCATTCGCCCGAGTGAAAACCAATTTTGTATTACCAATACCACTGACACTACCCATGTCATGGCAATCAAATTTTTATAACTATGGCTGACCACCACGTTCCAATATATCATTAAGTCAAGATTAATTAATTGACCACTTGTGATGATAGACCCAATGTACTACAAGCATGGCTAAGCAAATTCTAAATGTACCACCGACGTGACAACTAGTATTGCATCACGGGTCTATGGCACAGGGCAACCGACAGCTGGGACCCACACGCCATCGGCACGGTGCACGGTGGGCAGGGTTCACGGGAAGACGAAGCAGCGTGAGCGCATGGATGTGGGGTGCATTTGGCGGCATGCAGCGCGAAGCGATGGCATGGGAACCGAGGTGACGTGCGGACTGAGGCGAATGGCGGCGGATGTGATTAGGCGGTGACGATAGTGCGGGTCATCGGCGACTAACCGGCGGCGAGCTCGGTCAACGAGGTTTGGTCGGCGGAGACCGAGACGGCGGCGGGGTTGACCAGACGGCGACTCACCGACGGCGAACAGCGGCAGAGAATAGCGAAGACGACGACGAGGCGCGGCTTGTCGGAGATGGAGACGAAGGCTCGGTGACGGCAAAACCGACAATGGCGAGCATCTAGCGGTAGCGAGGGCGTTGGCTATGGGATGGCGAAAGACCACGGGGTCGGCCCCCTTTTATACTCGGACGCCAAGGTGTCGGGGTCGGGCACGGTGGCGAGTCCGGGTTGGAGACGGCGGTGGTGTTCGGCTTGAGCATAGAAATCGAGGACATGCTGGAGACGGAGACCGGCTCCGAGATGATGACGCGCCGGGCAACACGCGGTCAGCTAGGATGCGGGGCGCGGATAGGAGAGACCACTAATGGCCGACACGCGTTAGCCATTTGGTGAACGGACGCGGTGCCGATGGCCGACACGTGGCCATGGGAGGGGTAGGCCGGGCTATGAAGCGGAATGGGCCGAGGCAGCTGGACGGGCTTCGGCCCAACAGGCTTTGGGGCTTTTAAGGGATTTTCTTCGGCCCAATATTTTTTTATAAAACAGTTTTTTCTCGTATTATATCTCTTCATTAATACGGAAAATAAAGAGCCCTTTTGCTGGTGGAATGTCCGGTTGAACCACGATCTGCGTGGTCCATCTATCCTTTATTCTGTCTTTCGCAATGCTACGGTCAACTTCGAAACCTTATCAGCCCTTAATTCGGCCAGCAATATGTTCAGATTTCTACAACGGCCTGTACGTAAGGCACTACTAATGGACTGATCTCAGCAATATTCTATCACATAGGACTTAGAATAAAGTGAAGGAGAAATTAATAAAGAAAGAGAGAGAAATAATATCGCATATAGGCACAAAATCCAAATAGCAAGAAACCACCAATCTCTTGCATGGGGAAATCTGCAGTGTCCCAACTTTTGAGAGAGTGAGAAGTGAAAGAGAGGAATTAGGGATGATGAGATTTATTGTTTACGTCTATATATAGATATTATCTATTGAAATAGTAATATCTACAATGATTCTATGATAATATAGATGGGTATGGATATAGCTTGAGATGTCTGTGATTGGAAATACCCTAGCCAAAGAGGCCTCCGAATTCGTGGTCTAGCAACGTTAGCATGACAGCGTGCTCCCGGGAATTTTGGACACATTTGGACTTCTAAGCACCCGAAATTCCATTTTTGGCCCCTAAACCAAAAAAATTCCAAATCTGGACCCCTCCGAGCGCACGACCCACTCTCCGAGCGCACGATTCATTTTTTGACCGCACGACCCGCATTTTGTTGTCGAGAGGGGGTCATGCGCTCAGAGAGGCGGTCGTGCGCTCGGAGAGGCGGTCGTGCGGTCAAAAAATGAATCGTGCGCTCGGAGGGGTCTAGATTTGGATTTTTTTTGGTTTGAGGGCCAAAAATGGAATTTCGGGTGTTTAGAGGTCCAAATGTGTCCAAACTTCTGCTCCCGAAAAGGAGGGGACCTGTGTGTGCGCCAAATTATTTACATAGAAAGCCAAAACAAGCTGTCTGTCAGAAAAATTATTCCTGATGGGTATCCATCCGACAAATTCAATTTTCGCTACTAGAAGGGAATTTGCCTAAGGGCATCCATAGTGTATATAACCCAAGGAACCTTAAGGTGGGTCTCATCTAAAGCTTAAGGCCGACACTTTAATGTATATAACCCAAGGGGTCTTAAGATGGTCCCACTTGGCAGATAAAGAAAAATTGTATTTTAATGCTTGTGGCCAGGTCTTTAGCTTGAGGACCAGCCTCAAGCCTTTTTTGCTTATAGCCTGCTTAAGGTTACCCTTGTAATGTATAAGGTTGACCTTAAGGTGCTTAAGACCCTCTATTTTCATACACTACAGATGCCTTAATGGTTCCTTGTCAGGAAAATGACTCTGGACGGTTTTTAACCGTAAGATTTTCTCTGTTTTCTAGTAGTGCATGTAGTAACTCGTGTGGATTTTCCATATCGTTTCTGTTGAGAAACCATTGTTGGCAAGTCTAGTTCGAGCGATTCTTCTTAGACAGAAGATGGATCAGACACAGAATAATGCAAGTACAACAAATAGATTGAATACAGACAGATGGGGCAACTCCTTTCTTTCTTTACTACTTTCTCTTCCAAAAGGTACATCATCTAATCATTGGGACCCCCTATTTATAGACTAAAAGGTGAGGTGACTACTATGGACCAAGGCCTGCAGGCCCAGGCCCAGGTTTCCCAATACTCACCTGCGGGCACTCATCCAACACATTCATGCTTCATCAAAACTCCATAAAAAAACCCAGTGGGAAAATTTTGGAGCAAGAGTACATGATACATGTTATGTTACATGAATTGCCTCATTAAAAACTTTGGTCAAGAAACTTCCGGAAAACTCGTTAAGGGAAAAAGAGTACAATCCATCCAATTTCATTTAATATACATGATTTATTTTTTTGATACTCGATCTTCGTGATCAAGTTTTAATAGTAAATTCGAGAAGAATCTCCTCTGAGTTATATACTTCTCTAAGTCTCATCATTTCAATTTCTCATATACACCTTTCAAAGTTAGATGCTGAAAGTGACTTAGTGAATAAATCCGTAAGATTTTCACATGACTCAGTATACAGTATCTTGATATCCATCTTTTGTAACTCATGAGCATATGAGAACTTAGGGTTGGTATGCTTTGTAAGATGACTCTTTACATAACCCGTATGCACTTGTGCAACACAAGTTGGATTATCTTCATAAATAATTATGGGAGCTTGTATGATATTCAATCCACATAACTAATGGATGTGGTGAATCATTCGTCAAAACTAAGAACATTCTCTACGGCTTCGTATAGTGCTATGATTTCTGAGTGATTCGTCGGAGTTGACACAAGACTTTGCTTAGACGATTTCCATGAAATTGCAGTTCCACCACACAGGAATACATAGCCTGTTTATGACCTTGCTATATACGGATCTAATAGGTATCCGGCATCTGCATAGCTAGTCATATTCAGGTCTTGGTTCGTTTTATAGAACAGTTCAAGGTCTTTGCTTCCTTGGAGGTATTGAAAGATGTCCTTTATCTCTTGCCAATGTATTTTAGTAGGTTCTACACTATAACTTGCTAATAGAGTTACGGCAAATGCAATATCTGGTCTAATGTAGTTTGCTAAATACATAAGTGCTCCTATTGCACTTTAAGTACGGGAATTCTGGTTCGAGGACTTCCTCCCCTTCTTCTCTAGATCAGTACGGATCTTTGCCTTGCTGCAAAGATCTCCCGATCATTGGTACTTTTGATGGGTACACCTTTTCAAAGCCAAACCTTTCTAACACCTTTTGAGTGTATGCAGACTGATTTACCAATATACCTTCAGAGACATGCTCAAACTGCAAGGCTAGGTAATATTTGGTTTTACCCAAATATTTCATTTCGAACTCTGACTCCAGGTAAGAGCTTGCTTTCTTTTCATCTTCTAGTATTCCGATGATATTCAGATCATCTACATACACTGAGATTATACAAAATCCATTCTAGAATCGTCGTATAAATACATAGGGACAATCCTCATTGTTCGTGTAGCCTTTCTTGCATAGAAAATCACTTAAGCGATTATACCACATCCTGCTGATTGCTTAAGTCTGTACAGTGATGTCCTGAGTTTCATATTATACAGGCTTCTATTTGCTCTGTCTTGGTTCGGGACAGGAATACCTTCAAGCACCTTCATATAAATATCTGAATCCAAGTTTTCATAAAGATATGTAGTTACCACATCTATCAATTTCATTTCTAAATTCAAGTTCATTACCATTAAGCATGGGTTGGAGTGGGCCAGACCCCTTTTTTCTTTCTTTCTTTCTTTCCCTGGCCCACTCTGACCCATGCCCACTATCAGCCGGCTCAAAACGAGGAGGGGTAGGGTTTCCCCCACCCCTGTTCACGTGCAGCGGTGGTGGCGCACCTAGAAGCATGGCGGCGGCGGTGGTGACGTTCGGGCCAACGGCGGGTGGCCGATGGCTCGGGCGGTGCGGGTGGCCGACGGATCGTGCGAGAGCAACGGCACGTGTGGGCAGGCGGCCGGTTGATCAAGTGGCACGGAAGACCGGTGGCTCGTGCAGGAGCACGAGGCAGTAGCAGCCCAAGCGGCAACCGCTCACCATGCGGGGCGAGCGGCGGTGATGCGTGCAAGGCCAAGCTGCGGCGCCAGCGAGGCTGAGCTATGTGAAGCGGTGGCAGTGGCCATACGGGGCTGACGGCTCGGGCAATGCGGCTGTGGGCCAGCGGGCTATGGGAACTCGGGCAACAGCCAAGCGACGACAACGTGTGCGTGCAGCCGATGGTGCGGTCGCACTTAGGCGACGCGTGTGGTGATTTTCCTCCTGTTTCAATCTACAATGCAATCAACATCTACTCCTTTGTACTCAATCTTAATGGTGTACAAGACATCGATCGATACGTAGCTTCTGACGTGCACCCACTTATAACTAGGCCCCAAAAGTTACAAGACTCATTTTCGCTGACCTTAGGAGTGTGACTAAGTTAATCATAACAAGGCCTTTAAAATGTGCCAACCTAACTTGACCCCTCCCTCCACTAAGGTTCTATCCAATTGGGTATATGACCAACTGGGTTCTATCCGCCTAGTCAGAAGCCCCCTTTTGCGCCGTGTGTTAATTCGCTATCTGGCACCCATATTAAACCATCTGGCAGATTCTAAGCTAGGCCATTGCAAATTAATTGGCCAGGTCATACTTATTTAGACTTGTGGTTGTACGATAATGCTCAGTTTGGACAATCACAAGCCTTGGTCCTAAATTGACTAGGATGATACTTTCACAATACAAGATCTTGTGCTCAATCTACGCCAATCCAATCTTACTATCCACCTAAATCTAAAACAATATTCATCATTTTATTTTATTGTATACACTATTAGCAATACCTATTGCCCAATATTTGATAAAAACAATTGTATAATATTTGATAACCTTATTCCCACCCAAAGGATATTATCAACTGAAATAACACATCTAAGCAGTTCTACCATTCTAAACTAACTATAATAATGTACTCATTATCAATAGTAATTTATACTAGGGTGACTGTTGTAGGGGTGGCCCCCACCTAAGCCCAGCCGGCCTGTTAGGAGGTTGTAAAGCCCAAAATGGGACATGTATAATGATATAAATGCCTTTGAAAGGGATACTTGGGTGTAAGGACATAATTGTAAAACACTCCCCATGTGAATATATATATAAGCCATCCAGGCCATGGGGAAGCCCCCAAGCATTGCTCACCTAACTCTCCACTACCATACTCTCTCTCTCTCTCTGTTTGGTCTGTAACCACAACAGTTGGCGCCGTCCGTGGGGAGGACAAGAGCAAGCCTCAAGATCTGAAGAGGGATGGCACCGAAGAAAACTTCATCATCGGCGGCGGGGTGACAAAGGTATATGATTTCAAATATCAATGAAAGTCATTTGAAGCATGATTTAACTAATTCATAATAATTGAATTCTCATTGAATAAAAATAGCACTGCATAATAGTTTTTAAAAGATATAAAAATATATTTTGTAAATATTAGGATCAACATGGTCAACGAATATTTGCCTTCATTGATGTTAGCTGAAACTTCTTCTTGCTGGCTGGGGTACTATTCAACAACGTCAGACTCTAGTTGTAAAGTGACAACGCAACAAAGAAACAAATAAATTAAAATAAAATCTTAATAACATAAAATAGGTACTGAGAGTTAGATAATGAATTTAGATAAATTTAGGAATTTGAATCACCTGATTCGAAGTTCAGACATGGAGAACAGGTCATCAAAAGTTTAAATGGGAGATAAATTATAGAAAACGAAAAATGAGGAAGTATTCCCTGGAATCAGATAAATTCTAGAAAAAGAGAAATGGGGGAATATCGTAACATTCCAAATTTTAGGGCATGCAAAAGTGAGGAAAATTTTAAACATTTTGAAAGCATGCTGTATCTTTAGCTCTTTACTCGAGTTTCTTTGGACAATTTGATTTTCAAAAATTAAAAGTGCATGAAATATAAATCAAATTGAATCTAAATTAGATAAGTATAATTAAATTCAACAATAAGCCTTCTCAGATTTTTCTAGAAAAATCAGGAGGACATAAAACTCTGTGAAACATACACAATCATCAATAATTCCGTATCAACAGCATTGGCAAAGATTCTCATACATCTTCTGAAGTACCTCTGATGAGTAAATTAAAATGCCCAAAACCTCTTAGCTCACCTCACCTCTCTCTCCCTCTCCCTACCACGTTGGGCCTGAGCGCAGAGATTATCTTCCACCTCACGTGGTTTCGCCAGAACCACCATGGTCGTGGCTCGAGCTGCCCCTGGTTTTAGATGCCGCGTGCACAGTTTCTCCTCTGTTGCTGCCAACTCCACCTACCTATTGCCTCAAACGTGATGCATATCTCCCCCCTTGTCCCCGTCCATGCCTCGCGTTCCACAGCGAGTTTTCGACCACGCTTGCGAGAACTCACTCCCAGCCCTCAGCCTCTCTGTACCTATAAAACTCCTCTAACCATACCATTTTCTCCTCAGCTCACCCAATCAGTCACTTATGCACGATCATTGAGCACTCCACACTCTAGAACCTCAAGAAACTGAAGTCGTACGCGACGCCGGTGAGCATGCCACCGTGTGCTAGTTTCTCGGGTAAGCTTCTCTCCTCCCCAACTTCGTCACAACATGCTTACCTCTTCCTTAAGTACCCTACTTATTTGATCGACCTTTCATGCAGTGGATCAATTGAGCTAGGCCTTCTTCTCAATGTCCGACTAGGACACCGCCGTAAGACTTTCTCTCTCAAGTAAGTTGTACCTTGATTCCTCAAGAAACTGAAGTTGTACGCGACGCCGGTGAGCATGCCACCATGTGCTAGTTTCTCGGGTAAGCTTCTCTCCTCCCCAACTTCGTCACAACATGCTTACCTCTTCCTTATGTACCCTACTTATTTCATTGACCTTTCATGCAGTGGATCACTCGAGGTAGGCCTTCTTTTCAATCTCCGACTAGGACACCACCGTAAGACTTTCTCTCTCCAGTAAGTTGTACCTTGGTTCCTTTCACCCGTACCTCCGCATGCATGCAAGAAAGCTCATGTGCACCCTTTTTGTAGCTTCTATTTTGTTAGACTTCGCTATCACCGAGAACCTCCTCTTCACCATCGGTAGAGTCTCCGACGCCAGCCTCCTCCGCTCCTCCTCAAGTGCCACCTCCACTTCACGTGAGCTCTTCCTCCCTCATAGATTATGTGAATATGAAAAGAGAACTAAAGTAATAGAAGTGAAAAAAAGAGAATTAAAGTAGTCGAACTCGAAAAAGAACAGTAGCAGTCGAAGTCAAAATCAGGGAAAACTATCGCATTGTCAAAATCTTCGACCATGGCCATAGTCAAGATCTTCTACTGCTACCATTGTCAAAATCTTTGACCATTACCATTGTTGAGATCTTCGACCGTAGCAGTAATCAACATCTTCGACCATAGTCGTAGTCGACATCTTCGACCGTAGCCGTAGTTGACATCTTTGATTGCTGTCGTTGTCGAGATCTTCGACTGAAGCCATAGTCAAGATCTTCGACCGCAGCCATAGTTGACATCTTTGATCGCAGCCGTAGTTGAGATCTTTGACCACTATCATTGTCGAGATCTTCAACCTCTATCGTTGTTGAGATCTTTGAATGCAGCCATAGTCGAGGTCTTCGACCGTAGCCGTAGTCAACATCTTCGATCGACCATAGGTGTAGTCAACATCTTCGACCATAGACGTAGTCGAGATCTTCGACTGTAGTCATTGTCGACATCTTTAACCGCAGCCATAGTTGAGATTTTTGACCACTGATGTTGTCAAGATCATCAATCGTAGCCATAGTCGAGAGCTTCGACGGCTGCCATTGTCGAATTCTTTAACCGTAGACATAGTCGAGATCTTTGACTATAGACGTAATCTTCGATTGAATTCTTTGACCGCAAACGTAATCGAGATCTTCGACTGCTCCCGTTGTCGAATTCTTCGACCGCAAACATAGTCGAAATCTTTGACCACTACCATTATCGAAATCTTTGACCGCAAATGGACTCATAATCTTCGACCTCCGACCATAGTCACAAGCTACAGTACCCAATCGATAGTCGTAAGTTATAATACTCATTGGATAACGTAAATTATAGTACCCAGTCAGTAATCTGAAGACCTGTGTGGTCAAAGAGCCACAGTCGGTAGTCAGTAGTCGAAACCTATAGTAATTAGTCGGTAGTCATAAAACATGGTCGGTAGTCGTAAGTTACAGTACCCGTTCGGTAATGGTAAGTTATAGTACTCGGTCGATAGTCTGAAGACCAGAGTTGCCGTAGGCTAAAGAACTTTGTAATCAAAGCATCGTGGTTGGTGTTGGTATTTGGTAGTCAGAGTGTCCGAGTACCATAGCGGTCAAAACGCCCGAGCACTGAAGTAGTCACACTCATAAGATAGTAAGTTATAGTGGTCGTAAGGTAGTAAGCTATATTGGTCATAAGCCATAGTGGTCGGTAGTTATAGTGGTCGTAGGTTTTAGTAGCCGTAGATAGAATTGAGTAGCGGCCGAAATGTTAGAAGTTAGAAGAACACCGTAGCGACCAGAGAATATTAGTAATCGTAAAGAGTATTGTACCAACTGAAAAAAAGATAATTCAAACCAAGCCAAAGATCAAACGCTTATAACTTTTGCATACCATCTCCGAATTTAGTGATATTTGTTTCTAAATTCTTCTAAAATCATGTTCTTCTTGATTGTACAAAAATATTTTAGTCTTGTCTCTGTTTATTTGGCTTTTGTTTGCTTTTATCTGGATTTTATCGGATAGACGACTCCACGCCAAACAACGCTGAGAATTCATCAGAAACATTCTCTGAGCAACAAGTGCAAGGCAAGCCCCCTCCCTTTGACCATGTTGATCCCAGCATTTTAATTATTGTATATTGTTTCCAAAATCTATTATACGTGTCTGTATGCTCCATTAAAACTGGTATACTGTGGATAATAGTAGTTACGACCACTCATATGCAATGAACCTCCTTGAAAATTTGATACCCTCACTGTTGTAACCTCTACGACAAGGTTTAGACAGCATGTGCTGTTAAATTGGGAATTCTACATCGATATATGACCTAGATGCTTAGCCAAGCACTAGTTCCTGTTAAGTTTGAACTTTGAATAAGTTTACATGTGGGCATATTGGTTTCAAAATGTTAGACCAGAGAAGGAATCTCTGTTAGTTTGGTATAAAACAAAATAAAAACCTAGTTTTTCAACACGGGTGAGTTATATGATGATCTGTCAAATGTGAGGAGGGACCTCGCACATATATAGGGGAGATTCTCACCTGCGTTAATTAAGGACCGAACATTATTGTCTCACATCTAAGTCACACCATACTATCACATGTGCTATATGGGCTCTGACATTTAGCTGATTAAGTTGTCTAGAACTAGCCTTGCATTGTGTTAAGTGCAGATGTAATGAGATTATTTCGGGTAGGTCTGCTCATATGGGCTCCCTTCACTAAGGTGTTGGAGCCAAAACTTACTAATACAACGGTAAATGCCCACTTGGGGGATGGACCTAAGTAAGGGTCTTCACTTAGGGGTGTACCTAAGTGAGGATTCGAATGCTCTCTTAGGGGTGTATCTAAGAGAGCTTCGTTGTTCATTGGGTTGGTGCAAGGTTAGAACTAGATGATCAACTTTTGTCACATGCTGAAAATGAAATCTGCATATATGTAAATGAAATCTGCTTTATGCTGAAAATAACTTAGTGTAGAGCCTTATCCTTTGACAGTCATGCATATATGTAAAATTTTGTGATACACTACAAGTCTTGCTGAGTACACAATATACTCAACCTTACTTAAATTATTGTTGATTAGATGATGAAGAGGGTTATGTGCCTAACGATGTGTATTTCGCCCCCGGCACTAGAGATTTCAACAATGGATCTTCTTAGGGTTTGACCTAGTCGGTTGCTTGCGGGTTATCTTGGAAAATCACTGGATACTTTTATTATTAGACTTCCACTGCATCTTTGCACTAAACTCTGATTTCTATTTGGCTAGTCCACCTTATGTGTATATTCTCTTTTGTGCATCGCATACATATATCACCCTACTTGTTGTAAACTATTTATGTGTGATGCATATGGATATGAGCTCAATGATGTGAATGTGTATACCAGCTACTGATCATAGGACTAGTATAGAGCACATACGGCAACTACGGGTGCTCGCGTGCCTGGGTCCCCACAAGTATTCCCTGGAATCTTCTTTTTTGGCTGATTTTTGGGAATGCAATGCTGGATTACAAGTGGACCCTACAATGAATGCTTGAAGATTAAAATAGAGGAGCTCCTAGGGGTGGCGCAAGCGTGTCGGGCAACTGCCAACGATAGCAAGTGAGTCTCGCCAAGCGGTGCTAAGGGGAAAAGTGGGTCAGGGGCACTTCGGTAAGTAGATGGCTGGTGCTTGGTGGCGGCTGGCGTGGGAAGCATGGCGGTGGTGGCACTCTGGCGATGGTAGGAAGCAATTTGCATGAGCATGGGCATGGACTTGGCCCATGGAACACACCAGTGGGGTCAACGGGCTCAGGGAATGACCGAAGATGGCTAACGATGGTGACTAGTGACAGTGAGGAGGAGTGCGACGGTGGCAGAGCTCCTCGGCTAACCTTCAGCCAAATTGAATGTGGATAAGATAGAGGGGATGGTGAGGATGGTTCAAATGCAAGGAATCAAAATTTGGCTCACCGGAGATGATGGATCAACGGCAAAAGGCGATTTTGGCTGATTTTGGCAAAAACTTGATTCACAACGATTCTCTACACGAAATCCAAATTAATTAGAGGATGGGTTGCTTAGATGCTACAACATGATAGGACGTGAACAAAACTTAAAAAAATCTCACCAGAGAGAAAAGATGGTGACAGTGAGGGTGATGATGGGTGCTCGGGAAGACAACATTCATGTTCGGGACAGTGCATGAGAGATTATGGGAGTTGAGGGGTCAAAGAGGATAGTAAGGCGGTCATGATGCTCCAATTTATAGAGCTGGAGAGGGGAAGCAGAGAGTGTGCCCATGATGGAATTGATGATGTAATTTTTGAGTCGCCTGAATGGCATTGAACACAAAATAGAAATGATCAAAATTGATTGCGGTGTTGATGGCACCTTGAATGGCAGCTTGAAGGCTACGACAGTTTGGGTGGCCTGGAGTTGGCACTTAGCTGTGGCCGAACAAAGCAGCCAAATAGTAATAGAAAAGAAGAAAGAAGAAAAGAAAAAGGAAGGAAAAAAAGACTAAAATGGAATACATGATCCTCGGAGAAGGGATGAGAAGTGATGGCATGGGCTCAGCAACACGACGGCGAGTAGAATGGCAGAGGAAACTCAATTAACTTGAGAAAAAGACTAAAGATTCTCGGAAACACAATGTGACATAGGAGGTTTTGCAAGAACATCATCGGAGAGGGAAGTCGGCGAGATGGGGCGGACATGGACTTGATGGCCAAAGTCATGGCAATGGTTTTGACTTGGTTCTTCAATGCACAGTGAAGGTGGCAATGATTGTAGATGTTCTCCATGCATGCATTTTTTTTGGTTGGAACATGCTTTAATCAGCTCACAAGGGCATGGGCATCCCTTTGTCTCAGTCAAATAGAGACACAGGTAATCGACAAAGCAACATTCGGCTAGAGGGAGAAGGAAGGGAGAAAGAAAGAAAGGAAAGGAGAAAGAGAAAACGAACTTGGGCCAGCTGGCCAGGGAAATGGGCTTGGCACAAGAAGAAAAATTAGGGGATGGTTTCCGCCCAAAAGAAATTGAATTTAATTTCATATTTTAGAATTGGATTTGAATTTTGAAATTTGGATTTTGAATTTGGAAATTGAATCCTGGAATTTGGATTTGAGATTTGATTTGGAGAGGTTCAAATGAATTTGGATTTGAAATTGAAATTGGAGATACTTGATAGGAATTTAATTATGATATTAACGATCCACTGAAAAACCAAATAAAATCCAAATCTTGGAAATAAATTATTTTTAAAAATAAATTTTTAAAGAAAGCTAACTTTTGAGATGTTACACCATGAAATGATAGTGAAGCCCTACCATACAAATATACACACACACCCCTTTAAATCTTTTTCTCAAAGAAAAAAATGTTGCCTCTAGAAGAATACTGTGTCGCATATGAGGGGAGTAAAACATTTGCACGTGTAAGCACACACTGCATGATTGCAATCTTCCATCCTTTGTGCTCATTGTGCTAATTAAATAATTCATCATGCTTGTTTCCAAGTCGGAACCATACCGTGATGTTGGATGAGGTATGTCTAGATCCTTTCCTTGTATCCTTTTGCTTATTTTCGGTTGCCAACACTATCCCCTTTTGAAATAAAAAGTATATAATGATAATATTGTTTGGTCAGCAAACACCATTTCTCCATACTAGCATACTAATTAACACCTCATTTTGTTTCCCAGTAATTGGAATTAGTGGCATAAAGAATTAATTGGATTCTAATTCCATTAATTCTAGTAGAATATATTGGCACAAAGAATTAATGGATTGGAATAGAAATTTTGGGTAGTGCTTTTCTGCTCTTGAAAAGAGTGAAAACACAAACTGTAAAGAACTTTAAAAATCGCATTTGGAGAAATTAAGTATAAAGGTACCACGCACCTAGGTGCATATTTGACTTTCTCCACAGAAAATATCTTCTTGTGTGCATTCGATTAACAGTAACTGCAAGCATCGTTTTTCATGAACAATATGAGCGGACCCTACCGAATATATTTGCAAGCATTATTGCTCACAACTAGTCATCAACATGTATGTGTGGGCCCCCATAATGTAGGCACATTTTTTTAATGAACAGTATTGGAGGACCCTACTGAATATATTTGCAAGCATCATTGCTCACAATTAATCATCATCATGATATGTTTGGACCCCATAATGTAGGCACATTTTTTTTTGTTGAAAAGGATTTAACAGTATTCTCAAATTGAAGATTTGATTAGTTGGATGTTTCTAAGGGCATCATTGCTCACAATTAATCATCATCATGATATGTTTGGACCCCATGATGTAGGCACATTTTTTTGGTTGAAAAGGATTTAACAGTATTCTCAAATTGAAGATTTGATTAGTTGGATGTTTCTAAGGGCATCATTGCTCACAATTAATCATCATCATGATATGTTTGGACCCCATAATGTAGGCACATTTTTTTGTTGAAAAGGATTTAACAGTATTCTCAAATTGAAGATTTGATTTTGTTGAAAAGGATTTTTTTATTGGAGGCCTTAATTGAATACAGTAATTAATCAGGTGGTATCGCTTGCAAGTTGCAAACAAGTTGATGAAAACATTCATGTTGATATACGCGCCAATTGATGCTATCAGCTGAGTAGTCAAGTCTATATATGGTCTAAATAAGAAAATATACATTTAAAAACAAGTGAAAAATATATTTAAAAATAAAAAATTCTAAGGTTCACTATTGCACCTCACCTGGTTCATTATTCTTAATTCCTTTTCTGTTGGCCCATTTATTCGACAATTTATTGGCTCCCGTCTTCATCAATTGGTATCTTTGTAGATAGATGGCTTGTTATTGTACCCATGCATGCTTGTTTGTCACCGTCGACGCCTAGCTACCTTATAAATACGTACATGTATTGAATAATCGATGAATAGCAGCTAATCTGTCACGTTGGCTAATAGTACTCTCTCTCTCTGTGTCAAGTCTATTTCCTTCGGAATAGCAGCAAGGGAATTTTTCAACAGCCGGTTTTCTCCTTGGGTTTAGGGTGCAATCTAATAGAGGTATATAGTAGATCCATTATTCATTAACTATTTATTACGATTGTGGTTTTTTTGGTGTGTTCATGTGGTGGACTTGAGTTTATGTTATTAAATGAGGGAGTACCTAGCAAATAATGGTATCCTTCTTTTTAGCTTATGCCTTACCTCCAACAAGCATACGGAATGACTTTTCTGCTTATTAGAATAGTTTTTCCAAGTGGTTTATCGGCATTAAGTTCGTTCGCACAAGCGCTAGCACTAGAGTCAAAAGTTATCAACCAAAGCAATAAACTATCAGCCGCAGCTAAAAAGAACCCACCTAATATTTTTTTATATAAAATAGTTTATGCTAGTATCGTATCTCTTGATTAATACAGAAAATAAAGGGCCCCTTTACAGGTGGAATGTCCGGTTGGACCACGATCTGCATGGTCCATCATCCTTTATTTTGTCTTTGCAATGCTACTGTCAACTTCAAAACCTTATTATCCCTTAATTAGGCCAGCAACATGGTCATATTTCTACAACGCCCTATAACCAACGAGGTCTCTGAATTTGTGTCTAGCAACGTCAGCATGACGTCGTAGCGTCCAGATTAACATGCTACAGCGTCGTCCTGCAAAGGATGGGGCCTGTGTGCACAGTGCACTGCACGCCACTACCGAAACAGAGAATCCCTTGCTGCAACGAATTTCCTGACGGTTTTTTTTTTCTGACGACGATTACATGCCAGCCAAATTATTTATACAGAAAGCCAAAAAAGCTGTCATCAAGACAGTAAATCTGTCAGGAAAACTATTCCTGACAGGTAACCGGAGAACAAATTCAATTTTTGCTACTAGAAAGGGATTTGCCTAATGGTTCCGTCTCAGAAAAATTATTCTTGATGGTTTTTAACCGTAAGGTTTTCTCTGTTTTCAATTAGTAAACGCAGTAACTCGTGTGGGTTTTCGATGTCATTTGATGTAAACAATTTTACCCAAAATTGGTTACTATGGACTCCCCAGCACTACAGTCAAATTTTGAAAGGGAAAAAATAATTTGTGCAATTGTACGTCTACTTGATCTTGATTCCACAGTACGGTAGGTTGATCAAGCACCGTCGACATGCATACTATTAGTGTAGCCTAGCTTTGTTATATGCTTTATTATGATTACTGGGGTATGTTTTGGTACACTTCTTTTAAAAAGATTTATAAATCTTAAAGCAAAGAGGTTAGTATTTGTTATGGACAAATATACGTAAGCTAAAAAAGAAATCAAATTGAAGATTTGCCCCTATCTAGTATTCAAGTATATATCTATATCTAAACTTCAAATAAATTTATTTTTAAAAATTAGTGCAGATATATCATCACCTAATTTTAACTATTTTGTTATAAGATTTGTGAACTTTTCTAAAAGTGTATGGTCCGAAAAGGATAGGAGATGTTTGGGGAAGGAATAGTGGTGTAAAGTGGGGGACATCAGGTGGTGATCATTTGGGCTTATTTTTTGTAGCTTATGGCTGAAAAGCACTGTAGATGGCTGAAAAAACAATATAGCTGACAGAGGCTTATTTAGCATAATTAAATTTAAAAAAATATAAAAAAAATGTTAGCCCATTACGTATAATACAAACAAATACGGGAAAAAAAGAACCCGCAAAAAAGCTCAACAAAAAGCTAAAAGTTCAGAAAAAGACGAAATTTATAAATAGTGAAAAATAAATCAGAAGCTAAAAGCTGAAGCCAAAACGATCACAGTCTCAGAGAGGCAGCAGTAGAAAGATTCAAGGAAGAAGGCAGGGAAGGAGATCGGAGTTAGAAGAACACAAACAGGAGATCGACAGATAAATGGTGTACAGGACATCGATCGGTACATACTTTCTGACGTGCACCCACTTACAACAGTAGAAAGATTCCCCACAGGTTATAAGACTCCTTTTCACTGACCTAAGAGCCCCGCTAACACTAGCCATTCTACTGCTGAGTACTGTGGGTAGTAGCCTAGTAGGTGTTACCTCACGTATTACTTGAATGACAGTACGTGCTGGCAGTTGCTACCAGTTGTCATTATTGTCGGCATTAATTTGCATATTTGTGTTCGCTATCCAGCATTGCCAAGATGTAAGAATCAAAGTCACTTTTGACATTATTTCGTATCGTATTTACAAAAATAGCAGTATAGCGATAGTACTGACAAAAATGTCATTTTTGCTGCCTAGCAGCCGGGCGGCAGCGGCCGTGAGGCTACAGGTGCCTGTTGCCCAGGGAGGAGGCGGCAGGCTACCCAGTAATTAGGTCGGCTGATTAGCTGGCCTCATTAGCTACCTAATATTTTTAAATATATCATATAAACTCAAAAAATTACGAAACTTTACGTACAGCCTCCCGACACAACATTCCTCACAAAGTAATTTTTGGAGAAATTTATCCACAGAAAATGTTGCTCAAAAATTCATACAATTTTGATATTTTTATGACTTTTGACATATAGAAAATGAGTTCTAAAAATTATGAAATTTTGTGTGAAATGTTTCAATATAATAATAGTTATTATGTAATTTTTTAGGAATTTTATGCAATCGGAATTAGCCATGTTTGTTCAGATTAATTTAACCATGAATTTAACAAACAATTTCGATGGTTAAGTTAATCCAAACAAACATGGCTAATTCGAACTGTATAAAATTCCTAAAAAATTATATAATAACTACTACTGTATCAGAAGGCTACACATAAAATTTCATAATTTTTAGAGGTGGTTTGCTATATGTAAAAACTCATCAAAAATAGAAATGTTATGAATTTTTTAGTAACATTCGCCACGGATAAAATTCGCCAAAAATTACACTGTGAGGAACATTGTGTTTGGATGCTGTGCATAAATTTTCATAATTTTTTGAGCTCATTTATTCTATTTAAAAGATTCAAACAAATACTAAATAGAAAAAAAGGCAATTAGGCCTGCTAATTACCCAGCCTAATTACCACCGCCCAGCCCACAGGTGGCAGGTAATTAGGCTGGGTAATTAGCTGGCCTAATTACTTGCCTAATTACCTACTTTTCTATTTAGTGTTTGTTTACATTATTAAATATATCAAATGAGCTTAAAAAAATTACAAAACTTTATGTACAGTATCCCAACACAACGTTTCTCACAATGTAATTTTTGAAAATTTTATCCATGGCGAATGTTACTTAAAAATTCATAAAATTTTAATTTTTTATGAGTTTTTACATATAGCAAACGAGCTTAAAAGATTACAAAATTTTATGTGAAGCCTCCCCATACGGTTATAGTTATTATATAATTTTCTTAAGAATTTTATACAATCCGAATTAGCCATGTTTGTTTGGATTAACTTAACTATAGGAATGTTTTTGTTAAATTCATGTTTAAGATAATCCAAACAAATGTAGCTAATTCAGATCGTATAAATTTTGTAAAAATTACATAATAACTATTACTATATCAAAACACTTTACATAAAATTTAGTAATTTTTAGAGCTTTTTTGCTATATGTAAAACTCATAAAATTATCAAAATTGTATGAAGTTTTGAGTAACATTTGACATGGATAAAATTCCCCAAAAATTACACTGCAAGGAACGTTGTGTCGGGAGATTGTACATAAATGTTTGTAATTTTTTAAGTTCATTTGGTATATTTACAAATTTAAACAAACACGAAACTAAAAAAATTAGGTAGGTAATTAGGCTAGCTAATCAGCCGGCCTAATTACCCGCCGCCCGGTGGCTAGGCGACAGACTGCCTGCCACCTCCTCCCTGGGCGATAGGCTGCTTGTCACCCAGCCACCAGGTGGCAGGCGCCACGTGTTGCCTCCCGGCCACTGCCGCCCAGCCGCAGGCGGCAAAAACGATATTTTGTCAATACTGTCGTCATACTGCTATTTTTGTAAATACAGTGCGAAGCAGTGCCAAAAGTGGCTTTGATTCCTAGATGTTAACATGGAACCACAGACAGAGCTTCAAGATGATACCACTGAATGTGCTATATCGCAAACGTATTTCGCTGTCTGCTGGAAAGGAGGGTTAACATGGAATCTCTATTAGCATTGAACAAACGTAGATTATACAAACAAAGAGGGTTACATGGCACGTAGCCTAACAACACACATGCCTTTAGGGAATTACAACTACATGGGAGTTCAACGCCGAGCTCACAAGGAAGGAAAAATGACCTTGGTCCACATGAATTACACAATTAGGTTGAGCTCACAAAGAAGGAAAAATGACCTCGGTCCACATGAACTACATGGGAGTTTACACAATTAGGTTGACTATGTTGGAAGGCTTCACATAAAATTTCATAATTTTTGGAGCTCGTTTGCTATATGTAACAACTCCTAAAAATATTGAAATTGTACGAATTTTTGAGCAACATTCAGACCGGATAAAATTGTCAAAACATTACACAATGAAGTACGTTATGTCAAGAGGCTATGCATAAAAGTTTGTAATTTTTCGAGCTCATTTTTTATATTTAAAAATTTAAACAAATATGACATATAAATTATGAATTTTTGTAGTTAATTAAGCCAGCTAATTAGCCGGTATAATTACTTGTTGTTTTGTGATGGGGCGGTAGGCCACCTGCCATCTAGTGGTCGAGCAGCAGGCACCTTCCACTGGTGGCCAACCACATGTCACCTACAAGGTGCTGCCGCACCATGACCGAATGGCAAAAGTGCTATTTTATACAGCTATTTCTGTAAATACGGCAAAAGAGCTATTCTAATGCGTATACAACTATTTTTGTAAATACGAGTACAAAATACAATATATATAAATACGTCATGGTGAGGCGTGGGAGTACCGGAACTAGGCACAGGAGGTGTTGAGGTCCAGACGGTCGGAGACGCCGAAGATGATCAAGGCTGCTGAGGTGGTTGCGAATCAGGAGACGTGGAACCGGAGCTGGAGCTACCGGTGAAGGACACGACGGGCAACGACGAGTGGATCGGGACTAGGCTCAGAGAGGAGTTGGAGGTCCAGATGGTTGGATGTCGGTTGCGGTCGTGTGCGACGGAACAGACCAGGACTAGACTCAGGTGGAGTCAGAGGTCTCGGTCGGTGTCAGGTGGACACGACGGGCAGCGGCGAGGTGGACCGGGACTAGCCTCAGGGAGGAGCTGAGGTCCAGACGGTCAGGATGCCGGGTGTGGTCGTGTACAGCGGAGCGGACCGGGACTAGACTCAAGGAGGAGTCGAGGTCCAGACGGTCAAGATGCTGGTTGTGGGAAGCTTCCGAGAAGGTGCTTAAGGGCAATTTGGAGAATTGACTCAAGCATAAGTGAGAGGCTGGTTTTCCCTCCATTTCTTGTGTTGACTTTGACTCCTGCTTTTTTTGTGTGTGGATCATGGAGTGGGAAGGGTATGCCATTTGTTGATTTGCTCCTTTGGTGTGAGTTCCCTCCATATAGAGGATGTGAGGGGCAGGCAAGGATTCAAGCAAGGAAGCAGCCTGTGTGTGTTCTAGTGTAGTCTCTCTCGTGTGAGTGAGCTCAGGAAGCATGTAGTGAGATTGCAGTCATTTCTCCTCAACTGCGTATGGGACGTAGTGAGTTGGTTGTAAGAGAACTCCTGTGTAATCATTTCATCAATATGAGAAATGTTGTTTCTGAGATGGTTTGGATTCTTGAGCTTTCCTGAGTTCTTGGTTCAGTTCTGTTTGTTTCTCTTCTCTCAGTTCTTCTCTATCTCCAGTGGTTTTTGAGTTGTTCTTTTGTAGAGAGGATGTAGAATTGGTTGCTCTGAACTAGGATATACTCCAAAGCCATTTGGCTAGCTATTCCTGAGAGCAAACTTCCTTTTTGTTGATTTCTCTCCACGAATTGAGATGAAGCTTTTCCTCTGTTTCTCTAAAGCTAGGGTTTGAAGTCAAGGCAGGTCTGAACCTTTTGATTTCCCTTCAAAAGATGGCTTCAGACTTGTGCATTCCATGTGTGAGATCATATCTCATTGAAATCCAGAGTTTCAGACTCAAAAGATGAGGAACTCTCAAGTAATGTGGATCTTGCCTCATCGTGCTATTTGTTTCCTGACAAAATCAGTTTCCTCTTGTTGATTTGATCTTTGTTTGAATTCCCATCTTCTTGAGACCCTTCTTGCTATTAAGCTTATAGTCTTGCTGTTTTGGCTTGAGAAGATCAGCAGCAAACCCTCAAATTCCCTGAAGAATGCATTTCTAGTAATAACTGTACAAAAATCTTCAGTCGCTGCTTTGTTTTCAGGGGGCCGGTCTGACCTCTAGGGTTTCAGCCGGTCAGACCGTTCCCTATTCTGCGGTCAGACCGGGGAACCCATGGCGGTCAGACCGGTGCACTGTATGCGGTCAGACCGGTGCACTGCAGGCGGTCAGACCGGTGCACTGCAGGCGGTCAGACCGGTGCACTGCAGGCGGTTAGACCGGCGCAACCCCAACGGTCTGACCAGCTAAGGCAGTGCAGTTAGACCGGCTTATTAGCTTCGGTCAGACCGGCTATGGGCATTTCAGTTTGATTGCTTGCTTTCTCAGATGCTTCAGTTTCCTCTTTGGCCTGTTGTTCTTTTGTAGTTTGCCTTCTGTTTTTGGCCTCAACTGCCAGTGAGCATATCCTTGTAGCTATCGGAGAATAGATATTTTGTGGATACTTTGGGGGCGAGTTTTAAAAGGCACCATTCACCCCCCCTCTGTTGCCATTTCCGATCCTACATAAAGCCTATTTGGGTGCTAACATGCTAATGCCGCTCAAGACCATTAGATCTGCCCCCTACGGCCTAGATCTGTGAGGGTGAAAGCACCAAATCCACTTATGCAATTTTGCGAAAAACCCCATACCGGTTCACAATCTTTTTTCTTCTCACCGCCTCAGCTCCCAGTAGCTTCTCCCCGCGCCGCGCCGTTTGAGCTCCCCGCGTGTGCCAACGTCTGAACTCTCCGACTTCATCCCGCGCATCGGCGCCCGCAGCCTCTGTGAGCAGCTTCACCACTGCAGGAATTTAACAAAGATCCCCAACCCTGACCCTGGTCCCTGTCCTACTCACAAAAAGCCACCAAATTTGCCATAACAAATCAAGAAATCTGGCCGTACACTCCAACCACAAATTAGGACACCAAATCAAATTACCAAATACGAGCTCTACAGTTCGTACGAATCAAATGGCGATTGCCAATAGAAGAAAAAAGGATATCAAGAAATGGGGTCTTGCCTGGGTTCCTTCCACCTCAATGCATCAAAACAACACGGAAAAGAACTGCTTGGATCGGGCGGGAGGGAGATGGCGGGATCGGCGAGACAGGTTGTGCGCGGGGTCGCCCGGTGATTTCGAATCGACAGGAGAGTCGAGGTGGGAGGAGAGGGCTTCGCGTGGAAGGTTGGCATGGAGGGAAGCGTGGGAGGGGGAGGGACGTGGCACGCGCGGGGAGAAGCTACTTGCAAAGGCCGCTGGCGTCGGTGTGCGAGACGAAGATGGAGAGTTCAGACGTCGGCACGCGCGGGGAGTTCAGACGTCGGCACGTGCGAGGAGCTCAAACGGCACAGCACGGGGAGAAGCTACTGGGAGATGAGGCAGTGAGAAGAAAAAAAATATTGCGAACCGGTAGGAGGTTTTTTTTGTAAAATTACATAAGTGGATTTGGGACTTCCACCCTATAGATGTAGGCCATAGGGGTAGATCTAACGTTCCTGAGAGACCATGTGGAGATCCTCCCGTGTGTGTGATGAGTTATTGACATAGGGTTAGCTAAGTCGAGTTTGGTTTGAGTGGTTTGGACCTTGACGTTGCGTGGTGCAACGGGCTTGGTCGGACTTAGTCAAACCTGGTCATATGGGATTAGGACGCTGATTCTTTGATTTGACAGGTTTGGACAACATCTGTGGTAAGTATAATGGTATTTACGCTTTCATGTATCGAGCGGTGCTATTTGACGTGTTTCTTGTCTGTGTGACTGCAGGACGTCGAGACGGAGTCGTGGCGAGACACAGTGGACCGGACTAGGCGCAGGTGGCGCTGAGGTCAGAACGGTCGGGATGTGTCGAAGACGACGTGGACTCGAGGTGGTTGCGAGGCGTGCGAGACAAGGAGCGCGGAAGCTTCCCGGAAGGTGCAGAGGGGCGAATCGGGAATTTCGCAAGACTGCACAAGCGGGAGCGGGCTCCATTGGAAATAGCAGGCGTAACGGGGCGGAGACCCGTTAGCCGTAGGCTATAAATAGTGGAGAGGGCTGCATGCCCACTTGAGCACTCCAAGGGGTTGTTAGGGTTTCATTGGAGTCAAAAGAGTCTTTGGCAAGTGGTTATGCTTTAGGCTTTAGTGGGTGAGAGTGGGTGGAGAGGCAGAGTGTGCTCCCTCTGTTGTCCCCTTCGATGGTTTCTAGAGACTCTGTGTGTTGAGTTCATCCTTCTCAAGCATGTATGGTTGAGGGTTCTTGAGTTGGAGAGGATGAGTTGAGAGCTTGTAATCATTCATCTTGTATCAATCATGTATCTCTCTTCCTCTTGATCAATATGAGATGGCTGTGGTTGAATTTATTTGAGTCTCTAGTTCTCTGTTGTTCATTTCTCATGTTGATTTCTCTACGATGCTCTCTATGTGGATTTCTTGACTTTTTGATTTTCGAGTTCTTGCTTGTTGGGAAGGCCCAAAATGGATTGCTCTATGATGGGTTAGTTCCACAAGATCATTCGATCGAACAAATACCCAAGAGCACAGCTGAAAATCCAAAAATTCCCTTTTTATTTGCTTTGTTCATATATTTCTCGTTCTAGGGTTTGAGCAAGATTTTGTTTCCCTCAACGAGATGGCTTGAAATTTGATCTGGATTATCCCATGGCTATTGCTAACATATCCTCAAAGTTTCATGGCCAAAGGATCAAAGGTTGAGGAGTAATTTGAGTTTTTGTGCCTCTCTCTGAAAAGTTTCAGTTTTGGAAAAATTCTGAAATTCTTGATGTTTGGTTGAAATCTTTGCAATCCTGTTGACCCAAGGCTATTTGGAACTTGTTCTTGATCTTGTGTTGTAAGGAGAATAGGTTTCTTAACACAAATCTCTTTGGTTGAAGTATATTTCAGTTTGTCAATCTGAATCTTCAGTTTTCAGTGAACAGTTGCCTAGTTGGTTTTCAGTCTTCAGTTTGCTGATTGTCTGCATTTTATCTTGCCGAAGGATCCAGTGTTCCATTTCCTTCTTTTCGGCTGCAGTGCTTTGTGCATCTCGGTTTGGGAGTTTTTTGTTGGAGTTCGGCTGCAGCTTGAAGTGTGTTTTTCAAAGTCTGCATCGGGTTCTTTGCCAATTTGTTCTTCCCTGCCGAATGAGTGTGCAGTGAACTTTTTTTTTACTCCTTCCTCTTGCTAGTTCTTTTAGTGCTTCTCTTTTTTTTTCTTTTCCTGATTTTTAACATTTTTGCATGCAGATCAAACAGCGGTATTTTCAGTTGAAATTTTTACTGGCTGGTCTCTGATTTATGCTGAATTTTTCAGTGTCGCATGCGTTCCAAATTTCAGCAAAATTATTTTTAACTTTATGTGATGTGCTTAGTTTTGCATCTTTTTGAAAAATCAGTGTTTAATTTCTCGGGGGCGATTTTGAAGCGAACGGCATTCACCCCCCTCTGTCGCCATTTCGGTCCTACAGTTCCTGAATGGTATTAGCATGTTAGCACCCAAATGGACTTTAGCACTAGATACGGTCAATATATATATATATGTCTTGTACAAAGTGTCTGCTCGCAGTAGAAAGTTGCAACTTCTAAATTAATATATCCGCAAATTTCTTGTGATGTGAAAACAACAAGGTTTATTCTGCACTATGGTGGTGATCGGTTCGGCTGAAAAGCTTATGGCTTATGACTGAAAACACTGTAGCTGGCTGAAAAAAACACTATAACTAACAGAGGCTTATTTAGCATAATTAAATTTAAAAAATTTTAAAAATATAAAAAATATGTTAGCCCATTACGTATAATACAAACAAATACGGGAAAAAAAGAACCGGCAAAAAAGCTCAACAAAAAGCCAAAAGTTTAGAAAAAGACGAAACTTATGAATAGTGAAAAACAAATCAGAAGTTAGAAGCCGAAGCCGAGTTGATCAGAGAGAGAAGCACAGGACACCAACTTTTAGGTGCTAGCGTTGCAAAGTGCCTCTGCTGTCGAGTGCTCTTCTAAGCCAGCCTCCTTTTGCTCCATCTTTTAGGCAACGGCCATGGAAGCAGCAGATGAGGAGACGCCCCTGCTCCATCTCCAATCTCCTCAGGTACTATTCTCTTCTCTTCACTCCTCTTACCAAATTATTGTGTTTTGATGATCGCCTCATTTGAGAGGGAGAAAGGGAGGGCAGAGATGCCGTCAATTCAAACACTTGCTTGTGTGAAATAAAGATGGCCTTTTTGTGTGAAATAAATTTCATTAGAGTAATTCTTTCAGCGCATATATCAGTGCTTTGATTCAAGACATTGGGCTATTTTCAGTTGACATTAAAGAAAAAAAGGAGCATAGTCGTCTTTAGAAGAAGGGGAAAAAAAATGCATGCCCATGGTATACATAAAGGATGGGTCAAGTGTGATTTCACATAACGAGTGAAAAAAAATCTTGGTGCCTATTTACAACAAGAATACATCCCTTTTTTCCTGAGGAAAAACAAGAAAAGAGGAAGAACATGGTCTCTTGTTCTTCTCAAATTCTCCACAAAGATTTACAGTTTCAATTTGCAAAACTGAATCTCTTGGTGTTGCGACGCAGGATGTAGGTTCAGAATATACAAGTGATGGATCAGTTGATATCAACAACCAGCCTGCTCTGAAGCACAACACAGGGAATTGGAGGGCGTGCTTCATGATTTTAGGTACCCGAGAGAAATTCATGCAACAAACCAACATCACTATCAAGTAATCAAACTGCTCCTGTTTTTCTCCTCGTCCTACAATTTAATTAACCACTTGAACACGTACTAGGTGTTGAATTCTGTGAATGCACTGCCTTCTTTGCAATCGCAAAGAATTTGGTGACCTATCTGACCACTGTGCTCCACGAAAGCAAAGTCACAGCCGCGAGAAATGCCTCTGCCTGGGCCGGCACTTGCTTCCTCACACCACTTATTGATCAGCACCAGCTCCCTGCTGTCAGGCACGGTGCTTGTTTGGCTGCAGGACAATGTTGGGTGGGGGGTCAGCTTCGCAATCCCAACGGTGCTCATGGTCTTCAGTCTTGCAGTATTCATTGCCGGCTCGAGGGTATACAGGTATAGGAAACAAGGAGTAAGCCCACTCAGGAGTCTCTGTCAGGTGGTCGTTGCGGCTGTCAGGAAGTGGCATCTGCGGTTGCCGGATGATATCTCACTTCTGTATGAGCTGACCAGTTCACCTTCAGCAACGGAAGCAAGTCACAAGATTCAGCATACCAATCAATTCAGGTACATAAATTATTGCATAATACATGTCAGGCTATAGTCCAAATTTGACATATGAAAACAATTATGAACTATGACAGCTTTGATATGTGAGCATAATTCACTTGTATTGAGCTATTACATCTTGCAAGTACAGTTATGAACGAGAAATTTGCTGTTTGTGGAAAAGAAATCGATAAGCAGAATGTCACTTGAAAATTAAATTCGACATAGAAGTTACCTCTTGTAACTATGTCAGTATGTTCTTCAGGTTCCTTGACAAGGCTGCCATTGTACTGCCTCCATCAGACAAGAAATGCATAGCGCCCACGAGCTCATGGAGTCTCTGCACAGTGACACAAGTTGAGGAGATGAAGATGCTGCTGCGGATGTCCCCCATCTGGGCATCATTCGTGATCTTCTACGCAGTCGCCGGGCAGTCATGGACAACCGTGTTGGCCCGTTTGCAATCCCGCCTGCATCCCTCTCCATCTTTGGTGTGTTCAGCGTCCTCATCTGGGTCCCCATCTACGAAACCGTGTTAGTGCCGCTCGCACGGCGCTTCACCGGCAAGGAAAAGGGCTTTTCGCAGACGCAGCGCCTTGGAGTTGGCCTTGCACTGTCCATGCTCACCATGGTGTACTCAGCATTGCTCGAGATGAAGAGGCTGGCGATCACGCAAGCCAGTGGCCTGGCAGACCAGAATGTGCCTGTGCCGATGAGCATTCTGTGGCAGGCGCCGTCATACTTTCTGCATGGTGCAGCTGAGGTTTTCGCCACCATTGGCGTGACGGAGTTTTTTTACGACCAAGCCCCAGACGCCATGAGAAGCCTGTGCGCAGCGCTCGGACAGCTCGCGATCGCGTCCGGAGCTTACTTCAACACGTTCGTGTTTGGCGTTGTCGCAATGGCCACGACACGCGGTGGATCGCCCGGGTGGATCCCGGACAACCTGAATGAAGGGCATTTGGACTATTTCTTCTGGATGATGGCCGCTCTTAGCCTACTGAATTTGGTGCTGTTTGTGCACTGCTCCATGAGGTACAGAGGGAAGACGACTTCTTGACCCAAAATGTGTTGTCGCAGAGACTGGGTAGGAGCTGTTTGGTCTAAGCTAATGTTAGTCTCCTCACCAATATAGTACATTTATGCATATGGGCCTAACATGAGTTGCACAGCTGATTCGAAATTGCCCGTATCTTCTACCACTGAATAAGCTTAAGCTGTCAATCCTTATGTAAACTTCAGAGTTAACTATACTAGACATGATCTTAAAACATGGTCAGTTAGAACACTAATTAAGGTCCTTAATTCTTTTCCATCACTCGTGTGAAAGTGATTCGATCGACTGAAGCAGAACACATGCTAGTTTTCCCCCTTCGAGCTAACAGCAAAGTTGCTTCGTACATACATTAGTTGATTAATTAACTATTCCCTGGAAATTAGAACTGACGAAATTATATAAAAATCCTCAAATTGTTATTTATCTGTAATCAATATTATTATATCATTATACATCTTGAGGTAGTCGTAAGCTCTTCTATAACCACTCCTTAGTTGTAAGCTTTTCTACAACCACTTCATGATCGTAAATTCTCCTACGATCATAACATAGTCGTAAATTATCCTATGAGCATCTTATGGTCATAGATCCTTCTACAACTAAGCCAAAGTTTGACTAACTTGTCTACGACAACTCATTACATCGTAGGTCTATCTGACGTGGCGGTTAGCACGTGCATTTATTCTTTGGAATAATTACGCATAATTTCTCTCAGACAGTAACCGCCACACGACGAGTGAGATACCACATCTCCGTAATAATAACTCCCGTTGGACGATTATCATCCGATACGTTAAGGTGTCTCTTGGCATAGAACAATTGCCGCTGCTTCATAGGCGATATAAGAGTAGACATTAGAGAGAGATGGGACGGATTGGAGGGAGAATAGGAGTAGAGCAATACATTCCACATTACTTTCTTGGTTGTAATTAGTTCATGAGCAATAGCCACATATGAGTAGGGTTGTTATTTTCCTAGGAGAATGCTCAAACCTATATAAAATCCCTGTGTCTTCTCTCTATGTGATCGTAGCCAGGTCTTTGAGAGTTCCCCTGAATCCAAATAATCATACGTAAGATCGATACCAAAACATCTACAGTTGGCGCCGTCCATAGGGAAATTCTTCCAAACTCCGATAAATTCCTTGACGGCAATTTCTCTTCTCTCTAATGTCCTTATAGCAGGAGAATGGAATAAGGAGAATTGGTTTGACCTGGCTGACTACACAGATCTCAACAAAGATGCCTGTTATGACTACGAGTAGACCATCCTTTCATCCGATGGTGAGGCTGTCTCTAGAGATCCTTCATGAGATCCTAGAGATCGTGCCACGGATAGGGGTGAGGAGGAATCCTTATCCTCCATAATATTATGCTCAATAGAGGAACCAGTTTCCCCAAAGGGCAAGGGTCAATCCAACCACAAATAGGATTGCACCAAGGTGGGTACACAACATGAGGAATGATTCACCTCCAAGTGTTCAAGTCCCCCACTAACCACGTGATCTGGGTCAGCAAACCTTGGAATTTGTCATTCCAGGAATCCATCAACAGCCGGTGGTTGTGACCCTTCAGTTATCCCCGCAGAGAATGTGGGTGGGCTCCTTGCGAGTTCATCCATACTCTCGTAGAGTTCAACTTCGGTCAGAGATTGTTATAACCCAGAGTTCCCCTTTTTGGAGAGTCCTATTCAGTGATATGAGGCTCTTTCGTTTGATGACTCCTTAAGTTAGGTGGCGTCTAACGTGAGTGGAGGTCGTGTTTGGGAGGCCTTCGCTCTCCCCTCAGATACTAATTACTCTCTCGGAGGAAGGCCTGAGGATGCTCCCTGCCGATTACACACTGCGACCCTCGTGGTGATGGCGAGGAGGCCTCTAGTGATGAGCTAGATGAGTACTCTCATGAGCGTGGGAGAAATACTCAAAATAATTTCTCTCCTTTAAGGTGGCCTTAATCAGCCTTAGATATTGAGGATCCCGAGACCGTTCGAAGGAGAAGATTAGCTGCCCAGGGGTCTTTGCCTGAACGCATCCACTACCAATCTGAAAAGGCTAGAGGGCTTCAATGCATAAATGACCCGCTCAAAAATCCAACTCAAGAGCTTACTCGAACACTAGGTTACGACCACTTCACTAAAGGGATCGCATGAAGACTCCGAAGCATAATGGACAGACTTGAGCAACCTCATCGATGCAACTCTGGGAGTCGAGTAGGTATGACTCACCTTGTGGAATCTAACATGATGACATATCATATCGTTCTCCAAATCATAACTCCTGTTGCAGGAGAGTACTTCGAGCATCCCCAAGTGCTTGCTTTGCAAAGTGCCTCTACTGTTGAGTGCTCTTCATTAGGCCGGCCTCCTTTCGCTCCATCTTTTAGGCAACGGCCATGGAAGCAGCAGATGAGGAGATGCCCCTGCTCCATCTCCAATCTCCTTCGGTACTATTCTCTTCTCTTCACTTCTCTTACCAAGTTATTGTGTTTTGATGATTGCCTCATTTGAGAGGGAGAAAGGGAGGGCAGAGATGCCATCAATTCAAACACTGGCTTGTAGTTATAGCTAATCAGTACATAAAGATGGCCTTTTTGTGTAAAATAAATTTCATAAGAGTAATTCTTTCAGCAGATATATCGGTGCTTTGATTCAAGACATTGGGCTATTTTCAGTTGACATCAAAGAAAAAAAGGAGCATAGTCGTCTATAGATGGAAAAAATGTATGCCCATGGTATCAGGGCTTTCAATACCGGATTAGAATTTTTACCAAAGGTGGTCGATAACGGCGATAATTGTGATTATCAGTTTTTTTGGTTAATTTTGGACCAAAAAATTCAAACAAAATTTGAAATTCAAAACAAATTTGATGGAAAATCGCCGATAATCGGCCGATTATTCGATGGAAATATCGGGCAAAAACTAGCCAAAATTGGCTGACATAAGAACAGACAGAATTCCAGAAATTGTGAAATACAGACAAAATTGGCTGACAAAAGGTAGTACAAAGAGTGCTGCTGGTTTATGCCAATTATTCATGTGCTACTCCTGCCCTTGCATGACGTCCTCAACGGTCACCTAAAAATAACAATGAAGCAAGGGGAATCAAAAGACTCAGCAAGTACAAAGCAAAACAACAAATAACAGGTTCACAAATCAGATCATGATCATCCTAGTTTCATTAACCACTTTTTCCATTAAATCGCTTTAAGTTCTTATGAACCTTCCATCATACATATGCACATGCACTTCTCTCTTATCTCTTTAGCCTATACCAGTATAGCAGAGCGAGCACCCATCGATGCTCACCCAGGCCGGCCCTGTTTCCATGCGGGGATCACAAGCTCGTCCTTTTCATACGGGGACCACAGTAGCCCGTCATTCTCATACGGGGACCTCAATCTCCACTCCTGTGGAGCGTCCACATAAAGTGGACCAACACTAACTCTTTCCATGACATGCATGCAATGTATGTTCTTCATTTATGCATATCAATGTATCATGTCTCAACATTCATCATTCTTCATTTCTCATTATGCATCCAAAAATAATTAACTTACCACAACATGGTAAGCAATGCATCATCATTCATCTAACAGAAATCACTACCTGAATTTACCGCTTTACCATGCACTTGCCTGGTTAGCCTCGGGGACAATGCGTGGACGACTTCGACCCAGGACCTCCACCTGTACAAACGTCAACTCGTCTTAACGCCATATCAAAACCAGAGATTAAATGGGGAACGACGACTCTAAGCTCATAACTCGATTTTTGGCATAAAACACACAGGTTTTTAGGGACCCATCGTGCGGTACCAAACCCCCCATTTTCTTTTCTTTTTCTCCTCTTTTCTTTTCTTTCCTCTTCCTTTTTCTTTTCTCTTTTTTTCTTTCCACTTCTTTCTCTTTTCTTTCTCTTCTCTTTTTCCTTTCTTTTTCTTTCTTTCTTACCCGGCCTCTCCCTCTTCTCTCTCTTTTTTCTCTTTCTTTCTTACCGGGCCTCTCCCTCTTCTCTCTTTCTTTTCTTTTCTCTTTCTTTCTTACCCGGTCCCTTCTCATCTTTTCTTTCGGCCGAACGGCCTTATCCACTCATGCCTTCCCCTCTCTCGCGCGGCGCTCCTCCAGGCGATGTGGGGTGTGCAAGGTGGCGCACGGCTGAGCTCGGGCTCGCCGGCCCCGAGCTCACCGCCGATGGCTCGTCTGCCACCCCCACCAACCTCAACTCCCTCTCTCGCGCACGTGACTTTGCCCGCGGGTGCTCCTCCGGCGGCGCAGCCAGGCTTGACGTCACTGACCCAAGGCTCGCCGCCTCTAGCGCCTCCACTGCCCCCTTGCCTTTCCCTCTCCCACTTTTGCTCTCTCTCTTGTGCGCGACCGCACCCAGGTGCTTCTCCGGTGGCGCGATGGCACGCGGGCGAGCTCGGCTCACCAACCTCGGGCTCACCGTCGGCTAGCCCCCTTTGCGCACGTGCGGCGCATGGCGCCGTTGCTCGGTCAGCACGGCCTCGCCTGCCCGTGCTGTCGTGGCCGTCGGCCACCTAACGCCGGATCTACCGGTGCCGCCCCCGGCTCGGCTGCCAACCACTACTCCGGCATCGTCCCCCCCCGGTGGGTTCGAGCTCGCCGGCCACGGCTCTTCGCTGGCCTGTCACTCCTATCAGGGCAGTCCTCCCCCTCTCCCTTCTACTCTCACTTTGTTTTAGCCTCTACTTGCGTGTGCGAGGGTGCTTGGTGCTGCACTATGGGGTTGTGGAGGGGATGGTGGATATACTCAAGAGTCGGCTTGGCATGAGCTTGGTGGTTGCCAGCATCCTCTGTTGTCGTCAGTGCCGTCCTCACGCCTTGGCCTTCTAAGCTTCTTAGGGCCTCCCCTCCTTTTCCCTCTTCCTCTTGGCTGTCCTACTCTCGGTTGAGGGAGGAAAAGTGGGAAGGGGTGCTTTGGCTATTGGTAATGGTACGCGGTTCCTCTCTGTTTTGCTCTTGGTGTTCGAAGGAAATGGGGAAGAGTGTGTGTCTGGCTTTACCTTGCCTACCCTCGGTTGTGAAGTAAACTGAATGGTGACTGGGAAGGCTATGCTGGCTTATACGGGGGCCTTGGTCTTGTGAAGTGTCATAATTGCCCCTCCTCCCCTCATTCTTCACTCATGTGGCTGTTTGCCTTAGGGGGCAATTCGGTCCTAGGTGCTCTGCACTTTGCTTTAGGAGTTTCAACTGCAACAAATAAGTTGGTAAAAAGGTAAGATTAGAATTTCTCGCTAGATGATGAAAACCCAAAACGCGAGACGGTGCCGACTGTCCCTGGGCGGTCTGGAAACCTCTAAGAGTGCTACTTTTATCCAGCTCTCTAGATGGTGCCGACCGTTCTTAGATGGTCTGGGAACCTCTGCGTGTGTCACTTACTCGGCATTCTAAAAGTTGATGGTTTTGACGGCAAAACTCCACTCTCTTTCCTTTATTCTCCCTTGGTTTTGTTTGCGTTCCATGCATTTCTTCCCTTTGCATATTAGTGGTATTCATTCTACCCTCTTAATAGAATTCGACCCCGAATTCTGGCATTCAATAATCCGCACGAAAGAACAAAATATACTAAACTACACATAACATAACATTAACTCATACCCATGGAGAACAAGTCTGGGTACTTCTCGCGCATGCGAGTCTCCAACTCCCATGTCACTTCCTGCTCAGACTGATGTGCCCAAAGCACTTTAACATACTTTATTGTTTTATGCCTCAACACCTTCTCTGATTCCTCCAGAATCCGAACTGGACGGGATTCGAAGGTGAGGTCTTGCTTTATGGACACCGGTTCTAACACAATCTCATGCTCTGGATCTCGCAAGTACTTTATCAACATCGACACATGAAACGCATTATGCACTCCTCGCATGGACCCAGAGAGATCCAAGCGATATGCCAACTTTCCAATCCATGCCAGAACTGGAAATAGCCCAATGTACCTCGGGCTAAGCTTCCCTTTGGTACCAAATCACATTATGCCTTTAGTGGGAGATACTCTTAGGAGCACCTGATCTCCCACTTCGAACTCTAGTTCTCGCCTCCTAACATCTGCGTAGCTCTTCTGTCTACTCTGGGCAGTGAGCAGATTCTGTCTGATTTCCGCCACTCGCTCTATTATTTGTTGGACCCAATCTGGTCCCAACACAGCCTTCCCGCCCACTGCATCCCAACACAGTGGCGATCTACACTTTCGCTCGTACAAAACCTCAAATGGCGCTGCCTGAACATTTGAGTGATAGCTGTTGTTATAGGCAAACTCTGCGAGTGCCAAATGATCCTCCCAGCTACCCTTCCAAGACAAAACACAGGACCTCAACATGTCCTCCAGTGTATGAATGATGCGTTCGGATTGTCCATCTATCTGTGGGTGGAAAGCAGTATTGAACTGGAGTTTCATGGCCAGAGCGCTCTACAACCTCTCCCAAAACATGGAGACAAACATGGCATCTCTGTCCGAAACTATGGTCTTAGATACACCATGCAACCTTACTATTTCTCGCACATAGATGGGTGCCAACTCACTCGCTAAGTTCGTGGTGCGAATGGGGAAGAGGTGTGCGGACTTACTGAATCAGTCCACCACTACGCAAATCGCATCCTTACCTCGCTGGGTATGAGGTAAGCCGACTACGAAATCCATGGTGATATGATCCCATGGCCACTGAGGAACCTCCAAGGGCTGCAATAGCCCAGCGGGGCGCTTGTGCTCAGCCTTCACTTGCTGAGAAACCCTGCAAGATGCCACATACTTGGCGATATCCACTTTCATCCTCTTCCACCAGAAGTTCTTTTTGAGATCACGGTCCATCTTGGTCTCACTTGGATGCACCGTGTACGGGGTACGATGAGCTTCTCTCAAAATATCATCCTTGACTTGAGCCTTTTGGGGCATGCAAAGGCGGCCTTTAAACCACAATGCGCCTGACTCATCAAGGCTGAAATCCTCCGTTTTTTCTTCATCAAGCCGCTTCCTCACATGCTGAAGCAACCAATCATGCTGTTGTGCCTCCTTTACTCGCTTTGGAATTGTTGATTCCAGCAATAGCTGCATCTCAGCCTATGCTATACCTGCACAACAATAGGAAATTCCCATCTGTTCAAAGTCAGCAACGAGACAACCTAGAGTGGAGGGTCTCATCTTGTGACTAAGGGCATCAACAACCACATTTGCCTTGCCCGGATGGTACTGAAGCGTGAGATCATAGTCTTTAATCAGCTCCAACCACCTCTACTGCCTCAAATTCAGCTCCTTCTAAGTGAAAATGTATTTGAGGCTTTTGTGGTCAGTGAAAATATCACAAGTCTCTCCATACAAGTAATGCCTCCAAATCTTTAGAGCAAAAACCACTGTGGCAAGCTCTAAGTCGTGGGTAGGATAATTCTACTCATGCTTCTTCAACTGTCACGAGGCATATGCAATCACTTTATTATCTTGCATGAGCACACAACCCAGACCCACTCGAGATGCATCCGAGTAGACCGTGAAATGCTTCCCTGGCTCAGGAAGTGTGAGAACAGGAGCAATTATCAACTTCTCCTTCAGAGTATTAAAACTGCGCTCACATTCATCAGTCCACTGGAATTTCACACCCTTCCGCGTGAGTAGAGACATTGGCTTGGCAATGATGGAGAAGTCTTTCACGAAGCGCCGGTAATAACCAGTTAGGCCAAGAAAGCTTTTTACTTCTTTAACATTAGATGGCCTCTTCCAATCCACGACAGTGGAAATCTTGCTTGGATCAACTGAAATGCCTTCTCGATTAATTACATGACCCAAGAAGCTCACTTCAGAAATCCAAAACTCGCACTTCTTCAATTTGGCAAACAATTGATTCTTCCTCAAAGTCTCAAGCACGAGCCTCAGATGCTGTTCATGCTTTTCCTTTGTCTTGGAATAAATCAGGATGTCATCGATGAACACCACTACAAAGTCATCTAGATACTTGTGTAGCATACTGTTCATCGTCTCCATGAAGACAGCAGGTGCATTCGTCAGTCCAAAGGACATAACTGTAAACACATAGTGCCCATGTCTTGTGGAGAAAGCTATCTTTTCAATGTCTTGCTCTCGCACTTGGATTTGATTATACCCAGACTGTAGATCAATTTTGGAGAACACCTTGGCTCCTTTCAACTGGTCAAACAAGTCCTCGATACGAGGCAATGGGTATTTATTCGTGATGGTCACCTGATTGAAAGCACGGTAATCTATACATATGCGCCAACTTCCATCCTTTTTCTTAGTGAATAGGACAGGGGCTCCCCAAGATGACACACTACGACGAATCAAGCCTTTGGACAACAACTCGTCCAACTGCTTTTTCAACTCCTCTTGCAAGGGTCGTGCCAAAAGGTAGGGGGACATGGAGATAGGTCTTATGCCAAGAACAAGATCAATTCTGAACTCCACATCTCGCTTGGGTGGCATACCAGGAAGCTCTTCATGAAACACATCGGGATGCTCACGCACCACATGAATATCCTCAATGTGCAACGGCGCACTTGGCTTATCTGTAAGGGCTAGGAGTAACCCAGACTTCATTATTCGTTGGCCAGCAAATAGGCTGGCCAGCACAAAGAGGGAACACGTGGGTGCATTCCCCTGAAAGATTATCTCCTTCCCTAAAGGAGCTTGCAAGGTGACTGTCCTCCAGAAGCAGGAAATCACGGCTTGGTAGCGATGCAACCAATCCATGCCAAGGATAACATCAAAAGGCTCTAACTGTATAACCATGAGGTTGGCAACAAACTCCTCGCCATCTATTGCAACCACACAGCCAGGGCATACTGTGGAGCTAACAATGATACCTCTTGGGGTACTAATCACAACCGATTGGGAAATTTGCGGAACACTCAGCTTGGCCTTCCTAACAAACTCCCAGGACACAAAAAAATAGGTAGCACTGGAGTCGAAAAGAACAAGGGCTTCACATGAGTCCACTAACAGGGTACCTGTCACCACATCAGGTCGACCCGCGGACTCAGCTGCAGGTAGTGAGTAGACTCCAAGTGGTGTCAGGGCGATGAGAGCCCTGACGCTCTGCTGTGGCGGCAACGGGACTGGAGGCGGTGTAGTATGCTGGAATGGAGGAGTCAGTGCAGGATGCCAGTAATACCCGGTGGGTGGAGCCAGGATAGAGGAGGCTGCAGCACAGGGGCAGCCGCCATCATCTGGACTGACCCCATCAGTGTAGTATTTGATGAAGATGAGGATACTGGCTCCCACTTAATGATGCTAGTGGGATTCTGACGACAAACCAACATTTTGTGGCCTACTTGGCCACAATGCTAACAGTTCCCCGTCCAGGAACACTCAGCAGCACGGTGTCCATCACCACACTTGAAACAGATCATGCCTTGCCTGGGACAGGACACAAGGCTAGGGTCGCCGATGAAGAATGAGGCACTGAAGAAGACGGCCTCAAAGTCTTGGACTTTAATGATTGTGGGGGATGCTGGCCCCACTTGGACTTCTTAGGAGCAAGCCGCTGAGTCAACCCACCCCCTTTAGTGAAGCTCCTTTTGTGGTCACCACCAGAAGTGATCGGACCACCAGAGGGTTGTAGCCCTTTAGTGAGCTGCATCTCCAACTCCATTCCTCTGGCCTGCTCTACCATGGACCTAAAGTCACATGGCGTAGTAGCTCCCATGACATGTCAGAACTCAGAGTTGAGCCCTCGGCGGAACCTTTTGGCCTTCTCAATGTCATTGCTTGCGACCGATGGCACGAAGCAGATCAGATTGTTGAATCCCGCCTCGTACTCAGCTACGGCTAGGCTCGGCGTCACCGGCCCAAGGCTCGCCGGTGCCTCCGCCGCCCCCTTGCCTTCCCTTCTCCCACTCTCGCTCTCTCTCTTGTGCGCGACCGCACCCAGGTGCTTCTCCGGTGGCGCGACGATGCGCGAGCGAGCTCGGCTCGCCAGCCTCAGGCTCACCGCCGGCCGGCCCCCTTGCGCGAGCGTGCAGTGAGGCGCGTGGTACCGTTGCTTGTCAGCACGGCCGCGCCTTCCTGTGCTGCCATGGCGGTCGGTATGGCTGTTGGCCGCCTAACACCGGATCTGTCGACGCTGCCCTTGGCCCGGCTGCCGACCACTACTCCAGCATTGTCCCCCCCCCCCCCCCCGTGGGTTCGAGCTCGCCGGCCATGGCTCTTCGCCAGTCGACCACTCCTATCAGGGCAGTCCTCCCCCTCTCCCTTCTACTCTCACTTTGTTTTAGCCTCCACTTGCGTGTGCGAGGGTGCTCGTTGCTACACTATGGGGTTGTGGAGGGGATGGTGGACGTACTCAAGAGTCGGCTTGGCGTGAATTCGGCGGTGCCGTCCTCACGCCCTGGCCTTCTGAGCTTCTTAGGGCCTCCCCTCCTCCTTGTTCCCTCTTCCTCTTGGCTGTCCTACTCTCGGTTGAGGGAGGAAAATTAGGAAGGGGTGCTTTGGCTATTGGTAATGGTATGCGGTTCCTCTCTATTTTGCTCTTGGTGTTGGAAGGAAATGGGGAAGAGTGTGTGTCTGGCTTTACCTTGCCTACCCTCGGTTGTGAAGTAAACTGAATGGTGACTGAGAAGGCTATGCTGGCTTATACGGGGGCCTTGGTCTTGTGAAGTGTCATAATTGCCCCTCCTCCCCTCATTCTTCACTCATGTGGCTGTTTGCCTTAGGGGCAATTCGGTCCTAGGTGCTCTGCACTTTGCTTTAGGAGTTTCAACTGCAACAGGTAAGTTGGTAAAAAGGTAAGATTAGGATTTCTTGCCGGATGATGAAAACCCAAAACGCGAGACGGTGCCGACTGTCCCTGGGCGATCTGGAAACCTTTGAGAGCGCTACTTTTATCCAGCTCTCTAGACAGTGCCGACCGTCCCTAGATGGTCTGGGAACCTCTGCGAGCGTCACTTACTCGGCATTCTAAAAGCCGATGGGTCTGACAGCAAAACTCCACTCTCTTTCCTTTATTCCCCCTTGGTTTTGTTTTCATTCCATGCATTTCTTCCCTTTGCATATTAGTGGTATTACAACTACAAATGCAGTAACATCCATACAAAGCAGCTGCTTAAAATCCCACATCCATTCAAAATATGCTGAAAAAAGGAAAGAAAGCTGCAGTAGTAAATTTTGGATTAGCCATATATCCACTCGGATATGTCTGAACTCTATCTGAATTAACAAATGGAAACAAAAGATAGATGTGTGAAATGAGTAAGGTGCCTCAAACATTGGGATGGAAGAAGGTTCATGCACAAATCTTGGATCTCAATTAGCAAGCATTTTCTAAATTATATGTAGGATAGCAAATTACATAAGTATGTTGGAAGTTGGAACACACTACACTGACAGGACAACGAATCTCATAAGTTGTTGGAACATATACTACATGGACGTTTTTACATTTGTCTATTGGCATTGAATACATCATTTCTGCATTCTTGGTTTCTCTATTTGTGTTTCTTTTATGCCTTTTTCATGTATTTTCTCTAATCCTTTTGTGTGTGTTCCTTTTGTGCTGATTCATATAACATTTATATTTTCTGGATTATCTGCAATGCATCATTCTGTTATAATATTTTTTGGATTATCTGCAAAAGCATGGACATCATGAAATAGGCAACTTTCTTAATTTTGTCAATCACAGTAAAATGAATGGAACATAGAGGAAACACAAGAAAAAACCCAGCAGGACAAAATTTCAGCAGGGACAAAATCCTACAGAACTAGTTGTTTGCGCATATTTTAGGTACTACATATTTTCAGCAGGGACAAAATCCTACAAATCAAATGGCAAAGTTTTTGAAAAAGGGTACTACTCCATATTTTGGGAGTGGACATTCCATTATCTAACAGGGGACATACAAACCAGTGTCTGCCTGTGGTACTGTTCCCTTATCAAAAGGAGGGGGGACTTCAACTGGGGAACCAAAAAAAAAAAGAGAGTAGAATTCAAATATGTGTATGATCCAACAAAGTAATTCTAGCACACTTGCAAACCAAAGTCCCAGCCTTTAAAGAAAAAAGGCCAAATAATCCCAACTAAAGAAAATTTAGATGATCGAATAAATACATGTACAATGCACAACAGTGAGATCCATAAAAAGATCTGGGACCTAAAAGAATTGTGCTGGGAATACTGCTTTTCCCATACCTTTACAGTTTACTAACATGGAAGGGAAGAATGCATGCAAAACAAATTATGTGATGCTCTCCATAAACAACTGCATTTTTACAATCTAACATAATATTAATCTTAGCTTGCTGTGATAAAAGCTGTGCTGGTCCCATACAAAAAAAAGACCATCCACAAAACCATTAAAATATTCTGGCTCTTCCAAGCCAATGCAAGGTTAAGCAGTTGATATGGCAATCCAAGAATTATTCTACTGCAGTAAATATTATAAATAATAACAATGAAATAATCTTCATGAACTTGAGAGGGCAGATCAAAGCAGGTGATGTGGCACCAAGTAGCACTACAACTTTGGTTAGTGCTTGCAGTTCTGTGCACAATGTTCAAGATGCTTTGAATACCAATTCTGAGGTTTCTAATGTGCGCAAAAGACATTTTAGAAATTTAATGAAGTCTATTTTCCAACGAATCAAACGACACTTCATTTGGAGCTTCCTACACAAAGTTATGGCAAAATCATTGGATGCTGCATGAGCTGTCTGGAGAGACGCGCGAGACTTGCCAAACATAAAGAGTTCGAGTATTGTAATGAAATAAGGGTAAAATCCGACCACACCATGACTTTCTAAAGGTTGAGAAGGACTATTTTTCAGGTTCCAAATGGATTTGGAAGCCCCTTGAATAAGAAAACAAAACATATAAAGATTTGAAACCGATCGGACTCGATTGGGACAACTGGCAAGACCGATACTAAAACGTCCATAACTTTCACAAACGGAGTCTGATTTGGGTGTTCTTAGACTCGTTGGAAAGCTATTTCGAAGCCCCACACAATGGATAAGGTGCCAGTCATGAAATCCTCACAGTCATATCACAAATTAAGAGAGAATCCGGTGGTAGTAGTTTAGATATTTCCTTTTTAGTTCGTATTGGAGTTTATTTCGGCCTTAGGCTAGGTTGTGCATGAGTTTTAGTCAAGGCCGTGCGTTGTGCACCAATATAAGGCCAGGGCCTTAGCCCCATTGTAACTTAGGTTATGAATTGAGAAATAGAAACCAGAAAATCACCATGGTTTGGTGGCCATTGTTGGCGTGTTCTTGAGATTTCAATCGAGGAATTGCTCTTGGTGTGTTGAATCCAATTGTGGTGTTTTATTCTACTCGCTGAAACCTCGGTTTCTCTACCCTTCGTTCACATGCTGCGGTGTGCATGGGAGAAGGCTTATCTTGGAGAGGGCATCCAACAAGGCGTATCGTGAAAGATCAGGGTCAAAGCAATGTGGTTCAGCTAGCTTACTAGGTGGATCCGCATCATCTTGGTATCAGAGCATGGTTGATCACGGTACAAGGTTGCTGAATTTTTCTTAATGGCGGGTTTTATGAAGATTGAAGATGGCAAGGCGCGACATAATCATGCCGAGCCAATCGGGGAGGTGCCCCAATATGCGCGTCTTTGCTGCCCGAGGTGCGACACAAACTTGAAGCGACACATGACTACTTCTTAAGTTGTCACCGGAAGCTGGAAGGCAAGGTTGATGATTTGGGAGCGTGAATTGATGCTTTAACGGAGGCGCTATGCAACCAGCCACCACAATTTCAGCATGCTGAAACGGGGACCTCAATATCCCAAACGGCGTGCACCATGTGAAGACGACGAACACGACGAGGTCTTTGATGGTGCAGCGGGCTTTGCTCCACAACCGCGCCTTGCTCGGGACTACCGTGGTGTTGACCGTAGTAGGGACATGCGTGGCAGAGGTGCTGCCCATGGTGGAGGTATGCGTGATGGTGTCGAGTTTGCTCAGCGTGTTGCCGTGGATGATAGAATTGGGCGGATAAAAATTTCTATCCCATCATTTAATGGTAAAGCTAAACCGGAGGAGTACTTGGATTGGGAGATGCATGTCGAACAAATTTTTGACAGCCATCACTATACTGAGGATAAGAAGATTCGGTTGGCGACAATTGAGTTCACCGGATATGCTCTTGTTTGGTGAAACCAATTGTGTCGCATAGGAGCTCGTCCGGATACTTGGGTACAATTGAAGAATATTTTGAGGCGGCGTTTTGTCCCAGCACACTACATGAGGACCTTGTACAACCGGCTACAACAATTACGTCAAGGTAATTCTAGTGCTGATGAATATTATAAACAGATGGAGATGTTGATGATCCGTACAGGGACAGAGGAGCATGATGAGGCTACTATGGCACATTTCTTTAAGGGGTTGAATGAGGATGTGCAAGATAGAGTGGAGATGGTCCATTACTACAACATTCAAGACTTAGTACATCAAGCCGAACGTGCTGAACAACAATTGAAGCGCAAACAAGCCAAGGATGGACATGCCAACGCCTAAACAAAGTCATAGAGGCGTTCATTACAGCAAGGTGATGATGTGGGTTCACACTCCAAAGTGGCGGCATCAAGCCGTTCAAATGGTGCTATTTCAAAGGAGGCAAGCAACAGAGGTAAAGAAGTAAATAAAACTGATTCTAGTTTGCCTTCTAATGCTCATGCTAGAGAAATTGAGTGTTTCAAGTGCAAGGGAAGAGGTCATATGATGCATGATTGTCCAAATCAACGAAGAGTGCTTCTCACTAAAGATGGCTATGGTTCAACAACTTCTAGTAGTGATTCTGAAAGTGAAAAATCCGATGATTCCAAGGAGGATGTTGTCTATTGTGATCCAAAATTGAATGGTGTTAATCTTTTGGTCCGAAAGGTGCAAAGTAAAGAAACTGAAACAAAAGGACAACGGTGGAGTGTTTTCCAAGCGGAGTGCAAGATCAAAGATAAAGCAAGCAAGTTGATCATAGATGGTGGGAGTTATAGCAATGTGATTAGCAAAGATTTGATGTATGCTTTAGGGGTATCCACGTGGAGGCATCCTCAACCACATCATGTGGAGTGGCTACACAACTCCGGAAGGCTAAAGATAACTCACAAGGTGCAGGTTCCGTTTGTTGTTGGTGATTATGTTGACAAGGTGGATTGCGACGTAGTTCCAATAGATGCATGTGGGTTATTGTTGGGAAGACCATGGCAATATGATCGCAATGCTACGCATGAGGGCTGGTCCAACACATACACTTTTGTACATGGGGGAAAGAAGCATGTGTTGAAACCAAAATTGGAGAGTGCTATTCATGTTGATGAAGAAATTACAGCCAAGAAGAAGCAAGCTCCCAAGATTACCCCAAAGCCGAGGATGGCTTTGTTTCAAGGAGGGGACGATGATGTGGCACCAAGTAGCACTACAACTTTGGTTAGTACTTGCAGTTCTGTGCACAATGTTCAAGAAGCTTTGAATATCAATTCTAAGGTTTCTAATGTGCACAAAAGACATATTTGGAAAGCTCATGAAGTCTATTTTCCAACGAATCAAACGGCACTTGATTGGAGCTTCCTACACAAAGTTATGTCAATTTCATTGGATGTTGCACGAGCTGTTGGGAGAGACGCGCGAGACTTGCCAAACATAAAGAGTTCGAGTATTGCAATGCAAATAAGGGTAAAATCCGACCACACCATGACTATCTAAAGGTTGAGAAGGACTCTTTTTCAAGTTCCAAATGGATTTGGAAGCCCCTTGAACAAGAAAACAAAACATATAAAGATTTGAAACCGATTCGGACTCGGATTGGGACAGCTGGCAAGACCGATACTAAAACATCCATAACTTTCACAAACGGAGTCCGATTTGGGTGTTCTTAGACTCATTGGAAAGCTATTTCGAAGCCCCACACAATGGATAAGGTGCCAGCCATGAAATCCTCATAGTCAGATCGCAAATTAAGAGAGAATCCGCTGGTAGTAGTTTAGATATTTCCTTTTTAGTTCGTATTGGAGTTTGTTTCGGCCTTAGGCCATGTTGTGCATGAGTTTTAGTCAAGGCCGTACGTTGTGCACCAATATAAGGTCAGGGCCTTAGCCCCATTGTAACTTAAGTTATGAATTGAGAAATAGAAACCAGAAAATCACCATGGTTTGGTGGCCATTGTTGGCGTGTTCTTGAGATTTCTATCGAGGAATTGCTCTTGGTGTGTTGAATCCAATTGTGGTGTTGGATTCTACTCGCTGAAACTTCGGTTTCTTTACCCTTCGTTCACGTGCTGCGGTGTGCGTGGGAGAAGGCTTATCTTGGAGAGGGCATCCAACAAGGCGTATCGTGAAAGATCAGGGTCAAAGCAACGTGGTTCAGCTAGCTTGCTAGGTGGATCCGCATCAGTAGGGTTTTAATTAATAGAGTATATACACTCCTATGAATTTTCCATACCGGTAGGGAGTACTCTAGTAAAGGCTGGTAAGATCCTTCATCTACCTCGCTGCCTTCCGTCGATGAGAGCCGTCATCATCTTCCTTCGTGATCTCATCTTCTTTCTCACGTCCTACAATAGTGCATGACAAGTCACCTTTTAAGTTTTAATAACATTATTTCAAATGGATAGATTGGTAGTTATTACATAATGCACAGTAAACAGTAATCGACACTATCGTTTGGTCCCTCATGTTCTTCTTCTACTCCACCTTGATGGCATTGGGTCTAATTATCTCTCCACCAATCTTCTTTTTCATCTCAGCATGAAACCTGCCATGATTGTAGAAGAACCTACATATTTGCTTCGCACTCTGTATAACATTCTCCACCTCCAGCTCATTACCTATGTCCTTTAACATTAGATTCATATTGTGAGTAGCACATGGTTGCCAAATAATATGGGGGTACTCGGTGATGAGTTGCTTGCAAGTTTTATTGAAATTAGATCCATTGTTTGTGACTATTTGCACAACCAACTTATGGCCAATGTCCTCAACAACCACCTGCTTGATCCAGTCATACAAGAATTCTGCATTCTACATATGGTCAGATGCATTGATAGGTTTGTGGAAAAACATGCGCTCATTGCAATACACCATGAAGTTGACAATGTTCATGGATGTAGGTCTAGTCCACAAGTCACACATAACTGTAACACCATATGTTCTCCGATCTTCGTTGTATTTATCTACATAGACTTGCATTTCCTTAAAGTTGTCTTCCAAATATGATCCATCGATGTCTTTCCCTTTAGGAATCAGCACCCCTTTACCAAGTTGTTGGGTTAGCTTCATTGTTCCTCGAAAGTATGGGCAGTCAGCTTTCCTACAAGGGATGTTGTTCACAAGAAACCATTTCACCCAAACTTGGCTTTTCATGTTCATCATTGTGTCCATCCGAGCTTGCATAGGAGCATTGCTGTGTGCAATATCTACATCAAATGCTTTACCAGTAGACATTGCATTACGAAACAATGTATGAATCCTACTACCAGTAGCACTAGCAGCACAACTACCACTCCCACTAACGTGTCCACCACTACCACTCCCACTTCCATGCTCATATATCCCACCCGTCCTCTCCACTCAGTCCCGAAAGTGCATGTCCCTCAATGAAGAATTCAATTCCATTTGTTCTTAAACATCTTCATCGCTAGGTGCATCAATTGCTGCATTCATCTCTCCATAAATATTGCTTTCAATTCTAAGCTTACGCTCCTTTGCTTCTTTCCTCTTTTGCCTTCTTGTCGACTCACACTTCCTCATCGCATCGCGAACCTCCAGTGGCACATGACTACATGCCTTCACATTCCTAGTTATACCTGATAGATGTTGTCGAAGTCGAGTTGCACCTCCCCCCCCCCCCAAATGTTCCTAAGCAATAATTGCACTTGAACCCAGCACCTACTACCTCCCCTTGCATCCAAGCACACTCGATGTCTCCTGAAAAATGATAGCACAAATCAAGATTTGAGAATTCAAGTACATCAAATTGATGAATTGTGAATTTACAAAAGCATGAGTTACTACGCATATGAATATTTGTGTTGTATCTGAGTTGGTCAGGATCTTGTCAACTCAGTCAAAGAAAGTGCAAGTCATTTGCGTAAAAAAATAAATCATACATTCATAATGATGAAAAATTGTCAAGTCAATTGTAAGCATATATGTGTGTTGGATACTTGGATGACAAATTGACAACAGAAGAATTAACCCTACCAAAATAATTTCTGCATGACATTAACAATAGAACAATTTGTCAACTCACTTGTAAGCATATATCTGTGTTGGATGACAAATTAACAACAGAATAATTACTCTGTCCAAAATAATTTATAGATGACCATAACCAAATAGCATTTGTCTGCTACCTCACGAAGATCAAATATGATTTGCACAATCACAGGACATGCATGGCACCATTTTGAGGATCATTTATGTGTTTCAGTGGTGTAAGCTGATCAATATTTAGCATTCTACAACATCATGGCATGTCACAAGTTAGCTAAAGTTGAATCAAGAATTCAGTATCATTTCTGGCATGACAAATTGAATCTCTTATGTGCAGCTGCAGACTCAAATAGAAATAAAGAAGAACACACATGTCCAAACAGAGATAGCACCATGATCATATCAAGAAGAATTCAAGTCCAAGACATGATCAAGAATTGTGAGTGTATAAGATGCTAAAATGTGGCATCATGGTGCTTGGACACCAAGCCTTCCTGCCTTTGAATTGCTTTTAGATGTATGCAAGTGCAATAGTGAGGCAAACCCATTAACATTCATTAATTTGAAAACACATCGATTTGGAAAGAAATCTTAATCAATCACATTGAATCATTCATGGATGGAAAATCTTAATCATAGATGAAAAGTCTCAATATATATATACATATCTTTGTCCCATTTATTGCCGTATGCATATGTTATACTGAACTTGCTTTGCTTCTTAGCGAGCCATTCCTTGCATCGCTGGCGGCGAGGTCATCATCCTCTGCGAGCTAATTCCCCATCATTCAGCAATTAACCAACAATTTATTCAGTCATCAACCGGGCTTAACTTGTACAACTACGTATGTATAATATTTATGCAGAGATAGTAATCGGAAGAGATCTTAATTCAGTGCTGCATATTAGCTCCTCCAGGAAACCAAACCTCGAGAGAAGCTAAAGCACTCCACGAACAAATTGTTGCTGGTGCTTTAAGATTTGTGCAATTATTTTGCTCATTGCGAAGATACGTGCACGAGCGTGATTACAGAGGGCTGGGTCAAGGCCGCGGTTCTTGAGCTCGCGGTGCATCTGGCAGAGCGCGCACGCCTCGCAGCAACAGTGGACCAGGCAGTCGGCGCACGGCGTCTCCGGCAGGCCGTACGCCCCCCGAGCTTCGAGCGGTAGGCGCAGGAGTAGAAAAACTAGCACAGCCAGAGTTAAAGTCAGATTTGACACTATTACGTACTGTATTTATATAAATAGTCGTATACGTACCGTATTGACAAAAATGTCACTTATACCATCTGGTGCGTGGACAGCAGCGCCTGAGAGGCGACACGCGGCGCGGCCGCTGGCGGCAAGCGCCTGCCGCCCCCTCACTAGACAGCAGGCAGCCTGCCACCCGGTGGGCAGACGGCAAGCTTTCCTGCCGTCTGGTGAGGGGGCGGCAGGTGATTAAGCCTGCTAATTAGCCGGCTTAATTACATAGCTTAATTTTTTTCATTTAGTGCTTGTTTAATTTTTTAAACATATATCATGAGCTCTAAAAATTACAGAAATTTATGTATAACCTTCTAACACAATGTACCTCGCAGTGCAATTTTTGGGTAATTTTATCCATTGCAAATGTTGCTAAAAGATTCATACAATTTTGATACATTTACTAGTTTTACATATAGCAAACGAGCTCCAAAAATTACGAAATTTTATGTGAAGCCTCCCGACATAGTCATAGTTATTGTGCATTTTTTTAGAAATTTTATGTGGTCCGAATTTGCCACATTTATTTGGGTTAACTTAATCATGAATTTACGAATATTTCACTTTTTTACAATTTTATATGCTAGGATCTTGTACAATTAAAAGTAATTATAATAGTACAAATAATACATCACACTGGATACGATATGGCTCACTCATCTAAGCCACTGCTATCTTCTCACCGCTTTTGCCTCCCTGTACGTGGCCTTGTCTTCCGTTGTGCACGAGCATGTCCCGTTGGGTACGTCAGCCGGTCCGGAGGTTGCGTCTCGGATCGGAGGAGGTATGGAGACCATTCTATCTGCTAAGTGGCCACCGGTGGTTTGGTATGCTGGGTCCGGTAAGGGTCAAAGTCGTCCAGCTGAGACACGCTGAACTACAAGCCACCCACAATAATATCGTGTACGAAGAACTCTAGAAATCCCCCTCGTGGTGCAAAGGAGTTATCACCCTAACCATACGACGTGGCAGTGAAGCCGGAGGATCTCTGCCCACCGAAGTGTCCAAACCCTATGTATGCTGAGAACGCTGAGCTTTGCCATGTGTACACTGCAAACCCTGGCGCCGTGTACTGTTCTTTGGAAGCATCTGGTAGGCCCATGACATCATCAGTGGGCTCGTTGTCACCCCATGTTGAATTGGAGGTTGTGAGATGAAATGATATTAGTCACAATAAATATTCCTGATGTACAATGCAAATCTCATACCTCCCGAATGTCCAGCGAAGATATTTGAACTGTCTTACGCTGTTATGCCATTGCGAAGCGCTGTGGGGATCGATGGAGCATTCCAAACATTCCTCGTGCGTGATCTGCTCGGGGTGATCTGATGGAGGAATAGTGAGTCTGCTGCATGACCGGGGTACGTACCACTCCAGGTACTCGTCGTACGTCTGAATGTCGTACGGACGCTACTCCATGATGACATCAAGGTGTGCCCTTTCTGTCCATGCCGTCGTCCACTGCTGCAGAATTGGCCGCCAGTCTGTACCATGCTGACCAGCTCTTGATTGCCTACATTTTCAGAATCATCGATGTTACATAGCAAGACATATAAAGTGTACACAATAGTCGGATGGAGTTTGACTTAATAGTGTATGGCTTGTGGTAGGAAACTGCCATCCAGAGGGGGCATGGCCTGGTAAAAACCTAGCTGTCATATCACACGCTGTGGCGCGTAAGCCTCCACCATGTACGAGAACACCAGATGGTGTGTCATCGCCCATAGCTCTCCGTCCTCTAGGCAATGCAGGGATAACCCATACGGCGATACATGATAGACGAAATCTATCGTCCATGGAATCCATATGACATCGCTGTCATGAAACCTTTTGTGGAAAACTTGTTATTTTCAGTAGCTTCACTCCATTTCTGCCTCAAATGGTCATTTTCAGTCTTTGCATTCCTTTTGTGACCATTTTGAGCCTCTCTTTGCAAAATTCTCTTTCTATATGTAAAATCACCTCCTATTTGCATTTTTGAAGATTGTCATACCGCTAGGCGGTAGTTTCGATTTTTACTTGGCAATAGTTTTTTCAGAGAGGTCAAATTACGAGGTGCAAGGTGCATTAGTATTAGCCTATAAGGGCAGTAGTAATAGCCGAGGAAGAAATTATTGGATTTTGGAAAATTGAGTCATGGGTTGAGTTGGGTTGACTTAGGTCAAGATAGATCAAGGATAAGGATTTAGCGGATTCGGGCTTATATACTTTGGGGTTATTGGACTTCCCCCATTGTACTAAGTGGATAGTATCCACTAAGTATTAGATGTGACTGGCTAGTTCATCTATATAAGGTAGGGCTGGCAAAAAAGCTCGTTAAGGCTTGAATCAAAATTTCTTCAATTAGAGTAGTTAATGTTGGATCGCAAACGGCAACAGAGGGGGGGGGGGTGAATGGTGCGTTTTAAAAATTGTCCCCAAATATGCACGGTACTTTCTTCTCCGATAGCTAGCGTAGCTATGAAGCGAGAAAATGGAAAACTAAGACCGATAAAATAGATGAAACCGACTTGGCTGAAAAGACAGAGAATATTCATAATCCTAGCCAAAACAGAGAAGAACTCATAAACCCAAAAGCTGCTAAAAAGGGATAAACCAAATAGAGACTACCTTGCTGCCAAGAGCAAAAACACACTAAAAAAAATTAGAGCAAAGCAAAGATCTAAAACAAGCTAAAGACAAAGCTAGCACACTGCAGACCAAAGATAACAAGACACTGAAAACTGACTGCGCTACAAAGAACTTAACCGAAAATGAGAGGGGTTCAGAGGAAAGAAATGACTGCAGACAAACAACTCAAAACCGAAATACTCTGAAAGAGAGAGCTGCAGATTTTTTTTTGTTTTGGCTGGATTAAATGAGGTGAAACTGCTGCAGTTAAAAAGGAGAGTACGAGCTGCAGACAGCTTGCTTTGCCGCACAAAAAGGAGACAGCCGAACAGATAATACAGTGTAGTTGGTAGGCAAAAGCAATAAATCAAAGATCAATCTCCAAAAAGCAAAACGTACTTGAAGATGAAGATGCAAAAATGCATGCAGAGAGGAGATACTCTTGCCGTAAGAGTACAGGAGTGATTTGCTTCTTCCTTTTTTTTTGGAAGAAAGAGTAAACAAAGAGTGCTGCTGTGGAACAAAAATCATGCATAGGGTTCCTTTCTTACAGCCATCTCATCTCATGAACAGACACAAGAACATGAGAACGAAAAGAAGAAATCAACACAAAAACTTGAGAACTTCTCATAAAAGAAAGAAAGATTACAAATGAGAAACAATTAAACCACTACGTCCCCATACATGATTGAAAGGAGATGCAACTACAAACTTCTCTCACTGGACATGAAGAGCACACGTGTAAAACCCTCACATACCCTCTCTCAAACCATCTCTCTAAAAGTCACACTCTCATTTTTTATCTCCTTTTCATAAATGGAGAGAACCAAATAAAACCCTAACTCTTACACCCACTCTCTCAATTTCAGCACTAGAGAGCACCTCTCTATTTATAGCCTCCATAATGGGTTCACATCACGCTTTACCCATTAAGCCTCCACCAACTCATGGCGCTTTATCCACAATCCACTTCCTTTAGTGCAGCTTTGTGTATTCACCAAAACGCCCCTCGCGCACCTTCCAGGAAGCTTCCTCATTCCTTGCCCTCCAAGCCGCGCAGCCACCTCGAGTCCTCGCCATCTTTGGCACCCCTCGACCGTTCTGACCTCGGCACCGCTCGCGCCTAGTCCGGTCATCCCGTGCCTCGCCACGAGTCCACCTCGACGTCCTGCAGCCATCATAGACAAGAAACAAATCACATAGCACCGCTCGAAATATTGTAACCATACATTAGCAGCAGAAGAAATACTCAGAGCCCAAACCGATCGAATCGAAAAATAAACGACTTAAGCACGTTCGACCTAGTTCAACAAAGTCCGACCGAAACGATTGCATCGTGCAACGACATGGTCCGAACCACACAAACCAAACTCGACTTTCCTAAACCCGATGTCAATTACTCATCACATAACCAGGGTCACCTCCACATGGTCCATCAGTTAATGGGTTTAAAATTGAAATGAGTCAATTTTGCGTGAAAAAGGTTAATGAGGCTCGGCTCGACTCGATTGTGGCTCGTTAGCTCGATTTTAAAATAACCACTTAAACGATAAAAAAATGATTTTATGTCGAGCCATATCAATTTCGAACGAAGCTAGATAATAGCTCGTTAAGATCGATAGCCAGCCATAATTTATGGGGTTGGGATAGAGATTTGTTGTTAACCATCTACCCCTCTTGCTTAGGGTTAGGGTTTGAGAGTTGAGTATTATTTGTGCTCTCTGTCCTCCAAGATGGAGTGGCTTTAAAATTTTTCTCCTCAAGCATCAATAGAATCCATCTTTGATTATCTCTATGGCTATCTCTTGTCTTAATTGAGTTGCTCTTTATTTGGTTGATGTTTCCTCTCCTCCCATTCCTTTCTTGATCTTGTTGTGCCAAGGATGTATAAGATATGGAGATAACATTTGGGAATCATTCTCCACCCATCTAGATACTTTGGTAGTAAGTTCATGAAGAAACTTGATTTTTACTCATTTTTTATGCTTCAAGTGATTTTTTGATCTAAGGGTTTTTGGCTTGATTTCTTTGGTGTTCTAACTTGTGATATGTAGAAATATATCTAGAGTCATCTTGGTCATCATCCACCCACAAGCAAGTTGTATTCACCGTTATTGGTTTTTGATCGGTTTTGGTGCAATCTATCTTTAATCTAAAAAGGTCTCAATTTTAGTAATAATTTTCATGATCATTTGTTGAAATATATTTATGATATTCTAGAGTAGATCCTGTAAAGTTTCATGTCATTGGATCTACGGATCAAAAGTTACATGGATTTTTTGTCCATGAAATAGTGCTAAAATGTAACAGCCTAGATTTTTAGTAAAATAAAAATAAATAAATAAATAAGTAAATAAAAATTCATTACAATAAAACTTTAAATTAAAATAAGTATTTTTGTGCCTAAGTTTTAAAGTTGGATTTGCCCTGAATTTCTGTTTTTGAAAAAGCTGGATTTGAAAAGCAATTTCAGAAAAACCTAAAATTATTATTAAATAAAATGATATTTTTATTTTCTATAAATATCCTACTTCAAATTAGGCATTTGGAGTTATTTGGCTTTTATTTGGTTTCCTGGATTTTTCTGAGTTTTAAAGAGTTTAAAATGTATTTTTAAAATTAAAAGGTATTTTAAAATATGAAAATTAAATACCAACATTAGTTGGAAATGTTTTTATTAAGTCCAAAATGTCTCCAGGAGGTTCTAGGAATTGTTCTGGAATTTTTGGAGGTATTTTTGTATTTTTCTGAGGCTTAATGGAATTTCTGTGCTTTTCTGAAAAACCCAAAAATCGGAAAATAAAATTAAAACCCTCTCCCCTCCTCCAGCTGCCACGTGGACGGCCAGATTGCCGCCCACGTCGCCGCCCGATCCCGCCTAGCCCCTTTCCGCGCTCGCCACGTGTCTGGCGTGGATCCTCCTACGCCGCCCCGTGCCGGCCCATCCGGCCGTTCCCGCCCCGCTCTCTCTCCTCTCCCTGCCGATCGGGCCCATCGGTCAGCGCCTCCTCTCTCCCCTTCTCCCTCTGCGCGTGGGCCCCGCCCGTCAGGGCCTTCGTCTCCCCCGCCATCTCCTTCCTCCCGCGCCGCCGCCGGCCGCTGCGCCTATTTCCGCCCTACCCGGCGCCTCCCCCACTCCCCGAGCTCGCCGCCTCGTCCCATCATGCGCCGCAAGACCCGCGCCCGCCCCGCGGCCACTCCCCACCTCCCCACTTCCGCACGCCCCTCTCTCCGCAACCGCCGCCGCCGCCATTCCCGCGGGCGGTTAGCTCGCTGCCCGGCCACCCTCCCCTCTCCGACCTCTATAAAAGGGCTCCCCGAGCTCCTCCTCATCTCGCTCCACCCTGCCCCGCCCTCCTTCCTCCTCCGCTAGCCTGAGCCGCCCTAGCTCCGGCCGCCTCCCCCTTTTGCGCCGGTGAGCTCGACGGTGAGCAATTGCCGTCGGCGCTAGCTCCCTCTCACCCGGCCGACGCCACCCCCGGCTCCACCGCGTCGCCCCCGACCTCCTCCACCCGTCGGCTGCCCCTCCCCGCCGCCAGAACCTTCTCGCCGCCGACGCCCGAGCTATGCCGCCGCCTCTTCACGCCGCCGGCCGCCACCTCGATGAGCCCACGCATCTTCCCCGAATCCCCCGCGTCCTCCTCTCCCCTCCACCGCCCTCGCTGCCGACCGCCGTGCGCCGGAGCGCCACCGCCGCCGTAGCCCCGAGCACCTCTCTCCGGCCGATCGCCCACGTCGGCTCCCCCGTGCCACGGGCGGCTGCGTGGTAACCTGGTGGCCGCCACCTCGGCAAACTCCTGCCCCGTCAACGCCACGCCCGCGCCCCTCCCCTCCCGTGCCACCTCAGCCGTCCTTCCCCTCCGTGGGCGCGGTCCATGGACCGTGGCCCACCTGTCAGTCGGTCCAGCCCCTAGCTGACGCATCAATCTAGAATTTTCAGTTGAAAAACAATTCAGCTGAAAAGAAAATCCTTGCTGACACAATAATTCAGGTTTTTCAGCAGAAAAATAATTCCAAAAATCCTGATTTTTCATTTTCCCTCTTCTCAAACTTCCCGGAGCCCGTTCTCCCTCGTTTTAACTCCGATTTAGCCCATTCAAATTTCTAAATTCATCAAAAATTCCTCTCTATCCATTTCTAGCCTCAATTCAAATATTTGAAGTTAATTTGAATTTAATTTGAATTTATTTGAATTTGGTGGGTTATTTTCACGTGTAGACTTCGACGATTCGGGAAAATTCGACGACGAAGATTCAAACCAAGTTCAAGGGCAAGGCAAGTCACACTACTTGATCATGTTGATCCTAGTTTGCAAAATAAAATTATGTTGATTTAAATTATATTGCATGCATATTTTTATTCAGCGTATTTCAATTCAGTTTTAAATTTAGTTATTGCCTACTTGTTAATCCCTCCATTGAATTTGAATTCCTCAATACCTTGTCACCCTAGATTCAAACTCTAGTTAATACATTAGTGTTGGCTAGAGAGTTTAATTAAATGCTTAGCCCTGCATAGTCATACGATCTTGTTTTGAGATACCTTTTCACATGAAATGATAACCTTTTTACATGAAATGATAAGTTTCCTAAATGTACTATTGACTTTGGTGAGTCAAGGAGTGTTATGAATTATTTTGCAAACAAAATATCAAACCTGGTTTAGACTTAGGCAACTGGTTAGAGTGGTGGGTGCAGGCATGCCCTGTTGGTTGGAGCCGCAGTGGTTGATTGTCATGCACGGGGGTATGTGGTTAGGCCTGAGTCAATTAAGGACCGGTCTGTGAGCTACTGTTATAAAGCCCTAATCGTACTACCACATGGCTGGTATGGGACAGCCCTGGCTGAATAATTTGTGAAGTCCCAACCTGAGTCAAGTCGTAGGTTGAATGTGAGCGTGGTTGGTGCCATGTGAAGTCTCACTTGGGCGAGCGTGGTTAAGCCATGAGAAGTCTCGTCTAGGCTCAAGAGGGGGTCCCGGTCTGGTGGATTCCTTACTGGGGTGAAACCTTAGAGTTGGCTTGGCCAGGTTGAAGGCTTTGCATTGTAAAGGCCTTGTCACGACTCCTCGCCGCACACCTAAGGAAGTGTGTAATCCGGTGGCAATATGGGATGATCGTGTCTTGTGGGTAAAGTTGTACAACCTCTGCAGAGTGTATAATCTATCCTGGATAGCCGTGCCCACGGTCATGGGCATGTTGAGTAAAAGTTTTTCATGGATTAGATTTTGATCTTCAAAAATGTTTTTGAAAACCTTGCGGATAGATGGAATCCGTGAGAGATTGAAACCTGGTGGATGGATGGAATTCATCAGAGTTGCGCAGTGAAAGCGTGTGGATGGATGGAATCCATATATGAGCTTTTGAAAAAGATGGTCCGGGTGGGATGCCCGTGGATAGGTTGGTGTTTGGTCGGAGCCGGCACTGACGGTATTACTTTCTACTACAAGTTATGATTTTACTTACTGTATTAAATTCAGCAATTTCAATCTACTTATTGTATTTCTTAAATGCAGTTTTATGCAAACTAACTCTATAAGCCTTCCATTGAAGCCTTTATCATTATGGTGCATTTTCCGTGTGACTTGCGGAGTACAAGTTTGTACTCACCTTGCTTTTTCCACACAGAGAATGAAGATGTCAACTATGGTGAAGATCTGGACGAGTAGGCCGCGTCTTACTGTCGTTTGCCTGTGGGTAGGCTCAGTGGGCTTCTTCCGCTTCGGTGTTTTTCTTCCACTGCTTATTACTTAATTTTTGGCTTATGTGCCGTTGATGTAAACTTTGGCATTCATGCCCATATTCAGTTAATAAATGTCATTATGGTTGATATTTATCTTTGTTATGCGCTGTGTGCACTAGCTGATCCTGGACTAGTGCGATTTACACAGAGGATCCAGGAGTCGTTACTCCGGGTTCCGACATAAAATCACTATTCATCATGATTTTACTATAGTAACGATAGTACCTCGGCACTGTAGCAGTAGTGCCATTTTTACTGTAGTAAGCGGTAGTACCGTAGTACTATAGTAATAGCTATTGGAGTAAACGATTGGTGAATATTTAGAAGAAAATTTGAGACACCATTCGCTCCCCTTTTGTTGCCATCTTCGGTTTCACAAAAGCAATATTTCACAGGTCGAGGACCATAGTTTAATTAGCATTTTCCAATGTTTAAGTTGGCATTCATATTATTTTTGGCTTTTGGTTTTGACTTAAATTGTAACTACTTGTGGAGAAGCTTATAGAAAGGGTTATTTGTGTATGATTTTAGTCGATAAAAATAAAGTTGTTACAGTGTGTACTATGGTTAACTAATAGATTATATCTTAAAATGATACTTTGTTTAAATATTAAATTACATAAAAAATAAGTTTTAGAAGTTAAAGCAAACATAGCCCCCTTAAGCTTGGCTTCGAGCCTTCGAGCGACTGACAGGAATGGCTCCGTCGTTGATCCGTCAACTAGGCATTAAAAATGCGAGCTAGTCTGATCAAAGCCTAATGGTCCATTTCGGTGGTCGGTGGTGACTGAAGTTAGTTGGGCTCAGTTTTTTCTCCTGAGATCATGAGCATAACGAGATATGCACATACGCATATACACAACTTTACATACTCATGTATATCTATATGGTATATCTAATACATACGTTTGAGATGAGATGGAGACTGAAGAGTCTTCAGGGCACGGATACGTGTTTTAACAATTGAATACACCGATACACGCGTGTGTACTTAAAAGGCACTGTTTACATAAGCAATATCAGATCGATACTTTTTATATGAATACTGCCCAAAAATACAGCACCATGGCTCGAAACCGAGCAGGCAACTTGCCACCCGAGCAAGCACTCACTCGCTTTTGGGCTCATGTTGGGGGCACTTCGGTGCAGTTTACTCTGTATTTTTTTTAAAATAACTTTCTGTAACTAAAATTTGTATATGGTATACCATAGCCATTTCCCATAATAAATCACACAACATGAAGAAATAATTGTGTTCCACACTACAACCCAGACACGACGCTAACATTTTCGTCCTTCGAGTATGCTGAGCCTGTCCTGTATGAAGGCTACCTGTGCCCTCTTGTCTTGCCCTCTCCGTAATAAATCACAAGTGAAGAAATAATTTTGCCTACGACGAAAGATTGAGGTATGTGTGTGTGTCTATATATATATATATATATATATATATATATATATATATATATATATATATATATATATATATATATATATATATATATATATATATATATATATATATATATATATATATATATATATATATATATATATATATATATATATATATATATATATATATATATATTCATGCACCCAGGTGCCTAGGCACCCATATCAATACCCGTTGATTTGCTTTGAGATTCGCAACGTTTGATGTGGGTATCTTCATATACCCATAAAAAAGTATATTTGAGATGTCTAACTCCGAAAAAGTTAAATTCAACTTCAGTTTAATTAGTTCGAACTATTTTTATGGTATATACTCACTGTAGTCGCATTGAACTCAAAAGTAGTTCAAATTAGTTTGAACTGAGTTCAAAACTTACTTACCATAAATATATCAAGCGTATAAAATATTTTCATACCCAAAATCAAAAAAATTATTAATCATACATGTGTATTGGACGGTTCTTGATGTGGGTGCCTAGGCACCCAGGTGCCTTATGTAATTTTCATATATATATATATAGGGAGCATATCTAGTGCTAACAGGCTTTTCAGTGCTAACATGCTAAAACTTCATCAGAGCCATCTGATCTGCTCTGTACGGCTCGGATCCAGGAAGGTGGGATGCCCCAACTCACTTAATCACTTTTTCACAGAACCCCCCCGCCGGAAGTTTAATCAGGGATCCGCCCTCGATCTCTCCCGTCTGCTCCCCTCCCTCTCACCTCTCGTAGCAATCCTCCCTCGATCTCTCCCAAGCCGCCCTCCCTCTCACCTCTCGCCGCACTCCTCCCCCGGCTCCCTCCCCGCTGGCTCCCTCCTCGGCCCCCGGCGCCGCTCCACCTTCTCGCCCCTGGCACCGCTCCAGGGTTAGGGTTTGGTGAAGGGGCGGCGACTCCGTCTGCAGCGCTGCCGCTTCCCTCCGAGCCGGCCTCCACCCCGAGCGCCGACGCGTCCCTCCGACCGGGCCTCCTCCCTGAGCGCCGACACCTCCAACCCGGCCTCCTCCCCGAATGTCGACGCCTCCCTCCGACCCGGCCTCCTCCTCGAGCGTCGCCGCCTCCCTCCGACCGGGTCTTCTCCCCGAGCACTACGGGCTCCCTCCGACCGGGCTAAACCAGGCGGCGGCGCCCCCCTCCACCACAGTCGCCCTCCTCCCGAGCTGCGCAGACCCCGGTTGATTCGTTCTGTGAAGACCCCGGCCGCCACCCCGAGCGCCGGCCTCCTCCCCGAGCCCCGTCGCCGCCCTCTGACCTCCGTCACAATCGGGGAGGAGGCCGGCGCTCGGGGTGGCGGCCGGGGTCTTCACAGAACGAATCAACCGGGGTCTGCGCAGCTCGGGAGGAGGGCGGCTGTGGTGGAGGGGCCGCCGCCGCCTGGTTTAGCCCGGTCGGAGGGAGGCCATAGTGCTCGGGGAGGAGACCCGGTCGGAGGGAGGCGGCGACGCTCGAGGAGGAGGCCGGGTCGGAGGGAGGCGTCGACGTTCGGGGAGGAGGCCGGGTTGGAGGCGTCGGCGCTCAGGGAGGAGGCCCGGTCGGAGGGACGCGTCGGCGCTCGGGGTGGAGGCCGGCTCAGAGGGAAGCGGCAGCGCTGCAGACGGAGTCGCCGCCCCTTCACCGAACCCTAACCCTGGAGCGGCGCCGGGGGCGAGAAGGTGGAGCGGCGCTGGGGGCCGAGGAGGGAGCCAGCGGGGAGGGAGCCGGGGGAGGAGTGCGGCGAGAGGTGAGAGGGAGGGCGGCTTGGGAGAGATCGAGGGAGGATTGCGGCGAGAGGTGAGAGGGAGGGGAGCAGACGGGAGAGATCGAGGGCGGATCCCTGATTAAACTTCCGGTCGGGGGGGTTCTGTGAAAAAGTGATTAAGTGAGTTGGGGCATCCCACCTTCCTGGATCCGAGCCGTACGGAGCAGATCGGATGGCTCTGATGAAGTTTTAGCATGTTAGCACTGAAAAGCCTGTTAGCACTAGATATGCTCCCATATATATATATATATATATATATATATATATATATATATATATATATATATATATATATATATATATATATATATATATATATATATATATAGTAAAAATATTGAGGACTATTAGGTGTCCGGACTCCTCAACCCAGAGCCGTCCGATCGCGCTCGCACACTGAGTCGTAGAAAAGTTGATTAACGGGTTGGGCGGCTGAGACCCGTTGCTTGTGCATTCCGCAGGAAAAAAAGGAATGTGCGTCTCTCGGTCACAACTCTTCCCCCAAATCGCGCATTCTCCCGTTGCCTGCACATTTCCACCGTCCCTCGGTCACCGGGAGGCCAGCTCCGCCGTTCTCAACACCGAGTCGCCTTCATGAAGAGTAGGCGAAGGCAGACAGTGGCGACCCGGGAGGGTAGAGTCGACACAATGATGGTGGCCGGAGAAGGCGGCGCCCCGAGGAGTTAGCGGCGGTGACATCGGCGTTTGGATCCATGCGGAGAAACCTTCGGGGAGAGACAGATCCGGGAAGGTGGCGGCGTCCCAACCGTGGCGGCGGCCCAATAAGTGCTCAGATCTGGCGATTGTGAGGGAGAAGACGACCGAAGATGGATCCGTCCACAAGTTAGGGCGGCGGCGGTCTCGCCTCAACCCGATTCACACCACCGCGGCGCCTCAACCACATCAGATTCTTACCGCCGACACACATACTCGTTTGTATTTTAGGTATTTAAGAATTTGGGGATTTTGTCAAGTTTGTTTCCTTTCACAAAGGGTCAATCGATGATTTGTTCCCATATACACGGATTGAAGATTCTTGCCGTGGATATAGCATTTGTGAAGAGTTGTTTCCATGTATAGCAATTCACGCATTCTACCGTGCTTGCATGTTCAACTATCAATAAATGATATTCCTTTTGTCTGTCAAAAAACAAATAGACCGTGTGATGCTCTTTCCATTTCAGTGTGATTCCAATATCTCTTTTTGTTTTTACTAAACTCGGTGTCATATGGTCTCTTCCTCGGTTAAATATCTGTCGCTTGTTTCTGGATCATCAATCCGGATATAGTTTTGCCGATCTCGGATATAGTTTTGCCGATTGGTGCTATCTTCTTGGGTTCTGGTTCATCATCTCAGGTATGTTAGGTATCTTCTTGGTAAAGATAGCTTCTTGATGTAATCCATGTGTAAAGATAGCTTCTTGATGTCATCGATGACAATCTTTCTCATTGGTATTGAGGTGATTTATTTGTTGGAATAGAGATTGCAAAGGTTTTGTAGGTTCTGGACTTTTTCTACAACGATTGCCATGAAATTTTATGATATGTGATCCTCTGGGTTGCTAGAATTTTAGATTGCAAATGGTCCGTCTTGGGAATGCAGAATTTCTTACTAATTGTTTGTTCATATTGCTTCTTTTTGAGGTTTTGTAGCACATTAACTTGTTAGCATGCTATTATTAGATTACCTTTTTACAACAGTTAGGATATGTGGGAACTTTGAGACTGTTAGCTTAAACATTTTGGACCCTGGCACAATTGGTTTTGCATATCATTATTTCTAGTTTTAAATATGTATGGACAGCAGGGAGCTTGCATTTTAGTTACCTGTTTGGTAAGACTGAAGAAGTTATGTTAGACAAATTGGCTGCTTGATATTAGAGTTATGTACTAATTATGTTGTTCTTGTTTTGCAGTAATGTGAAGCAAAATTTTCTGAGATACAAGCACGCTACTTTGCCTTCCAGTAAGTAACTAAGTATCACCCATCCGTGCAATGTTCTTACTAGCTTGTCCACTTGAATGATCTTTCTATTTAGTTTGAGTGATGTAGATTGCATGTACTACATATCAGTATGTATACCAAGGAATAACTTTGAATTCACATGTGTTAGATGAATTTTCAACATTAATCTGGTATGTTATCTTGCCTACAGTTTGTGTAGGAGCTGGATAAAATTTTGCATGAAATTATGAGTGTACAACATGTCTGTCTTTTGTGATAGTACATTTGTTCATATATAATATCTCAAAAACAAGATATGTACCTTTACGTTTTTTAAGATATGTTGTGCATTGTATTCATAGTAAAATATGTTCTTGTACCTTAATTAAATAATATGTCTTGCTTCTGATTAACATTTCTCAGACAAAAAGAGTTGACATTTTAGAACCATAATATGTCTTGCTTTTGTGTTGCCAGAAAAAATTGATTGAATTATTTTTTTACATTTTTGACTGATTGTCTCATTGTTTTTTATCCTTCATTTTTGTATTCAGGATAATAGAGTTTTCTGAGTATACAAGCACCACTACTCTGCCTGTGAGTAAGTAACTAAATATCACCCATCCGTGCAAATGTTCTTACTAGCTTGTCCATTTGAATGATCTTTTCCATTTAGTTTGAGTGATGTAGATCGCATGTACTACATATCAGTTCGTATAGCAAGAAATAACTTTGAATTCATGGTAGATGAATTTTCAACATTAAACTGGTCTCTTATCTTGTCTACAGTTTGTGTAGGAGCTGGATAGAAATTTGCATGAAATTCACAGCGTACAACTTGTGTGTATTCCTGATTGTACATTCGTTCATAGATAATATCTCAAAAACAAGACATGTACCTTTACGTTCTTAAGGATCTGTTGTGCATTGTATTCATAGCAAAATATGTTATTGTATTTTAAATAAATAATATGTCTTCATACTGCTGAACATTTCCCAGACATAAAGAGTTGACATTTCAGAACCATAATAGGGTGTTGTACTCATTTCCTTTTGTAAGTCAACTTATTTGATCATATCAAATAGTCGGAAGAAATATTCTTTGCTATACAGGCTGATTTAGTATAATTAGGGAGTAAATTTGTTCTTAAGGATCTGTTGTACATTGTGGGAAGTAAATTTTGATCTTGTACCTTAATTAAATAATATGTATTGCTTCCGCTGAGCATTTCGCGGACAAAAAGAGTTTACATTTTCGTACCATAATAGGATGTTGTCTTCATTTACCCAAAATAATTCACTTTATTTGATCATATTGAATTGTTAGAAGAATTATTCGTTGGTGTTTTGTGTTGCAATTTTTTTACTTTTTTTTTTACTGCTTGTCTCATTGTTTTTTATCCTTCAATTTCGTATTCAGGACAATAGTTTTTTATCAGAATGCCGAGGCTACCACCTGGTGCTAGTGCCAGAAGAATGGGAAGGCGTATTTCCTTGACTGATGGAGTTAGACCTTCAGTATCGTACTCTGATGATGACGATTTCGTGTGCCCACCTACTAGGAATATTACAGGTCAAAAATATATCCCACCTGTATCTAGATGTGTTCCGTCTTCTGTTTCATCAATTATTAAGGATTTAAAGGGAGAGAAGGAGATTTTAGTAAATGAAATGGGTTTTGGGGGTTTGTTGAATATGCCGGAGATTACTACACATAGGGCAATAAGTTATTGGCTGCTCACTAGAATATCTTGTGATACTCATGCATTACAAGTAGGAGATGGTACTCTTCTTCCGTTTTCTGAGCATGATGTTCAGAAGGTTCTTGGAATTCCTTCATCTGGAAAGGACTTGGACCCTCCTAGCAGTGAAGTAATTGCTCAGGTTAAGAGCTTTATATGCACCAGATTGAAGGTTGAAGATTACAAGCATGTCAACAGAGCTGTCCTTGAGGATGTTCTTACAAAAAACCATAGAGGCAGAATGTCTAAGGAAGACAAGGATGCTTTCAAAACAGCTTTTCTAATCCTTGTTATGACTAAATTCCTTGCTCCTCAGAAATTTTTGGACAACATTTGTCCGAAATATTTCACTGCCCTCATAAATCCAGATGATATATCTAGCTATAACTGGTCTGGGTATGTTTTGAACGAGTTACTTGCAGCAGCAGAAGACGTTCAAAAAAAATTGCAGAGGGCGAAAGATGTGGATATGTAAATGGGTGTGTAATATTTCTACAGGTAACACACATATATGAATACTATAGCATGTATTTTTCTTTAGATATACTCTGTACTTTGATAAATAATTTGCTATAATGATTTATCTTGAATACCTCACATCTGACTGGTCATATATATTATGGGTTTTGGATAAATAATCAAGCATAGATCATGTCGGGTATGATGCCATGTTCATTTTCTTTTTGGCTAATTTTTCTGAATGCCTGATTGATGTCATTGCTATTGTAGTGAAGTATATGTTGAAACTAGATATTGCAAAACAAGAACATGTTCTGCAATTTTTCCACGGATAGTGCCATGGAATACTATGATATGTGATTCTGGTATTGAAAGTTGAATCATTTAGGGCATTTACACATGTGGCCAGATTTTGGATTGCACGTGGCATAGAACAGGTTCTGCAACACAAGTGATATGATCATTTTAAAGTAACATTTGATAAAATGAAGCTAGCTGGGTTTTCAAGTTTTATCTAGTACTGACATAAGGAAAAAGGATGGCTTTATCTAGTACTGACATGGTAGAGCTACTGGGTTACAAACAGACACATAATAAGTTTAATAACAAATTAATGATGTTAAATCTCCCTCTGGTCAACAATCTTTGGCAAAAGATTTTTTCTTCTTTTTTGCGTTCTTTGCCAAGTTTATTTACTTGTTGACTCTTTAGCTGTTCAGCACTTAGGTATCCTACTTTCAATAGCAATTTGACTGTTAAAACATGAAGAAGGCTGCAATTCAATCAATCCTCTCAGACTTGATGTCAAATTTCATATTGTGATGGTTTGGATGGGATTTGATTTATTTACTTTTTTCATATCCATGATTTATTTACTTTGTGTTGGATGAATTCATATTTATATGTATACATGGTTGACCTTTTTTTTCTCTCTTGTTTTGTTACGCGTTGAACAGATTCCACGTGTGAATCAACAAATATTCATTTCGATTTTAATTGCCCTTTTAGGTTTTCTATTTAGATAACCTGGATTTCGGAAATCTTAGTCTTCCGCATGATGTTTTCCCAAGAATTGTTGTTTATGATCGTGACAACATTAAGAAAAGGTGCATTGTTGACCTTACATTGAAGGATAAATTGAAGGTTACACAGTTTGGGCAGATGCAGGTACGCACATCGGTATCACAGGAAAAAATAATTACTTATGGCTGCCATTGTAATGATATTTCTATGCCATGACATACTCATTTTTGCTGCAGCTTCGTCCAAAGCGCAATGTATGTTATACAAGGTCTAATGAGTTCATTAAATCCAAACAAGGTCAAGATAACGATGATGGCCCATCAAATGTGAATATTCAGAAAGAATCACAGGTTTTTTCTAAATACTTTAATTTTAGGCACATATGGCCATCATGGTGTATGCAATGTTTGTCCAAAGACATGTGTTGACAAATACTCTAGTAAATATGTTGTTTGCCAATGCGTTTTATCATTGTTGTAGGCAATAGAGCATGCTGCCCATATAATCCAACAGGCCAAAAAGATGAATGTTCTTTGGGCTTCTTGTATTAGCAATCTAGACAAGGCTAGGGAAGATATTGTAAAGGTGGCAGAAGCTTGCAAACTGTTGGCTAACGCAGAACAAACCAACACAAATGAAGATGAGATGTCTCGTGGGTATACTTGTACCATTGACAATGATGTTGAGGATATTGACGAACATCACGCTCATGAACAGACAAGTATTATTTACATTCCATTGTGTATCGTTTTAAATGTCATAATTTACATTTTGGGTATACAACGTCCAAATTTTGTCTTTTTTTACAGGACCTGTTTGTAATGAAGAGCTTAACAACGAGGAGATAAATAATAACGTGGAGGGTGCATCAAATGTTGCTATCAACATACCCTCCTACAATATTTCAGCAGATCATTCTAACTCTGCCCAGGAATACACTCCCACCGTAGTACTTGAATCTAGGTCAAAAGCTTCAATTGATTTGAACCGTTCTGTACATACTAATAAAGAGTCAGGATCTACCTCGAAGACAACATTTTTTCCACCTAGAATGGAGAGTAATATCGATATGGACCGACCATCATTTGATATAGGTCTTGATTTATCTCCAATGCAAACCCAAGGTTAGGTTTCAATCATATTTTCCCTGTCATTACTAGTTATCATTTCCATTGTCGATGTGATTGCATGACTAACTGTTTATTTTTGAGTTTTAGAAATTTGTTACAGAAATCATACCATCTGTACAATTCAACCAACTGAAGTATCTCCAGAGATAATGCCAAAAAAGTGTTCCATATCACCACGTTCACGTTCTCGTGAAATTGCAGTGTCAAGTCTTGTAGTATTACAAGATATATACATTGAGAACAGCAAAGGAGATATCAGAGCTGTAACTGGTATCAAGCGTGAGTATCCAGAGCCTAGGATTCTAGATTTTGAGCAATTTCGTGGTAACAAACGTTTCATGCCTCCTACCGTTACACCTTTCCAAGCCAGCAAAATTACCCCAGTTCGTGTTAAGCATGAATATATTTCAATTGTTCTAATTAATTGGATTAAAAAATACCAGGATGTCAACTCTCTTAGGTATGTCAACCTAACTTTCCTGTATATTCAATTTGAAACATTTTCAGTGGCAATTATTAAATTCACTACTTATTTGTAATGTTGTATCTATAGATCTTCATGGGTCACACATGACACTCCAACATACATAACTGTGACGGGTATGGAGCTACGGACTTTCATTGAAGGAAATGAAAAACTAGACCATACTATTGCTTTTTTGTACACACGTAGAATGATACTGATGGAATATGAAATGTTTGGAAATACACCAGCTAATGGATGGCGCCACTTTCTTGAACCGGATTTTTCTGTGAGTTCAATAAGATTAATTACAACCATTGCTCTTTTACATATTATTTAAGATTCATCATGTATTATTTGTGGACCATATTTTATTCATGGATTATTTTATTTGTAGATGCGTGCTATCGCCTCAGACAATTGGTGGGACCCTGAAATCTTTTGTGTCCAGTTCACCAGTGGTGCAATCAAGTATGATGTTTCAAAGTGCGAAATAGTAAGTCATTTCACGTTGCACATAGTATAGCTATTCATTAACATATATGGACAAGTACTCATTTCTAACTTTATGTAGATTTTTGTCCCATTATGTGATATGAACCACTGGTCATGCTTTGCTTTTAACTTATGTAAGCGAGTGGTGCACATACTCGATTCAAACAAGACTGGAAAGGGTGAAGACATAGATACTAGCAGTAATCACTTTTGGATTCGTCCCATACTATTAAAAGCTGTGCAGCAATGCATGACACTATTCTTCAGTGATTGGAGGGAAGATATTACTAAGTGGGATTGTAAGGAAGCTATTGTGCCTACACATTATTCTGAGTATGAAACTCAACTATCTTTTCATACCCAACTTAACAAATAAGTGCGAGTTTAATCCAAGCACAAATTTCTCACTAACAATTTGATTTTTTCAGAGTTGACAGTGGTATATACACAATTCAGTTCATGAAGAATTGGGATGGTAATATGTGTGTCCGAGATATAAATCAGGTATATTTCCCATACATTCACACCATTGCAACATCATTTCGTCATCTTGTCAATGTATTTAACATGTTAACAATTTTTTTTACAGGATTCTATGGACACTTTCAGAATGGAGATGTTGACGGACATACTTACATTGGAAGCAAATCTATCGTCACCACCTGATTTCGTCAAAGAATTGTTGAAGCAGTTCACTGATCATACAGACGCTACTGAATGATGATTTTAAAATAAGAATATTTTGTTTTGTTATGTGTCTATTTTTTGCTTGACACTTTCTGGATTGTAATAATGCTATGCATCAATACATTACATTTGCATCTATGCAAAACATTGTTGATGTCATACATACATTATATTTATCAGTACTAAAATTGTGTTGAATTCATACTCATGCTCAGCTATTGCGTTCAATCCTTTCTGGGTTTAATTCTTTGTCTTTCCATCTGTGGGAACCTTAAAGCTTGTTGTACCATATATTTGATGTAAGCTTCTTTGTTTGGCCATGTATCTGTACAATGAGTTTGAACAAAAATGCAGTCAAAAGGTCAGGAACAAGCAAAAAGCAAGAGGCCCAGAGAAGGTAATTGGATGAAGAATCTTTGCCACAAGAGCAAAACGATACAGCTGTTGATGCCAAGGCAGACGAGGATTAACTTTCCTGACCGTGTGATGTTTACGTGTTAAACTGTTTTGTTAGCTCATTTCGACCATTTCGACCATGATTTTTGTTAGCTCATTGCACATCTTGTTTTGATGTTGAAACTTTGAAATTACTTGTTTACCTGTGAAGATGGCGTGAAACTGTTTAAAACCATCGAGGGTATGAAATTTGAGGAAGCGCCTCATACAAATCAACTTGATGTCTTATACCTAGGCCTGACTATAAATGGTACAAAACTTCTAACTACACAATAAACTGAATAGTTTCGTAGACTGAATGGTCAAAACTTCTAACTTTACAATAAACTGAATGGTCAAATTGAAAACTGATCAGGCAAAGCACGCTGCTTTTGAAGGCTGTATGCACTCACCTTGACAATACATCGATCAAGTTCAGAGCTCGAAACCAACCGTTCATTAACAGATAATAGTCGAACTACCATGGTATCATTCACAGAACCACACTTCAGACACTACATCAAAAGTAATTCAAAACTTCAGTTGTTTTTCTTCTCGAACAAGAACATGTCAAACAGTCAAAATTGCAAAACTATCTGACCAACCTGACAAACACTATAGCTCATGAGGCACAGAACTGCGTTCTACTTCAGTCCATACCCAATTTCCTCTCAACTATTTCTTTCGCAGACGTTCCAACTATATCTTTCCCATGTACTGCACTAATAACTCTCACTATATCTTTTTGTACACGTACTCAAGAAGGATCAGGAAGATTGATATTTATGGCGTACACACATACTCAAGAAGGATCAGGAAGATTGATATTTATGGCAATAACCATCCCGTATCAAGCATGCAAGGAAAGCCGGATACCTCGGATTGCTCACACACAACACAACGGAGAAGCGACGCACATTCAAATCGCTGCATATTTATGGCAATTAATAATCCGATTTGCACTAATAACTCTCCCGTTTGAATACTGCGGCAGCATTATTGACTAATGGGTATACCCGTTAATCTCATACCTAATACACAGTAGCACATCTCAATGCGATCTAATGGTTGATAGGTTAGGTGCCTGGACTCCTAGGAGTCCCATTTCCCCTTCCTATATATATATATATATATATATATATATATATATATATATATATATATATATATATATATATATATATATATATATATATATATATATATAGAGGAAAAATCCTAATTACTCTCGGGTATAGTTACTCCTTAACTATCTACCGTCCATCTGCCTCTCCATGTCTCTGGCTGATCGGGTTAGTGGATGCACTAGTACCCGACAGGGTGCAACTAATCGAGTATGATGTAATTAAGTAAAGAAGGCACGTGATTATCGGCCAGCTACATGCACGTCTGAAACGGGTAAGTGTATGCGCATACTCATTCTTTTTATGGGAGAGACTCCATTATATTGGAGTATGGAGTATGTTATGTGTATATGCATACTCCATTGTTAAAGTAGTATCGTGTTCAATAAAAGTAGTATCATGTTCAATAAAAAAGGAGTATGTACAAATGCTTATCTCGATACATAGCATTCTGATGTCTGACATCATGTCATCTTAGAAACTCAATGGAGTATGTACACATAACAATGGAGTATGCATCGAGATAACATACTCCAATATAATAGAGTCTCTCCCATAAAAAGAATGAGTATGCGCATACACTTACCCGTTTCAGACGTGCATGTAGCTAGCCGATAATCACGTGCCTTCTTTAATTAATTACACCCTATCGGGTACTACTGCATCCACTAATCCGATCAGCCAGGGACATGGGGAGGCTGATGGACGGTAGATAGTTAGGGAATAACTATACTCGGGTGTATATATATATATATATATATATATATATATATATATATATATATATATATATATATATATATATATATATATATATATATATATATATATATATATCTTTGTCCCATTTATTGCCGTATGCATACTCGGACTTGCTTTGCTTCTTAGCGCGTCATTCCTTGCATCGCTGGCGGCGAGGTCATCATCCTCTGCGAGCTAATTCCCCATCCTTCAGCAATTAACCAACAATTTACTCATTCATCAGCCGAGCTTAACATGTACAACTACGTATGTATAATATTTATGCAGAGATAGCAATCAGAAACGATCTTAATTCAGTGCTATATATTAGCTACTCCAGACAAATGAAACCTTTACGAACAAATCGCGCTGGTGCTTTAAGATTTGTGCAATTAATACGCTGCCGTGGATATATGTGCGCGAGCGTGATTACCGAGGGCGGGGTCGAGGCCGCGGTTCTTGAGCTCGCGGTGCATCTGGCAGAGCGCGCACGCCTCGCAGCAACAGTGGACCAGGCAGTCGGGGCACGGCGTCTCCGGCAGGCCGTACGCCGCCCGGAGCTTGGAGCGGTAGGTGCAGGAGTAGAAACACTGGCACAGCCCCAACGTGAAGTATTGTAGGACGCAGTACAGAGCGCCGCTCAAGCAGCACGCTGCCACACAATTAATTACATAATTGATTAGCGTCTATTTGGGGTAAAAATGCAGAAATTTTATTTAACAATAAAATCCCGGTAGCAATTGATTGTACAGGATTCCTGCATTCCATAAGCTTATTATTGTAGAGTCATGGAATAAGTTAAACTTGATGATATTCCTTACATGGTTTGCCCTTGTCGATGATCTCTGCGATGTGGCCGAAGGCGATGCACGGGCACCAGCACGTCAGGCAACCTGCAGCAGGCTCGATAAACTTTACCAACTGTCTATATTAAGCATTGATTTTTCGATGGGACGGTCCTGGAAAGTTGATCGGCAAAAATTAGCGCGAGTAAGGCCCTATTTGGCATGGCTCTATTTTACAAGTGGAGCTGTTTTTTTTAGGCTTCAGCTCCACGAACAACTCCATCGGTAGAGCTGGAGCTGTTTTGGTAGACTGTTTGGCAAAACAGCTCTACCTGTTTTATCATGCATGGTTGAGAGATGTCAATTATCCAATATACCCCTGTCTATTTGGCTTGTAGTAATATCAAGAGCTGTATGTTTCTACATGATTTTTCATCTGAGTAAATTTGAATTCAAAACAAAATTAAAATTTAAAATAACACAAAGTAAATTCTGGCTGGCTGGGATTCCATGGCAGCGGCGCTCCCTTCACGGTCGAAGACGAGAAGACCGAACAGAGGAACGGGAACGGGAGAATAGAAGAGCCGGTGGCAGATCGCGTAAACTCATGAAAGTACAAGGGCAGTGGCATGCGGGCCTGCGGATGGAGCCGGGTGGAGCTACTTTTTTCAGCTCCATCTCGTACATATCTTTTGTCTCAGCAGGTTTTAAGGGGCTCCTTGGGTGGAGCTATTTTGTTTTACCCCGTTTAGCACAAAACAGCTCCAAACAGCTCCAGGAACCGGTGGTAGAGCTGTGCCAAACGGGACCTAAAATTAACGACGGATGGATTACTCACAGCTGTAGCAGTCGTCGCAGCAGTCGCAGAGGCCGGTGGTCCAAGGCTGTAGCTGCGGCAGCGCAGCCGGTGGCGGCACGACAGAGGGGCCACCAGCCATAGGTGGGGCGCTGGGAGGGTAGACCATGCCGACGGGGATGCCGGTCGCCGGAACCGGCGGTGGAGGAGTGACCTCCGACGACTCACCCTTTATCGAAGGATACATGGCTGCAGGTAGCTGCAGCTTTAGGGATGATCAGACGCTAACTGGTGTGATAGTTTGCTGGAGGTGTGTACCGTGTATAGCGGTAGATTTGTAGGTAGGAGAAGCGTTGCTGATTGGTGCTTAGCAGGGGAGGGTTGTTCAGCGAAAGTACTGGTTTGACGGAGGATATGTGATCAAGTCGCAATTATAAAATTAAATAAGTCTTCTTCTGCGTCCAATCACAAGCAAATGACTAGTGCAACTAGGTCTTGTCTTTCGTAGAAAGAGATGGTCGCCGGTGACTTGCAACTAGCAATGTATATCGAGTACGTCTTCTGGGCAGGGTAGGCGTATCCATCTTGGCTAATGTTTGCATCGAAAAAGACACGGTGTTAAAGGAGTTTCCATCCGACAGACAGGACAAGAACATGCAACGGCATTCCGTCGAACAAATGGCGCTCGTGCCCAGCCTGCCCTGGTAGCGGATGAACTCAAAATAAAGTTGAATTTCACTGAATTTCGATTTCAATTGAACCTTTGCCCAATTAAGGGCCTGTTTGGGAGAGCTCCACCAGCTCCAGATTCACCAAATTCAGATCCAGATTCACTTTTCCAAGCCAAACAGTTCCAGCTCCAGCAGCTCCACCGTGGATCTGCTCCACCAAAACCATGGATCTGGCTCCAGATTCACCATATCCATGGAGCACCTCAAGGGGTGCTCCACCAAACTCAAATTGGTGGAGTTGAGGAAAATTACCCACCATTGCCACTGGTTACACAAAAAACGGTTCATTTTCTTTTCCCCCGCCTCCTCCCGGGCCTCCGCCTCCTCCCGCGTCACCTCCCGGGCTCCGCCTCCTCCCGCGTCCTCCCGACCGCCTCCTCCCGGCCTCCGCCTCCCCCGCCTCCTCCCGTTCCGGCACCGCCTCCTCCCGGCCTCCGCCTCCCCCGCCTCCTCCCGGCCTCCGCCTCCCCCGCGTCCGCCGTGCGCCTCGCATGCGCCGCCCGGGGCCGCGCCCGCCTCCCCCGCCTCCTCCCGGCCTCCGCCTCCCCCCGGGCCAGCGCCGCCTCCCCCGCGTCCGCCGTGCGCCTCGCCTGCGCCGCCCGGGGCCGCGCCCGCCTCCCCCGCCTCCTCCCGGCCTCCGCCTCCCCCCGGGCCGACGCCGCCTCCCCCACGTCCGCCGTCCGCCTCGCCTGCGCCGCCCGGGGCGGCGCCCGCCTCCTCCGCCTCCTCCCGGCCTCCGCCTCCCCCCGGGCCGGCGTCGCCTCCCCCGGGCCGGCGCCGCCGTCCGCCTCGCCTGCGCCGTCCGCCGTTGGATTTTTTTTTCATTTTGCCCCCTGACGCGTGGGGCCCAGGTGGAAGTGAGATAGAGAGGGAGGTGGAGCTGTACCAAACACTTTGACGAATCCCAGATCCACCATGGAGCTGCTCCACGGTGAATCCAGCTCCAGATCCACGTTTTTCGTGAATCTGGAGTTAGTGGAGCTCTCCCAAACAGGCCCTAAACTTCTTTCCCACAAATCTGCGCTCCCACCCTTGAGTGCCACCATCCAAGCCGGTGGTCCAACAAAACCGAGAGACCAACTCCCCCACCTGGCCGCCACTCATTTGCCGCCGCCATGACCTCTGCGACCTTCGTCAATAGCCATACGCCTCTCCTGCAATGACTTGACACCCATTAAACTTTGCCTTGACTTGAGCCGGAGCTCTAAGGCCGGACTTTGCCGCCGCTACTCGACCTCCGTCACAACCGACCTTCCCCGCTGGCAAACCTTGACTTAGCGTCCGCCACTGCCAGCGCCCTGGCTATTGTACCTCACTCCTTAAATGCCACCATCCCATCAAGCCGCACGCCATCGCCACCTCACTGCCGTTCTACGTCTTTGCCCTCTCTGCTCTCTCACTGTGCTCCACACTCACAGCCTGCGCAGCGAACCTAACACACTTGACCACCACAATGTTGCGCCCAAGGAGGCACCGTGCCACGCCGCAGCCAGATGCATCGAGCTCTCCCACGCCTTTCCATCTCGGCCACGCACCATTGCCGGTCTAACCCGAGCCGTGTGCCGAACCGCCTTATAGCAACTGTAAAAGGCCCTGAGCCACTCTAGTGAACTACATTGCCGTCCAAGAGCATTTAGGCCACCCCCAATTTCCCTCGATGGCCATCGCATAGCTATCGTCGCTGGAGACCTCCAAGTAAGCCCGAATTTCAATTTCCCTTATTCAATCCATTTCGTTTCAATTGCTTTGCTATGTAGCTTCTTTATGCCCCTAGTAACCCCACCTAAGCATCGCCATTAGCCTCTTAGCCCTCTACCTCACGGATAGCTTGCCTCCGACCTCCCTAACCCAAGGCACTCTAACCACCCCAAGATGGTTAAACTATTGCCAATGTCACCCATTAACCTCACTGTAGCTCAGTTGCCATGATAAACCGCCATGAGCCAACACTCGCCGCCGGCCATCGACAACCATCCCCGGACCTTGCTATGCCAAAAAAATGGGCCCCTCTTAGTCCCCTGAGTCCATCCATGCCTCCACGCACCCTTGAGAAACCCCATAGCCTCACCGATCGCCGTCGCCATTATGCCCTGTTTTTGGTCACTACATTACCGGCTAGAGGAAGGAGAAGACGGACAGTAATGAGCTATGAGCTAGAACAGTAGAGCTCATTCCCTTAAACTAGATTAGGCTGGCTAAAGCACTTTGGCGTTACTGTTCGCCCAACACTGTAGTAGACCAAATCCATTACGAACAGTACCGAACACGCCACGAATAGTAGCGAACCCGCAATGAATAGTGTACACTAGTTAGTATTTACCCAAAACCCAAAATACATATTTACATCTATTTTGACCATTTCGAGCCCGTTAGCTCCATTTCCAACTCCGTTTCCCCATACTAGATTCTGATAAAACCCAACCCCTTTTTATTTGGTTTTTCAGGATTTTATTGTATTTCTTTTTCTTAGCTCATCCTTTTGAGAAAGGAATTGAGTTACTTTATTTTCTTGCGCTAGCACATGACTTCGTCGAGTAGCCCGTTCAAGAAGTAGACCAACTAAAGGTTCAAAACACTGAAGAATACAAGCATGTAAAATATTTTGAGCAGCAAGGCAAGTCACATATTTTCAATCATTTTGATCTATATTTCTTTAATTATTTAATTATCTGTATCTTCATTATCCCTTATTTACGCATTGTTATTTTAGGAACAATAATTGTTTAGAATGATACGATATTAAGTTATATCCTACCACAGAAAAGCCATGTTTAATTTGATTACCATATTCACCTTAACAAGACTTAGTAATATTAAATATGCTAGTTAAATAGTCATGGTAAACCAGGAACTCAATTATTTTATACTACTAAGAGACATGGCACTTTGCCAGTAGAATTACAAAAGTGGTTCTAGGACAAGGAGGCTTAGACCAGATGGTTGGCAGTGCCATAGAGCACGAAGGATCTGGGTTGTGGATGGAGGTTGCCTTGGTAAAATGTAAGGTATAGAACCTTATGCTAAGTTTCAAGTTATGCATAATCTACCGGGTGGAGGCTATATAAAGAATTGAGCAATGAAAATCTTGTTTTCTCAACTCAGTCGCATGCTAGCTGTTGTGTGTCTATTGCATGATATTGCATAAATTTAGGCAACTCAATAGAGTCAAACTATAAACTATACACATTTATCAGCTTCATTCAAAATAAAGCTATCGGATGTCAAAGTTTTATCAAACTTCTCGTGCCATTGTTAGGTGCTTGCTTTAGGCCATACAAGGATTTTAAAAATCTTCCTACCTTATTTTTCTGTCCAGAAATCACAAAACCATCTGGTTGATCTATATAAATTTATTCCTCCAACTATCTATTAAGGAAAGCTATCTTCATATCCATTTGATAGACATGTAAACCATATGAAAATGCTAACGTAAGGAGCACTCTAATGGTGGTTAATCTAGCAATAGGAGAATAGGTATCAAAGAAATCTTCTCCCTCTTTCTGGGTGTAACCCTTGGCGATAAGTTTTGCCTTATACTTCTCAATAGTACCATCAGGCCTTAGGTTCTTTTTAATAACCCACTTACATCCTATATATTTGCACCCGATAGGATGAACAGTGATCTCCCAGGTCCCATTTGCCATGATAGAGTCCATCTTGCTACGGACTGTCTCTTTCCAATACTTAGCATCGGAAGATGCATATGCATTTAAAAGAGTTTTTTGGCACTTCATCAACGAGGTATAATACAGTCATCACCAAAGGTTTTCTCAACCCTTTATCTCTTGCTCTTGCGAGGAGATTTTACGACTAGATTGTTCTCCTCCTTAGGGTTATCACAGATTGGTTCAGAAAATGGTGGGAAGTTCAGAAGTTTTATTATTCTCACTTTCAATATTTTTAGTTTAAACATTCTCAGTTCATGAAGTACTACCTACAGTTCTCATAGCAAAAATATGCTCAAAGAATGAAGCATCTCTAGACTCCATTATTGTGTTAGCAATAACGTAAGGAGTTTCTGATTTAACTACTAAAAATCTATAGGCCGTGCTTTTATAAGCATACCCTAGAAAAATACAATTGACTATTTTAGGTCCAAGCTTTTTCTTTTTCTGCAATGGAATATTGACTTTGGTCAATCACCTCCAAGTTCACAGAAAATTGATACTAGGTTTTCTCCCTTCCATCCCTCATGTGGAGTAATCTCACTCATTTTAGTGATTACTCTGTTTAGGACGAAAGTTGCTGTCAATATAGCTTCCCTCACCATACCTTAGGCATACCAGCACTCTCTAACATGGTATTAACCAAGTCTGTTAGTGTACAGTTTTTTCTCTCAACTACCTCATTTGATTGGGGTGAATATGGTGATGTAAGCACATGGATTATTTCATGCTAAGAGCAAAATTGGGAGAATTCATGAGAGATGTACTCTCCTCCATGATTAGACTTTAATCTTATTATTTTCTTCTCTAGTTAGTTCTCAACTTGAGCCTTATAAATCTTAAGATAGTTTAAACCTTCATTCTTAGTTTTTAGCAAATACACATAGCAGTAACGTGTTGCATCATCAATAAAAGTTAGAAAATATCTTTTACCTCCTTTTATCAACAATCTATTTATTTCACACAAATCTGAATGAACAAAATCTAATGGTGCCAAGTTCTTTTCATTTTCTAATCCCTTAAAGGGTTTTCGAGGCCATTTTGCTTACACACATGACTAGAACTTTGATCCTTTGATAATTTCATATTTTGAAATTAAATCTAAACTAGACATTCTAGAATGCCAAATATTTACCTCACATTTATTTAAACCAGTTCAACATTCAGATTATAATAAGACTCTAAAGTACTTAGGTGGAACAAGCCTCCACTCTCATAGCCTTTACCAACAAAGTTTCCAAAGCTAAACATTGTAATTTTATTTGACGAAAAAACTAGTTTATAAGCATCCTTCCATAGGAGAGAACTACTAATGAGGTTCTTGTTTATTGTAAGAGCATGCTACACATTCTTCAATTGGACAATCTTCCCTGAAGTAAACTTCAAATCCACCTTGCCAACACCAAGAACATAATCATGTGACCTGTTTTCCATTAGGATGGAGGAAGCCCCTACTGCCTGGTAAGAAGAAAACAACGAAATATCAGAACATACATGAACATTTGTACTAGTATCAACCCATTAATCAGTGGAAGACAATAGGTGAATTACCATACCCTTATGAAATTGAGGACTCACCTACGATCATATTGACAATCTTCTTTTTTGGCTGTTCATCATCTCTGCTCTTGAGGAAGCAACAGTCCTTCGCCACATGGCCGTTTTTTCCACACACAAAGTATGTCATGTCTTGCAAATCCTTTTTCTCAGTTTTCTTTTTCTTAAAGTTAGTTGGATTTGTACTTCTTTGCAACAATTTTTTCTCTATGAAATTTGCATTATTCTGACCAGAGGTGGTGGGTGCATCTTTTGTTATGGCCTTTTCTTCCACATCGAGGGCAGCAATGAGATCCTTAACAGAAATTTCTTCCCTCTTGTGTTTCAAGCTAGTGGCAAAATCTCGCTAAGAAGTTGAGAGTTTGGCAACAATGCCCACAGCCACAAACTCAAGAGATAGCATATAGCCTAGATGCGCAATCTCACCAACCAGTAGCTTGAGGTCATGAGCTTGTCCAACTATGGACTTAGCCTCATACACGCTAAAGTCAAATAATAACTCACACTTGTTGAGCCAGCAGCTTGCCTCTGCATATTTGTGCTCTAGTGTATCCCACAACTCTGTAGCGGAGTTGTAGTCCATGTACACATCATAGAGCTAATATGTCAGGACAGTCAGAATGCAGCAAAGAGAAGTGTTGTTCGTATTTTCAAATGGCATGAACTGCTCAATCGTGAATGGATACTACAGGTGGATGACCCACCACAGTCTCAAAGACATGAGCCAAAACTTGGCTCTTGTCTACCATCTATAAAAATTCTGACCAAAAAACCTCTTATATTTCATAGCATCAGAAGCACCAACCATTGCTATATTGCAATAAAGTTTGTAATAATGTTTTTGGAATGTTGAAAATGTAGGGAATATTTTAATTCTAGACTTTACTAGGAAGGAAATACCATAAATAACTAATGATGCATAAAGAAGTGCTACCAACAGGTAAATCATTGTACTTCAAAATATATGTAGAAACATAATTTAAACAAGTTGACTAGTCACACGAATAATTTATAGTTGCGTGTGACGAAGAATAAGAAGTAGCGCAAAATGTAGATGCCGCAGCGAAGCGAGTAGTCGCGCAGATGTGTGCTACCTAGAAACCATATTGCCGCCCCATGCAGGTCTTCACAATAGTAACGGCTCAGAGATACCGCTCTCCTTCACGGTGCACGCGGGAAAAAGAGTCGACGAGGTTTAGACGACGCAGAACAACAGCACAGGGTTACAGGTGGAAGAAATGGAGGTAGTGATTCTTTGCTATACACTCTGGATGTCTCCAGGTAGATATATATAGATAGACTTTGTACTGACATGAATAAGCAACCATTTATCGACTGGTAACTGACATATTTAACCAACCATTTACCCACTGATAACTTTCTGTCATCAAATCCCAATAAAGCATCAAATTCAAATGTTTGAAAATACACGAATATGCAAGCGCGCGCGTGTAATTAGCCAATGCCCTTCTCATGCCATCCCATCCATGTGTCACATAATTCAAGGAGTGGCATGGACTCCACCTTATAAATTGACCTCCCCAACCTTATCTTAACAATATGGTACTAAACCATACATTCTTTTAAACAACAGAAAATAGGCCTCACTCATGTGTGCCTATTTGTAACAACTATAGCATAGTCTAGCAACGTATTACATTGTTTTTTTGGCTGCCTACCTCCCAGAACCACAGGTTGGGCTGGTGGTAGTGCTCCAAAGGGCTTATAAGCCTAGCCTTCTAGTTTTTTCTGCATTGTAGTCGCTAAAAATTTATTGTAGTTGCTGCTAGCTTTTTCTGTGTAATTAAATTTAATAATATAAAAATATGTTATCACAGTGAAAACAAAAGGAATAAGGGAAAAGAAAGAAAAAGCAAAAAAGCCCCTCAAAAGACCAAAAAGGCAATAAAAAGATGAACTTAAAAAGCTAGAAGTCAGAAGCTAAAACCGTTTGGAGCGAGGCATTTTCCATTTTGATTGTCCAAATTTGAACAATGACTCTGGACCCATGACTCGTGTGCCATGAGTCTTATAATGGGCCTGTTCTTTTTGGTTGAAACTTATGACTTTTTACTGTGGCTTGTAGCTTTTGGGCTGTTTGTGCGAGAGATTACATAGTAACAGAAACTCACGTGCGGTTTTTGCTAATATAAATGAAGCCGATACAGTATGTACTAGTAGACCCTATCTTGAAAAGATACCCCATTTGAAAGCTAGTTACCCTAAAAAAGCTGAAAAGCAGCTTTTAGAAGCTGAAAAGAATAGGGCCAATAACTACTCTAGGCAATATTGTCCCCATCTTCTAAAAAATATTTTTAGAGCCGAGTTTTGCTGCTACCATAAATTAGCACATTCCTTCTGATTCTTGACGGTCCTGCTCCATCCGTCTGTTTATATGACTTGAGGAAATTTGATGTTTTAATAAACATTTTACTTGAGCTGTTGTCATATTTTTGTTGCTGGAATTATGTTGTTAAATTCAATTGCAATTCTTGAATTATTAGTAATTTATTGCTAAACCGCATAATGTTTTAACATTATATTTGGAGTGTTAGTGCGAGTACTTCCTAGAAAAAGTATTACTTTGTAAACGTACACGAGATTTTGTAAAAATAAAAATTAAAACTCTTGAACGAAAAAGAAGACTTTGGCTGACGTATTTCTATGGTGCCTTTGACATTTCGGAAAGTCCAGTAGAAAAGCCATTTGCTTATTTGGGCATCGGCATTTCTTTGGAGATGCTGAAGCCAAGCCCAAACATATAGGTCCTATGTGCATGTTTCTATTGAATTTTGCTTTTGACTTTTATTTAAAAAAGATATAAGGTAATATAAATAACTAGGTTTTCGAAACGATTTCTTCACTCCTCTCACTCCAGAGATAGGCAGGGGTCATAAGCGCATCACGCATACCGCTCCTCTTGCTCCCGTCTTACGTATGTATATTTCCCTCACTTTTTTCATCACTCGCTCTTTTCTTTTAAAAGTTCTTTTTTTAGTTATTACTATTTATTTTCAGTTAAAAATTATCAGTCGCATCAAATACGAATAGACCCTATATTTGGCCTTCGCTTGTACTCCATTATCCAAAAAATATTTACACGGACCGTAGAAGCTGATACATTTTGAAAAAGCTTTTTTACTTGCAGCATCTCAAAGGTGCACAGACTGACGGCACACGTACACCTGAATTTTTTGTATGGATAATCTATTTTTTATTCAAAAATACATAAATATACCCGCAGAAAATTTTTTTACAAAAATATGCTCCAGTCGCCCACTCATTGGGCGACTTTCGCCTTTCGCCCAACCGGGAGGCGACAAAAATTCTGTCGCTCTACGTTCGAGCGACTGCAAGAAGTCGCTGTCCTATTGGGCGACTTTCATGTAGTCGCCCAATGGATGGGCGACTAAAAGTGCAGTCGCCCAATGGAGGGGCGACTTTACTCAGTCCCCGTGATTTTTTAGAGTTTTGTCAATTTTGTAGTTTTGAACTGGAAAAAAATGTGGTATAGTTGTAATAAAAGTTTATGTTTATTGTATGTTGTAGGTGCATTAAAAATTTTGGGAAATTTTTTTTAAGAACAATTGACTGTAGAACGTTTGATATATACATTGGTAAGTGATATTTTCATGTTACTGAGAATTAGTGTATGAAGAGAACTGGTATGTTAATATTATTAAATGACTTGCTATCTGAATCATTGAATGCGAACAGACGAGATAATAAATGGAATGCACACCAATTTAGCATGCATTGCAACTACTGATCAAGACATGCATTGCAACGTCTAGCTGTGTGCCCCTCCTGACCGCATCGCCCACAACGTGCACCAGATGTTCCAGCTTGTGATTCATCCATGTCATTTCTAATACGTCGGCTCTGTCGCCGACCCTTCCCACTCTTCATCATGTTAATATCCGGAACTCAGGTCCTCGCTGAAATGTCCAAAGTGGCGAAGTTTCCCAGCACCCTGAACCCTCGGAGCTCCCCACACCAAGCTTGCAGTATTCTCTTCTTGAAAAAGTACTCGGACATGAAGTTGGAAGGATCCATGCGCACGGTCCCGCATGCAGCGAGGACATGAGAGCATGGCTTGTGTAACAACTTAAGCTTGTTGCATGTGCAGCTAGATTTGTTTGCATGATCTCCAAGGCATACCTCGTGAGTAATAAGTGAACGAGATGTCCCAAATCCGGCTCTGTCACGGAGTATCACCTCGAAACGATACTCCCTGTTGCCCATGACATGCACTGTGTGCAATTGACCCTTCTGTGCCTTCGTCTCCATGTACGCAGTAATTTTTGATGAATACAGGGCTCCGGGATTGGCCGCATGAAGTGCAGCACTCGCGTGCCTCTCCCTGAAGTAGCGGATTGTGCTGTGAAGAACACCTTCCACGATGGCGACAAGGGGCTGAGAACGGAGATCCCTGAGAACCCAATTGTAGACCTCGGCAAGGTTAGTTGTCATTATTCCGTACCTTGTGCCATCCGTGTCGTGCAACAGCGACCACTTCTCCAATGGTTCCCCCTCGATCCACTGCGAGAAGCACTTGATGTTTCGTGAGCTCCTCCTTCTTGGACCACTTGGGTTAGGCTCATCGATTGCTGGCAAGCATTGCGGTTGTGCCGCCCCAGGAGTGACCAGCCCCTTGCTCCTCTCTTCGACGTTCTTCCTGGTGTGCTCATCCAATAACCCCATAAAGCATCAAATTTTCTCTGCTGGTTCTGCCTAGCCAGCCTCTTGAATAGCTTCATCAAAGATTGTTTCGGGAATTGCTTGAAAAAGTTTGCCCCTAAGTGACGACTGCACCACCGGTTCCTCATGTCTGGCCAAGGAAAGCTCTCCTCAGGGTCTTCTTGAAGTTTTTGTATTGTCTTTATAATACCGACGTGGCGATCATAGATTACGCACACACCAGGACGGGTGCCTACAACTCCAGCCCTCACATGTCTAAGAAACCACAGCCAGCTCTCATAATTCTCACTCTCCACAAATGCAATAGCCAGCGGCAATATTTGATTGTTACCGTCAACGCCTTTGGCCGTAAGGAGCTACCCTTTGTATTTGCCTGTTAAGAAGGTCCCATCTACTGAGATCACTGGCAGCATGTGCCTGAATGCTTCAATGCTAGCACCAAATGCAAACAATGCTCTCTGCAACATTGCAAATCCCGATGGACTTATGGACGGCTTGTCGTGCACGGCGATGTACGTGCCCGGGTTCCTTTGCTACAACACCTTAAGCATACAAGGAAGGTTGTCGTACGCCGCATTGAAAGTGCCAAAATGTTTTTCCAACGCCTTTTGCTTTGCACGCCACGCCTTCGCGTAGCTAATCTTATACTTGAATTTATTCTCGATAGCTACCACAATATGCGTGGCCACAATATCTTTCTTCTCCACTATCTCCCCATACATCAAATTGGCTATAAATCCGGATGTCAGGTTACGATGCCTCGTCAAGACAGTGTTTAGAATGCTGGAGTGCGACTCCACCTTGGACACAATCCAGTGAGTCTCATACTTGGGTCTACGTGCGTGCACCCTCCAAGAACAACCAGCCTGCTCGCACTTCACAATGTACTGCTCCTTGCTTGATTTGACGACGCGAAATGTCCGCTGCATTGAAAGGGCCCAAAGCTTGATGGCATCCTGCAGCGCTTCCTTGTCAGCAAACATAGCATGCAACCGAACCTCTGTCTCATGATACTCCTATGGTGATTCATGCTCATCATGTGCGGAAACACCCTCCGCATTAAACCGGTTCCATTCCTGGGGGATAGGAACTTCTTCATCATCGGAACTGTCCTCCTCGTCGTCCTTTACAGCTTGCTCTTCATCCCATGCCCTCTGGTCATCAGATTCCATCTGCTGCACGATATACTCATTATGCTCTCCTTCATCAGCTTGCCCAGTTCCCTCTATAGCTTGACGGCTGTAACTCTCCTCCATGTACCGCATTGCCTTCATCACGAGCAACTTCATCAGCTCCGCCAACGTGCGGCCCGCCCGAGCTGCTAGCACCTCCCGAAGCATAGGCGGACGCACGAGCTTGCGCAGCTGCTTGTAGTGAGCACGGTTGCACAAGCAGAACACACTCGTATCCACGGCGCCGGCACCCTTGCACAAAGCCCTTCCATGAAGCAGAGCGCACCAATGTCTTCAACTCCCATCTGATGTCCGTGGGAGACCGGCTCCAAAGCCCTTGCACAACGACGCTGCACACCTCGGGGTCCAATGAAAAACTCTGGGTCAGCCAATGCTGCACATCTGTCATTCGAGCATTCTCATCATCCGGAAGTACGAGAGTGACTTGTGAAAAATCGCTCAAATCCACGCCATTCGGACCTTCACGAATAATTCCAACACCATAATACACTCTCAATGTAGTGGCCATTGATGATGTAGGCCTGCATGTATGATTAAAATTTACGACATGTCAAATAACATCGTATAACACTAAACTAAACTTTCTATACTAAAAAGGGTGCTAAAATTTCTATACTACAAAATGTATACTACAACTTTTTGACACTAATATTTCCATACTAAAATTGTACTACATTTTCTACATCTACAATTTTTACTAACACTAACATTTCATCTAAATAATAGTGCAAATACAACATAATAAAAAAATACCTGGATCCAAATGGATGGAATACCTTCTACTCCTCCTTCCTCCCTCACCTCCTCCTCCAACCCTGTCCTCCTTCCTCCCTCACCTCCTCCTCCAACCCTGTCCTCCTCTCCTTCTCTTCTCCCCTCCTTTTCTTCCCCTTCCTCCTCTCCTCTTCTTCTCTCCTTTCTTCTCTGCGCGCAGAGGGCAAAAAGTGGTAGGTGGTAGTGGGCGGCCGACTGTGGTGTAATAAATTACCCCCCTGTCGCCCTACCGTTGGGCGACTGCAATTCCAGTCGCCCAACCGTACAACGACTGGAATAAGTCGCGCAACGCTTAGGCGATACGATTGGTTCGCTCAACGGTTCCCACATTCCCTAAATGTCGCCTCCCGGTTGGGCGAAAGGCGAAAGTCGCCCAATGGGTGGGCGACTGGAGCTTATTTTTCTAAAAAATTTTCCCGCGGGTATATTTATGTATTTTCGAATAAAAAATGGATTATCCGTACAAAAAATTCCGTACACCTTCAATGCGTACAACGCCTATCGGGTTGGACTGAGAAGGTCGATCTATCTACTCGCGTACGTGTGCCAACGAGACGTCGCGAGAGCTGGCGGCCTGACCGGCCGGAGAGCGCCAGCGTTGCCGTTTATTTCTTCTTGTCAAAGCCAACGGTGTTCATGAATAGTGATGAACGGTTCAAAACCACTATTCTTGCTGAACTTTGTTTTGTTGGGAAACCTAGATCTAAGTGTGCAGACCTTGATTCATGGTGGACACCTCATCCTTTAGTCTATAAATATTCGGTCTCAATGATTGTATCATTATTTTTGGAGAAGGAAATTAATAAAGAAAGAAAGAGTTCCCCCTGTCGAGGAACCGTCGCTGACGAGTCCAATCCAAGCGATTACCTCATATACAGAAGAAGAATCCAACACAAAATAATGCAAGATCAAATAGTAGATTGAACACAGAGAGATGGAGAGTTTTTCTTTCTCTTTTTATTACTTTTCCCCTCTAAAAGGTACAACATACAATCATTGGAACCCCCTATTTATAGACTAAAAGGTGAGGTGTACACCATAGACGAAGACCTACAGGCTTAGGCCTAGGTTTTCCAATATTCCCCTTGGGTACTCATCCGACACATTCATGCCTAATCAAAACTCCACAAAAACCCTGTGGGAAAATTTTGGAGAAAGAGTGAATGATATATGTTATGCTGTGTTATATGAATTACCTCATCAAAAACTTTGGCAGAGAAACTTTTGGAAACTCATCAAGGAAAAAAGAGTATAATCCATCCAATTTCATTTAATCTACATGATTTAATTTTTGGGTTCTTGATCTTCGTGATCAAGTTTTTATAGTGAGATCGAGAAGAATCTACCCTGAGTTTTGCACTTCTCTAAGTTTTAATAGTATATGTCTTTCAAAATTAGATGCTAGAAATGACTTAGTAAATAAATTTCTAAAATTTTTACACGACTTAGTATGCAGTATCTTAATTTTATCCATCTTTGTAACTCATTGTCATAGCCCATCTATTTATTTCAAAAAATTTAGCAAAAAATAATTAATTTAATTTAAAATAAAATCAAGTGTTATTTGATAGCTAGAAGTTTAGATATTTTATTTGCCTGTTTTTAGCTTTTAGAAAAAGGGTTTTCTTAAAAGTAGTTTTGTTAAAAACATAAAAATATTATTAAATAAAGGGTATTTGGAATTTACATAAAAATAATATTTAAAATTAATTATTTTAAAGCATTTGGATTTTATCTGGATTTTTTATGAATTTTTAGATTTTCATAATCAATTTCAATGCTAATGCGTATTTTAAAAATTTGAAGACCAACTTTAAGGTGGAAATATTATTCCTAAGTCTAGAATAGCTTTAGGAATTTCTACGAATCATTCTTTATTTGCTATGTTCTAAGTGTTTTGAAAGCCTCCTAGTTTTTTTAAAAAATTAAAAATAAAAGTTAAAACTCAACCCCTTCTCGGACAGACACTTGTATGGGCCAAATCGCATCCAGCCTGCCGATCTAATCCCAGCCGTGCACCTTCACCTAACTCCCTTTCCTCTAATCCGACGATTGGGGTTAAATCCCTTAACACGTGGCAACCATTTGATAGCTCGCCTGTCTCCTCTTCCCCTCTCTCTTGGTAACATGCAGGCCCCACCCATCATCCCCTACGTCCATCCCTTCTTCTTCCTCAAGCCAAGCTGCCATTGCCTTCCCCCTCAAGCTCATAAAAACTTTGGTTTCTTCTCCTATTGGCTGGCATTTGATGCCATTAGTGACACTTAAACCTCCGCACTAAGACCCGTGGTCTTTCCCCTCCGTTAAACCTCTTTATCCCTCACCTTTACGTGCCACACTCCGGCCATAAAACCGGCAAGCCGCCTTGGCCATTCCTTTTCCCCAAGCCCTATAAGGACCCCCAAGCTTCTTCCACTCATGCTGCCCCTCACCCCCTCCTCATTTACTACTCTCGTGCGCCTAAGCAACCTCGCGCCTTGTTCCTCGTCCGCCGGCCTCCGAACGAACTCCCGCGAGAAATTCCTAGAGGCTTCGACCACCCCACGCCACGCCGGTGCCGTCTCTGTCCATGCTCGGGCAATCATTCGATGCCCCTCCGCCGAGGAAGCCCGCCGCTGGAGCCTTCTCGCCACCGACGCCATGCGCTACCACTGCTCCTGTCTCATCGCCGGTCATCTCCGGGCTTTCTTGAGCTTCATGCCAAGGTGAGGCTATTCCCGGTCACCTCCCCTTGCCTTTGCGAGTCTCGCCGATCGCCACTGAACGCTGGAGCTCTAGCGACCTTCGGATCCCGAGCGCCGCCCCGATCGGCCGCCCCTGCCAGCATTTCCCCACCTTTTCATCCACAAAAATTAATCTGCTAAAAAAACTAAAATCTGAGGTTGATGTCATAAATCGAGTTTTGAGTACAAAAATAATTACAGAAAATGTTTTTTTTTCTTTTTCTTTAGTTTTAAACTTCCGAAAGCCCACATTTCTTCATCCAAGCTCCGATTGGATCCATTCAAAATTTTAAATTCATCTCCAATCCTAAACTATCCATTTATGTGCTCTTTTTGAATTTTTGGAGTTTATTTAAATTTATTTGAATTTTATTTGAGTTTAGTGGGTTATTTTCATGTGTAGACTATGACGATTCTGAGTATTTCTTCGATGACAATTTTCACCAATTCGCGGAGCAAGGCAAGTTATACACCTTGATCATTTTGATCCCAGTTTGCAAATAAAATTATGTTATTTTAAATTATTCTGAATGCATATTTTTATTCAACTTATTTCAATTCAGTTTTAAATATAGTTATTACCTACTTGTTAATACCTCATTTGATATTAATTTGTAGCATCCCATTTTTAGGGAAGATTTGAGCTAATGCAAAAATTTCAAATTCTATGTTTCAAATTTGAAAAATTTTCCAGTCTAGAATTTTAGTTGCCATTCAAAAAAAGAAAAAGAAAAAACGAAGACAAAAAGAAGAGAAAAAAATAAAAAAGGAAAAGAAACTTCTCCAACCATTCCCACCCCGGCCGCTCCTCCTTCCTCCTCCCGTTGCTGGCCACTTCCCCTTCTCCCTCCTCTCTCCTCCCCGTGCCACCAGCGACCTCGCCTTCAGTGCCCTGCCGCGGCAGCACCACGTGCCCGCCACCCTCGTGCGCGCGTGGTGTCACCGTGGTCCGACGCCCTGGCCCGCGTTAGCTTACCGCCTTGGCGTTTTCCTCCCCCGCTGCGCCGCCGTGGTTCGACTCTGCCACGCCTGTGCCGTCATGGCGCCCGCCAGCCTCAACAGCAGTCCCATCAGCCTAGCTTTCCGCTCTGCCCCCCTGTGACTGCTGGGCCAAGCAACGCTCCACCGAGACGAATTCACTCACACTACGACAAACGTCGTCCTCGCAGTCTATGACTGCCGCGCCTTGGGCTGTAGCCACTCAGAATTGACGCCACCGCGCGGCTGATGCACAGTCACTCGAGGCTCCTCGGCGCCCGCCTCCCTCTCCCCGTCCCCCTATAAGACGAAGCAAAGCCCCGCCTCCCACTCCACCACCCCTCGCTTGACTGCCTCTTCCACCTCCCCCTTCTGTTCGAGCCACCGCCTCCTCTGCCACATGCTCCCCTTCGGCAGTCTCCGCCGCTAGTGCCACTCGGTGGACTTCAGGATCCTCTGGGGCTCTCGTCATGTTTGCGGCCACCCCTCCCTCTCCTTCCCTACCTAATCGGCTTTTCTTCCCCTACAGGCCGCCGGCAAGCCTCTCCTTCAACAACTAGACGCCCGACCCCTTCGGTGAACCGCCAAACCTTAGACCGATTGCTGGCACCTACAGCACCGCCTAGCCATCACAATAGCCCTCCCCTGTGTCCGGCTGCCATCGTGCTTGCCGCTGGTTACCGTCGGGCCAAATCAGGCTGCTCCACTTCTTCCTGAGGTGTGCGTAAGGCCATGGAGCCTGTTTTTGCCAATGCCATCGTGCCGCCGTGGCCCCTTCACCGCTGGTCAGCTCTGCCTTCCTCTCGGTAGGGAAGGACTGTAATGGTGTAATTAATTAGCACCGTCATTAAATCAGTTAATGACTGTCCTAACCGGCCATTAGTCATTAATGAAAATATTGATAGCGGGCCCACATGTCAATCACTACAGAACGGTAATAAAACTGAAACTATGAAAATTTGTTTTGGGCCTAACCTGTCAGAGAAATAATCTCTCTCTCTCTCCTCTATTGTTTTTTTAATTTTCCTGAGATTAAACTTTGAGGAGCTCGTTCTCCCTCGTCGTAACTCCAAATTTAACAAAACTTGTTTCTAAATTTTTCTAAAATCAAGATCTACCTATTGGTACTGATTTTTGTTCAATTTTGAGTTTAGTTAAATTTTTGCTTTATTTTATTTTATATTTACTTGTTTTCGCTCGTCAACATTGCTTTTCTGGTACGTTCTTCCGAGTAGAGCTCGAAGAGGTGAGCGAGCCCCCGGTCGAAGCAGCACAAGACCCCCAAGCTTTTGATCCAGGCGAATCAATACTTTGATCATTTTGCGCCTATATTTCATGTGAATTATGTTCATTTAATTATTCAAAATTGCATGCCTTACTTTATATGCAAACATATGTTACTCATAAGGTAGCTAAACACCCACTTGTTGATCTGGTAATATGATACCCCATCCATGACACTTGTATATCCATGAAGCTTGTCACTCTAGATAACACTATTAATCTGGATAGCTATAAGTCAAAATTAAACGCCGTGAAAAGGTCTTGTCTGGAGTCCAGGGCACTAGTTGCCCTAATCATCAATTTTTAAACATGAGAACTTGTTTTGGGACAGTCACAGGAAGTAATTGGCTGAATAATTGCGATAACTTAATTTATGCTTCTCAAAACCCTAAAAACCTATTGTACCTATCTGGGCGGATGGTTAGAGTGGTGGGTGTGGATGTAACACAAGGTTTATGGTTTGTGAAATGAACCACCTAGACAAATTAAGGACTTAATCCTAAGATGACCTCTCTGTGTACAACAGTGCAACCACAAGCTGGCAAAATGTAGGCTTGGCTGAATAATTTAGTAGACTCTCTAGTCATCCCACGGAGGACGTGTGTAGGTGGGTAATAAAAACTCCACATGGAATGGGACACGGATAGAGGTGATGTTGCCAAGGCTAGCATCTGTTGAAAGTGGAGTCCGACTGCACTAGCCTGTGGTAGACATCCCATAAGAGTGAGGTGCTAGAGGGTGAGGTATTGTAAAGGCCTCATGATAATCTCTCAATCTGCGCGACTAAGGAATCACATAGACCCGTCGGGATGATTGTCTCTTGTGGGTAAAGATGTACAGTCACTACAGAGTATACAACTATTCGAACAGCCGTGCCCACGGTCAAGGGTGGACATGGGAACTTTCTCGAGTTAGTTCTATTTCAAAACTTTTGAGGGTGGGAAGAAAACTGTTAAGTGGATGTAAACCTGACTTTGGAAATTTTTCCTAGAGGGATGTACTCCAGCGTTATTGATAAGGTGGAAGTAACCTAATGATTAAAAGCTAGCATAGGTGGACGGAACCATGAAATCGGTGGATGGAATCTACACCGCTATAAATACTACACAATTTGAAACTCTTTAAAGCATGTTTTGTAAAATGCTAAGTTATAGGAAATTTTAGCTATTATTATTGCAAAGGTCGCTTTAAGCAAATAAAAGAACCTGATCAACCCTTGTTTAGCCTTGCATCTGTAATTACATGCATTTTGTGTGTTGGCTTGCGGAGCATAGTTGTATGTGCTCACCCTCGCTCTTAAGCCCCTTTAGAGTCCATAAACCAAGGGCACTATGTCTACTATCAGGACCAGGGCGATGAAGGTGATGAAGATGGTGGAAACTAGGGTAGGGTTCAGTAGTCTTGCCTCTCACCTCAGCCTTGCAGACCAGGCTAACTTGTGGGTAGTCCTGTTATCAGTCAATTTTCTGGCAAATATCGATGTCACCTAAGCTACCTCAGTCGCTTGCCTGTGGCGAGTTGAGCCCCACCACGTTTGTGTATGCTTCAACTTTCACACTTTATGTAATGCAAATATTTGGCCTGACGGCCCTATTGTTTCGAGATAACTTTTTAACATAAAATGATAAGCTTTTGAAATGTATTCATGAATTCAGTGAGTCAAGAAGGTTTATAAAATATTTCAAAACAAAATACAAACTTGGCTTAGACTTAGGCTAATAGTTAGGTGGTGGGTGCTGGCATGCATTGTTGTTCGGTGACGCAATGTTGATTGCTAGCCACGAAGGGTATGTGGTTTGAGTCTGTAACATCCTAAATTTTGAATGTTTGAAAATTTGGAAGAATTTAAAATTTTTCTCTACATCTTACTGACATTTGAGATTTCTGACGAAATCCTATTTGGATTTTCTTGAGTTTGGCCTTAACAAGTGGTAACTGGAAATATATCTCAAGCACAAAATAAACAATCATAAAAATAAATAAATAAATAAATAAGTAAAGAGATACAAATAATTTAAATAGTGTTTCACCCTGACAACCTAACAGTTGTTATAACTCGCTAAATCAAAGTCTTATTTAAAGATTAGAAATGGATAATAATAATTAAGGCCAAGAAATCATTTTTTATATATATAGCTCAATCATCATACAAAAAGGAAGGAGAGTATGATCAAAAATTTAAATAAAGATGGGTGAGTTCAAACTCTGAAATAATAATTCGAAAATATATTTATAGTGTCGTAGGGGTGGCCCCCACCTGAACCCAGCAGGCCTGGTAGGAAAACTATAAGGCCTAGAATAGGCCATGTGTAGTGACATAACTGCCCCAGAGGGGGTAACCAGATGTGAGGATACAACTGTAAAAGCATTCCTCATGGATATATATATGAATACAAGCCATGGGGAGGCCCCCCCAGGCCATTACACTCGACATCATCACTCTCCACTACCATCTCTCTCTCTGTTTGGTCTGTAGCCACAACAGTTGGCGCCGACCGTGGGGAGGGACGAAGACAAGCCTGAAGACCGAAGAAAAAGATGGCACCGAAAAAAGCTTCCTCAGCCACGGCGAAGGGAAAGAGGGCGGCCGGGCCGGAGCGCCGTATGAGTACCAGAGCTTCGCCATCGCCAGCGGCGGACGCGGCTGGCGATGCAGGCGCGGTGGCCGAAGGCGTCGACGTTCGCGCGGCGACGACCAACCCCGCCGCCGGCGTTACAAGGACGGACCCCGCGGTCCAAGGCGTCGATGCGGGGGCGGCGACAACCGACCCCGCCGTTCGATGCCAGGTGAACAATCTTAATGAAACCACAGTCATTAATGCAGCCATACGGGGCCTTCGCCCAGGCCCGATGGCCGAATACAGCGCGCGGAGACCAATCAAGACCATCGCCAAGCTCTTCGATAACATGGACCAGTACGCGCGGGCGGAGGAGGATGCGCCAAGGCGCACCATTACCGCCCTCGGTCTCGCCCATGAGGAGCGCCCCCCGCGCGAAGCCGGGGCGGGTCGTCCCTCCGCGAAGCCGGGCCGTAGCCGCGAGCCCCAGAGCAGCCCACCCCGAGGCAGTGAGGCTGGGGTGCAGGAAGGCTCCTCAAGGAGCAGGCCTAAACTTCGACGCCGCCAGCGCCGGTCGCAGGCGGCTCATCACGTCCTCGACACCAGGAGCGCCCACCAAGGACCCGACCTCGCCTCACGGAGGGGGGGTCGGGAATCGCAAGGTGGACTACCTTACGGCGACCAGCCCCGCGCAGAGCAAGAGCTCCTGCACTATGGCAGGTGGTGCGAGGTACACGGCTACGGCGATCATCGCACAAGGGCATGCACCGAGGTGATGGCGCTGCGAAGGGCAGCGGCCGAATCTCGGGCTACGCCTCCTCGGCCCCCCGCCGGAGCCCAAGTACAGCACCCAGGGGACAGCCCCATACGAGCCACCGCCATGGAAAGTGCACAGCATCGTACCATCAACGTCATCGCCGGAGGCTCCTCCTCGAAAGCCCCCGGGGAGCAGCCGCAACTGTGGATGCCGCCCCACCGCATCACCTTCGACGCGAACGACGCTACGGGTGTCGAGTACCCCCACCAGGACCCTTTACTCATCCAGACCCACATAGCATGCTGTGAAGTCAGGCGCGTCCTGGTCGACGGGGGAAGCTCCGCGAATATTTTATTCGCAGAAGCCCTCGACCGCATGGCAATCCCCCGAAGCCGACTAGAGCAGCCAGGAGCTCCACTTCAAGGCTTCGGGGGTCGACCGCTGCAGGCCCTAGGACACGTGTCTCTTCCGGTCACCTTCCGTCAGGAAGGCAAAAAAGGTAACATCCGGACAGAGCACATCATTTTTGACGTAGTAGACCTCCCACACCCCTACAACGCCATATTGGGGCGGCCCGCCCTCAACTCTTTCGAGGCGATCCCGCACCACGCCTTCTTGTGTATGAAGCTCCCGGGTCCCGAGGGTATTATCACCGTCTTCGGAGACCAGGGCTTGGCCAGGCGTGTCGAAGGCGGCATCCGCGTTCCGCATCGCCCGGTGCACGCCCTCCCCGGCGCACTCGGCGAGGGGCCTTCGGCCCCCGGGTGGACACCCAAGCCTCGGCCCGAGGGCGGAATCAAGAAAGTGCAGCTCCAGGCGGAAGGACAGTTTGTGTCCATTGGCGATGGGCTCTGATACGGGGAGGGGTCCCGATCTTCTCAGTGAGGAACCGTGGATAGTTGATGCGAAGTAGACGATGTCGCTAGTTGAACACTCGCGCCAATGCACGAACCCTCAACTCTTTGGAATACGCCCAAAACACACCGGATAATTGTTCATCGCGAGACCACAAACGACGAACGCCAAGTCCCCAATTCCCAATGGAACGACGGCTTGACCTTGAATTGCAGAACGAACAATGGATCGCCTAATTCTCTCTCAAAGTCCTCGCATGAACTCTGGTGTTGAAAGAACAAGCAATAGCTATGTTTCAATCTTATGCATAAAGTTGGTCTAACCCTAAAGGCTGCCATTACAAGGCTTATATAGCCCCTTGGGACGTCCATATGGTCCCCAAACCAATTACAACTCAACCCTATATGGTTTTAGATACGAACTCTCACAAAAAGGAAACTGCAATTTTCACCCGTCATATTGTTTCGGTCATAACTTTTTATCCGTGATGAATTTGAAGGTGGAACCAGATCCATTGCGTAGCCCTTGAAATTATCTTTCCAATGAGTGCAAGAACACCTGAATCGGACTCCGTTTGTGAAAGTTATGGCCTTTTTAGTAACTGCCTGTCAGGCTGTCCCGAACCGAATCCGAGTTGAATCCTGAGTTGAATCCGAGTTTGAATTGGGTTGAGCACGTGGGAAGTCTGAATTTGGCTTGAAAATCTTATTCAAAACTTGTGGTTTAAGTCCTTGGGCTCCTCCCTTTTGCTCTCCCAAGTCTTCACATGAGTCATACCTAAGAATACATAAAACACTGGAATGAGGTAGTATTCCAAGTTCATCATCAATTAAAGGAAACTCCTTAAGAAACAAAAGCACCTGTTTGTTTAAACGCTTGGCTCTTGCCCTCGTCATTGGGCCCTCTGGTTCTTGGTTATTCTCATGCATGCTTGGAATGGAAGATGTATATGTAATGGGGATGTCCTCATCAGTATGTGCATGACCACCAATAGGAGAAGATGTATATGTGTTTGGGATGCCCTCATCATCCTCCCCCTCTTGAAAAGGCGTCGTCCTCGACGCTGGATCGTCACCACCAAAGAAAGGTGATAAATTAGCAACATTGAACGTAGAGCTCACGCCATAGTCATCGCCGGAAAGCTCTATCTTGTAGGCATTGTCGTTGATCTTCGCAAGCACCTTGAAAGGCCCATCACCACGCGGTAGTAACTTAGACTTGCGACGTTCTGGAAAACGATCCTTCCGGTAGTGTACCCAAACCAAATCACCTGGTTGAAAAACTATCTTCTTCCTTTTGTTGTTCGCCTTTTCAGCATAGTACTTGACCTTGCGCTCTATCGCTTCTTTTGTCTTGAGATGCAATTTCTTCACATATTCAGCTCGCTTGGACGCCTCCATATGGGTATGGTGTTGACTAGGAAGCGGCAACAAATCAAGCGGCGTAAAGGGCTTGAAACCATAAACTACCTCAAATGGGCACATCTGCGTAGTGGAATGCACGGCCCGATTATAAGCGAATTCCACGTGCGGCAAACAATCCTCCCACTCACGTAGATTTTTCTTGATCATGGTCCGGAGTAGCATCGAAAGTGTGCGGTTCACCACCTCGGTTTGACCATCAGTTTGGGGATGACAAGTTGTGCTGAATAACAACTTCGTCCCCAGTTTACCCCAAAGCGTCTTCCAGAAGTAGCTCATGAACTTTACGTCGCGATCCGACACAATAGTACGTGGCACGCCATGTAGCCTCACGATCTCCCTGAAAAACAAGTCAGCAATATGCGACGCATTGTCGCTCTTGTGGCACGGAATAAAGTGTGCCATCTTCGAAAAACGATCCACAACGACAAAAACAGAATCACTCCCCCTCTTAGTTCTAGGCAGTCCTAAAACAAAATCCATAGTAATATCCTCCCATGGGGCATTGGGAACAGGTAAAGGAGTATACAAACCGTGTGGATGCAACTTCGATTTCGCTTTGTGGCAAGTAATGCATCGCTGCACATGCCTCTCCACATCTCGCCTCATCTTAGGCCAATAAAAGTGATCGCTCAGCATAGACAACGTCTTCTCACGTCCAAAATGTCCCATCAATCCACCTGCATGTGATTCCTGCAGCAATAGCAAACGCACGGAGGATTCTGGAACGCATAATTTGTTAGTGCGAAACAAAAACCCATCATGGATGTGAAATTTATCCCAGCCTTTTCCCTCTTTGCAACGTGCATAAGGGACAGAAAAATCATGGTCATGAGCATATAAATCACGCACACTCGCTAAACCAGGAACATGCACTCCTAATTGAGTTAAAAGCACACTTTTCCTAGAAAGAGCATCAGCTACCACATTTTCCTTTCCCTTCTTATATTTCACAATGTAAGGAAACGACTCAATGAATGCGACCCATTTGGCATGTCTACGGTTCAGGTTTGGTTGGCCCTTTAAATACTTCAAAGCCTCATGATCAGAATGAATAATGAACTCTTTAGGCCATAAATAGTGTTGCCAAGTTTCTAACGCACGCACTAACGCATAAAGCTCTTTGTCATAGACTGGATAATTCAATTGAGCACCATTCAGTTTCTCACTAAAATAAGCTACCGGTCTACCCTCTTGCATTAAAACACCGCCAATACCCAATCCACTAGCATCACACTCAATTTCAAAATTTTTAGTGAAATCAGGTAAAACAAGCAATGGTGCTTCAGTCAAGCGTCTCTTAAGTTCAGCAAAAGCATTCTCTTGCGCTACCCCCCACACAAATTCAACACCCTTTTTAGTTAGTTCATTCAAAGGGGTAGCGACGGTGCTAAAATCCTTCACAAAACGCCGATAAAAACCAGCGAGACCATGAAAGCTCCTAATCTGACTGACGTTCACAGGAGTTGGCCAAGTTTTAATCGCTTCAATTTTAGACTCATCTACTTCAACTCCCTGTGCAGAAACAACATAGCCCAAAAAGATGACACGATCTTTGCAAAAAGTGCACTTCTCTAAGTTACCAAATAACATATTCTCACGCAAAACGTGTAGAACTTGTCTAAGATGGTCTATGTGTTCAGATTCAGTGCGACTGTAAATCAGAATATCATCAAAGTATACAACCACAAATTTACCAATAAAATGCCTTAAAACATGATTCATTAAGCGCATGAATGTACTAGGTGCATTAGTTAAACCAAAAGGCATGACTAACCACTCGTACAACCCAAATTTCGTTTTAAAGGCTGTTTTCCACTCATCCCCTTCATGCATTCTAATTTGATGGTAACCACTGCGCAAATCTATCTTAGAGAAAATAACAGCACCACTCAATTCGTCTAGCATATCATCTAAGCGAGGTATAGGATGACGATATCGAATTGTGATATTATTGATCGCTCGACAATCTACGCACATACGCCATGAACCATCTTTATTAGGAACTAAAATAACAGGAACAGCACAAGGGCTTAGGCTTTCACGGACATACCCTTTGGAGAGAAGCTCTTGTACTTGTTTCTGAATTTCCTTTGTCTCCTCGGGATTGGTGCGGTACGGTGGTCGATTCGGCAGCGACGCTCCTGGAATCAAGTCGATCTTGTGTTCTATCCCGCGTATTGGTGGTAGCCCAGCTGGTACCTCCTCTGGAAACACGTCGCTGAAATCCTGCAAAATAGAAACAACACCACTAGGAAGAGAAGTTATGTCGTTAGTTGAAAGTAATGCATCTTTGTATAGCAGCACAACATGCACCAAATTAGGATCCTCGCTGAATTCTCTCATCTCTGATTTGGTGGCTAACATTACGAAATTCTTCTCTCCCTCTTGTTTCTTGTTACTACTCCGATGGTTCTCTTGCTCTTGTGCACTCTCAACGTGCGTCTCAATTTTCTGCATGGAGGAACTGACAATCTGTTGTGGTGTAAGTGGCTTCAAGATGACATCCAAATTGTTCCAGCGAAATGTGTAGCGATTTGTACGCCCATCGTGAACAGCGGAACGGTCATATTGCCATGGCCGTCCCAAGAGCAAGTGACACACCGTCATAGGCACAACATCGCAGTCCACAGTATCGGTGTACTTCCCAATAGAAAACGTCACACGCACCATATAGTTCACCTTCACTTCCTCTTTGTCGCTTAACCATTGTACATGATAAGGACGCGGATGCGGCAAATACTTCAAACCCATCTTATGACACATATCCTTGCTAGCCAGATTGTGACAACTCCCGCCATCAATGATCACTTTGCACACCTTACCCTTATCAAGCTTTGCCCAAGTCTGAAACAAGTTGCACCGCTGTTCGAGTGACGGCGATGGCATCACACTAAGTACCTTGGGCGTGCAAACAATGGAGTACTGCTCAGTGTTAGGGAACTCAGGATTGCACTCACATTGTTCTATGTCGTCAGTGTGCAAGACTGCCTATGCATCAGGTGACTCATCATCACTAGCTGAAACATAACCGCCATCCTCTGTGATAAGCATAGTTCTAACATTTGGGCAGTCCCTCTGAAAATGGCCAACACCCTTGCACTTGTGGCAAATAATGTCACGTGAACGGCCTGTGGACCCCATAGACGAGGTTGCACTAGCAGCGGGCGCCACAGGTCGACGCACCGGTGCTGGTGTACTCTCCAGCTTCTTATTTGCTGAACTGCGCGTCGCCGAATTGCTTGCAGCCGAAGTGCGCCTGTTTTGTTGGCTGTTGTTATATGGTTGTCCCGGACTGGCTGAAGAACGTGACCAGGCAGCGAACCGTGCATCTTCAATCACTTGTCTCTCGGCTTCACGTGCTTGGTGCAGCAACTCAATCATATCATTATAGGGATGGTGATTGACAATGCGCTTGACAGCATGATTCATGCCAGCTAGAAATCTCGCCATGGTCTGTTCTTCATTCTCGCGGACATCTGCATGTATCATGATAGTCTCCATTTCTTTATGATATTCATCAATTGATTTCATACCTTGTCGCAGCCCTGTCAACTTCTCAAATAGTGAGCGCTTGTAGTGGCGAGGTACAAAGCGTGCCCGCAAATGCTGCTTCATCTGCTCCCAGGTGTTTATCGGCAACTCATGGCGCTCCATGCGCTTACGGATGAACTGCTCCCACCAATGTGTGGCATAATCATCCAAACCATTGGACGCAAGCAATAGCTTCTTCTCATTGGAATAGTTGTTCATCCGAAACAACTTATCAACTTTCAACTCCCAAGTGAGGTATTGTTCCACATCTGTACCACCTGAAAATATAGGAAGATTAAATTTGGGCTTAGCAACACAATCCTCGGCGTCGTCGTTGCGAGGACGCTGCACGTTGTTGCGGTGGTGGCGCTGTCGATCATCGTAGTTGTCAATGGGGATAGCGTCATCCCAACGCTCATCCGCATCAGCCCAGCTACGAGGTGCACGATGCACACCTCCTCCGAGGCCACCTTGTGGCGCACCTCCACCCTGGCCGCCGTTGCCTCGGCCAGGCCCATGTGCCTGAGGGCGTGCCGCGGCTGCCATCCCGACGTTTGGCGGCACTGCCATGTGACGCGCCTGTCGCTGACGTCGCTCCTCATCTAGACGAATAGCACGCTCCTCCTCGGTCTCATTGTGCAGAACGACCGGAGGGCCGTGCACACTTGTGTCATCAGCTGGTGCACCCCCACGTAGATTGTGGTGTGCGAACATGGCACGCAGCTCCAGAAAGTTATTGTTGACGGTCGTACACAATTGTGTGACCTCCTCCCCGAGGGTGTTCAGTCCAGTCTGAACTTCCCCGAGCTCATCGCGCACGCCATTGTCACCATCTTGAAGTTGTTTCTGTAGCATCTCGCGCAACCGAGTGTACTCGGTCCACGTAACCGGCGCCTCCGGATGAGGTGGATCCTCCTCGTGACCTGACATGGGAACGACTCACAAACAAGAAACGAGGTTATATCCGGGTTAGTAAAATAAAAGCTCTCTCTAAGTTTGCAACTCACTGTCCTGAAAACAAGACAAGCTTACCGTTCCAAAGTGAATCAAGGACGGCAAATCGACAATTGTGACAGCGAACGACCTCAACCCAGTAATGTATGAGCGTAACCAAGAGCAAGGGAGTACACAAACGGGTGTAGGTGGAGCTTGGACAGTAATGTATTTTGTAGCAAGGGAAAACAATCAATTAATTTCAGAAATTGCACAGAATTGAATTATAGTTCGTATCAAGCACTTAGCCTATATTGCTGATCAACCAAGGATGGATGAAGGCTAAAACAAGTGTATGGCAATGTATGGGAGTGTTAAATATAAGATAATTCAATCGAATGCAATCTGGAATTGAAGAACACAATGGTTGACCCAAAACATGAAAACTGAGGATTTCTGTCTACTGGACAGCACGTCGGTATTTCGGCCGTAACTTTTTGTCAAATGCCTTTTTTTCAATGATTCTTTTTTTCTCTGTTTCCTGACGGCTTTTTCTACAACTTTTCTTTTGGGGCCAAGTTCACGGAACCGACCGAAAAATTCGCACAAAATTCACAAGTGCCGACTGTTGCAGATTCAATTCAGAAATTTGGGTTAACTTTCACCGCATATATGTCTTAACTGGCTTCCTGGAATGACGTGAAATTTTACAGATAGATGGAAAATGAAGTTTTGAATCTTATGGCGGTTGTCTCACTCAAAAATAATCTCGGAATCAAAAGTTATGGCGTTTTTGGTGGCGGCTGCAGAGAAAGGACAAATCAGCCGAATTGGAATTAGGGTTTGGGGTGGGGAATTTTTTTTTGTTTGGATTTTTAATGGAACAAAGATATGACCAGCAACTAGACAATGCTAAGACGGACACAAATTCAATTTAGCAAACCAAAACTAACAGATTGAAAGGCACAACGGGGTTTGGACAGCGGAAATTAACTCTTTTTGTGGGGCAATTTTTTTTTCTGGGCTATAGGAAAGAAAAACCAATCTACTAACTACGGGTAAAGAAGTTCTCACCGAGTAAACCTAGAATCTGATACCACATGATACGGGGAGGGGTCCCGATCTTCTCAGTGAGGAACCGTGGATAGTTGATGCGAAGTAGACGATGTCGCTAGTTGAACACTCGCGCCAATGCACGAACCCTCAACTCTTTGGAATACGCCCAAAACACACCGGATAATTGTTCGTCGTGAGACCACAAACGACGAACGCCAAGTCTCCAATTCCCAATGGAACGACGGCTTGACCTTGAATTGCAGAACGAACAATGGATCGCCTAATTCTCTCTCAAAGTCCTCGCATGAACTCTGGTGTTGAAAGAACAAGCAATAGCTATGTTTCAATCTTATGCATAAAGTTGGTCTAACCCTAAAGGCTGCCATTACAAGGCTTATATAGCCCCTTGGGACGTCCATATGGTCCCCAAACCAATTACAACTTAACTCTATATGGTTTTAGATACGAACTCTCACAAAAAGGAAACTGCAGTTTTCACCTGTCATATTGTTTCGGTCATAACTTTTTATCCGTGACGAATTTGAAGGTGGAACCAGATCCATTGCGTAGCCCTTGAAATTATCTTTCCAATGAGTGCAAGAACACCTGAATCGGACTCCGTTTGTGAAAGTTATGGCCTTTTTAGTAACTGCCTGTCAGGCTGTCCCGAACCGAATCCGAGTTGAATCCTGAGTTGAATCCGAGTTTGAATTGGGTTGAGCACGTGGGAAGTCTGAATTTGGCTTGAAAATCTTATCCAAAACTTGTGGTTTAAGTCCTTGGGCTCCTCCCTTTTGCTCTCCCAAGTCTTCACATGAGTCATACCTAAGAATACATAAAACACTGGAATGAGGTAGTATTCCAAGTTCATCATCAATTAAAGGAAACTCCTTAAGAAACAAAAGAACCTGTTTGTTTAAACGCTTGGCTCTTGCCCTCGTCATTGGGCCCTCTGGTTCTTGGTTATTCTCATGCATGCTTGGAATGGAAGATGTATATGTAATGGGGATGTCCTCATCAGTATGTGCATGACCACCAATAGGAGAAGATGTATATGTGTTTGGGATGCCCTCATCAGGCTCCCACCAGGGGTCGAGCGCGATCTGCTCCGAGTGCTTCAGAACAACGTCGACGTCTTCGCATGGTCCCCGGAGGACATCAAGGGCGTGGACCGAGCAGTAATCGAGCATCACTTGGCGGTCCGCCCCGACGCCAAGCCAGTCAAGCAAAGGCTTCGGCGTATGTCGATGGATCGGCAGCAGGCGGCCAAAGCAGAGGTGGCAAAGCTTCTTCGCGCCGGGGTCATTCGCGAGGTCCACCATCCAGAGTGGCTCGCCAACCCGGTGCTAGTCAAAAAGGCCAGCGGGGCCTGGCGCATGTGCGTCGACTTCACGGCACTCAACAAGGTGTGCCCAAAGGACAATTACCCCTTGCCGCACATCGATCAATTGGTTGACGCCACCGCCGGGTGCGAGCTCATGAGTTTCCTGGATGCCTACTCCGGCTACCACCAGGTGTACATGGCCGAAGACGATGAGGAGAAGACCAGTTTCATCACACCACTGGGGACATTCTGCTTCGTCCGAATGCCCTTTGGCTTGAAGAACGCAGGCGCTACCTTCACTCGCCTCGTCGCCATCGCCCTGGCTGCCCAGCTCGGGAGGAACGTCGAAGCCTATGTTGACGACGTGGTGGTCAGGACTCGTCAGCTCGCCCTGCATGGCCGGGACCTCCAGGAAACCTTCGACAACCTCCGGAAGGCGGGCATCAAACTCAACCCCGACAAGTGTGTCTTCGGGGTGCAGGCGGGCAAGCTCCTGGGTTTCCTCGTCTCCGGACGGGGCATCCAGGCGAACCCTGACAAAGTAGACACTATCTTGGGTATGGAGCCGCCCAAGACCACGAGGGAGGTCCAGAGGCTGGCGGGCCGCATGGCCGCGCTAAGCCGCTTCCTATCCAGGGCGGCGGAGCGGGCCCTGCCATTTTTCAAGACGCTCCGCGGGTGCGATGGATTTAGTTGGGACGAAGATTGTGCGAAGGCCTTCAACGAGCTCAAACAGCACCTCGCAAGCCTCCCCACTCTGGTTGCCCCAGCACCAGAGGCTCCCCTCCTGCTCTATCTGGCCGCGTCAGCCACCGCGGTCAGCGCCGTCCTCGTTTTGGAGGAAGGCGCCACGCAGAGGCCCGTCTACTTCGTCTCTGAAGCCCTCCAAGGTGCCAAGACAAGATACACGGAACTTGAGAAGCTCGCCTATGCGCTGGTCATGGCTTCCAGAAAGCTTCGGCATTATTTTCTGGCCCACCCAATCATAGTACCTTCCTCATTCCCCCTGGCGGAGATGCTGCACAACAAGGAGTCCACAGGACGCATCGGAAAGTGGGCTACCGAGCTCGCCCCCTTCTCCTTGACGTATGCCTCGCGAACGGCAATAAAATCCCAAGTCCTGGCGGACTTTCTCGCCGAATGGACCCCGCCGGCCCAGCCCGTCCGGACGCATGATGATCCCGTCTGGACGCTTACAATCGACGGAGCTTACAGCGTCGCCGGCGCGGGCGTCGAGGCGGTGATCGTCACACCTGAAGGACAGCGTTTGCTGTACTCGGCGCGCCTGGACTTCCCCGCCACCAACAACACGGCTGAGTACGAGGCACTACTCTTTGGCCTGGCGAAGCTCAAGGCAATAGGCGCGAGACGGGTGCTGGTCCGCACCGACTCGCGCTTGGTGGCTGGCCATGTGGACAAGTCATATCAAGCCAAGGACCTAGAGTTGGCCAAGTACCTCGCGGCGGTAAGGGCGAGGGAAAGGCACTTTTTGGGTGTCACCGTCAAGGCTATCCCCCGCGCGGAGAATGAGCAGGCCGACGCCCTCGCTAAAGCAGCCAGCCAGCAACTGCCCCCCCCCGAGGGGGCGTTCTACGAGACGTTAGCAAAGGCGGCCATCGCGCAGGACACCCGGGACGCGGCACTCGTCCACCGCATTGATCGGCCAGGAGATTGGCGAGAGCCCATCTTCAATTTCTTGCAAGGTATCGCCGAGCCGGAGGACCCTGCCGAGCTGCGACGCTTGCAGCACCGTGCACGGTCCTTCCAGGTGTTCGAAGGAATACTCTATAAGAAGGGGGTCTGCGCCCCGCTCCTACGCTGTCTCTCAACCGAAGGGGGAAGGGAGCTCTTGGCGGAGATCCACGCGGGCGTATGCGGATCCCACTTGGCACCAAGATCATTAGTCGGCAAGGCGTTCAGACAAGGCTTCTATTGGCCGACTGCCATCACCGACGCCCAGGACCTCGTCCGTCGGTGCCAAGGGTGCCAGTGGATGGCGCGCATTGTCCGCAGGCCCCCGACGCGCCTCAACCCCATCCCTCCGGTATGGCCATTGGCACGCTGGGGTCTGGACATAGTGGGACCACTCGCTCGAGCCCCGGGAGACCTCCGGTTCGTGGTAGTCGCGCTAGAGTATTTTTCCAGATGGCCGGAAGCGATCGCTCTGGCCAAAGTAACCTCTGCGGCCATACAGCGCTTCCTATGGCAAAACATCATATGCCGCTTCGGCGTGCCTCGGGAGCTCACGGTCGACAATGGCCTGCAGTTCGATGCCAACCTCTTCAAAGATTATTGCGACAGCATGGGCATCACCCTCCGATTCGCCTCGGTGGGACATCCCCAGTCCAACGGGGCGGTCGAACGGGCGAATGGCGCCATCTCCGCCGCCATCAAAAAGCGTCTGGTCGGATTGCCAAAGGGCAGGTGGCCAGGCGAGCTTCCCAGCGTTTTATGGTCGCTTCGCACAACGGTAACGCGCCCGACAGGGTTCACGCCGTTCAAGCTCCTCTTCGGTGACGAGGCGGTGACACCCGAGGAAATCAAGGCCGGCTCGCGGAGGGTCCTCGTCCAAGCACCCGAAGAAGAGCGCCGTGTGTCCTTGGATCTCCTCGATGGGATACGAGCCGACGCAGCCCACCATGCCGAAAAGTACGCGCGGCAAACAGTGCGTACTCGGGACCGCTCTATATGCCCACGGGGGTTCAGCCCGGGGGATCTCGTCCTCAGAGTGGCGCTCCAGGCGGAGACCGTGGGCAAGCTGGAGTCCAAGTGGGAAGGCCCGTACATCGTGACAGAAGCATTGCCGAAGGGGGCGTACCGCCTCGCCACGCTCGAAGGACAAGCCTTCCGGCACACATGGAACGCGGACAGGTTGCGGCGATACTACGCCTAGAAACAGGACAACAGACGTACAGCCGCCGTCTTGTTGTAGGGCGATGCTCGCCCGCGCAAACGGGACCTCAATAAAGATTGCTGTTCCCAGCACACCCCCTATCCACGATGAGCGGAAACCAGTCCACGGACTATAAATAAGACGTGGCGACGAGCCTAGCTCCGCACGCGAGAGTCTGCGGACTATAAATAAGACGTAGCGTCGAGCCTAGCTCCGCACGCACCAGTCCACGGACTTTAAATAAGACGTAGCGACGAGCCTAGCTCCGCACGCGAGAGTCTGCGGACTATAAATAAGACGTAGCGTCGAGCCTAGCTCCGCACGCACCAGTCCACGGACTTTAAATAAGACGTAGCGTCGAGCCTAGCTCCGCACGCGAGAGTCTGCGGACTATAAATAAGACGTAGCGTCGAGCCTAGCTCCGCACGCACCAGTCCACGGACTTTAAATAAGACATAGCGTCGAGCCTAGCTCCGCACGTGAGAGTCTGCGGACTATAAATAAGACGTAGCGTCGAGCCTAGCTCCGCACGCACCAGTCCACGGACTTTAAATAAGACGTAGCGTCGAGCCTAGCTCCGCACGCACTCTACGGAGTATAAACAAGACGCAGCGGGGGGACGCCTCCGCGCGCACTCTCTGGAGTATAAAGAAGACGTAGCGTCGAGCCCAGCTCCGCACGCACTAGTCCATGGACTTTAAATAAGACGTAGCGTCGAGCCTAGCTCCGCACGCGCGAGTCTCCGGACTATAAAGAAGACGTAGCGTCGAGCCCAGCTCCGCACGCACTAGTCCACGGACTTTAAATAAGACGTAGCGTCGAGCCTCGCTCCGCACGCGCGAGTCTCCGGACTATAAAGAAGACGTAGCGTCGAGCCCAGCTCCGCACGTACTAGTCCACGGACTTTAAATAAGACGTAGCGTCGAGCCTAGCTCCGCACGCGCGAGTCTCCGGACTATAAAGAAGACGTAGCGGTTCGCCTCCGCACGCGCCACTCCACGTAGTGTAAACAAGATTGTGCACACCTGCCCTCCGCGATTCGGCGGTAGGTAAGGCCAACTGGCCAAGCATAGAGTACTACTTGGTTCCAGTATAAAAGCAAGAGGGTTACAGGGTAACAAGCCTAAGAACCCGTACATCATCCCCCCGCCCGGTCCGACCAAACACTCAGCCCTGGCGCGGTGCGGACGAAGCCGTGCCGTCATCGCCGCGGCCCTCAAGGACCCCTTCAAACCACTGGAGGAGGTCCCCCTCCCCATGCAGCGTCTGCTGCACGGCGACCCTGGCGGCAGCTTCCCCGAACCGGCCCCACATCCGTTGGTGGAAGTTCTGCAGGCTAGGCCCGACGGAGCGGATGGCGTCCGACATAACCCCTGCCTGATTGGGCGGATCCAGTTGTGGATTTGCTAGCTCCTGGGTATGCCTACACCCACGGGTGTGAAGCAGCGCCAGGGCGAAGCACGCACCAACATAGCCGCAGTGCTCGCCGAAGGTTCTGGCGCCATGAAGAGCAACGCCGGCCCCCTCCTCGATCAGCCCGAGCGTCTCCAACAGGGCCTCCGGCCTGTGCGTAGTGTCCGGCACTCGGACGCACAGATCTCGGAGGGTCTGGTTCAGAGATTCCATGGCCCGCCATGCTGGCGCGGACGCATTCTCCAGGGCAAGGCGGTTCTCGGCAACAGACTCCGCTAGCCGGGCGTTCTCCCCTTCTAGGGCGGCGATCTGCTGGAGGAAGGCGGCGTGCTCCTCCGCCGCGGCATGCCGAACTTCTATAGCTTCGTGTTGTGCGGCCGCCAGGGCATCCCCCAGCGCGTGACATTCCTCATCCTTCGCGGCGAAGGCAGTGTTTGCTTCACGAAGGCTGGCTTCCAGCGCCCTCTGCTCCCGAATACGGGCCTCGTCAAAGGACCGGCTGAGGGCAAGCGTCTGGCAAACACAACAAAGTCAGCAGGCGTACAGCAGTGCGGTGCAAGCCCGAAGCGCGCGTATTTACCCTTATTTCGGACGCCTGCAGCGCAAGTGCTAGAAGGTCCCCCTCGCATGACGACAGCGCCGCCCTGTTGAGGCCGTGGTCGGCACGCTCGGCGGCCGCGGTAAGGTCGCAGAATATCTCCGGCCGGGGAAGAAGTCCGCGCGCGCGGGCCCCGGCCCCAGTGCGCCAGCATTTGCTGAGGCCATAGCCACGTCGACGCCGGCGGACACCTGCGGGGCACCCTGCACAAGGCTTCTGACTTCGCGCGTACCGCCGCTGCTCGATCCTTCGCCACGTTGGAGAGACTTCGTCTCGCCTGATGTTGGCAGAATGAGCGAGCAGATCGGGGAAAGTCTCGCGAAGTCAAGTGAAGAAAAGGACTCACGCCTACCTCCTGCGCCTTTCGTCGCGGTAGGAAGGGGCGCCGGTTCGACCACCCCGGGGGAGGTGGGCGTCTCGACAGGCGGGGAGAAGGTCTTCTCGGCCGTGCGCGACGGCGTGATCCCGCGGCAAGGCCCCGCAACAGAGTATCGACTCCCCGTTGCCGGCGGGGACTGCGTCCGAAGGCGTTTCGCCTGCGGGGGCACAGCCGATTCTTCCATGGCGGGTCCAGCTCCGGTCGTTGTCGCCCCCACGGCTTCCTCAGGATTAGGCACGCCCTCGATGGCCGCGCCGGAGGATAACACACCTCCCACTGTGGTTTGCCCGACGGGCACGACGCCATCCCTCGGCTTGACGGCTTCCAATTCAACGACGACGGCGAGTGCCAAGGGATCTGCGGCGGTGCGCTCCTCCGAAGCAGTATGGCCAGGTCCACCGCCGGTCGCACGCCCCATCTCAGCTGGGCTGGCCACCGGAGGGGCTGCCGCGTCGCGTACGGCAGTCGGGGAACGAGCCCGGCGTCGTGAAGATAGCACCCCCGCAGGATTATCACCACCCTGAGCGTCCGGAGTCCCGGCGGAAACCTCTTCTGGCATCACACGCTCAGGCACGGCAATGCCCAAAGCCTCACAGGTGCGGTTCACTCGCCCCTGTTTAGCCGCTTTAACTGCGGCCTCGCGAGCCCGGTGCTCCTTAAGCGTGTACGGGCCGAGGAGCGCTGCAATCGCGCGCTCCGCATCTTCTAGACGAGCCGCTGCGCAGGAGATCGCGCCAGTTAGGCGAAAGAAAAGCGGATACAATGGCGCGCGTAAAGCGTGCTGGGCGACTTACAAGGGGTGGAGGGCGGCAGCAGGCGAGACACGGAAGGGTCGAACCCGTCCTCGCGGGGGCCGTTCCGTTGAACGTACTTCCCCCGGGAGGACAGCGGCGATGCCCCGTACATCGTGAACTCCTCGGCTAGGTCGCGCACGCTCATTCGACGGGCGACACCGACAAGGCTCTGTAGCTTCCGCGCGTCATCGATCTCCGCCGTCAGGCCCGGCGTGCTATTGAACGAGATCGGCCCACCTCGGCACTGCATTCGGCTCTTGTCGGTCACGGTGTAATAGAACCACCACCGCGTCCAGCCGGCAGCCCATTGCCCAGATGACGCAGGCACAGGGAACAATGTCGCGCACGAGGCCCGGAGCACGAAGTCCACACTACCGAAGTTGGACACCGCCCCGCCAACATTTCTGGGTCGGCAGTATGCGTCGTGTAGGGTGGCGAATAAGCTCGCGCTGGGACGCCACCCTTCCGTCCGCATCGCCCAGGTGAAGACAGCTAGGCAGAGTATCGCGTGGGGCGTCAGCTGGGCTAGCTCCAACCGGTAGGCCCGCAGGACTTCGCCCACGAACAACGTGGAGGGCATTCGAAGGCCGGCATCGAAGAACGCGACGAAAACAATAGCCTCCAGGGCCCCGGGCTTCGGCTCCGTCTCCCCCCGGGGGGTAGGCGAGCCCCATCGCGCTCCATGATCTTCCCCTCATCCACGAGCCGCTGCAGCGTCCCTTCAGTCATGCGGCTCTTTCCCAACACGCGGGAGCAGGACCCTCCCGAGTGCTCCATGGCGTCCCACCACTTGTTGGCGCGCGAGACCCCCCGCGGCACCAGTTTGTACTCCTGGGAAGGGGGGGTCACCTCGCCCTGGCCGAGCAAGGCACCGCTGTGGGGATGGTAGACGGCGTCGTCATGGCTAGCCATCGCTTCCGGCGATAGAGGAAGAAGAAGCAGGCAAGGGAGCAACGGGCGTGACAATTAGCACGGGCGGAAGCGAAGCGGCAGATCAAAAAGCCAAGCAAGAAAGGATGCCCCCACCCCAGCATCAGCGCTTTATAAAGGCCGCTCGCCTGCCCCGTGGCTCAATGCACAGACGGACCAAATTCCCAGCAGTTCGGCTATCCAAGCTTTGGAAAGAAGAACCGTCGGAACATAGAGAGCCGTGCCGGGTAGGTGGCCAGACAGCGCACAACGCCCCCACATCTCCCACACGTGCCCGGCTTCTCGGGGGACGAGGCGAACTGCCGGGGTCACGTAACTGCCCGCATCCCACGACGCACCAGTCGTGGGTCGCCACGTGCCCCACCTGCAACATGGCAGAATGCACGACACGACAGCCTGCCTTCTGCCAGGCCAGGCGTCGGCGGGTTTCCAGCTACCATTAAAAGCGCACTACCAGACTGCAAGGTCACGGCAGCCCCAAAGTGCATCCATATCGACGCCAAGCTCCGATCTCAGCACAAGGGACGGCGCGCGCGCGCGTCTACTTCGACTAGGCGCCAGCTTCGCTGCCACCCGTTCGAAGGGTAGGGGACGGAGCGCGCGCGTCTACTTCGACTAGGCGCCAGCTTCGCTGCTACCCGTTCGAAGGGTGGGGGACGGAGCGCGCGCGTCTACTTCGACTAGGCGCCAGCTTCGCTGCCACCCGTTCGAAGGGTAGGGGACGGAGCGCGCGCGTCTACGTCGACTAGGCGCCAGCTTCGCTGCCACCCGTTCGAAGGGTGGGGGACGGAGCGCGCGCGTCTACTTCGACTAGGCGACAGCTTCGCTGCCACCCGTTCGAAGGGTAGGAAACGGAGCGCGCGCGTCTACTTCGACTAGGCGCCAGCTTCGCTGCCACCCGTTCGAAGGGTGGGGGACGGAGCGCGCGCGTCTACTTCGACTAGGCGCCACCTTCGCTGCCACCCGTTCGAAGGGTAGGGGACGGAGCGCGCGCGTCTACTTCGACTAGGCGCCAGCTTCGCTGCCACCCGTTCGAAGGGTGGGGGACGGAGCGCGCGCGTCTACTTCGACTAGGCGCCAGCTTCGCTGCCACCCGTTCGAAGGGTAGGGGACGGAGCGCGCGCGTCTACTTCGACTAGGCGCCAGCTTCGCTGCCACCCGTTCGAAGGGTGGGGGACGGAGCGCGCGCGTCTACTTCGACTAGGCGCCAGCTTCGCTGCCACCCGTTCGAAGGGTAGGGGACGGAGCGCGCGCGTCTACTTCGACTAGGCGCCAGCTTCGCTGCCACCCGTTCGAAGGGTGGGGAACGGAGCGCGCGCATCTACTTCGACTAGGCGCCAGCTTCGCTGCCACCGATTCGAAGGGTAGAGGACGGAGCGCGCGCGTCTACTTCGACTAGGTGCCTGCTTCGCTGCCACCCGTTCGAAGGGTAGGGGACGGAGCGCGTGCGTCTACTTCGACTAGGCGCCAGCTTCGCTGCCACCCGTTCGAAGGGTGGGGGACGGAGCGCGCGCGTCTACTTCGACTAGGCGCCAGCTTCGCTACCACCGATTCGAAGGGTAGGGGACGGAGCGCGCGCCTCTACTTCGACTAGGCGCCAGCTTCGCTGCCACCGATTCGAAGGGTAGGGGACGGAGCGCGCGCGTCTACTTCGACTAGGCGCCAGCTTCGCTGCCACCCGCTCGAAGGGTGGGGGACGGAGCGCGGGCGTCTACTTCGACTAGGCGCCAGCTTCGCTGCCACCCGTTCGAAGGGTAGGGGACGGAGCGCGCGCGTCTACTTCGACTAGGCGCCAGCTTCGCTGCCACCGATTCGAAGGGTAGGGGACGGAGCGCGCGCGTCTACTTCGACTAGGCGCCAGCTTCGCTGCCACCCGTTCGAAGGGTAGGGGACGGAGCGCGCGCGTCTACTTCGACTAGGCGCCAGCTTCGCTGCCACCCGTTCGAAGGGTAGGGGACGGAGCGCGCGCGTCTACTTCGACTAGGCGCCAGCTTCGCTGCCACCCGTTCGAAGGGTAGGGGACGGAGCGCGCGCGCCTGCTTCCTCTCAGGCGCCCCATCCACGAGCTTGCAGAAATTCACAGGCCGCAGGGGACGGAGGGGGCCAAAGGACTCGGCGGCATGGCTTCGGCCCTGTGAAGCCCTTCACCATGAGAGGCTCCTGTCGTAGGGGTGGCCCCCACCTGAACCCAGCAGGCCTGGTAGGAAAACTATAAGGCCTAGAATAGGCCATGTGTAGTGACATAACTGCCCCAGAGGGGGTAACCAGATGTGAGGATACAACTGTAAAAGCATTCCTCATGGATATATATATATATATGAATACAAGCCATGGGGAGGCCCCCCAGGCCATTACACTCGACATCATCACTCTCCACTACCATCTCTCTCTCTGTTTGGTCTGTAGCCACAACATATAGAATCAAAATATAATTTATAAATTAGTTAAAGGGAAATAGTTGAATTAAAAATTCAGCTCAAACATACATGTATATATATACATATACCAAAATTATACACCAAAGAATTTAGGGCTATTCTAGAGCTGGGGCTTAAGAAAAAGGGGATTTGAATGTACAACATTCAAACTTTTAGAAACTCAATTTTCCAATTCTATTGTTTATTCTCCCTATTTTCCAAAACTGTGCGGCCTCTTCCTTTTTTCTACCCGTCCCCTTATCCCCTCTTTCACTTACATGCAGGCCCGGCCTGCTTTCCCCCTCCCTTCTCTCCTTTCCCCAACGCGCGGGCCCTGGCTCCTGCCCAGCTTCGTCCTTCTTTCTCCCTTCCTCTGCGCCTAGCTCTCCTCCTTTTCTTTTCCCCGTTCCATGGCTGAGGTCGCGCCGCGTCTCCCTCTTTCCGCGTCGAAGCTTGGACCAGCGGACGTCGGCGCCCGACCAACGGTCGCCCACAGCTCTAAGCCATCCCAGCCTGTCCCTGCCCCGCTCTGTCACATCGCGCGGTGCGAGCGGCGCCCCCTCTGTCGCGCCGTGCGTGCAGCGCCAAAGCTGCCGCCCTGCAGGCAATCATGTCCCAGATCTCCCCTCCAGATCCCCACCGCTTGCTACACCGCTAGCCATCATCACTTGCCAGTGTCACCTGTCTCCTCCGTTTGCCCGACATGACCGCACGGGCGGATCACCGTTGCCGGCCCCCTTCCTGCCGCCTATAAAAGCCAGCAAAGCCCCGATAGCACCGCCATTCCCTACTCTCACTCCCTCTTCGAAGAATTGAACTCCTCTGCCTCATAGCTCGCCGGCCGCCCTCTTCTTCCTCGCCTCCGGCCATCGGGTGACCAGCCGAGTGTGGCCATCTCTGGCCTATTCCGCCGTAGTGAAGCATCCTCGTGGCGTCAAGAACCTGCCCCCACCGCCGATTGGGACCGTGGTCCGCTCCAGCTCGCCGGCACCGTGCGCGTGCCCGCGCCGTCCCTGGTCCCTGCCACCAGCCCACTCTGGCACTCCTCCGGCTCCGTCAACCCCCGGGGTGAGTTCCTCGCAACTCCCTACTGCTCATGCGCCGGCCAAATTCCCCCTCCCTCCACCACGCCGCCGTCGCGCCATGACTACCCGTGGCCGGCCACCGCACGCCGCTGCCGCCCACTTGCCGGCGCTGCTCCGACCACCGCGCCACCTCCCAAAGCTTCCCCACCTCTCTCTTAATCCGTTTTAGTGGTACCCTTAGCCTCCCCGGCCGCCCTTCGCCGGCGACACCGCTGCCTACCCCGCACCGCCCCCTCCTCGGTTTCGGCCGGCCGGCTCCCCTGTTACCGCTCGCTTCTTCAAGTGACAATCCCCACAGTACGTCGTGAAACACCGAACGCCCACTTGGCTACCCGAGCGCACGCTAACATTCACAGCCTCTCAGGTCTTGGGTTCGATTCTAGCCGGATTCAACTCTTACCCACATTTTTGTTCTACTTTTTGTAGCACCTTTTTGATTAATAAAAATCATGAAAAATTAAGGAATAATTTAGAGAAGCTAATAAAATTTAATTAGGATATAAAAGAGGTTATGTAAGATTTAAATTTGGAATAGTTCATATGTGATTAACTAATATTGTTTGAAAAATTTTCTAAAAGACTAAATACTATATTAAAGACATTGATAAAGAAAAATAACTTGGGATAAATGACCAAATAAAGATTGCAAATAATTAAAATTAAAATATATGCCCAATATTTAAAATACTGCCATTAAATAAATCCTAATGGTAGGTTTTGCTAATTAGCAAATACTGAAATATAACCTTGTAAAACAAGCCTTGCTAGATAAATAAATTTTAATTAAAGATAATAAGAACTAAAATGTAAAGACTTTCTAAATAAATTTATATATAAATAGTGGTTAAAGAAATGCGGATAGCATGTATGCAGCCCCCTAGTAAATATAGTAGTATAGTACAATTCTTGCGTTCACCGTAGACCCTACTATATATATATATGTATGTATGTATATGTAAACGCTATCCTTAAAATACTGCCAATCATGAAATCTTAAATGGTAGCTCAAGTTAATAATGATAACAAAATATCATCATGTAATAGCAGGCTCGAGTTACAAAGGGGTAAAATATCAGTATCAGTAATTTTTAGAGAGCGTTCAAATTAAAAGGTCATAATAATATGCAAATGCTAAAATATAATAGCCCTAGATTATCAAGCATCAAAACAATCTCACCGACATATAAATACTCTAAATTGAACGTGTAACCAATAATACGAGTAATTAGGGTTGCATAAAATGTTACATACTGAGTTTTGCCCAGATAGCTAAGTTTAAACTAAAATTAGAAATAAGGCTAAGCCTAATGGTAGCTAAAGCATAAGTAGGATAAAAATAGTGCCATTAACATAATCTTAACACTAGCTTTAGTACATAGTAATACTAAGCATAATTGTATATGTAGCAAGCTAGGACCCAAACCAATGGATTCTAATTACGCCGAGTAATAACAAAAGGTACATAAAATATCATACCACCAAAATGCTATACACATAGACTATAAGATTAACTCGGCAAGCTAAAATTTGCAAACATTACTTATATACATATATATATCATATGCCCTGAAAATTAATGCCCAGTAAAATAATACCCAGCTAGACTTGTACCCCAATTTATAGGATTAACCTAACTCATGGAACTTCCTTAATAAATATAAAAATAGCAGAAGAAGTTCGTAATAAAAAGATCAAGTTATCATATGCTATTACCAACCTTGCCTCAAATCACCGAATCACCCATTAACCCATAATAAAACTAAATTGAGTTTATTTGGATTTCTTTGGATCTTTTGAGTTATTTGCTTTTATTTGGATTCAGTCGTTTGTCGCGTAATTAGAAATTGGAAGTCGTGAAGAGTCAATGGATCAAGCGAGGTCAAGCTCGAGGTGAAGGATAGAAGCTCAAGAGAAAGCATCGTGTGAGCTCAAGTCCGCGATAAACCGCGCCAGGCGAGTCAATACATTGATCATGTTGAGCCTACATTTTCTACAAAATTGGTTTAAATTTGAGAGACCATGTGGAGGTATCTCCATGTTGGTGATGAGTAATTGACGGTGGTTTAGTGAGGATGAGTTTGTTTTCGGGTATTCTAGGGTTGAGTACCTTTACTTGTGCTATTATGGATTATGCTGTTTCGTGCGGTGCTATGTGACGGTTTGCTTGTCTGTGTGACTGCAGGACTTCGGAGCTAGGTCATGGTGAGGCGAGGAGGACCGGGACTAGACACAGGAGGTGTTAAGGTCCAGACGGTCGGTGATGCCGAAGATGATCGAGGCTGGTGAGGTGGTTGCGAGTCGGGAGACGAGGAACCGGAGCGGGAGCTACCGGTGACGGACACGACGGGCGACGACGGGAGAACCGGGACTAGGCTCAGGGAGGAGTCGGAGGTCCAGAACGGTTAGATGTCGGTTGCGGTCGTATGTGACGGAACGGACCGAACTAGGCTCAGGGAGGAGTCGAGGTTCAGACGGTCAAGGTACCGGACGCGAGAAGCTTTCGGGAAGGTGCTTGAGGGGCAAAATGGACATTTGGCCCAAGCAATGGAGGAGGAGGCAGATTTCCCTCCAAAAATCTGGTTTGACACTTTACCTCATATGGGTGTGAGGAGAATGGGTGGAGGATGTATGACTCTTCTTGAATTTCCCCTTTGGTGTGAATGTTGGGGGTTAAAAGCAGAGGCAAGGCAGCAGTAGGAGTGCATCCATTTCAGGCATTCATGTACTCCATTTTGTAGAGAGAGTGCTCACGAGTGGAAACAAGAAATGGAGTGAGTCTGTAGCATGCTTAAGTTTAAGTAGTACAAGTGGAGTGAGCTACTGGGTATGCTGTCAAGCATGTAGTGAAATCTCATTAATCATTCCTCTGTATGTAAGCATCCATGGGGATGTAGAACTCACATTTGTAATCTTTCATCTCTCAGTAATGGATTTCATTTGAGTTCTTGAGTGTTTCAGCTCATTCTTCATTTCCTGCAGCTCTCTGTTCATTTTCCTTGTTTGTTGTTTGAGCTGATTCCTTGAGCAAGAGGAAGCAAGATGGATTACTCTATGATGGGATGATATTTCTAGACCCCTTGGTCAGCTTGTTCCCTAGAGCTCAATGAAGAAAAATCAAAGATTCCATTTTGCTTATTTGCTCTATTTTGCAATTCTAGGGTTTCGATGACAGGGCAGTGTGGAATCTTTTAATTCTCTTGGGGAAATGACTTGATTTCTGGGCTAAGAGATCATTTGGTTATTGTATTCATTTATGCAAAGTCTCATTTCCAAAAGATCAAGGATGGAGGAGTATTTTGATTTTTTAGCCCAGCTCTCTGTAGTCTTTCATTTCTCCTTCAGTTTTCTAGGGTTTCAATCAATATGTGATTCTGCTATTTGAGTTGGCTTGAAATTTGATTCCTAGAGCTCAAGTGCTATCTTTTAGCCATTCCCAGAAGTCCTTGGCCAAGAGGTCAAAAGTTGAGGTGTAATTTGAGTTTTTACTCTTGTCATTGCAAAGTTTCAGATTTTTGTCAAATCTGAAATTACTTGTTATTTTGCTTGACTCTCCTTGTCTCCTAAAGTCCTATTACTATTCTGGAGGTTATAGTGTTGCTTTGGCCCAAAAGAATTGAGAGCAAACCCTCAATTACCTTGATTTTCAAAAGTCTGAAGATACTCTCAAATTTCAGATTTTGCAGAGGTCTCTCGGGCTGCTGAAAAATGGGGGGGGGGGGGGCGGTCTGACCGGCCCTTGAAGGGCGGTCTGACCGGTCCCAGGCCTGCGGTCAGACCGGCCAGAGGGCTTTTTGCAGATTTGTTACTTTGTGGTTTTTGGGTTTTGGCTCTTAGTTCCTTTCTTCATGCCTAGTATGTTTCCTCCTCTGATTTTCAGGATTTCCCTGTGAGTTCTTGTTCTCACATATAATCCTTCTTTCATAGCTCACAATAGTTATTGAAAAGAGGGTATTTGTGAGTATCATCTCTGCATGGTCCAGTTTGCTCCCAGGATTTTTATGCTCTCTCTGTAGTTACTGGAGTGATAGTTATTTGAGTACTATTAGGGGGGACAAATTTTATTTGATCGACATTCACCCCCCCTCTGTCGCCATTTCGGTCCAACAATTGGTATCAGAGCCGGTTAGCTCTAATTCATAGATCTTAACCAGTCTCAAGAGCCATGGCGACGGATAAGTACTCGACCAAGCCGCCGATCTTTGATGGCCATGATTACCCCTTTTGGAAGAGCCGAATGGAGACATACATCCAAGCTCAGGGGTACGCCATCTGGCGCAAGGTCAAGGTGCGATTTGTTGTTCCTGCCAATGAGAACATCAATGCCGAGAACATGGCTGATGTTGAGGCGAATGCAAAGGCAAGGAACATCATCATCCAGGGTTTGAGTCGTAGCGAGTTTGACCGCATATCTCATCTTTCGTCCGCCTTCGATATCTGGGAGACCCTCGATGCATACCATGAGGGCACCACCCAGATTAAGACGGTGCGACAGGACCAGTTCAAGCGGGACTATAACAAGTTCGAGATGCTTGCTGGTGAGTCTTTGGATGAGTGTTTTGCGTGTTTTCACAAGATCTTGAGCAATCTCCGAGCGGTCGGTCTCATATACCCCGACTCGGACAACGCTCGTCAGATACTTGCTGCACTCGACCTTCGTGTTTGGGAGATGAAAGTGACGACCATCAAGGATACCACGGACCTCTCGACTTTGACTCTTGATGCGCTGTACTCGCGTCTCAAGACTCACGAGATTGACATTGTCTCTCGCAAGTCGAAGTCACAATCGATGGCTCTAGTCACTGATCCCAGTTCAGCTTATGGGTCTTCTTCTGATTCGCTTTGTGGTTTCTCCCTCGCTGCTCTCTGTGACGTGACTGATGATCAGTTAGAGCAGCTTGAGGATGAGCAACTGGCCCTCCTAGCTCGGAAGTTTTCCCATGCTTACAAGAGGAGGAGGGACAGAAAGAGACAAGGACCCGTGATTTGCTTCGAGTGTGGTGGCCCCAACCACATCTGGGCAAACTGCCCCAAGTTGGAGGGCAAGAACGACTCCGGCGGTTCAAGCAAGAACGTCTTCACCGACAAGAACCGCTTCAAGAAGCACCCAAGCAAAGAGAAGAAGTTCCGCAACCTTGGCAAAGCCAAGAAGCTCTTCCATCGCGTCCTCACCGCCTTCGACGACCTCGATCTCAGCGAGGTGGAGGGGTGGAGTGACGACGATGGGAAGGATGAGCAAGATCCCAAGGATGGCGAGGACTTCAGCGGCATGTGCTTCATGGCCCTCGAGGGCGAACTGAACGACAGCGAGCTGTACTCCGACTCGGACGAGGTATGCCCTTCCTACGACCAACTCAATCAAGCTTTCCTTAAGCTAGGTGGTTTTCATGCTAGAGCTAGGGCTAGGTGTACTGAGTTAGAGAAGGAAGTAGATAGATTGTCACTAGAGATTATTGCTCTTACATCTGATCCTCCTAGTGATGATTGTGATACATGCTCTGCTTTGTTGGTTGATTTGGAGAAGCTAAGGACCTCGTATGATAGTGTGTCCTCTGAGCTTGATGATGTTAAGGAGAAGAATGTTAGTCTGCTTGCTGAGTTAGAGTTGAGTAGGATGGCTGTTACCCTACTTACTACTGATGAGACTACTTCTCCCACCTCATGTGAGGATAAGGACATTGCTGCTAGAGGACCTTATGCCATGCTCCTTGATCTGCCCGAGTCTTGTAAAAATTGCAATAATTTGAAGATGAACCTAAAACGGGCAGATCATAAGATATCTGAGTTGTATTCTTGGTTGCTTGAGCCAGCTGCTTCATGTTCAAACTGTCCAAAATTAACTGCTGAACTTGAATCTGTTTCCAAGCAGTTTCAAGAAATGATTGACACTAATAGGAAAATGGCTCAATTTGCGACTAAGGACCCTGTTAGCTCACCATGCATTAGTTGTGATAAACTAAAACTTGAACTCGTTGCTTTGAATGAAAAATGCGTGAAGCTAACTAAGGATCAACTAGTGAAGCCATCAACTGATTGTGATGTGATTGCTGGTGTGGGGGAGAAGCCCCAGGGTAAGGTAGAGACGTCTAGCGACGTGAGCCAACCTGCTAGTAGTAGGACTGTCCCATCAGAGTCGGCTGTGCGTGCACAAGCCATTCTTTCCTCTACTGTTGGTTCTTCTTCTGCTCCCTTACCCTCTGCTGTTCCCACTTCTCCCTGCTCTTCTTGCACCTCTCTCTTTCGGGAGTGTCAGTACCTTATGAACACTCTCGAGAGGTTTGTAGGAGGCAAGAAGAAGCTTAATCTTATTCTAGACCAGTTTAAAATTTGCAGATTTAATCAAGGTCTAGGATATGATTTTTATGAGGATATGAGGAAGCATCCACCTGCTATTCTCAGACCCATAGTAGGAGGTGCGATCGAGGTTGAGCCCAGGTCTGATGAGGTAAAATTCAAATCAGCGGGCTTTGTCCAAGGGATATCTGACAGCAAGGTGATTCCACCTGCTGCTTCAGCCTCTCAGAAGCCGAAGCCTTCTCGTGCTACTTCCACCTCTCAGAAGGTGAAGTATCACTGCACCTTCTGTCAGAAGGATGGACATACGGTCGATCGATGCTTCAGGCGCGCCAAGATTGCGCGTAGAGACCGTGCTGAGGCACTTAGGCGCATTCAGGGTCAGCCCCAGATTCTGAGTGCACCTAGGACCAGCACGAGGTCTAGGCTATCTATTGTTGATGGGTTTGGGCAGCATCGAGGACTTGGTTTTTCTGAGTCTTCTGGTTTTCGTCCTCATGCTGCTCTTGATCGTGACTTCTGCCGTCCTGAGGGTACATCTCGTTTCCCCCGTCGAGACAGCTACCCGCGGCGTGATCAGCATGTTGTTGGTACTCCGACTTGCTTCCCCGTAGCAGTCGGACCCAACAACAGCTTCAGGTCTGCTCATGGACCATCTGCTTCTTTGAGTCACAGAGAGCGTAGGGTAGATAGAGGTCAGTCGTGCTTGACTACTTCATCTGCTCGACGTGTTGTTCAGTATTGGGTGCCAAAATCACTCTTGATTTACCCCAGTACTGAGACTTTACTCTCTGTTTGACTCAGGTTCGCCGGGCTGGGAAGGGAGAGGTTTGGCTTGTAGACTCCGGGTGTTCACGACACATGACCGGAGACTCCCGTTGGTTCTCTTCCTTAGCCCGTGCTCCAGGTGATGAGACGATCACCTTCGGAGATGCTTCATCTGGGCGCGTCATCGCCAAAGGTACTGTGAGGGTTAATGATTCATTTCTTTTGAGAGATGTTGCTTTGGTTAGTAAGCTGCAGTATAATTTGCTTTCGGTTTCTCAGCTTACCGATGATGGTTATGAGGTGAGCTTCAAGAAAAACAATTGTAAAATTCTTGATTCTTCGGGTAGTCTGGTTTGCGGGATTTCTCGTTATGGGAGGATTTTTCGTGCTGATTTTGTTGAATCTTCTGGTGATCCTCTCAGGTGTTTAGTTGCTTTTGAGTCCCGTGACCTTTCTTTCTGGCATAGGAGACTTGGTCATATTGGATTTGACCATTTGACCCGAGTTAGCAGCCATGATCTCATTCGTGGTCTGCCAAAACTCAAGATGGTCAAAGATCTGGTTTGTGCTCCATGCCGGCACGGCAAGATGGTTGCCGCTTCACATCCTCCAGTCACTGTGACCATGACCGATGCACCGGGACAGCTGCTCCATATGGACACTGTTGGACCAGCTCGAGTGCAGTCAGCCGGAGGGAAGTGGTATGTCCTTGTCGTGGTCGATGACTTCTCGAGGTATTCTTGGGTGTTTTTCTTGGCCTCGAAGGATGAGACGTATACCCATTTTCGGGGTTTGTTCAGTAGGCTTTCTGTTGAGCTTCCTGGTGCCTTACGAGCGATCTGCAGTGACAATGGCACAGAATTCAAGAATTCCTACTTTGAGAGGTTTTGCGATGAGACCGGTGTAGAGCACCAGTTCTCTTCTCCATACGTCCCTCAGCAGAATGGCGTGGTGGAGAGGAAGAACCGTACCCTGGTTGAGATGGCCAGGACGATGCTTGATGAGTACTCTACACCGAGGAAGTTTTGGGCTAAGGCTATAGCCACCGCGTGCCATGTTTCAAATCGAGTTTTTCTCAGGGCACACTTGCATCGCACTTCTTATGAGTTGAGATATGGGCGAAAGCCCAACGTCTCGCATTTTCGTGTGTTTGGATGCAAGTGTTTTATCTTGAAGTCCGGGAACCTAGATAAGTTCGAGTCACGTTCTTGTGATGGGATCTTTTTAGGTTACTCGCCTTCTTCGCGGGCTTCTAGGGTCTGGAACTGTGAGACTAGCAAAATGGTAGAGACCTGTGAGGTGACTTTCGACGAGGCCAGTCCGGGGACTAGGCCTGATATCTCAGGTTCCTTAGAGCAGTCCGAGACCATCTTCGTGGATGATGAGGACGATGAAGATGAGGGTTGTCTACCCGATCCAGTTCCTCATTCTCCACCCCCTGAGGTGCCTTCTTCCACCGCACCTCGGGGAGATCAGCCTATGCCTTCTGCTACCTCTGGAGCTAGTGACTCTGTTCCTACCTCTTCAGCTCATGAGGTAGAGGCCACTTCTTCATCTCATCCTGGACCTCCCCGGAACATCCAAAAGGACCGTCCTTCCGAGCAGATTATTGGAGACCTCTTTGAGCGTGTCACTCGCTCAAAAGTCTGGCTTATCACAATTCTGTCTCCATTCTGCCTTCATTGCCTCATTTGAGCCCAAAGACGTTTGTCATGCCTTATCTGATGAGTCTTGGGTCAATGCCATGCATGAGGAATTAGAAAATTTCAAGAGAAACAAGGTCTGGTCGCTTGTTGAGCCCCCGCGAGGTCACAATATCATTGGGACTAAGTGGGTGTTCAAAAACAAGCAGAGTGAGGATGGGGTCGTTATTTGAAACAAGGCTAGACTGGTAGCTCAGGGCTTCTCTCAGGTTGAGGGTCTTGACTTTGAGGAGACCTTTGCCCCTGTAGCTAGACTTGAGGCCATTAGAATCCTGCTTGCCTTTGCAGCTTCTAAGGGTTTCAAGCTTTACCAGATGGACGTCAAGAGTGCCTTCCTTAATGGTTTCATTGAGGAAGAAGTCTATGTGAGACAGCCTCCTGGTTTCGAGAACCCCAAATTCCCAAACCATGTCTACAAGCTTTCCAAAGCTTTGTATGGACTTAAGCAGGCCCCTAGAGCTTGGTATGAAAGGCTTAAGTCCTATTTGCTTAGTCATGGTTTTGAGATGGGAAAAGTTGACAAGACCTTGTTCATTCGCCGGCATGGCACTGACATCCTGCTCGTCCAGATTTATGTGGATGACATCATCTTTGGCGGCTCTTCTCATGCTCTCGTTTCACAGTTCTCAGATGTCATGAGCACCGAGTTTGAGATGAGCATGATGGGTGAGTTGACCTTCTTTCTTGGCTTCCAGATCAAGCAGACTCGGGAGGGTACTTTCTTGCATCAGGGCAAGTACACTCGTGACCTCCTGAGACGCTTTGACATGAGTGATGGTAAGCCTGTGTCAACACCTATGGCTTCTACAGCTTCACTTGACCCAGATGAGGATGGCGAGCCAGTTGATCAGAAAGAGTACAGGAGTATGATCGGCTCCCTCTTATACCTCACTGCCTCGAGACCGGACATACATTTTTCTGTGTGTCTTTGTGCCCGGTTTCAGGCTTCTCCTCGCGTATCTCACCGCCAGGCGGTGAAGCGCATTCTACGGTACCTTTGAGCTACCATTGACTATGGTATCTGGTACTCTTCCTCTTCCTGTCTTTACCTTAGAGCCTTCTCGGACGCAGACTTCGCCGGCTGTAGGATAGATAGGAAGAGCACGTCTGGCACCTACCAATTCATTGGCACTTCTCTTGTCTCTTGGTCTTCTAGGAAGCAGTCCGGTGTTGCACAGTCCACCGCAGAGGCCGAGTATGTTGCCGCAGCCAGTTGCTGCAGCCAGGTACTTTGGATGGCCTCGACCCTGCGAGACTTTGGGTTAGTTATAGACAGTGTTCCACTCTTTTGTGATAACACTAGTGCTATTAACATTGCTAAGAACCCAGTGCAGCACTCCCGGACCAAGTACATTGACATTCGATATCACTTCCTTAGAGACCATGTGGAGAAGGGTGACATAGTGCTCCAGTTTGTGGATAGTGACCACCAGTTGGCTGATATCTTTACCAAGCCTTTGGATAGCTCTAGGTTTTCAGCCTTGCGGGGAGAGCTTCGGGTGGTTTGTCCTTATGGACTGTAGTGAGGGGGAGTTTCTGTGCTTTATTGCTCTATCATATATATTATGCTCCTGTTCTCATTTTGCTTGCATTGCATTCGGGGTGCATTTGGGTTAGTCCTCTCAGCATAGATTAGAGTGTTCCTCTCTTGTCTAGTGGCTTAGATTTCTTCCTCTCATCTTGTGATCTAGGATTCTTCTCTGTTAGCCGCTTCTCCTGTTTCACTAGGTTGAGCCTACTCACTACTTTTAGGTTCTAGCAAGGGTCGGGCCACCCTTGGGTAGACAGGGTACGTGTTTGCTCCTTACTGTGCTAGATTACCGGTTTGACAGTCCTAGAGTCATATGGGGTAGATGAGAGTCAATTTGAGCCATAGCATCCTCTATATCTTATCTATGCTTTAAGGACTACCTTTTTTGATTTCTCTACCAGCTTCTCAGTTTATAGCCTTAGTTCAGGGGGAGTTCATTTGGGAGCTTCTGGAGCTTAACATTGACATAACCCAACTTGGACTAAAAGTGCATATGATGTTGAGGAGGAGTTGGATTTTCTACATTTCTAGCATTTTGCATAGTAATTGCATGGAGCCTTGACTATTATCCTTGATTGACATGGTTACAATGTTTTACATCATGCCATGATTTATGCTTCATTTGCTAGGTTTTTCATGACTTTACATGTGTCGTCAAGCCTTTGCCATGATGAGTTAATTAAAAATGCACAACTTGAATTAAGACATGTCATGTTACTTCTTGAGATTAGTCTGTCTTTAGTTATCCTTTTATGATTCATGCCATGTCAAATAGGCTAAGTTGAGCTTTGAATCTTTAAATTGAGCTTTAGTTTGAGCTATGATAGTTTCTGGATAAATCATGTGTTAGTACAATTGTTTAAAAGCAAAAGATCTTTTTATGTGCGAAAAAACTGATCTCACCAATTCTTTCTCATGAGACTGCTTGCCATTGCACTAGGCATGAACTCAGGGGGAGTTTTGGATGACCAAGATCATCTCCTTAAGCTTCTCGCTTGGAATGGTCGCATAAGGCTTGAGATCTAGCACATGACAAAATTTTGGTTGGAGACGACCATGAGTTTCAAAGGAAAATGTCTATTGTGCCAAATTTGCTTAACTTCCAAAAGAACAAAGTTCTTGAACAAATGATTAATTCCTGATCTTGTAGCACTATGGCTCAATTCTAGCTTCTTGGTTCCACTTAGATTATTGACATGGCTTGCATCATCTTTGGATACCTTTAGCTAGACTTTGATCTTGCATGGCTTGACATGATACGAAATTCATCTAAATTTCAGATTGTTACTTATGTGGCTTGGCTTGATTATGCATATTCTGTTATGATCTTGATAGCATTCATTTGAGTCATGGCTTGGTGTAATACTAAATGGTCAATTTGGATAATCTTCATGGTTCTAGTTGCTTAGTATTGAATAAACTTCAGTCCCATCATGATTTATTTTCCTCCAAGTAACTTGATGACTTTATTGCCAAAAGGGGGAGAATACTTGAGAAAAAGCCACATTTTGGGAGTTTTGGGAGCTTTGAGGAAAACTTACTCTTTCTTTTGCTCCTTGTGTCAACTTGGTTATTAGCATCATCTTCTTCCTTTGGACCAAGTTTGACTTTCAAACAAACTCAAAACTTATGCTTTTTCGGTGTTTGTCAATATACTCATCAAGGGGGAGATTGAGAGACCATGTGGAGGTATCCCCATGTTGGTGATGAGTAATTGACGGTTGTTTAGTGAGGTTGAGTTTGTTTTCGGGTATTCTAGGGTTGAGTACCTTTACTTGTTCTATTATGGATTATGCTGTTTCGTGCGGTGCTATGCGACGGTTTGCTTGTCTGTGTGACTGCAGGACTTCGGAGCTAGGTCATGGTGAGGCGAGGAGGGCCGGGACTAGACACAGGAGGTGTTGAGGTCCAGACGGTCGGTGATGCCGAAGATGATCGAGGCCAGTGAAGTGGTTGCGAGTCGGGAGACGAGAAACCAGAGCGGGAGCTACCGGTGACGGACACGACGGGCGACGACGGGAGAACCGGGACTAGGCTCAGGGAGGAGTCGGAGGTCCAGAACGGTTGGATGTCGGTTGCGGTCGTACGTGACGGAACGGACCGGACTAGGCTCAGGGAGGAGTCGAGGTCCAAGCGGTCAAGGTACCGGATGCGGGAAGCTTCCGGGAAGGTGCTTGAGGGGCAAAATGGACATTTGGCCCAAGGAATGAGGTGGAGGGCTGGTTCTTTCCCTCCAAAAGAGTGTTTGACTTTTTGCCTCATATGGTGTGTGAGGTGGTGGAGTGGGCATTGTATGCCACTTCTTGATTTGCTAGTTTGGGGTGAGCTCTTGGCCTTCAAATGGAGTGGAGAAGGCAGCAGAGCAACTCACTTGTTCTCTCTGTACGTGGTGTTCATTCCCTTCTCCAGGATAGCATGTAGAGGGTGTGTGCTCTTGTGTTTGGGAGAGGGAGAGGATGGATTGAGAGCTTGTAATCACTTCCTAGTCCTAGTGTCTATGCGTATCGGGACTCCTCTGTATTCAGCTTTGATGGAATAAAAATCTGAAGTTTGCTTCCCGTGCTCTGTCTGTTCTTCGTTTATCCATTTGGGCAATTTCTTGATCTTCTGTGTTTCAAGTTGTTTCTTGTTGGGAAGGCCCAAAATGGGTTGCTCTATGATGGGAGGATACTTCAAGATCATTTGATTGATTTCCCAGAGAGCCAACTTCATTTAATTTCTGTTTTTAAGATCTGAGTGCTCTCTGTTTACATTTCTAGGGTTTGAGTGCAACTCTTGTTTCCCTTTTCAAGATGGTTTGATTTTTGGTCTGAGTGATCCTCTTGCTATTGCTAACTTATTTGCAAAATCTTGTTAGCAAAGGATTTGAGACCATGAAGTAATTTGACCTTTTGGATCTCTCTCTGAAGTTTCAGTCAGTTCTAGGGTTTGGGTCAAAACTGGGATTTCCTCCTTGTGATGGCTTAATACTCGTTTTCCAAAGACCTAAGTCTAACTACTAAATATCTGGAAAGTAACATAGCCAAGGGACCAATGGTGAGGGAGTAATTTGGATTTTTGCTCAAGTCTTGCAAAGTTACTGAGTTTTGTCAAAATCTGAAACTATTGCTTCTAGCTTTGAATTTTTGAGTTTCCAAAGTCTCCCTGGTATTTAGTTTGTTTCAGTGTATCTGTGGGCTCAAAAGTTTAGAAGGATTCCTTTCCTTTGTTTAAATTGTGAAGCTCTGAACTTCTACCCGAGCTTCAGGTTTTCAGGGAAATTGTCGGGCTGCATTCTGGGCAGGGCCGGTCTGACTTTCACTTGTTGACCGGTCTGACCGGGGTACCAGGGCCGGTCTGACCGGCGGTGAAGTTGCGGTCAAACCGCCCGGGCAATACAAGTCAGACCGCCCTATTGGTCTTAACTCCCGAATTCTCAATTTCTCTTGGTATTTCTTGGTGACTTATTTTAATACTTTTGTCATGATCTTTCTCTCTGAGATTGCAAGTTTTTAGTAAGGGGAATCACTGTTTCATAGCATATCATAGCTTTTGGAAGAGGCATAGTTGTCTGTGAGCTTTTTTTGCATGTCTCAGTCCTTCTTGAAGATATGCACTCTCTCTTAGCTCTGTAGCTACTGGAGGGTCATCTCTTTCGTGAGTACTCTTCAAGGGGTTGATTTTAAAGGATCGACATTCACCCCCCTCTGTAGCGTGCGTCTTTGGTTTATACTCAGCCCCGTCACCTTTTGGCTACGGCGAGTGCGCACGCGAACGTGCGTCTTCGATTTATACTCAGACCCGTACCCCTGGCTACGGCGAGTGCACACGCGAGCGTGCGTCTTTGGTTTATACCGCGGGAGCGCGTGCGTGGGCGAGGCCTGCATGCGCCTCTGCCGCGTATTTTTGCATAACGAGAAGAGGTTTTCGACAAACGGTGATTTTTATTACATCCCCGTTTGCGCGGGTACGCCATTTACACAAAACGAAGGTACTGACCGCTGGCCCTTGGCCCGTGCGAAGCCTCTGGTAGTTTGGAGTATCCACAGGGCTTGCCGAGCCGCCTTCGTGCGACACCGCCGGTTCCCGCGTTGTGGTATTAATTGTAGGTGGGCTATTGAGCGTTACGGCGAGGATACCTGGAGCCATGCTCGATGCGCCGGGCCATGTCTTGGTCGCCACGGACGGTAATGATGGCCTTCGGTCCTGGGAGCTTCATGCATAAATAACCGTGATGCGGCACCGCCCCGAAGGAGTTGATGAGTGGACGCCTGAGTATGGCGTTGTAGGGGTATAGGAGGTCGACGACGTCGAACGTGGCGTCTTCGGTCCTAACATTGTCGTCCTGGCCGAAGGAGACTTGAAGGCATATCTGGCCGAGCGCCTGCAGAGGTTGCCCTTCAAAGCCCTGCAACGGGATTCCTGGTGGGCCGAGACAGCTTCGGGGGATCCCCATCTGGTCGAAGGCTGCCGCGAACAGAATGTTCGCGGAGCTGCCACCATCCACTAGGACATGCCCCACATCACATCCCGCTATAACGACTCGGACGATGAGGGGGTCCTGGTGGGGAAGGTCGACGCCCTGGGCATCGGTGGGCGTGAACGTGATCTCGTGCCGCGCCCAGTCCGGTGGTGCTTGCGCTGGATACGCCGCTACGTGGTGTAGCCTCTGGACGTAGGCCTTCTGCTGCCGTGCTGAGGCGAACTGCAGCGAGGAGCCTCCGGAGATTACGTTGATGACCCTGCGCTGGGCTGCCTCCGGCGCCTGTAACTGTGGGAGGCCCTCCCTTGGCTGCTGCACATGAGCCTGAATCCGCAGGGGGCCCTCATAGGGCTGCGCCCCCTGCCCTTGGATTTGCATGGGAGCTTCGTATGGGTGCTGGACTTGGGCCACCACAGGCTGACGCGCGTCCAAGTTCCTGTCCCTGGCGACACTTTGGCGGAGCGCCGCGATCGAGGTGCACGCACGCGTGTCGTGGGTGCGACGACCATGGACCTCGCACCACAGCCCCTGGTGCTGGTCGTGATAATCTCCGCGGCCTCTGTCATCGCGGCCTCGACCACGGCCGCGTCCTCGACCTCGGCGCCCCCTACCACCACGACCAGTGGGGGTGCTTTCTTCGGAGACGCCTTCGATGTCGAGGATGTGCCGGCCTCGCCCGCGACTTTTGCTGGCCGCGCTTGGGCCTGTCGTACTGTTCCTTGTGCGGGGTGTTCCTATGGTCTGGAGGGTCCTTCGATGACTCCGACTTGCGCTTTCCGCTCGAAGAATCGTTCTTTCTCGAGCCTTCGGCTTGGTTGGAGTCGGAGTCGTCGCCCTGCCTTCGTCGCGCATTCTCTTCTGCCCTGGCGTATTCTTCCAGCTTGTGAAGAGCTTCGCCACCGTCTTGATCGGCTTCCGCGCGTTGTACTCAGCCATCGGGCCTGGGCGAAGGCCCTGTATGGCTGCGTTGACGACGGTGGTCTCGTTAACGTCTTTAACCTGGCAGCGTATCTTCGTGAAGCGCTTGAAGTAGTCTCGGAGCCTCTCTGAAGGCTTCTGCTTCACGGCGAAAAGCTGGTTCGCGTCGACTCGTTCGACATAGTTCCCTTGGAAATTGTTATGAAGGCGGTCACGGAGCTGCTCCCACGCGTAGATGGAGTTTGGTTCTATGGTAAAGAACCAAGAAAGCGCTACCCCTTGCAACGCGAGGGGGGAGCCCTTCGCCTTTGTGGTGTCATCTCCGCCCGCGGCCTCGATCGCGGTCTCGTACACGCGCACGAACTCGCGGGGGTCCGTATCGCCTTTGTATGGCTCGATAACGGTGGGGAACTTGATGTCTTCGGGCCACTCCGCCTGCTGTAGCCCTACCGAGAGCGGAGACTCTCGATCAACGCGTCGTAGAGGCGCGCGGCTTGATGTGGGGTGGGTTCAGGCGCAGCCACTGGCGCAGCCTGCTGGCTCCGAGGCTCTTGTATGCCCCGGACGGCTCCGCGGAGATCCCCCAGCTCCCGTTGGAACGTGCTGAGGGCCGCCAGCAGAGCGTTTTCCACCGTAGGTGCCATGGGGGCCGCCGGTGCGCCCAACGGGTGAGTCGGCGCGGGGATGATCGCCTCGCGAGGTCCCGAGCTGTCGGTCGTTCCGCCACGGCTACCTTCGATCACCCGAGTCGTCGCAGCTCCAGTGGTGGGGTTGGTCGTCGCAGCTCCAGTGGCGGGGTCGGTCGTCGCGGCTCTGACGGCGGGGTTGGTCGTCGCAGCTCCAGTGGCGGGGTCGGTCGTCGCGGCTCTGACGGCGGGGTTGGTCGTCGCGGCTCCGACGGCGGGGTCGGTCGTCGCGGCTCCGACGGTGGGGTTGGTCGTCGTCATTGCACGGATGCCGCCACTCGCGCGCGCCGCAGCCGATGCCGAGGCCCTGGTGCTCACGCGCCGCTCCGGCCCGACCGTCTTCTTTCCCTTCGCCGCCGTCAATGAGGCTTTTTTCGGTGCCATCTTCTTCAATCTTCGGGCTTGTCTTCGTCCTCCCCACGGACGGCGCCAACTGTTGTGGTTACAGACCAAACAGAGAGAGAGAGGTAGTGGAGAGTGGGAAGAGTGTTCTCTTCCCCCCACAGCGTTCCAATATATATATATATATATATATATATATATATATATATATATATATATATATATATATATATATATATATATATATATATATTCAGGGGGGATGCTGTTACAATTATGCCCTTACACTATCACACCCTTATTAGGGGTATTTGAGTCATTACACGCATTCCATCCTGGTTCCTATAACCTCCTAACAGGCCTGCTCGGTTTAGGTGGGGGCCACCCCTACAACAATACTCACAAAGAGTGCGTGCGTTTACTGCGTGTCTTTGTTTATACTCACGGAGAGTGTGCGCGTTTTCCGCATGTCTTTGTTTATACTCACGGAGAGTGCACGCATTTAACGCTTGTCTTTGTTTATACTCACGGAGAGTGCGCGTGTTTACCGCGTGTCTTTGTTTATACTCGTGGAGAGTGCGCGTGTTTACCGCATGTCTTTGTTTATACTCACGGAGAGTGCACACATTTACCGTGTGTCTTTGTTTATACTCAGGAGAGTGCGCGCGTTTACCACGTGTCTTTGTTTATACTCACGGAGAGTGCGTGCGGAGGCGAGCCTCCGTGCGTCTTTGCACGAAATAAGACAAGTTTCGCAAACGGTGGACTTTATTGATCTCCCATTTGCGCGGGTGAGTGATTACAAAAGACAGGATGCTAACCATGAATCGGTTGAGGATGGGGCAAGAAGAAGCTTAATCTTATTCTAGACGAGTTCAAGATTTGCAGATTTAATCAGGGTCTAGGATATGATTTTTATGAGGATATGAGGAAGCATCCACCTGCTATTCTTAGACCCATAGTAGGAGGTGCGATCGAGGTTGAGCCCAGGTCTGATGAGGTCAAATTCAAATTAGCGGGCTTTGTCCAAGGAATCTCTGACAGCAAGGTGATTCCACCTGCTGCTTCGGCCTCTCAGAAGCCGAAGCCATCTCGTGCTGCTTTCACCTCTCAGAAGGTGAAGTACCACTGTACCTTCTGTCAGAAGGATGGACATACGGTCGATCGATGCTTCAGGCGCGCCAAGATTGCGCGTAGAGACCGTGCTGAGGCACTTAGGCGTATTCAGGGTCAGCCCCAGACCCTGAGTGCACCTAGGACCAGCACGACGTCTAGGCTTTCTACTGTTGATGGGTTTGGGCAGCATCGAGGACTTGGTTTCTCTGAGTCTTCTGGTTTTCGTCCTCATGCTGCTCTTGGTCGTGACTTTCGCCGTACTGAGGGTACATCTCGTTTCCCCCGTTGAGACAGCTACCCGCGGCGTGATCAGCGTGTTGTTGGTACTCCAACTTGCTTCCCCATAGCAGTCAGACCCAACAACAGCTTCAAGTCTGCTCATGGACCATCTGCTTTTTTGAGTCATAGAGAGCGTAGGGTAGATAGAGGTCAATCGTGCTTGACTACTTCATCTCCTCGACGTGTTGTTCAGTATTGGGTGCCAAAATCACTTTTGATTTACCCCAATACTGAGACTTTACTCTCTGTTTGACTCAGGTTCGCCGGGCTGGGAAGGGAGAGGTTTGGCTTGTAGACTCTGGGTGTTCACGACACATGACTGGAGACTCCCGTTGGTTCTCTTCCTTAGCCCGTGCTCCAGGTGATGAGACGATCACCTTCGGAGATGCTTCATCTGGGCGCGTCATCGCCAAAGGTACTGTGAGAGTTAATGATTCATTTCTTTTGAGAGATGTTGCTTTGGTTAGTAAGATGCAGTATAATTTGCTTTCGATTTCTCAGCTTACCGATGACGGTTATGAGGTGAGCTTCAAGAAAAACAATTGTAAAATTCTTGATTCTTCAGGTAGTCTGGTTTGCGGGATTTCTCGTTATGGGAGGATTTTTCGTGCTGATTTTGTTGAATCTTCTGGTGATCCTCTCAGGTGTTTAGTTGCTTCGGAGTCCCGTGACCTTTCTTTCTGGCATAGGAGACTTGGTCATATTGGATTTGACCATTTGACCCGAGTTAGCAGCCACGATCTCATTCGTGGTCTGCCGAAACTCAAGATGGTCAAAGATCTGGTTTGTGCTCCATGCCGGCACGGCTAGATGGTTGCTGCTTCACATCCTCCGGTCACTGTGACCATGACCGATGCACCGGGACAGCTGCTCCATATGGACATTGTTGGACCAGCTCGAGTGCAGTCAGCCGGAGGGAAGTGGTATGTCCTTGTTGTGGTCGATGACTTCTCGAGGTATTCTTGGGTGTTTTTCTTGGCCTCGAAGGATGAGACGTATACCCACTTTTGGGGTTTGTTTAGTAGGCTTTCTGTTAAGCTCCCTGGTGCCTTACGAGCGATCCGCAGTGACAATGGCACAAAGTTCAAGAATTCCTACTTTGAGAGGTTTTGCGATGAGACCGGTGTAGAGCACCAGTTCTCTTCTCCACACATTCCTCAGCAGAATGACGTTGTGGAGAGGAAGAACCGTACCCTGGTTGAGATGGCCAGGACGATGCTTGATGAGTACTCTACACCGAGGAAGTTTTGGGCTGAGGCTATAGCCACCGCGTGCCATGTTTCAAATCGAGTTTTTCTCAGGGCACACTTGCATCTCACTTCTTATGAGTTGAGATATGGGCGAAAGCCCAGCGTCTCGCATTTTGGTGTGTTTGGATGCAAGTGCTTTATCTTGAAGTCCGGGAACCTAGATAAGTTCGAGTCACGTTCTTGTGATGGGATCTTTTTAGGTTACTCGCCTTCTTCGCGGGCTTATAGTGTCTGGAACTGCGAGTCTAGCAAAATGGTAGAGACCTGTGAGGTGACTTTCGACGAGGCCAGTCCGGGGACTAGGCCTGATATCTCAGGTTCTTTAGAGCAGTCCGAGACCATCTTCGTGGATGATGAGGACGATGGAGATGAGGGTTGTCTACCCGATCCAGCTCCTCATCCTCCACCCCCTGAGGTACCTTCTTCCACCGCACCTCGGGGAGATCAGCCCATGCCTTCTGCTTCATCTGGAGCTAGTGGCTCTGTTCCTACCTCTTCAGCTCATGAGGTAGAGGCCACTTCTTCATCTCATCCTGGACCTCCCCGAAACATCCAAAAAGACCATCCTTCCGAGCAGATTATTGGAGACCTCTTTGAGCGCGTTACATGCTCAAAGTCTGGCTTGTCACAATTCTGTCTCCATTCTGCCTTCATTGCCTCATTTGAGCCCAAAGACATTTGTCATGCCTTATCTGATGAGTCTTGGGTCAATGCCATGCATGAGGAATTAGAAAATTTCGAGAGAAACAAGGTCTGGTCGCTTGTTGAGCCCCCGCGAGGTCACAATATCATTGGGACTAAATGGGTGTTCAAAAACAAGCAGAGTGAGGATGGGGTCGTGATCCGGAACAAGGCTAGGCTGGTAGCTCAGGGTTTCTCCCAGGTTGAGGGTCTAGATTTTGAGGAGACCTTTGCCCCTGTAGCTCGTCTTGAGGCCATTAGAATTCTGCTTGCCTTCGCAGCTTCTAAGGGTTTCAAGCTCTACCAGATGGATGTCAAGAGTGCCTTCCTCAATGGCTTTATTGAGGAAGAAGTCTATGTGAGACAGCCTCCTGGTTTCGAGAACCCCAAATTCCCAAACCATGTCTACAAGCTTTCCAAAGCTTTGTATGGACTTAAGCAGGCACCTAGAGCTTGGTATGAGAGGCTTAAGTCCTATTTGCTTAGTCATGGTTTTGAGATGGGAAAAGTTGACAAGACCTTGTTCATTCGCCGGCATGGCACTGACCTCCTGCTCGTCCAGATTTATGTGGATGACATCATCTTTGGCGGCTCTTCTCATGCTGTCGTTTCATAGTTCTCGGATGTCATGAGCACCGAGTTTGAGATGAGCATGATGGGTGAGTTGACCTTCTTCCTTGGCTTCCAAATCAAGCAGACTCGGGAGGGTACTTTCTTGCATCAGGGCAAGTACACTCGTGACCTCCTGAGACGCTTTGACATGAGTGATGGTAAGCCTGTGTCAACTCCCATGGCCTCTACAGCTTCACTTGACCCAGATGAGGATGGCGAGGCAGTTGATCAGAAGGAGTATAGGAGTATGATCGGCTCCCTCTTATACCTCACTGCCTCGAGACCGGACATACACTTTTCTGTGTGTCTTTGTGCCCGGTTTCAGGCTTCTCCTCGCGTATCTCACCGCCAGGCGGTGAAGCGCATTCTTCGGTACCTTCGAGCTACCATTGACTATGGTATTTGGTACTCTTCCTCTTCTTGTCTTTCCTTGAGAGCCTTCTCGGATGCAGACTTTGCTGGCTGTAGGATAGATAGGAAGAGCACATCTGACACTTGCCAATTCATTGGCACTTCTCTCGTTTCCTGGTCTTCTAGGAAGCAGTCCGGTGTTGCACAGTCCACCGCAGAGGCCGAGTACGTTGCCGCAGCCAGTTGCTGCAGCCAGGTACTTTGGATGGCTTCGACCCTGCGGGACTTTGGGTTAGTTATAGACAGTGTTCCACTCTTTTGTGATAACACTAGTGCTATTAACATTGCTACGAACCCAGTGCAGCATTCCCGGACCAAGCACATTGACATTCGATATCACTTCCTTAGAGACCATGTGGAGAAGGGTGACATAGTGCTCCAGTTTGTGGAGAGCGACCACCAGTTGGCTGATATCTTTACCAAGCCTTTGGATAGCTCTAGGTTTTCAGCCTTGCGGGGAGAGCTTGGGGTGGTTTGTCCTTATGGACTGTAGTGAGGGGGAGTCTCTGTGCTTTATTGCTCTATCATATATATTATGCTCCTGTTCTCATTTTTGCTTGCATTGCATTCGGGGTGCATTTGGGTTAGTCCTCTCAGCATAGATTAGAGTGTTTCTCTCTTGTCTTGTGGCTTAGCTGTCTTCCTCTCATCTTGTGATCTAGGGTTCTTCTCTGTTAGCCGCTTCTCTTCTCTCACTAGGTTGAGCCCACTCACTACTTTTAGGTTCTAGCAAGGGTCGGGCCACCCTTGGGTAGACAGGGTACGTGTTTGCTCCCTAGTGAGGTAGATTACCGGACTAATAGTCCTAGAGTCATATGGGGTAGATGAGAGTCAGTCTGAGCCATATCATCCTCTATATCTTATCTATGCTTTAAGGACTGCCTTTTCTGATTTCTTTGCCAGCTTCTCAGTTTATAGTTTTAGTTCAGGGGGAGTTCATTTGGGAGCTTCTGGAGCTTAACATTGACATAACTCAACTTGAACTAAAAGTGCATCTAATGTTGAGGAGGAGTTGGATTTTCTGCATTTCTAGCATTTTGCATAGTAATTGCATGGAGCCTTGATTATTATCCTTAGTTGATATAAGTACAATGCTTTACATCGTGCCATGATTTATGCTTCATTTGCTAGATTTATCATGACTTTACATGTGTCGTCAAGCCTTTGCCATGATGAGTTAATTAAAAAATTGCACAACTTGAATTAAGACATGTCATGTTACTTCTTGAGATTAGTCTGTCTTTAGTTATCCTCTTATGATTCATGCCATGTCAAATAGGCTAAGTTGAGCTTTGAATCTTTAAATTGAGCTTTAGATTGAGCTATGATAGTTTTTGGATAATTCATGAGTTAGTACAATTGTTTAAAAGCAAAAGATCTTTTTATGTGCGAAAAAAACTGATCTCACCAATTATTTCTCATGAGACTGCTTGCCATTGCACTCGGCATGAACTCAGGGGGAGTTTTGGATGACCAAGATCATCTCCTTAAGCTTCTCGCTTGGAATGGTCGCATAAGGCTTGAGATCTAGCACATGACAAAATTTTGGTTGGAAATGACCATGAGTTTCAAAGGAAAATGTCAATTGTGCCAAATTTGCTTAACTTCCAAAAGAACCAAGTACTTAATAATTAATTCCTGAACTTGTAGCACTATTAAATGGCTCAATTCTAGCTTCTTGGTTCCACTTAGATTATTGACATGGCTTGCATCATCTTTGGATACCTTTAGCTAGACTTTGATCTTGCATGGCTTGACATGTTAAGAAATTCATCTAAATCTCAGATTGTTACTTATGTGGCTTGGCTTGATTGTGCATATTTTGTTATGATCTTGATAGCATTCATTTGAGTCATGGCTTGGTGTAATACTAAATGGTCAATTTGGATAATCTTCATGGCTCTAGTTGCTTAGTATTGAATAAAATTCAGTCACATCATGCTTTCTTTTCCTCCTAGTAACTTGATGACTTTATTGCCAAAAGGGGGAGAATAGTTGAGAAAAAGCCCATTTTGGGAGTTTTGGGAGCTTTGAGGAAAACTTGCTCTTTCTTTTGCTCCTTGTGTCAACTTGGTCATTAGCATCATCTTCTTCCTTTGGACCAAGTTTGACTTTTCAAACAAACTCAATTCTATGCTTTTTCGGTGTTTGTCAATATACTCATCAAGGGGGAGATTGAGAGACCATGTGGAGGTATCTCCATGTTGGTGATGAGTAATTGACGGTGGTTTAGTGAGGATGAGTTTGTTTTCGGGTATTCTAGGGTTGAGTACCTTTACTTGTGCTATTATGGATTATGCTGTTTCGTGCGGTGCTATGTGACGGTTTGCTTGTCTGTGTGACTGCAGGACTTCGGAGCTAGGTCATGGTGAGGTGAGGAGGACCGGGACTAGACACAGGAGGTGTTAAGGTCCAGACGGTCGGTGATGCCGAAGATGATCGAGGCTGGTGAGGTGGTTGCGAGTCGGGAGACGAGGAACCGGAGCGGGAGCTACCGGTGACGGACACGACGGGCGACGACGGGAGAACCGGGACTAGGCTCAGGGAGGAGTCGGAGGTCCAGAACGGTTAGATGTCGGTTGCGGTCGTATGTGACGGAACGGACCGAACTAGGCTCAGGGAGGAGTCGAGGTTCAGACGGTCAAGGTACCGGACGCGAGAAGCTTCCGGGAAGGTGCTTGAGGGGCAAAATGGACATTTGGCCCAAGCAATGGAGGAGGAGGCAGATTTCCCTCCAAAAATCTGGTTTGACCACTTTACCTCATATGGGTGTGAGGAGAATGGGTGGAGGATGTATGACTCTTCTTGAATTTCCCCTTTGGTGTGAATGTTGGGGGTTAAAAGGAGAGGCAAGGCAGCAGTAGGAGTGCATCCATTTCAAGCATTCATGTACTCCATTTTGTAGAGAGAGTGCTCACGAGTGGAAAGAAGAAATGGAGTGAGTCTGTAGCATGCTTAAGTTTAAGTAGTACAAGTGGAGTGAGCTACTGGGTATGCTGTCAAGCATGTAGTGAAATCTCATTAATCATTCCTCTGTATGTAAGCATCCATGGGGATGTAGAACTCACATTTGTAATCTTTCATCTCTCAGTAATGGATTTCATTTGAGTTCTTGAGTGTTTCAGCTCATTCTTCATTTCCTGCAGCTCTCTGTTCATTTTCCTTGTTTGTTGTTTGAGCTGATTCCTTGAGCAAGAGGAAGCAAGATGGATTACTCTATGATGGGATGATATTTCTAGACCCCTTGGTCAGCTTGTTCCCTAGAGCTCAATGAAGAAAAATCAAAGATTCCATTTTGCTTATTTGCTCTGTTTTGCAATTCTAGGGTTTTGATGACAGGGGAGTGTGGAATCTTTTAATTCTCTTGGGGAAATGACTTGATTTCTGGGCTAAGAGATCATTTGGTTATTGTATTCATTTCTGCAAAGTCTCATTTCCAAAAGATCAAGGATGGAGGAGTATTTTGATTTTTTAGCCCAGCTCTCTGTAGTCTTTCATTTCTCCTTCAGTTTTCTAGGGTTTCAATCAATATGTGATTCTGCTATTTGAGTTGGCTTGAAATTTGATTCCTAGAGCTCAAGTGCTATCTTTTAGCCATTCCCAGAAGTCCTTGGCCAAGAGGTCAAAAGTTGAGGTGTAATTTGAGTTTTTACGCTTGTCATTGCAAAGTTTCAGATTTTTGTCAAATCTGAAATTACTTGTTATTTTGCTTGACTCTCCTTGTCTCCTAAAGTCCTATTACTATTCTGGAGGTTATAGTGTTGCTTTGGCCCAAAAGAATTGAGAGCAAACCCTCAATTACCTTGATTTTCAAAAGTCTAAGGATACTCTCAAATTTCAGATTTTGCAGAGGTCTCTCGGGCTGCTGAAAAATGGGAGGGGCGGTCTGACCGGCCCTTGAAGGGCGGTCTGACCGGTCCCAGGCCTGCGGTCAGACCGGCCAGAGGGCTTTTTGCAGATTTGTTACTTTGTGGTTTTTGGGTTTTGGCTCTTAGTTCCTTTCTTCATGCCTAGTATGTTTCCTCCTCTGATTTTCATGATTTCCCTGTGAGTTCTTGTTCTCACATATAATCCTTCTTTCATAGCTCACAATAGTTATTGAAAAGAGGGTATTTGTGAGTATCATCTCTGCATGGTCTAGTTTGCTCCCAGGATTTTTATGCTCTCTCTGTAGTTACTTGAGTGATAGTTATTTGAGTACTATTAGGGGGGACAAATTTTATTTGATCGACATTCACCCCCCCTCTGTCGCCATTTCGGTCCAACAAAATTCCCAGCTGTCCTAACGTTGCGGGAAGTAGGAGCCCGGCAGCGTTAGTGGCTGTGGGGAACATCCCGCGCATAGATGGGACCCACCGCAAATGGGCAGTTTGCCATAAGGTGAGATGAGAAAAGGGACTAGATATTTTGAAAAGTCACTGTGATGGTCTGCTCAACCACACTTCTAAGGAATCGTGTGGCGCAATGAGTTGATTGTCTCTTGTGGTGAAAGTGTACAAACTCTGTAGAGTCAAAACTATTCGAATAGCCGTGCCCACGGTCAAGGGCGGACATGGGAACTTAACCAGATATAGCTCTATTTCAAAAACTTTGTGGGTGGGAATGGAAAAGTGGGGGGCAGTGGAAAGCCCTGATTTGAATTGTCCTGGGTCTCATCCCAGTGGTAAGTTAAGCGGCTATAACGCTGAAAGATGCTATATGGTGCGGATGCTATGTAACGATGGATGGAATCTGGATCGCTATTATTATTGCATTTTCTTGAACATTATGTTTTTGTTCAAAACTGCTAGGTCTCAGGAAATTTTTATGTATCATATTGCAAAAGTAAAATGTTTTCTCTTCTCGCAAAGTAAAATATATGAGGAAATAAGTAGAGTCGGGAGTAATGAAGATGGAAGTTTGTGGTAAAAACATAAATATATTGGTGGACCCATGCCGATTATAAAAAGGAAATGATAGTGTGGAACCTGGGAGAAATAGATTTGGTGGAGCCTAGGTGAATATATAGGCTAGATAGATGAATTAAATGATTTTTGGAGAATTAGGAAATGCAAAAGTATTTGCTGGATTATGGCACTAATAATTTAAAATTCTTCGGAGATATTGGAGATAATGGAATTAATAGGATTGGAATATACACTAGATGGATGAATTGAATTTCTGAGAGAATCATAACAAGTAGTGGATTATAATCTTGATAAAGTTTATTCTCGGTGGATGTATACTAGTGAGTCGTAGATTTGATCATTAATGTATTTGGTTGAGGTATACTAGTGAATTAGTTAGTGATAGATAATGGAAAATCAAATTGATTATTAGAAGAATGAATTATGGTTTTGGATCAATAACAAAAAAGGATTGAATATGAATGATTTCGGTGGATTTAAAATCAATGGTGTTAGTTAATCAATGGAATTTAGAGATGAAGTGTTGATGAATAGAAATTTTAAGATTGGATTATTAGGAATTTAGAACACAGAGGATATTGGTGGTTTCAAAATGATTAATGACCCTAGCTGTTTGGAGTCTTAGACATCAATCAGTAAAGTAAATGTGTCTTTGGTGGGTTAAGTCAATTAAGGCAATCGCCGTGTGTAGTTTTAGGTAGTAACAATAACACTATGATTAAATAATAACAAAGCTACTAAAAGCGATTTTTGGCAAATAAAATAACCCGAGCCTCTCCTTTGTTAAGCCATGCATACTATTTAATTGTATTCTGTGTATTGGCTCGCGGAGCACGGGGTTGGAGTGCTCACACTCGCTTTCGCGACAAATTCAGGATCAGGAATCAGATCACCTCGCCTCAGCAACACGATTGGACATGCTGGCAGAGAAGACGAATATGTCAAGAGCTAGGTCGCGAACCTCTAGTTGGCTGCCTGTGGGCATGTCCTGAAGGTCCCACATGCGTGCCTCGTTCTTCCGCTGCTGCAATTTAATGATTTCGGCCTAATCGGCCCATGAGTAAGTTTACTATTATAATTACGCTTCCGCATGATATGTATTTTGATATTCATTACTATAACTGTGAGCACTATCTACTGATCCAGGGAATAGTGCAGTAAAATCACAGTGGATTCCGGATGATAAAATCTGGGGTCTGACAGAGTCTAAGTCAAATTAAGGACTGGTCTGTGAACTACTGCTACAAAGCCCTATCGTACTACCACAAGGCTAATATGGGACAGTCCTGGCTGGCTAATTTGCCGGTCTCAACCTAAGTCTCACTGTAAGTTGAAAGTGAACGTGGCATAGGACATGTGAAGTCCCACTTGCCTCAAGAGAGGGTCTTAGTCTGGTGGATTCCTTATTAGGGCAAAACCTTAGTATTGGCCTGGCCAGGTTGAAGGCTTTGCATTGTAAAGGCCTTCTTACAATTTTCTCAGTCGCACGCCAATAAAAGTGTGTAATGGCCGATATTATGAGATAATCATATCTTGTGGGTAAAGTTGTACAACATCTGCAGAGTGTATAATCTATCATTGATAGCCATGCCCACGGTCATGGGTAGCCTGAGTAAAGTTTTCCACATATCAGACATTGTTTTCAAAAATATTTTACAAAACAGCACTTATGGATGGATGGAATCCATATGAGATCTGTTTGGAGAAAGATGGTCCGGGTGGGATGCCTGTGGATAGGTTAGTGTGAGGGATGGACCTACACTAACAGTATCTATTTTGATTACAATGTTATTTTTTTCTACTATATTAAATTTAGTAATTTTTAATCTATTTATTGTATTTCTTTAAATGCTGTTTTTCGCTCAAATAACCCTATGTGTCTTCACTTGTCCGCCTTGTATTATTGTGCATTTTCCCATGTTACTCGCAGAGTACATTTTATGTGCTTACCTTGCTTAATTCTGTTGTCAGAGGACTACTTCGACTACGATGAGGATCAGGACATGTAGGCTGTGTCTCACTGTTGTTTGCCTGTGGGCAGGCTTGTTGGGCTTCTTTTGCATTAGTTTTTTCTTCCGCTGCTTATATTTAATTTTGGCCTATGGGCAATGATTTGTACATTGGCCATAAAGTCGTACTCATTTAATTAATAAAGTTTGTTATTGTGCTTGATAATTATCCCTGTTATCACTGTGTGAACTAGCTGATCCAGGACTAGTGTGATTTACAAAGAGGATTCCAGAGTTGTTATTCTGGGGTTCGACACACATGAGTATAGAGGAACTTGGGGTTGATATGCTTTCTAAGATGACTCTTCATATAACCTATCTATACTTGTGCAACATAACCTGCATTATCTTCATAGATAATAGTGAGAGCTTATACGATATTCAATCCACATGGCTGCTGGATGTGTTGAATCATCCATCGAAGCCAAACACATTTTCGCACAGCTTTGTATAGTGCTATGATTTCCGAGAGATTTGTCAAAGTCGATACAAGACTTTGCTTAGATGATTTCCATGAAAGTGCAATTCCACCACATAGCAATACATAACCTGTTTGTGACATGCGGGTCTGACAAGTACCCGGCATCTGTGTAGCCAGTCATATTTAGGTCTTGGTTCTTTCTGTATAATAGTTTAAGATCTTTGGTTCCTTGGAGGTATCAGAAGATGTCCGTTTTCCCCTGCCAATGCCTTTTGGTAGGTTTTGCACTATACCTTCCTAATAGGTTTATGACAAATGCAATGTTCGGTCTAGTGCAGTTTGCTAAATACATAAGTGCTCCTATTGCACTTAAGTATGGAAATTCTGGTCTCAGAACTTCCTCCCCCTCTTCTTTTGGCCAATACGAATCCTTGTCTTGCTGTAAAGATCTCCCAACCATCGGTACTTTTGATGGGTATACCTTTTCAAATACGAACCTCTTCAACACCTTTTGAGGGTATGCTGACTGATGTAGTAATATCCCTTCAGAGATATGCTCAAACTGCAAGCTTAGGCAATATTTAGTTTTGCCTAAGTCTTTCATTTCAAACTTCGACTACAAGTAAGCGCTCACTTCCTTTATATCTTCCAGGATTCCAATGATATTCAAATCATCTACATATATACTGAGATTACACAAAATCTATTCTGGGATCATCATATAAATACACAGGGATAATCCACATTGTTCGTGTAGCCTTTCTTGCATAGAAAGTCGCTTAAGAGATTATACAACATCCCGCCTGATTGTTTAAGTTCGTATAGTGATTTTTTGAGTTTCACACTGTACAGGTTTCTTGAACCAAGATAGAGCAAATAGAAACCTATACAGTGTGAAACTCAGAAAATAAAAGTATGGATATGGTGAATTCTATAGCTTGGCCTTTCTTTATGTCCTCTTTGGTCTTTAGGATGTCTTTGTCAACTTCCAGGGCTGCTCTCATTTGGGTTTCTATTGAAGGTTAAACTTCCATCATGGAGATACAGCTTTGGTCTATGATTTCTAGGCTTGGTATACAATTTCTCGGTTAAGTAATCTAAATTCCTTGTGAGCTTTGGTGGGTAGTCTCTAATGAGGGTGGTATTGCAATAGCTTTTCCTAATTAAGGCATCTACTGCCACATTGGCTTTTCTGGGGTGGTAGTGTAGATCGAGATTATAATTTATGATTAATTCCAACAATCTTCTTTACCTTAGGTTTAGATCTGACTGGGTGAAGATGTACTTCAGATTCTTGTGATCGATATAGATCTTGCTGTGATTGCCGATAAGGTAATGCCTCTATAGCTTTAGGGCATGAACCACTGATGCTAACTCCAAATCATGAGTTCGGTAATTCTCCTCATGTGGCCTCAGCTGCTGGAAGAGTAAGCTGTCACCTTACCATCCGGCATCAGTACATATCTGAGTCCTTATCTAGATACATCATAGTAAACATCAAAATCCTTCTTGATATTGCATAATTCTTGTACTAGTGCAGAAGTCAATCTCTTCTTCGATGTCTAAACACTCTATTCATAATTCTCAGTCCAGGTGAACTTCTTTTCCTTATTGAGGAGTTAGGTGAGTGGTCTAGCAATCTTAGAGAATCGTCGGTAGTAACCAGCAAATACAAGAAAGCTTCTAACTTCAGTTACAAAAGATGGCTACTTCCAATGAAGAAGGGCTTCTACCTTGGATGGCTCTACAACAACTCCTCTTGTAGACATAACATGTCCTAGGAAAGTGACTTACTTTAGTCAAAATTCACACTTGCTAAACTTGACATAAAGCTTATGCTCCCTAAGTTTTTCCAAAAATAGTCTCAAGTGTTCTTCATGTTGAAAGCTTCTAACTTCAGTTACAAAAGATGGCTACTTCCAATGAAGAAGGGCTTCTACCTTGGATGGCTCTACAACAACTCCTCTTGTAGACATAACATGTCCTAGGAAAGTGACTTACTTTAGTCAAAATTCACACTTGCTAAACTTGACATAAAGCTTATGCTCCCTAAGTTTTTCCAAAAATAGTCTCAAGTGTTCTTCATGTTCTTCCTCAGTTTTGGAGTAAATGAGGATGTCGTCAATGAAATTGACCATGAAATTGTTTAGGTATTCCATGAATGTTTTGTTCATCAAGTTCATTAAATATGCTAGGGCACTAGTGACCTTGACTAACGACCATTCTACATAGGGTTTATCCTATAGTCGATATGGCTCTGATACCACCTCTGTGGGGACTCGGATTTGACAATCCAACTCTCTTGTGTATTTTGAGCTAGTCTCTGGATTAGTAGCTAGCTCACACAATAACATCAACAAATATCACTTCCATACATGCTAATAAATAAAAGGTGTACTTCATACTACATAGACAACTATAAATAGGTCTTATGACCAAGTTTTACATAACGGATCAGCATACCAAATGAGATTGTTCATAACAAATTAGCAGAATAGTAAGTAAACCAAAAGGGGCCTCCATATCTTGCCACTGGCAATCAACTACGGCTAAATTTAGTCTTACGCCTCTTTTAGCATAAAGCCAATTTGTCAAATATACTTATGTAGTTAATTTTCAAACCTATGACCTAGCCATTTTTAATTAAAACCAAATGTCCAATTTAAGTCAAGTTTACCATGAGGGAGAAACACCTTTGCTTCAGTTGTCCATGTCCATACCAAGATATCAGATTTCTGAGATCATCAAATGAATTCCATTTCCATACCAGAATACCATATCCATTACCATCAAGAACCAGTAACCATAAGGACCCCTGGGTCATCGGTCATTAAATATAATTTTGCTAAACTGCAATTTGATGAACTGTATGGTAATAGGACCAAAATTAGACCTTAATTAAAATAGCCCCCCAACACATCAATAGGTTGTAATCTAAAGTCTGGCAGTAACCAGGCCAAAATAAGCAGCTGATAGTTAAATGGTGGCCTAACTACATTTGATAGTTAAATAGCAATTGATTAAAGGACTAATCCCACACTTTAATTAATTCTTGTATTAATCATTTGAACAATTAGTAATTGAACTTCAAATAATAATACATCATGAACTTCCTAGAAATATGGAATATAAGATTAATACTGCAAATTAAAATTTACACCTATCGCATGTAGACCCTCATACCTATCCATAGACCCTACCTAATTTATGGAACTTTCTTAGTAAACATAAAATAATAAAGAAGTCATTAAGTTAAAGTTCAAGCAGTAGCATCCTCTAATCAGCTATGCTTGACCACCTTTGAATCTAGAGTGGAATATTCCCTTGAATATTCTTTCATCTTCACAGAACCTTCTTTGATATCCTTCTCAGTAGATTTTCCCTTTGTCATCTCCCCTTCTCTCAAACTTCATTTGACTCTATCTATATCCTGCACTTAATAAACCTTACCTTAGATCACCCATTTAACAATAACAAAGCTTAATTGGGCTCATTCAGATTTATTTGGACTTTTTAGTTATTTAGATTTATTTAGATTTAGTTGTTTATCATGTAATTAGAATTTAGAGTGCAAGACTATCAGCTGAGAAGGTTTTGAGTAAGACCAAGGCTGTAGTAAATTAAGCAAAGCAAGCCATCACTTTGATCATATTACACCTATCTTTTGAATGCAAGTAATTTTATTGAAAGGATCAAGTTGCATGCTTTACTTTATTATGCAAATTATATTTGCATTAGCCCATAGTTAATTCCTATTGATAATTGCTTAATTATACCCACTCTTTGACTTTGGACATAAAATAGTGTGGCCTTAGAGATAATGGTAAACATACTAGTAATGAGTTTGTATCGAAGCATCATGCTTAGTGTTGCTTAGATACTCGGGGGCATTAAATTGTCCTGACGTCATTTCAAACATGAAAATTGTATTTGGACAGTCATTGGATAAAAATGACTAGTATTTTGAAATGAAAGGATATTTTTATCTCTAAAACTCTAAACTTGCTTAAATATCTGGACGGATGGTAAGAATGGTCAATGCGAATAGAGCATGATAATGTGACCAGTGAAAGAACCCCCTAGATAACCATAAGGACTGAATCTTGTGATAACATCCCAATGTAAAACAATGCAACTATAATTCTATAATGGATACGACTTGGCCAACTAATTTGCATCGACATAGTGTGGGTTGTATCATCTAGTGGCACACAGCCAAGTGAGCAGGACAGAAGCCTTTGACGTGACAGTGCAAGAAGGGGCTTCCGGAGAGGGTAGATAGAACCCCATAGTGGTAAAAATCTTAGTGGGTGTGGCCTCGCTAGAGAGATGCATTGTAAAGGCCTTGTGGTGACCTTCTTGATTTGTATGTCTAAGGATGCATGTGGAATATAATAAGTTGGTTGTATCTTATAGGTAAAGTGTGCGACTTCTGCATAGTAAAAACTATTCGAACAGCCATACCCACGGTCATGAGCGGGCATGGATACTTACTCAAGTTAGTGTCTATTTACAAAATGATCTTGGCGGCTGGGATAAAAACATAAGGGGTGGATAGAACGCTGAGTATTGATTTTCCCTATGTGGATAGAACCCAGTGATTATAAAGGGTGGATAGAATCCAGGTATTAAAATAGCATACGGTGGATGGAACCATGCTCTATAAAAGGTGGATGGAACCTTCATTACTATTATTATTGCACGCACATTTTTTAAAAATATGGTTTAGGTAAAATGCTAAGTCTTAGGAATTTCTTATATCTGTATCTCAAAATAGTGGCATTTTTGCAAATAATATAACATTAAGCATCCCTTTGATTAGCCCTTCATCTATTATTATTACATTCTGTGTGGTAGCTTGCTGAGTACTGTTGTACTCACTGTTGATCTATTGATATTATTTAATAAATCAAAAGGAGAATGAAAATGCTCTGTGATCATCCAAAGGTGTTGTCAAGATTAGAAGACATGATGCCAAGAACTAAGTTGTGAGCCCCAATTGATTTCCTATGGGCATATCCAAAGGGTCCTACCTGTGTGAAGTTTCCATTTTCTCTACGGCTCTTCAAAGGTTTTGGCTTGATTGGCCCATGCATAAGTTTTACTACTGTATTAGTTATGCTTTCGCAAGATATGTATTTGATGTTTAGTAATGTATCTTTGAGTACTATGTACTAATCGTGGGATTAGGTCAGTGGAATCATAAAGGATTCTATGTCTAAGTGAAGCTACAGAGAGGCATACTGCAAAGCTCCTTGGTAAGGTCGCCATCGGTGAGGGGTTGGTCGACAAGCTCAGTCATGGGCCAAAATGGGTTGCTGGCATCAAGGGTTTCCTATTGGTGGTGATGGCACTGGGTAGGGTGCACCACAGCGGCAGCTAACCATCAGTGAGCGTTGGTGCTAGGTGGTAGTGTGACGGCAAGGGAACAGAGCCTTGCTCAAGCCAAAATCATTCATGCACTAGGTTCAATGAGTTGCCAATAATGTTTTGGTTGTGGCTTGGGGACCTGTGGTCGTTCAAGCGGGGTTGACAATGAGCCAGGCAGTGGTGACATAGTTGACGATGGTGAATCTTGGGTTTCCTATCTAACTTCCTCAAATTGAAGGCGGTTTTATGATCTACATGCTAGGGTGAAGCTAATGGAGCATTGCTTGTGGCTTATCATGCGGTGTGTTGTGCTATCCGCGGTGGCTGGCGATGGTACGAATAGGTTAGAAGGAGAAAGAAAAAGCTTTGCGGTCATCCAAGGGTGTTCTCAAGACTGGAAGATGATGATGCCAAGAACTAGTTCATGAGCCCAAGTTGATAGCTTGTGGGCATATCTTAAGTGTCCCACCTGTGTGAAGTTTCCATTTCCGCTACTACTCTTGAAAGGTTTTAGCTTGATCGGCCCATGTGTAAGTTTTACTATGGTATTAGTTATGCTTCCACAAGACATGTATTTGATGTTCAGTAATGTATTTATGAGCACTATCTGCTGATCTAGGAAATAGTGTGGTGGAATCATAGAGGACTATTGATTTTAAAATCTGGGTCCAACATGGTGTCTACCTGATGAGGACATCACTCTTTTAGATACATGCACAACACAAAATCCTCATAATACAGTTGTTGAACTACAAGGTCCTATGACAAAAGCTCTACAACCGCTCGACTTTGACTGCGAACGCTCCTTCTACGACCACTCCACTCCAACTATGTAGCTCCTTCTATGACTGCTCAACTCCAATTGTGACTGATTCTTCTATGACCACTCGACTCTGACTGCAACCATTCCTTCTATGATCACTCGACTCTGACTATGACCACTCCTTCTATGACCACTTCGACCACAGCGCCATGATCATAGTCACTTTGAGCACGACGCCATGACCACGATCGCTTCAAACATGGCGCCATGACCACGGCTGCTTTGACCATGGCACCACGACCACGCTGTCTTGACGCAACTTTGGTCGTATCGCTCCCATAGAACCGATTATAACCAATAAGGGACAGAATCAAAGTCTATGTTTTCGTGTGCATATTTGAAGGAAGGATCAGATCAGCCACCAAATAATATCTCTACGCCCAATGAAAGGAATTCCACCAGCCCGAGATTTCCTCCCCACAATTTCGGATCGACCGCAAGTTTTTACATTGACTCCATCTTTTCATGGCCGAGAGTAATAGGTGCTATGCCACCTTCCCTTGGACCCACATGTCATATAATAGGATAGGAAATCAAGGCAGTGCACACCCCTTGTCTTGTGCGCCAACCCCCTAGCCGAACCTCCCTCTCCTATTTAAATAGATACGAACCAGAACCTCTCTAGATGGGTTTTTTTAGATTATTCTACATAGCAGTTTTGCCGCACATTTGGTTTGAGGAACCCCAACTTAGAGAGCTTAATAATTATTTGCAATACAATTTTAGATTGCATCTTCTACTTTCTTGCTTGTGGTCTTAATTCGCTTGCAAGAGATAGCCTTCTTGGTGAGGTCGACTGCATTCAGCAAGGTTGATAACCATCAGAGCAGTGGTGTAGTGATTGCGAGGGGTTCAAATAGTTTTGGTCAGAGCCTTTGGATCATCAACATCGTGTTCTCCACAATCGGCATATCTTTACCTGCAAGGTTAGCTGCAAGAGTATATTCATCCTCAACATCACTAGCACATACATAAACATGGTCTTCTGTCACAATGTACGCTCATTGACTTGGGGAATCATTCATGATGTGGCCCATCCCTTTGCAATGGTGGCACACAATCTTCGTCGTATGACCCGTGGAATCAACCGATGAAGAGCTCTACTCTGGTGCCTTGTAACATCCCATTTTTGGGAATTTTTTTATGCTAATGCAAGGATTTCAGAAATTCTAATTGAAATTCCAAAGAATTTAAAACCTAATGGTCAGTTTGCAACTCAAAAATTGTTTTGGAGTCAACTTATCTTGCAAAAATTTTTGTTCTCCATCTTCCCAGATGCTTCCTCCTTCTTCCTCTTCTTCCTTTCTCTCCCCCAGCCGGCGTTGTTCCCTCGCTGTCCCAGGATGGCGACCGCCTCATCTTCAGCAGCGACCGCTTCATCTTTAGCACTCTGCCATGGCTGCTCCTCGGTGTCCACCTCCCTCATGCACACACAGTTTGGCCATGTTCGGCACCATGCCCGCCTGTCAGTTCGCTCTTCCCCGATCGGCTGAAGAGGGCGGCAACACCACTTGGTCATCTCTCGCATTGCCTTGTTCGCTTTGGCTGGTCACAGCCCTACTTCGTCTCATTGTATCGCCGTGGCCTGGCCCTACTGCACCTGTGCTGTCATGGCCCCTGCCAGCCCAACAATAGCCATTCCCTCTGCCTCACGATCTGCTCTGCCCTCCTGCGACCGCCAGGCCAAGGATTGCACCGTTGGGATGACTTTACCTGCACTACAATAAACCGTGGTCCTTGCTGTCTTTCTATGCCACTGGGAAGAGCTTTGGTTGCCGCGGCCTGAGCTGTAGCCACTCAAAGCTGACGCCACCCGCACGGCCGTGACACCGCTGCCTGAGGCTCCTCGGCACCAACCTCTTCCCCCGACCACCTATAAGAGGATGCCCAAGCCTTATCTCCCACTCCACCACCTCCCACTCGGTTTCCCCTTCCACCTCCCTCATCTGCCTGAGCTCACCGCCTCCTCTGCCACAGGCTCTTCCACCAGCAGTCTTCGTCGCCAGCACTCCTCGGTGGACGTTGGGACCTTCTGAGCTTCTCCTTGAGTTCACCATTTGTTGGACCGAAATGGCGACAGAGGGGGGTGAATGTCGATCCTTTAAAACTCGACCCCTCAAAGTACTCACAGGAAATTTCCTCTCCGAAAGCTAAAAAGCTATGAAGAGAAAAACTTAGACTCTCTGGAACCTCACAGAAAGCAAACGAAGAAAGCGACTAAAAGAAACACCAGCAAATACGAGGAATTTCAGGAGCTGCATAGGGGTTGGCCGGTCAGACCGCTCGGCCGCCGCTGGTCTGACCGCTGCTACCACTCTGGTCTGACCGCCCCTCCGGTTTGACCGCCATCTGGTCACCGGTCAGACCGATCCTCGGGGTTTCAGAGTAAACATCAAGAAGCAGTTTTTAGATAAAACAAGGACTTCGGCCAGCAGAAAAAATTGAGATCTCCCTCTGGTTTACTTGGCCCAGAATTGCAAAACCATACCCCAAATATCCAGAGGAACCCTGGGAACCAAGAAAAATCAACTCAAGGACTAGAAATTCAGATTTGAGGTAAGAATTGAAAATATTCAGTGAGCAGCGCAAAAACTCAAATTCCCATTGAATCCATGATCCTTTCGCGATGAAACTTTGCAGATAGAATAGTAATAGCCTCTGGACTCTAGGTTCCAAATTTCATGCCATCTCATGAAGGGAATCATGGAATGAGCTAAAACCCTAGAAAAGGAAATGAAGAACAGAGGAGCTCAAAAACTCAAATCTGAGATTAAACTCGATTTGCTCTTCGGAAAACTCGATTAAATGATCTTGGAACCTATTCCCATCACTGAGCAAACCATTTTGCCACTCCTCAGCAAGAATCAACAAGAAAACGAAAAACTCACAAATCAACCACAGAGAGCATCGAAGGAAAAAAAGTGCACGGGAGAAAAACTTCAGATTTCATTCAAGGAAGCAAAAGGAATACAGAGGAGTCCCGATACGCATAGACATTAGGACAAGGTTGTTTACATGGAATCTCAACTCTCCCTCTCCCTCTCCATCTCAAGAACACATGAAGAACACTCAGGGAGGAAACAACCAGAGAGCTACGAAGGGGACATCCTCTGTTGCCCACTCCAACAACTCTCCACTACCAAAGCCTCACCAACTAAAGCCTAAAGCCAAAACAAACTTACAAAGCTTCTTTTGACTCTAGCAAACCCTAACTCCCTCCCAAAGCCATGAGGAGGCATGCAGCCCCTCACATCTATTTATAGCCCTTGGCTAACGGGTCTCCACCCCGTTACGCCTGCTAAAACCAAACGGAGTGCGCTCAAAATGCTTAATCGTGCAAAAATAGCACACCCGCAAGTGCACGGGTTGCCACTGAAATAGCGGCGAGTGTCGTGTCCTCCACAGGGCCTAGACTAAGGCTACCGGTGCTCAGCTAAAGCTAGGTCAATCAAAACTAGGGGAAAACTAAACCTACAACGACGACCAAAGTAGTCGAATGAACGAACTCTAACCCGCACGATCAAAACGACGAACGAACTAAACAAATGAAGGACGACGGGACGAACGACCATACGAATGGATGTCGTACGACCGAACGAACAACACGACGAGAGACTAAACGAACGACGCACAAACGACACTAACGACAACACGAACGAACGCAACTACCGACCGACGACCTAACTAACTATCGACCGCGAGATAGAAAGAGGGAGAAAGTCGAGAAGCACTGGGGGAGTCGAGAGAGAACGAGGGAGAAGATGGTCGACAGCTAACTAGACGACGACGGCCGGACAAAACAAATAACTACGACGAACACACGCACGACTTAACTATCGAACTACCGCTGAGAGAAGCAAAGAGGGAGGTCAAGAAGCACAAGGGAGGATCTAGAGCACTAGGTGGGTCGAGACAGCAAGGGGAAAGGAACGGTCGCCGGCTAGCTAGTTCGCGCAACACAACCAACACTAAAAACAAACATGGACAACAGGGCAAGCATAGGACAAACAGAGAACTAAACACAGACAAAGACACTACCTACTGACACTAGACAATTAACAATTTAACACCTAATCACAATAACATCTCAGCAAACACAAGCATACATCACAGTGCATAATTCTCCATCACACACATCATTGATCATATACCACAGAATAATAAGCACAGTTCACAATGCATCAATGAACAGTGAGTTCACAGCATTCGATTTGACTGTTAACTGAGAACAGCAGAGAAAGTAATGGAGAGGGAAAGAGTCAACCGAGAGAAGTAGAGCAGAGGAGGGTTGTCGGCTGGTGATGTTGAGGCAGAGGTCGGCGTCGGTGAAGTGTAAGCAGGCGGCGCCGTAGAGGAAGAAGTGGCCGTCGATGCCGTCCAGCTCGTTGAAGAGGAAGCAGGGCCGGCGTGGTTGGTGAAGATGTCGCTGCCGCCGGTGTAGGTGCTGCTGAGGGGGTCGACGCGGTCGGCGGCCGGAGGTGGTAGAGATGGAAGAGCGGCGGGCGGACTGGGGAACGGGGAAGAAGTGCGCGCTGGAGAAGGGAGGCGGTGGAAGAGAGGCGGCGGCCGGAGTAGAGGGTGGTAGTGAGTGGTGGCGCCGAGGTAGGAGAGGAAGGGGGAGGAAGCAAAGGAAGGAGGTGGCGGTGCGATGCGGTGGAGAAAGATCAAGGAGGAGAAGGTGGCGGTGCGGTGGCCGGAGAAGAGGGCTGGCGGCGCAAGGGTAGAAGGCTAAGAAGGGATGTCACATCCCAAAATTTGCTTTCTGAAAAAAAATTAAATTCAAATTAATTATTTTAAAGTAATGGGATTTTATTTGGCTTTTCTGAATTTTCTGGAGTTTAAAACCTATTTTTAAAATTTAAAAAGTAATTTAAAGTATCAAAATTAAATACCAACAGTAGTTGGAAATAATTTTATTAAGTCCAAAATATTCCCAAGAGCTTCTGTGAATTTTTCTGGAATTTTTGGAGGTATTTTCATATTTTTCTGAGGCCTAAATAATTTCCTAACCTTTCTGGAAAATTAAAATCAAATTCTAAAAATAAAAATCCCTCCCTTCTCCTCTGGCCGACGCGTGGACGGCCCAGATCCGCCCACGTCGCCACTCGACCTAATCCAGGCCGCTCTCTCCCTCTCCCACCACCAAGCGGGCCCGGCCCGTCAGCCTCCCCGCCTAACCCTCCTTCTCGCCTGACGCGTGGACGGCTCGGATGCGCCGAGTCCCCGCGCGGGCCATCCAGCCGCCCGCTCTCTTCTCCTCTCTCTCTCGCTGCGCGCGGACCCCGCCCGTCAGCCGCTCGCGTCTCTCTCCCGCTGCGTGTGGACCCCGCTGGTCAGATCCGTCGTCTCCCTCGCGGAGACGCTTTCCTTCTCTCCCTCCCTTTCCTTTTTCTCGCCGACCGACCGTACCCGAGTCAAATCCGGTCTTTCCTTCCGTCCCTCCCCGGTTTTGGAAACCCCGAACGCCACCACGACCGAATCCCTGATCCCCGCGCCTCCCTTCTTTCCGCGCCCCCTCTTTCCTTCCCTCCCCTGAACCTTCCCTTTTCCGGCCGACACCCCGGCGAGTAATTGCCGCGCCCCTGCTCCCCCTCCGCCCCTATAAATAGCCCCTCGGCCTCCGCCTCTTCCCGCACCACCTCCCAGCGCGCTCCACCTCTCTCCCTAAGCCCCGAGCGCCGTCGCACCGAGAGCTTCCCGTGCGCACACGGTAAGTGCTCCGGCGAGCAATTGCCGTCGCCTCGGTCTTCCCCAGAGCCAGCCGTCACCACCCCGAGCTTCCTCGCATCCGTGCGATCTTCCTCAGCACCTCGGCCACCTCTCCCTGTCGCCGGAGCGCCATCGCATCGGAGCACCCGAACTCGCTCCACCGCCGGCCATCTCCGCTCATCCCCGGACCTCGCCGACCCCTCCAACCGGACCCCTCCACACCGGGATTGCATTTCACGCATCACCCAAACCCCTCCGGTCTCCGCTCGCCGCCGGCAACCCCGCCTCCGACCACCTCTGCCCGGCCCCCGCAGGTATCCCTCAAGAGGGTTACCTACCCATTATGGGTAGGCAACGCCTCCCCGCCCGACTGGTTACCAGCGCTCTCTCTTCTCCCCCTTGACTCCCTCGGCGCGCGTTCGAGAACCCGGCTCCGCACGCTAAGGTTGAGTTTTTCCTCATTTAATCGCACTGACAAGTGGCTGAGAAGGGAGGCAGCCGACGAGGTAAGGCGGTGGAGAAGAAATGGGAGGGGACGGGAGGAGGTAGGAAGGAGCGGCGGTGGTAAGACGTGAAGAAAAGACGGTGGCACGCCGGATCTGATGGAGAAAGTGGGAAATGGAGAGAGGAAGGAGATGCAGAGGAGGAGAGGAAGGGTGGAGGAGAGGTGGCGCGGGTGAAGAAGAGATGGCCGCCGGCGAGTTTGGCCCGGTCTCGCCGGCGGTGAGAGTGGAGAAGGAGGAGAGCACTGTGGGGGCTAAGGGAGAAGGAAACCGGGCTCCCCCTTTGCACAGCCGGCGGCGCAAGGGTTTTGGTGGATTGGGGAATTCGGCATTTTGCAAATTAGTCCTCAAAGGATCTAGGGTTTATAAGTAGGTCCTTCTCCCATTTCATTTCTTCCGTTCTAGCCCTTCGGAGCTCCGATTTCTTCGCGAAAAAATCCTACGTGTCCGAGACGACCCGTACATCTGTATGGAGCAGTCCAGAATTGTCGTTTATGCGCCTAGGTCACGTCGGCCTGTGGAAAAATAATAAAAATGTAGAAAGGTCCATTTCGAGCAATTAAATATGGAAAAGCGTGTAAATGATGATAAATGGTCTCAGAATACGAAGAATATGAGGGTAAAATGATGACTAAATATATGCAAAAATGACGCATGTCACTCCCGCTTGTGCAGCCTCGTGAAATTACCATTTCGCCCCTCCTGCACCTTCCGGGAAGCTTCCACGCTCCTTGTCGTCCAACCTCGAAACCACCTCGAGTCTCCGCCGTCTTCGACACATCTCGACCGTTCTGACCTCGACACCACCTGTGTCTAGTCTGGTCCCCTCGTGTCTCGCCACGACTCCGCCTCGACGTCCTGCAGCCATCACAGACAAGAAACACATCAAATAGCACCGCTCGACACATGAAAGCATAAGTAGCACAAAAACATCATACTTACCATGACGAAGTCCAAACCTGTCGAATTCATCAGAATATGCACCCTAATCCCATACGACCAAGTTTGACCAAATCCGACCTAGCCGATTGCACCACGCAACGTCGAGATCCGAACAACCCAAACCAAACTCGACTTACCTAAACCAATGCCAATTACTCATCACACACGGGATGACCTCCACATGGTCTCTCACCATTACTCTCTCCCCTCCTCCCTCATCTAATTGCTCACTCTCACCTTGTAGGCCGTCGGTAGTCATGATCTTCCCCAACTCCGGTGTCCATTCGCCCCACCCCAATTCCTAGATGCTGGAGCTTCTCCCGGACACCCAAAGGCTGACCCAACACATGCCCGACTTCTCCTACTTCCCCGGCGAGCTCACGCCAAAACCACCTCACCACCGCGTAGGTTCTCTGACGCTAGCTCCTTTGGCTCCACCCCGACCACTGCCATGGCCTCGGGTGAGTACAAAATCACCAATAGATGATCCCATGCAAGTTAATTGCATTCTAACACCTTGCTATGGCAGTTAGAATCTTTCCCTATTCTAGTTGCCGCCGTGCTCACCGTCGGGCCAAATCAAGCCACTATGCTCCACCGTAGGGGTGCACGCAAGGCATTGGAGCCCATTTTGCTAATAACATCGCACCACCATGGCCCTCCTCACCGCTGGCTAGCTCCGACTACCTCATGGCGGGGAGACTGTAGCTGCACAATTTAATTACACACTGTAGTTAAGCCCAGCTAATGATTGCCTTAATTGGCCATTAGTAGTTAACAACAGCAGGTCCACATGTTAGTCACTACAACAAGAAACAAAATTTAATCATTTAAAAAATGACTGGGCCCCACATGTCAGAGGGACACCCTCCCTCCTCTTTTGTTTTTGGGGATCTTCCCTGAGAATAAATCTTTGAGGAGCTCGTTCTCTCTCGTTGTAGCTCCAAATTTAACAAAACTTGTTTCTAAATTTTTATAAAATCAAGATCTACCTGTTGGTACTAGTTTTGTTCAAGTTTGAGTTTAGTTGAATTTTATTTGGCATGTATTTGTTTTCACTCGTCTGTGTTTACTTTTCTGGTACGTTCTCCCGACTAGAGCTCGAAGGTGTGAATGAGCCCCCAATTGAAGCAATGCAAGACCCCCAAGCTTTTGATCCAAGAGAGTCATTACTTTGATCATTTTGGGCCTATATTTCATGTGAGATTATGTTCATTTAAATTATGAAAACTACATGCTTTAATTTATATGCAAACATATGTTACTCATCAGGTAGCTAAACACCCACTTGACGATCTAGTAATATAATATCCCATCCTTGACACTTGAATATCCATAAACCTTGTCACCCAAGGTAACACTAGAAATCTCGATAGCTATAAGTCAAAAGTAAATGTTGTGCAAAGGTCTTGTCTAGAGTCCAAGGCACTAGTTGCCCTAATCATCAATCTTTAAATAGGAAAACTTGCTTTGGGATAGTCATAGGAAGTAAGTGGCTGAATATTTGTGATAACTTCATTTATACTTCTCAAAACCTAAAAACCTGCTACACCTATCCGGGCGGGTGGTAAGAGTGGTGTGTGTGGATGTAACACGAGAATCTATGGTTTATGGAATGAACTGCCCGAATCCTGTGATGACCTCTCCGTGTACAATAGTGCAACCACAAGCTGGCAAAATGTTGGCTAGGCTGAATAATTTACTAGCCCCTCTAGTCATCTCACGGAGATCTGGTGTAGTTAGTTAATAAGAATCCCGCTTTGAATGGGACACCGAATAGAGGTGACATTGCCAAGTCTAGTGATTGTGAAGAGTGGAGTCCGACTGCACTAATCTGTGGTAGACACCCCACACAACTTATGGAAGCAACCCCATAGGTGTGAGATGGTAGAGGGTGAGGTATTGTAAAGGCGTCATAATAATCTCTCGATCTGCATGACTAAGGAATCATGTAGGCCCATCCAGTTGATTGTATCTTGTGGGTAAAAATGTACAGTCTCTGCAGAGTATAAACTGTTCAAATAGTCATGCCCATGGTCAAGGACAAACATGGGATCTTACTTGAGTTAGTTCTATTTCAAAACTTTTGAGGGTGGGAAGAAAACTATCAAGCGGATGTAAACCTGACTTTGGAAAATTTCCTGGAGAGACGTACTCCAGCGTTGTTGATAAGATGAAAGTAACCAAATCATCAAAATCTAGCATAGGTGGATGGAACCATGTAATTGGTAGATGGAACCTACACCGCTATAAATACTGGACAATTTCAACCTCTTTAAAGCACATTTCTAAAATGCTAAGTTATAGGAATTATAATTATGGTTATTGCAAATGCCTTCTTAAGAAAATAAAAGAATCCAAGACATCCTTGTTTAGCCTTGCATCTATAATTATGTGCATTTTGTGTGTTGGCTCGTGGAGCACGGTTGGTTGTGCTCACCCTCGCTCTTAACCCCCCTTTAGAGTATGTAAACCAAGGGCACTATGTCTACTATGAGGACAAGGGCGATGAAGGCGATGAAGATGGTGGAAACTAGGGTAGGCTTTAGTAGTCTTTCCTCTCACATCAGTCTAGCTAACCAGGCTAACTTGTGGGTGGTTCCAATATTAGTCAGTTTTCTAGGTAACATCGGTGGCACCTAAGTTATCTCAGTTGCTTGCCTGTGGCGGGTTGTACCCTACCACATTTGTCTATGCTTCCGCTTCCGCACTTTATGTAATGTAAACATTTGACCTGATGGTCCTATTGTAAACTTGACCTGACGTAGTCTATTTGAACTCTGGTATTGTAATGGTATGGTATTTGTCATGTATGAGATGATACAGCAATGTACATATGAGTATTATCTACTGATCCAGGGAATAATGCGGTGAAATCATAGAGGATTTTGGGTTGGTAAGACCCAAGGTCTAACAGGGCTGATATTAGAGCATATGGTGTAGAAACGTTAGTTAGACTAGTCACATTCTAGGGCCTAAATCCTATTTCCAAGAACTAAGAAAAACTTTGGCTAAATATAGTATATTACTTGCTTTACTTAACCCTCTTAGTTCCTTAGTCTTCTATACTCTCTTTTGTATTTTCACCTATTCTATCCTTTTGGTGTTCAAAAATTTTAGATGGCCGAAGCTTCGTCAGTCGGTCCATGGGATCACTTCTCCCATGGAGAGGACGATGGGGAGTTTGTTGAACTCATGCGATAGCTTTTGCAGTACCTAGGGTACAGCCGCCAGCCCATCTTCAGGGGTAGGAGGACTCGGGTCCAGAACCGAGACTTGTGAACCATGGAGGTTTTCCTCTATGCGTGGGACATGGAGCTCAACTCCCACACCATCCTGGCTGGCCCCCCGGACGCACCTCTCGGACTCCATCTAGGACGCGGCGCATCTAGCAGCAGCCCACCTATGCCAAGTGCATGAGGAGAGGCTGCAGTAGTCCCCTATCTCCTACTTCCCTCGCATCCGCCAAGGGGAGTATCTTCCAAAGCACCTGACGCCATGGTGGATGACCCCCAGTTGTTGTACCAGATATAGCTGACACAGGAGATGGTAATGACCTGCACTCACACTCTACAGGAGATTGGGTAGCTGCGGACGCTCCAGACCTCCAGCTATGAGCACTCGGACACCCTCTGCACCTAGCTCACCCACTACCAGGCTGTCCTCCATGTGGCAGAACACGAGAGGATTGCTATCGAGGCTGGGCTGGAGTGCCTTAGGTCTATGGCTGCACACCCTTGGACTCGCCACCATAGTACAAGCTCCAGCACCTACACCAGCACCAGCCAAAGCACTAGCACCAGCACGAGCACCAGTACGAGCTTTGACTTAGCGCCAAGGACCCGGCACCTTGCTCACGGCGCACAAAAGCACGCACCCGCCACCCAAAAATGACCTCAGAGGACCCAGCAGGGAATGTCGTCTCCCCCATTCTCATTCTTGCCTCCAGTCTCCCAACGACGGCTCAAGCCCCTCCTGTTCCTGTTCTTGCTCTCTGTCTCCTAGCATTAGTCGGAGTCATTCCCGTTCCCACTCCCCAGGGGCCTGCATCTTCTGTGGCCAGAGCCACTCCACGGAGGAGTAGGCTGTTGTAGGTTAGGTAGCAGTACGGCTAGGCAGTCTTTTGTACTGAAGGCACTTCCTTCTCTCCAGTTGTACCCCATATGTACTTGACTTAGTAGACATTGTGTATCCAATGTCATGTCTTGACGTAACCTATATGCCATGTCTAGTAGTCATGTAACACCTAACCCTCCTGCTATAATAACTATCTTAGGCCTTATGCTTTTTATTGCATTGCTTCTCTTTTATTTGGTTTTTTCTGCTGTGCTAATAGATGGCTAGCGAACCATCATATATGTATTCTCCCTTTTTTGAGCCCTAAAAAGACTTAGTTGTTTCCAGATGGCGCCCATAAAGGTTGTTGCCCATGGTAGGGGTCAAGCTTCAAGAACCCCTGCTCGTGGAAGAGGTCGTGGCCATGGTCAGCACCTACCGCCACCACCACCAGGACCCCTGACCATGGCACAAGTGATGGTGCAACAAACACAAATCCTCCACAACTCAAAGCTAGCTGATTTCTTGAGGACCAGACCATTGACCTTCTCCTCAACCAATGAGCCTCTAGAAGCAGAAGATTGGCTATGTGATACGAGAAGAAGCTTAGGGTTTCCTGTTGCATCAAAGAAGATACGGTAGACTTCACCACCCACCAGCTTAAGGGTGCCGCAGCAACGTGGTGGGAAAACTACCTCGCCTACCATGGAAAAGAGAGTCCCATAGGCAATGACACAGAAGAAGAAGAGGAAGTAGAGGTAGAGACCCAAGCAACTGGCGCTCAACAAGGAGCTTAGCAAGAGGAGCAGGCAACTGGAGAGGACAATGCTGAGGAAGAAGAGGAGTTGGCACCAATCAAGTTTGTCATCACCTTGGCTAAATTCAAGGTTGCCTTTCGCAAAACTTTGTGCCAATAGGCATCATGACGATGAAGAAGAATGAGTTTCGAAACCTGAAGTAGGGAAATATGTCTGTCATCGAGTACCTCACATGATTCAACCAACTAGCTCGCTACACCCCAAAGGATGTAGCTGATCAAGAAGAGAAGATTGATTGTTTCTTCGAAGGGATGCACAAAGAGATGAGGACATAACTGATTCTGCACGGTCATCCTAAATTCCACCACTTGGTTAACAAGGCTCTCATCCTAGAAAATGAAAGGAGAATCTTAGAAGCCAATAGAAATGGAAAGTGGATAGCTCAAAGACCCCAGGGCAGTTTCCAGTCTAAGCGAGTGTACCAGGGCAACCCCTCCTTCTACCAAGTAGCAATGTTAGCACCCAAGGCTGCAGTTCAAGCACCGCGCCCCAGCAGAAGTGTGATTCATGTGCCCTGCCCCATAGGATAGTCTTCCTCATCCAACCCAACAACAAACCTCCACTATTTCAACTACGGAGAAAAACGACATTTCGCCAACAAATGCCCAGACCGCCAAGTCACCCCGGTGAAGCTTAATTTGGGAGTCACCCCATTCCAAGGCCAGTCTTTAGCACAAAGCAAAGTCTACCAGACTCCTCAAGCTACACAAATGGCATCGACTCCAAACCAGGGCCGTGCCAACCATGTCACATCAGAAGATGCCCAGGATGCCTCCAGAGTACTCATGGGTATGTTCTCTATTAAGTCAGTACCGGCACATGTTCTGTTTGATTTCGGGGCTTCGCATTCTTTTATTCCTAGGAAGATTGTTGAAAAGGTTAAGTTGCCAACCTTTAGACTAAACAGACCTGTGGTACTTAGCTCAGCAGGAGGACCCCTAAATGCTACTCTAGTGAGCCCCAAGGTTGAAGTCACTATGGAAGACTTAGGCATCCTAGCAAACCTTTTGGTATTACAATCTCAAACCTTGGACATCATCCTAGGGATGGATTGGTTAACCAAATATCATGGTATGATAGACTGTGCTACTAGAAAAATAGTACTCACCAAGTACCTTGGGCTAGCAATAAAAGTTAGTGTGGATCGCCCCTCCTTGGGTCGTGCAATCCATCACCTTGAAGAAAGGCCATTAGAAGAAATGTTGGTAGTATGATAGTACCCAGAAGTCTTTCTAGAAGAATTGCCAGGCATGCCACCAGATAGAGATATAGAATTTTTGATCAACCTAAAGCCAAGAACTGCCCCAATGGCAGTAGATGAACTTGAAGAACTGAAAACTCAAATCGAAGACCTCCAAGAAAAAGGATTCATCAGAACCAGCTCGTCCCCCTGGGGTTCACCAGTACTCTTTGTTAGAAAGAAGGATGGCACCGCTAGATTGTGCGTGGACTACAGAGCCCTCAATGATGTAACCTTAAGACCATGTATCCTTTGCCTCGTATAGATGACCTATTTGACCAATTATCCGAAGCTACTGTCTTCTCCAAGATAGACTTAAGCTCAGGATACCATCAGTTCAAGATCAGGGCAGAAGATATCCCTAAGACAGCTTTTACCACCCGGTATGGCCTATTTGAATATACAGTCATGTTGTTTGGTTTAACTAATGCACCAGCCTACTTCATGAACTTGATGAACAAGGTGCTCATGAAATGTTTGAATAAATTTGTGGTTGTGTTCATAGATGACTGTTGTAGGGGTGGCCCCCACCTAAGCCCAGCAGGCCTGTTAGAAGGTTATAAGGCCCAAAGTGGAGCACATGTAATGACTTAAATACCCCTGATGGGGGAGTACCAATGTAAGGGCACAATTGTAAAAGCATACCCCCATGTGAATATATATATATCAAGGGAAGGCTATGGGAGAAGGCATCACCTCTCTCAACTCTCCACTACCACATCTCTCTCTCTGTTTGGTCTATAACCACAACAGTTGGCGCCGTCCGTGGGGAGGACAGGAGCAAGCCTGAAATCCGAAGAAGGATGGCACCGAAAAAGGCTTCGTCGACGGCGGCGAAGGGAAAGAAGGCGGCTGGGTCGGAGCGTCGCGTGGGTACCAGGGCCTCGGCATCGGCCGTTGCGGGCGCGGGTGATGACGCGGGCCCGATGGCCGCGGACGTCGACGCTCGCGCTGCGACGACCGACCCCGCCACCGCGACAACAACGACCGACCCCGCCACCGCGACAACAACGATCGACCCTGCCACCGCGACGACAACGACCGACCCCGCCACCGCGACGACAACGACCGACCCCGCCACTGCGACGATGACGACCGTCCCCGCCACCCTTGCCGCAACGCTCGCTAGCAGCGTGGACCGGGCGGTCGGAGGTAGCCACGACGGGGCAACCGGCAACTCGGGAGCTCGCGAGGCAATCGTCACCGTGCTGACTCGTCCGATGGGCGCACCGGCGGCCCCGCCCGCACCGGCGGTGGAAAGCGCCCTGCTGGCGGCCCTCAGCGCATTCCAGCAGGAGTTAGGGGATCTTCGTGGGGCTGTCCGAGACATGTAAGAAGCTCGGAGCCAGTAGGCCGCGCCAGTGGTCGCGCCGGAGCCCACACCGGAAAGGGCGGACAGCCGCGACGCCCCCACATCCAGTCGCGTGCCGCTGCGACGTGTCGATCCAGAGTCCCCGCTCTCGACAAGACTACAGCAGGCGGCGTGGCCCAAAGACTTCAAATTCCCCAGTGTCATCGAGCCCTACGAAGGTGACACGGACCCCCGCGAGTTCGTGCGTGTGTACGAAACCGCAATCGAGGCCGCGGGCGGAGACGACACCACAAAGGCGAAGGGACTCCCCCTCACATTGCAAGGAGTGGCACTTTCCTGGTTTTTTACCATAGAGCCAAACTCCATCTACGCGTGGGAGCAGATCCGCGACCGCCTTCACAACAACTTTCAGGGGAACTATGTTGAGCGAGCCGATGCGGACCAGCTCTTCGCCGTGAAGCAAAAACCTTCGGAGAAGCTCCGGGACTACTTCAAACGCTTCGCGAAGATACGCTGCCAAGTCAAAGACGTTAACGAAACCACGGTTGTTAATGCAGCCATACAGGGCCTTCGCCCGGGCCCGATGGCCGAGTACAATGCGCGGAAGCCAATCAAGACAGTGACGAAGCTCTTCGACAAAATGGAGGAATACGCCAGGGCGGAAAAGGACGCGCGGCGGAGATAGGGTGACAACTCCGACTCCAACCAAACTGGTGGCTCGGTAAAACCCGAAGACCCACCGAAGGACGGTTCCTCGAAGGGAAAGCGCAAGCAGGAGTCGTCGAAGGACGCGTCCGAGCATAAGGACGCCCAACACAAAGAACCATCCGACAGGCCCAAGCGCGCCAACAAAAGTCGCGGCGGGGCTGGTACATCTTCGACATCGAGGGTGGTTCCGAAGAAAACGCCTCCGCTGGTCGTGGCGGTAAGGGGCGCCGAGGCCGAGGACGCGGCCGTGGCCGGGGCCGTGATGATAGAGGCCGCGGAGATTACGACGATCAATACCAGGGGCAGTGGTGTGCAGTCCACGGTCATGGCACCCACGACACGCGTTCGTGCGTCTCCATCGCGGCGCTCTACGAAAGCGTTACCAGGGATGGGAACCTAAAGGCACGCCCGCCTGTGGTGGCTCACGTCCAGCACCCCTACGAAGCCCCCATGCAGATTCAAGCACAAGGGGCGTAGCCCCGGAGGGCCTCTTGCAGATTCAGGCGCACGTGCAATAGCCTCGGGAGGGCCTCCTGCAGCTGCAGGCCCCGGAGGCAGCCCACCGTAGGGTTATCAATGTAATCTCCGGAGGCTCCTCGCTCAAGTTCGCCTCAGCACGGCAGCAGAAGGCTTACGCACGAAGGCTACACCACGTAGCGGCATACCCAGCGCAGGCACCGCCAGACTGGGCACAACACGAGGTCATGTTCACTCCCGCCGATGCTTAGGGCGTGCGACGTGGGGCGTGCCCTAGTGGACGGCGGTAGCTCCGCAAACATTCTATTTGCGGTAGCCTTTGACCAAATGGGAATTCCCCGAAGCCGCTTGGGCCCCTCAGGGATCCCGCTGCAGGGCTTCGGGGGACAGCCCCTACAGGCGCTCGGCCAGATATGCCTCCAAGTCTCCTTTGGCCAAGATGACAACATAAGGGCCGAGGACACCACCTTCGACGTCGTCAACATCCCGTACCCCAACAACGCCATACTAGGGCGCCCAATCCTCAACTCCTTCAGAGCGGTGCCACATCACGGCTATTTGTGCATGAAGCTCCCGGGGCCACGGACCATCATCACCGTCCGCGGCGACCAGGATGTAGCCCGACGTATCGAACTTGCCGCCAGAGGTCCGCACCGCGAAGCTCAACGGCGCGCCTTGGATTGACACCGCGACGCGGAGACCCATGACGACATCCCACAGATAGTCCAACCACTAGAGGCTCCGGCTGCGCCAGCGACAAGCGGTTAGTACCTCCAACTTTTGTAATGGCTCACCCGTGCAAACGGGAATGTAATAAAGTTCACCGTTTGTCGCCTACCTCCTATCATTGTGCAAAAACATGCGGAGAGAACGCGTGGAGGCCCCCGCAAACGCGGTAACACGCGTTCGTGCGCGTACTCTCGTAGCCAAGGGTACGGGTATGAGTATAAACCAAAGACATGCGTTCGCGCGCGCACTCTCTGTAGCCATGGGTACGGGTATGAGTATAAACCAAAGACATGTGTTCGCGTGCGCACTCTCCATAGCCAGGGGTACAGGTATGAGTATAAACCAAAGACACGCGTTCGCGCGCGCACTCTTCGTAGCCAGGGGTACGGGTATGAGTATAAACCAAAGACACGCGTTCGCGCGCGTACTCTCTGTAGCCAGGGGTACGGGTGTGAGTATAAACCAAAGACACGCATTCGCGCGCGCACTCTCTGTAGCCAGGGGTGCGGGTATGAGTATAAACCAAAGACACGCGTTCGCGCGCGCACTCTCCGTAGCCAAGGGTACGGGTATGAGTATAAACCAAAGACATGCGTTCGCGCGCGCACTCTCTGTAGCCAGGGGTACGGGTATGAGTATAAACCAAACACACGCGTTCGCGCACGCACTCTCCGTAGCCAGGGGTACGGGTATGAGTATAAACCAAAGACACGCGTTCGCGCGCGCACTCTCTGTCAAAGAAGCGGGCATGAGTATAAACAAAGACGTGTGGGGGGATGCCTCCGCACGCACCAGTCTACGGACTTTAAATTAAGACGTAGCGTCGAGGTCCGCCTCCGCACGCACCAGTCTACGGACATTAAATTAAGACGTAGCGTCGAGGTCTGCCTCCGCACGCACCAGTCTACGAACTTTAAATTAAGACGTAGCGTCGAGGTCTGCCTCCGCACGCACCAGTCTACGGACTTTAAATTAAGCCGTAGCGTCGAGGTCTGCCTCCGCACGCGCGAGTCCACAGACTATAAATTAAGCTGTAGCGTCGAGATCTGCCTCCGTCGAGGTCCGCCTCTGCACGCACCAGTCCACAGACTTTAAATAAGTCGTAGCATCGGGGTCCGCCTCCGCACGCGCGAGTCCACGGACTATAAATAAGTCATAGCGTCGATGTCCGCCTCCGCACGCGCGAGTCCACGGACCATAAATTAAGCCGTAGCGTCGAGGTCCGCCTCCTTACGCGTGAGTCCACGGACTTTAAATAAGTCGTAGCGTTGAGGTCTGCCTCCGCACGCGCGAGTCCACGGACTTTAAATTAAGCCATAGCGTCGAGGTCCGCCTCCGCACGCACCAGTCTACGGACTTTAAATTAAGACGTAACGTCGAGGTTCGCCTCCGCACGCGCGAGTCCACGGACTATAAAATAAGTCATAGCGTCGAGGCTTGCCTCCGCACGCGCCAGTCTGCGGACTCTAAATGAAGACGTAGCGTCGAGGCTTGCCTCCGCACACGCCAGTCTAACGGACTCTACAATAAGACTCTGAAGCATGGCGTGGATGCCGATCCCGCGCACGCTGCGGAGTATAAGCAAGGCGCGAGTGTCGCCCCCGCGGACTCCCCAGAGCACAAGCATCCCATGAGGATGGCCCGAGTTCCAAAAGCATTCCAAGAGACACCGGTGTAACGCGCCAGAGGCTGGCCCCCGTGAGGGCGCGTGCCAGGAGCACGAGGCACACAAGAGGCTGCCCCCACCTGGAAGGACAAGGGAACGAAGTGTGAATGCACCTACTTCGGCTACGCACCAATCACGTCGCCTTCGCGCGCACCAGTCTACGAAGCGAGCGGCACGCGAGCCCTGCGCACACACGGCCCGGACGGAGCGCTCGCGCGTCTACTTCGACTAGGCGCCAACTCCGCGGTCACCCGCTCGAAGGATAAGCGACGGAGCGCTTGCGCGTCTACTTCGACTAGGCGCCAGCTCTCGCTCGTTCGAACGGTAAGCAACGGAGCGCTTGCGCGGCTACTTCGACTAGGCGCCAGCTCCGCAGTCACCCATTTGAAGGGTAAGGGACGGAGCGCACGCGCACCTACTTCGACTGTTTGTTGGCTCCGCAGTCAGCTGTTCGAGAAACAGGAGATGGAGCGCTCACGCGCCTGCCTCGACCAAGAGCGCTCGCGCGCGAAATCCGCTAGCGGCGCACGATGAAGGTGGGGATCTCATCCCCGCACGACCGCCCAAAACATAACATGCAACGCATATCCTAATTGCCAGCAAGTCCGTATATTGAAAAAGTCTTACAAGCGCAAAGGTTCGCCAACATCTCTGACGACCAAAGCCGCTATTTGGCAGGCTCGTCCTTAACATGCACTGATGCCGGGGCCTCGCCAGAAGAAGATCGGCCCGCCCAAAAGTTCAGCGCCTCCTCGGCCCTTCGCCAGCGTCGAACGCGCCGCCGGGTCGCAAGGTCGGATGCAAGCGGTCGGCCCCTGCAAGGAAGCTGCCCGGGACGCAGGTAAAATAGTCAGGATCCGCAAAGCACGCGCGCACTATACTTAAAAAACGAGAGGGGGGGACATATGGCAACGCACACCTACGCCTGGCCACCTCGCCGTCACACCTGCAAATTCCCGGCGCCTTCGGAAGCTTCAGCGCCACCCACATCGCGTCGCGGGACCTCGTCCAGAAATTGGCCAAGGCTCCCCTCGCCATAAAGGGAATTCCGGAGCTCGACCCGCGCGGCAGCCTCCCCGATATAATCCCAGATCTGCTCGTGGAAGTGCTTGACGGCGCAGCGAATGGCGCGGACGGCACCGGACATTACTTCGGCCCCGCCTGGCATCTCCAGCTGGGGATCCTCCAGCCCGGCGACGTGCGTGCAGCCGCGGTGCTGTAGGAGCGCGCATATTATGCATGACGCTACGTAGGCACAGTGGTTGCCAAAGGTTGTCGTGGCACCGCGCGCAATGTCGGCGACATCTTCGATCCAGCGAAGGGTCCAAGACAGCTCCTCCAGGCCGAAGGCGCGGTCCGGCACTTTAGCCACAAGCCCTTGGAGATGACTTTCGAGCGCTTGCATGGCATCCCATGCAATTACCGAAGCTTCGCCAAGCATCCGGTCATGCTCTGCTAGAGTTAAGGCAAGCTCACCTTTCTCCTTCTCCAACAAGGCGACCTGTTGCAGAAGGCCGTCCCGTTCCGCCGCAAACTCCTGCCGCGCCGCCTCCGCGGCTAGCTCCCGCGCCAACGTGGCAAGTCCCTCGGCGTGCGCCTTCACCTCAGCGCACTCCGCTTCCAGTTGGCGGATGTGAGCATCCTGGGCAGAACGGGCTCCTCAAGCACCCTTTGCGCACGAACATAGGCCACTTGCAAGGCCTGCCCCAGCACAAGTGTCTGCAGGGCGAAAAGGCTTAGCAAGCTCAACATGCCCAGGCATCGCCGTATAAGCAAATACTTACTCTCACCCCCGACACCTCTAAGGCGTCCCCGAGATGCCCCACCCCGTAGGTCTGCAGCGATGACTGGTCGACGCTGTCGGCCGCGTCACCCACGATCCCGCGCCATGCCCTCAGCGTCTCCGATGGAGGAATGAAGTCCGCGGGGTTCGGGCGCGCGGCGTTCGTGTCGCCAGCACCAGGGCCTCCATGTTCCGGCAAGGACTCCTCCGGAATAAGCGACGCTGCAAGAAGGGACGTAGGTGAGAACATGACAACGAAAAATAAGCCAAGGTAGCCTGAGCCATCTTACCCTCAGTTACAGACGGAGGGCTTCGGGGGCCCGCCCCCTAGTCCCAGGCGGCATAGCAGTGGCGCAGGCCCCCGTGGGGGCGTCGTCAGGCAAGAAACAGAGGCCTCCGCGTACAAAGCCGGCGTGGACCGTTCCTGCGCGGCGGACGTGGCCTGGGGGGCAGGGGGCGCGCGCCACAGGGACTACGGCAGACGCGTCGGAGTCCCACAAGCTCCCGATGCCCGTCACCACGGTGAACCCCCTCGATGTCCAGTGGAGCCCTGGCCGCAGGCATGGCCGCTTAGCCGGAACGGGTGGCGGCGGCCCCGCCCCGATAGCCGCTGCTGCAGAGGCCCCTGCGGCTACAACACCCTTGGGCGAAGACCCCGCCACGGCAACCTCTGCGGAGGGCACCTCGGTCTCGCCCGCTACCATCGGCAAAGGACCAGCTCCGTGCGCCCCAGGCATCGTAGCGGTCACGGCCGAAGGCTCCACCTCAGTCCCGCCAGTCATCACAGATCCTGTCCCGATGTCCGCTACGAGCGACGAGACTTCCCCTCTCCAGCTGCCCGCGGCGAGCCCGCCGTCCAGCGCACCCCCCGAAGACCCAGCGCCCGCACCCTCCAGGCCCGAATCGGCGTACCTCACCGAATCCGACTCCGCGTCTGTCGCGCCGTCGGGAGCAGTAGCAGCAACAGTAGCAGCTGCTATACCGAGCACGGCAGACGCCCCGCCTCGAGCCCTCTTGCGAGATGGCGCCTTCGTCCTCGTGGCGCCGTCGTCTTGGTGCTGCGAAGTCGGACGAACGTAGTCTAGCACGGCAAGGCCCAGAGCCTCGCACACGCGGTTTATCCGACCCAGCCCCGCCTCCGCAGTTGCGGACGCACGCTGCTCGTGCTCCCTGCCGGTATACGGCCCGAGGAATACGCACGCGGCCCACTCCGCGTCCTCCAAGCAAATCCCTAAAGCAAAAGCAGGAGACAAGGTTAACGCGTAGCGCACTCTGCGTGAACAAAAGGGGAGAGGCGGTCGAGGCTTACAAGGACCAGAGGTTACCGGCAGTAAGCAGACCAACGGTAGAACATTGTCGTCTCGACGCTTCTCGACGGCGAGGCGCCAGTCACGGGCGAGCGGCGCTACGCCATACATCACGTACTCTTCGGCGAGGTCACGCATGTTGAAGCGGGCGGCCACGCCTGCAAGTCGTCGGGCCCTCCGCCTATCCTCGTCGTCAAGCATCCGACCGGGCGAGGTCTTGAACGCGATCGGCCGTCCTGTGCACTCGAGGCCGCTCCCGCTCGCCACACGGTGGTAGAACCACCGTCTCATCCAGTGAGACTCCCACTTCCCGCGAGTGAAGTTCGCAGGGAAGAGCTTGCCGTAGGATGGCCGAAGAAGGAAGGTGACGCTGCCGAATTTCGACAGCGTCCTGTCCTGCCGGTCCTTGGGTTGGAACCGCGCCTCGTGCAGATAGGCAAACACCGAGGCGCTGGGCCAGCATGCCCCCGAGCGCAAGGCCCAACTGTACACAGCAAGCCGGGCCACGGCGTTCGGAGTGAGCTGTGCCAACTCTAGCCCAAAGGTCCATAGCACGTCGCCCACGATCGCCGCCGCCGGGATGTGGAGGCCTGCATCAAGGAAGGCGATGAACACAAGCGCCTTTGACTTCTCGGGGCGTGGTTCCGTCTCATCAGCGGCGGGCAATCATACCGCCTGGCGCTCGGACAACTTCCCTTCGCGCAGCAGCCCTTGGATCGTCTTCTCGGTCACGAGAGAGGGACCCAAGTCGCCGGAAAATGAACCCTCCTTCTCCGCCGCCAGCCACCACTTGTCCGCCGTCGCCGGGTCGCATTCATCAAGTGAGTATTTCACTTCCAACGGTGAGGACCGCCGGCGAATGCCGTAGTCACCAGCCGCCTGGCCACACTTGTCGCCAGATGCCATCGCTCCTCAGAAGGAAGAACACTGCGGTGAGATTACCGCGGGAGTGTAGAAGATGATGCAGGCGAGAAGAGGGCGTAGAGGTGCGGGGGGCGCTGTCACGGGGGGTATTTCAAGCCCCTCGCCCTGATGGCCGCAGTTGAAGCGCTGCGACGTTTCGCGTGCCGGACGCGACCGCAGTCGTACAGGAAGCCCGTCCCGCACGCTTCCCCACAGCCGGAGCCGAGGCGTCGTGGCGGTCCAGACGCGACCGCAGAAGCGCGAAGGACCCGCCACGTGGTGACCCCCGTACAAAATAACCGTGGGGCGCACGACCCGACGCGCTTTTCTAAGACGGAGCCTCCGCCCCAGCTGGAATACCCCGGTCTTTGGCCCGACCTTCGCCCGCACTAAGGTAACCTCCGGTGCTCGGGCCAGGACCGCGCCAGGAAGATGGCCCCTTCGCGCAAAGGTCAAATGGCGGGTCGCAAGCCATGCAAAGGTGTCGAAGCCCGTCACAGGAATACGCATACAGGCGAAGAGTAGCGCGACTGGCTCCTTCGCCCGTCGGCCTCAAATCCAGTAAAGACCCAGCCGCCTGGGCCTGTTGGCAGCCCGGAAAAATCGGCCCTACTGTACAAGCATGGCATGATAGCTGGCACCGATAGAGGGCGGCGGAATACAGCCAGACGCCGTATGGCGCACCATTCCTCGTCCGCCCCGTGTCCCTCTTCCCTAGGGAAGGGGCGAGCAACTGCGGTCACGCAACCGCTGACATCCCACGGCGTCTCAATCGCAATCCGCCGCGTGCCCTGCACACGGCAACGCGAACCGTACAGCATGACAGCCTAACTCTGACAAGCCAGGGGCTGGCGTGATCCCAGCGACAGGCTCCATTCTCGTTCGAAGGGTAGGGGACGGAGCGCGCGCGCGTCTACTTCGGTTAGGCGCCAGCTCCGCTGCCACCCGTTCGAAGGGTAGGGGACGGAGCGCGCGCGCGTCTACTACGGCTAGGCACCAGCTCCGCGGCCACCCGTTCGAAGGGTAGGGGACGAAGCACGCGAGGGTAGGGGACGGAGCGCGCGCGCGTCTACTTCGGCTAGGCGCCAGCTCCGCTGCCACCCGTTCGGAGGGTAGGGGACGGAGTGCGCGCGCGTCTACTTCGGCTAGGCGCCAGCTCCGCTGCCACCCGTTCGGAGGGTAGGGGACGGAGCGCGCGCGCGTCTACTTCGGCTAGGCGCCAGCTCCGCTGCCACCCGTTCGGAGGGTAGGGGACGAAGCGCGCGCGCGTCTACTTCGGCTAGGCGCCAGCTCCGCTGCCACCCGTTCGGAGGGTAGGGGACGGAGCACGCGCGCGTCTACGTCGGCTAGGCGCCAGCTCCGCTGCCACCCGTTCGGAGGGTAGGGGACGGAGCGCGCGCGCGTCTACCTCAACTGGGCGCCAGCTCCGCTGCCACCCGTTCGGAGGGTAGGGGACGGAGCGCGCGCGCGTCTACCTCGACTGGGCGCCAGCTCCGCTGCCACCCGTTCGAAGGGTGGGGGACGTAGTGCGCGCGCGTCTACTTCGGCTACGCGCCAGCTTCGCTGCCACCCGTTCGAAGGGTAGGGGACGGAGCGCGCGCGCGTCTACCTCCACACACTAAGGCTCCGCAAGTGCGGACAAGTTCACAGGCCGCAGGGACGGAGGGGGCCAAAGGACTCGGTTTGGCTTCGGCCCTGTGAAGCCCTTCACCATGAGAGGCTCCTGTTGTAGGGGTGGCCCCCACCTAAGCCCAGCAGGCCTGTTAGAAGGTTATAAGGCCCAAAGTGGAGCACATGTAATGACTTAAATACCCCTGATGGGGAGTACCAATGTAAGGGCACAATTGTAAAAGCATACCCCATGTGAATATATATATCAAGGGAAGGCTATGGGAGAAGGCATCACCTCCCTCAACTCTCCACTACCACATCTCTCTCTCTGTTTGGTCTGTAACCACAACAATGACATTTTCATCTACTCTAAGACCACTGAAGAACATGCAAAACATTTGTGAGTAGTCCTAGAGACACTCAAAGAACACTAGTTGTACGCCAAGTACAGCAAGTGTGATTTCTGGCTTCATGAGATTAGTTTCCTTGGAAACATTATATCCTCTGGGGGAGTAGCAGTTGACCCCTCTAGAGTAGAGGTAGTTCTAGAGTGGAGGTAGCCCACCTCAGTCACTGAAGTACGTAGTTTGCTGGTCTGGCCGAATACAACAGATACTTACATAGAAGGTTTTTCCAAGATATCTAGGCCAATGACACACTTGCTCAAGAAAGATAAGAAGTATGAATAGACAGAAGCATGTGAGAAGAGTTTTCAAGAATTGAAGAAAAGCTGACCTCAACCCCTATGTTAGTCCTGCTAGAAATACACAAGGATTTCAAAGTATATTGTGATGCATCACGTGAACGTCTAGGCTGTGCGCTTATGCAAGGAGGAAAAGTTATGGCTTATTCGTCTAGACAACTCCGTCCCCATGAGGATAATTGTCCAACCAATGACCTGGAGCTAGCCTCAGTAGTGCATGCTCTAAAAATTTGGTGGCATTACTTGATTGGGAATCATTGTGATATATACACGGACCATAAGAGTCTCAAGTACATCTTCACCCAAACCGATCTCAACCTTAGACAAAGAAGATGGCTAGAGTTAATCAAGGACTACGATCTAGATGTCCATTATCACCCAGGGAAAGCTAATGTAGTGGCTGATGCCTTAAGTCGCAAGCCCCATTGCAACAACCTTATGGTGCAAGAATTTCTACTTGAACTCTATAAGGAACTTGAAGCCCTTAACCTGGCGTTAGTAGAACATGGAACCTTAACTACCATGGAAGTGCACCCAACTCTTGAGGAGCAAATTGTGGTAGCTCAAAAAGGGCACCCTAGAGTCCAGAGGTTTAAGCGCCTCATAGCCTAGGGAAAAGCCCCCAAGATGGTAGAAGATCAACGGGGAGTCCTATGGTATAGGAAACACCTCTTTGTTCCCCATCGGAAGGACCTCAAGGACCTGATACTCAAGGAAGCCCATAGCTCTGCTTACACCCTACATCCAGGTAGCACAAAGATGTATCAATATATGGAGACCTTATATTGGTGGCTTCGTATGAAGAGAGATATTGCTAAGTATGTGGCCTGTTACAATGTACGCCAGCGGGTCAAAGCTGAACATCAGGGACCAGTCGGACTACTTCAACCCCTGCAAATTCCCCAGTGTAAGTGGGAGGAAGTTGGAATGGATTTCATAATTGGTTTACCCAGCACCAAGTCAGGATATGACTCCATATGGGTAATAGTCGATAGATTGACCAAGGTTGCCCATTTTGTCCCAGTGAAGACCACCTACAAGGGAGATAAACTACCTGAGTTATACATGGCCCACATTGTATGTCCACATGGTGTGCATGAGAGAATAGTCTCAGATCGAGGTTCCCAGTTCACCTTGCATTTCTAGTCTAGTCTGCACGATACCCTGGGAACCTACCTTACATTAGCACTACATATCACCCCAAACAGATGGGCACACTGAAAGAATAAACTAGATTCTGGAAGACATGCTCCGAGCTTGTGCTCTGGAGTTCACTGCAAACTGGGAAAGATGTTTACCCTATGCAGAATTCACCTACCATAATAGTTATCAATCAAGCCTCAAGATGTTCCCTTTCAAGGCTCTTTACAGCCGGAAGTGTAGAACCCCACTGTACTGGTTATAAGTAGGAGAAGGATATATCTTTGGGCCAGATACTCTGAAGCAGGCAGAAGAGAAAGTTTGATTGATCAGAGATCGCCTGCAAGCTACTCAGTCTAGGTGAAAGAGCTATGCTGACAATCACCTCAGGGAATTGATTTTCCAAGTCGATGATCATGTTTACCTCAAGGTGTCACCCCTTTGATGAATCTAAAGATTCAAGGTGAAGGGCAAGCTTGCTCCAGAATACATAGGGCCATTCCTTATCATCGCCAAGTGTGGAGAAGTTGCATACTAATTGGAGCTACCCCCAAGTCTATCAGATATTCACAATGTATTCCACGTTTCTCAACTCAAGAAATATCTCAGAGTTCCCGAAGAGCAAACCCCAATCGAGACCATCGAGCTCCAGAAAGACCTGTCTTACCTAGAACACTTGATCAAGATCCTCGATACCATGGAGAAGCAAACGAGACACCAAACCATCCGTATCTGTGAAGTCAAAAGGAGCAACCACTCAGAGCGAGAAGCGACCTAGGAGCGTGATGACCAGCTTAGATTGGACTTCCCCTTTCTGCTCCTAGAGTAGCTCGAATCTCAAGGTCGAGATTGTGTTTAAGGGGGGTGGGATCTGTAACATCACATTTTTGGGAAGTTTTGATGCTAATGCAACGATTTCAAAAAATCTAATTGCAATTCCAAAGAATTTAAAACCTAATGGTTAGCTTGCAACTCAAAAATTGTTTTGGAGTTCAAATTGTCTTGTAAAAATTTTCCTTCTCCGTCTTCTTCCTTTCTCTCCCCTAGTCGGTGTTCTTCCCTTGCTGACCTAGGATGGCGACCGCCTCATCTTCAGCAGTGACTGCCTCCTCTTTACACTCCACCACGGTAGCTCCTCAGTGTGCAACTCCCTCGTTCGCCGCCCTGCCGGCCCATTAGTTTGCTCTTCCCCTGCTCGGCTGAGGACGGCGGCACTGCTTAGTTGTCTCCCGCGCTGCCTCATTCGCTTTGACTAGTTGTAGCCTTGCTTCACCTCACCTCACTGCGCTGTCGCTGTCCGGCCCTACCGCGCTTATGCTGTCATGGCCCCGCCAGCCCGGCAGTAACCGTCCCCTCTATCTCACCTTCCACTCTGCCCTCTTGTGACCGCAGGGTCAAGGATTGCACCGCTGGGATGACTTTACCTGTGCTATGATAAATCGTGGTCCTCGCTGTTTTTTCGTTCCACTGTGGAGAGCTTCGGCTACCGCGCCTCGAACTGTAGCCACTCGAAGCTGATGCCACCCACACGGCTATTGCACCGCCGCCCGAGGCTCCTTGGCGCCAACCTCTTCCCCTGACCGCCTATAAGAGGATTCCCAAGCCTCGTCTCCCACTCCACTATCTCCCATTCAGTTTCCCCTTCCACCTCCCTCATCTGCTTAAGCTCACCGGTAGTCTCCATCGCCAGCACCCCTCGGATGATGTTGGGACCTTCTCAGCTTCTCCATAAGTTCACCATTACTCTCTCCCCCTCCTCCCTTGTCTAATTGCTCTCTCTCACCTTGTAGGCCACCGCCAGTCGTGAACTTCCCCAACTCTAGTGTCCGTCCGCCCCAGCAAACCGTCAAGCCCTGCCCCAATTCCTAGAGGCTGGAGCTTCTCCTAGACCCCCTAGGACTGACCCAACTCCCGCCCAGCTTCTCCCTCCCCGGCGAGCTCGTGCCAAAACCACCTCACCGCCACGTAGGTTCTCTGTCGCTAGCTCCTTTGGCTCCACACCGACCACCGCCAAGGCCTCGGGTGAGTTCAAAATCACCGGTAGATGCTCCCATTCAAGTTAATTGGATTCTAATGCCTTGCTTTGCTGGTTAGCACCTTTCCCCATTCTAGCCACCACCGTGCTCACCGCCAGCCACCGTCTGGCCAAGTCAAGCCACTCTGCTCCTCCCAGGGGTGCGCGCAAAGCCGTGGAGCCCATTTTGCTAATACCATCGCATCGCCGTGGCCCCCCTTGCCGTCGGCCAGCTCCGCCTTCCTCACGACGGGGAGACTATAGCCGCACGATTTAATTAATGTTGTAATTAAGCCCAGCTAATGATTGCCTTAATTGGCCATTAGTATTAATGATAGTGGGCACACATGTTAGTCAATGCAACTAGACACGTAATTTAATCATTTAAAAAAATGACCGGGCCCCACATGTCAGAGGGACACCCTCTCTCCTCTATTGATTTTCCTTAAGAATAAATCTTTAAGGAGCTCGTTCTCCCTCGTTGTAGCTCTAAATTTAACGAAACTTATTTCTAAATTTTTCTAAAATCAAGATCTATCTATTTGTTCTAGGTCTGTCAATTTTGATTTCAGTTGAATTTTATTTGGTATTTATTAGTTTTTGCTTGTCTGCATTTACTTTTTCAGTACGTTCTCCCGAGTAGAGCACGATGAACAAGCCCCCGATTGAAGCAGCGCAACACCCCCATGCTTTTGATCCAGATGAGTCAATATTTTAATCATTTTGAGCCTATATTTTATTTGAGATTATGTTTGTTTAAATTATCAAAACTGCATGCTTTATTTTATATGCAAACATATGTTACTCATAAGGTAGCTAAACATCCGCTTGATGATCTAGTAATATAATACCCCATTCTTGATGCTTGAATATCCATAAACCTTGTCACCCTAGGTAAGACTAGTAATCTCGATAGCTGTAAGTCAAAATTAAATGCCGTTTAAAGGTCTTGTCTGGAGTCTAGGGCACTAGTCGCCCTAGTCATCAATCTTTAAACAAGAATACTTGCTTTCAGGTAGTCATAGGATGTAAGTGGCTGAATATTTGCGACAACTTAATTTATGCTTCTCAAAACCCTAAAAACCTGCTACACATGTCTAGGCAAGTGGTAAGAGTGGTGGGCGTGGATATAACATGAGAATCTGTGGTTTGTGGAACGAACCGCCCTGATAAATTAAGAACTTAATCCTGTGATGACCTCTCCGTGTACAATAGTGCAACCACAAGCTTGCAAAATATAGGCTGGGCTGAATAATTTACTAGACCCTCTAGTCATCTCGCAGAGGTCTGGTGTAGGCAAATAAGAATCCTGCATTGAATGGGACACCGGATAGGGGTGACGTTGCCAAGGCTAGCGTTTATGGAGAGTGAAGTCTGATCCCACACAACCTATGGAAGCAACCCCATAGGGGTGAGATGCTAGAGGGCGAGGTATTGTAATGGCCTCGTGATAATCTCTCAATCATCGTGACTAAGGAATTGCGTGGGCCTGTCGAGTTAATTGTCTCTTGTGGGTAAAGATGTACAGTCTCTGTAGAGTATAAACTATTCGAATAGACGTGGCCATGGTCAAGGGTGGGCATAGGATCTTACTCGAGTTAATTCTATTTCAAAACCTTTAAGGTTGGGAAGAAAACTATCAGGTGGATGTAAACCTAACTTTAGAAATTTCCTGGAGAGACGTACTCCAGCGCTGTTGATAAGGTGGAAGTAACCAAATGATCAAAATCTTGCATATGTGGATGGAACCATGTAATCAGTGGAAGGAACCTATACCACTATAAACACTGCACAATTTCAAACTCTTTAAAGCATATTTGTAAAATGCTAAGTCATAGGAATTTTAATTATGGTTATTGCAAATATCGCTTTAAACAAATAAAAGAACCCGAGCCATCCTTGTTTAGCCTTGCATCTATAATTATGTGCATCCTATGTGTTGGCTCGCGGAGCATAGTTGGTTGTGCTCACCCTCGCTCTTAACCCCCCTTCAGAGTCTGTAAACCACGGACATTATGTCTACTATGAGGACCAGGGCGATGAAGGTGATGAAGATGGTGGAAACTAGGGTAGGCCTTAGTAGTCTTCCCTCTCACCTTAGTCTAGCTGACCAGGCTAACTTGTGGGTGGTTCCAATATTAGTCAGTTTTCTGGCTAATATCGGTGGCACCTAAATTGTTTCAGTCGGTTGCCTATGGTGGGTTGTGCCCTACCACGTTTGTCTATGCTTCTACTTCCATACTTTATGTAATGTAAACATTTGGCCTAACAACCCTATTGTAAACTCGACCCGACACGGTCTATTTGAACTCTGGTATTGTAACGGTATGGTATTTGTCATGTATGAGATGATACAGCAGTGTACCTATGAACACTATATATTGATCTAAGGAATAGTGTGGTGAAATCGCAACAAATTTCGGGTTGGTAAGACCCAGGGTTCGACATGCCTACACACTAGTAGATTTACTCATCTTGAGTGCGCATGACGGTGGTGGCAGGGTTGTTGAACGTGCTCTGGTCATGGAGGGGGCAGCAGACCAAAAAATAGAAGGTAGGGCTGTCTTGTCTTGCCCCGGTGTCGATCTCGATGTAGACGTACTTTCAAAGTTGCTCCTTGTGCTTTGCTGCCTACCCTGCAATTCCTTTTCTGCCAAACAAGCAAGCCGAAACAACCTATTGATATCATTATACTCTTTGTAATCAATTATTCCTAAATTTCACGCCTTAAGCCCCCATAAAAGTAAGCCATCTTATCCTCCTCATCCTCAACAACATCACAACACAGCATGCCTATTTGTAGTTCTTGATAATATTCCTCGACAGATCTATCACATTGGTCTAAGCGTTGCAATTTCTTACGCATACCACATTTAAAAGCAGGGGTACAAATGATCCAAGGCACAGCTACCTTCAATCTATCTCATGTATCAGGTGTTAAGCTAGAATTAACTACTTGATTCCACCAAATGATAGTAAAATCTTTAAATTCACTAATAGCTTGTCTGACTCTATGCACTTCAGGAACTAGATGGACATTAAATTTTTGTTCAACTATCATCTCCCAATTTAGATAAGTTTTAGCATCATAAAACACCCGCAAAAGATGGTTTTGTAAATTTAACTTTAGCAAACAGGTCATCATTAACATGAGAATTGTGGTGCTAAAAATTATTACCTCCTATACCATGACGGTTGTGATGTACACCACATTATTGGTGTGCATCATGGGCAGCAAAAGGAGCGCCGGTGTTGTGGTCTTGTCTCTTAATATCATCTCCCACCTCAAGGGCTGCATCATGATCATACTCGCATCCATTGTTTGGTAGCTGATTCACCATACTTTGAAGGCATGTAGTGAGCGCAGCAATACTATCATTGATTGAACGCTGTAATGTAAGCGTAGTAGCTTGAAGCTTCCTGTCAATGCCCTCATTAATGGTAGTGCATTGTTCATCCAAGAGCGTAATGAGCTCAACCTTTAAAACACACTCCTTCTCATCAGACGTTGTAACAGTCCAGGTTTTTATTAAAATAAAATAAATAAAAGATAAATAAAATCTAAATTAAAATAAGTATTTTGTTGCCTAAGTTTTATTTTTGCTTTGCCCTGATTTTCTATTTTTGAAAAGGCCTGATTTGAAAAGTAAATTAAGTGAAAACCTAAAAATATTATTAAATAAAATGATATTTTGATTTTCTATAAAAAATTCTAATTCAAATTAATTATTTGGATTTTCTGAGTTTTTTTGGAGTTTAAAAACTATTTTTGAAATTAAAAGTATTTTAAGTATAAAATTATAGAGCCAACATTAGTTGGAAATAATTTTAATAAGTCCAAAACATTTCTAAAAACATTTGTGAATTTTTCTAGAATTTTTGGAAGTTATTTCATAATTTTCTGAGTTTTGTGGAATTTCCTAGGCTTTTCTGAAAATCTAAAATGAAAATCAAAAACCCTAAACCCTCCCCGCAAGTGACACGTGGACGGCCCGGATCCGCCCACGTCACCACTGCGCATCCCGCCCCCCCCAGCCACGTCGCCCCGCTCGCTCCCATCCCCGCCGTCCGTCTTGCGCCCGCCCATCACTGCCCGATCCGGTCCCCTGCCGCGTGGCACCATCGTAGCCACCCGCGTCCCCCTCCCCCTCCTCTCCCGCTGATAGCCAGGGCCCGCTGTCAGGCACGTCTTCTTCCCCACCCACCTTCTTCCTCCCGCCGCCGCCGGCCGTTGCGCAATCGCCTCCGCCCTACCCGGCCACCTCCCTTCTCCCGCGAGAGCACCGTCCTCATCTCCCCACTCCCTTTCCTCCCCCGCAAGCCGTGCACCCCACTTCCCCCACCTTCCGATGCCTCTCCCCGTAACCGCCGCCGCCCACCTCCCTCTCCGGTGACCTGTTCCTCGCGCCCCCAGCACCTCTCCACCCCCTATAAATACCCCCCGAGCACCGCATCCTTCCGCACATCCTCCCTCCGCCCTCAATTTCTCGTCTCCACCGCCCGAGCTCACCCGCGCCGTGCTCCCCCACCTCCGCCGCCGCCACCAACATCGGCGAGGAATCGCTACCACCTCGGACCTCCCTAGGCCTTGCCGCCACCACCTTCGACATCCCCGCCTCGCCGCCGTGCCCATCCACCTCTTCCACGGGCCCGAACGCCGGCGGAACGCCGTCCTCGCCGATGCCCGAGCACCGCCGCCTCTCCTCGCTGCCAGCCCAACTCTGGCCGCCTCTGGTAAAATGCACACCACCCCCGAGCTCCCCATCTCCTCCTCTCTCTTCTCCACCCCTCGTTGCCAGTCACCGCGTCGCCATTCTCTGGCGGGCCATGCTCCAGAGCGCCGCCTCCGGCCAGCACTGGCACCGTGCCTGCGTGGCAGATGACGTGGCGCCACGTCAGTGCCACCTCGGCGCCCTCCTACCCCGTCAGCACCACGTGCGCACCCGACACCTCCTGTGCCACCTCAGCTGCCCCTCCGACCGTGGACTCGGTCCACATGGACCGGGCCCACCTGTCAGTCAGACCCTCACCAGGGCTCAAGCTAGCTGACGCCATTAATCCAATTTTTCAGTACAGAAATAAATCGGCCGAAGAAGAAATCCTCTGCTGACGTCATAATTCCTATTTTCCTTTTGAAAAATAATTCCAAAAATCCAGTTTATTCACTTTCTCTACTTTTAAACTTCCGAGAGCCCGTTCTCCTTCGTCCTAACTCCGATTGAGCCCATTCAAATTTCTAAATTCATCAAAAATTCTCCTCTATCCATATATAGCCTCAATTCAAATATTTGAAGTTATTTTGAATTTATTTTGAATTTTTTGGTTTATTTTCACGTGTAGACTTCGATGAATCAGGAGAATTCAAAGACGAAGATTTGCACCAATTTGAAGAGGAAGGCAAGTCACACTTCTTGATCATGTTGATCCCAAATTTCAAAATAAAATTATGTTGTTTTAAATTATTCTACATGCATAATTTTATTCACCGTATTTCAATTCAGTTTTAAATTTAGTTATTGCCTATTTGTTATCACCTCTATTGACATTGAAATTCCCTTCTACCATGTCACTCTAGATTAAAACTCTAGTTGGTACAATAGTATGGCTAGAGACTTTATGGATAGCCAATGCTTAGTCTTGCTCAGAAATAACTATGGATTGGGATACCTTTTCACATAAAATGATGAACTGTCAGACCCGGATTTATTAATCCAGAATCTACTATGTTAATTGCATTATTCCCTGGATCAGTAGATAATGCGCACAGGAACATCGCTGAATCATTTCATACATCGCATAATAATACTACAGAGTCTGAAATACACCACATCGGGTGAATGTTTACAAAAGGGGCCGCTTTGGCCAAATGTCTTCATTACATAAATGCAGCGGAAATTGATGAGGACACGACCCCTATGGATATAACCATATTTGCTATGATTGTTGTTCCAATTACAAGAGCTCCTATGCATCACTTAAATTATAAGGTGAGCTCGTTTCAAAAAGGTTTTACTTTGTGTGATAAAGAACTTATGATATTACATAATGAGAGTTTGTTGCGTTTGTTATTATGTACCGAGATTTATGATGAAGATCATGCAATACGTGAGGCTACACATATGCTAAAACCGAGGACGGTTTTCTATCAAGAAGGGGAGGATGATGTGACCACGCCACAAACACATACGACAATAGCGCCCAATATCAAGATTGAATTAAAGGTGAATTCGTTTCTTCAGCCTATATATGTTACTGAGAATAGACCGCTACCTAATGCAAGTGATTTAATTGTGCTTAGGAACTTGGGAAAGGATGAAGGAAAGGGACATGGAGTCCTGGACGTGCATGGAAGGAATAATGGAGGTCACCACGTCACTTTGGGACAAGTCAAGTACGAATTCGAGTTGGACACGTTTTGCAATCAGACTCGGACTGCTGCGATGGTACCAAGTTCAAACGGGCATAACTTCCTCATACGGACTCCGTTTGGGACGTTCTTGTACTTCATGGAAAGCTTATCAAGTCTACTTTCCAACGGATCCAACCTCATCTTCAAATTCTATCCGAGCCGGCCGCAATCGTCAAAAGAGTCCACGTTGGTCACGTACTGGAATCGGATTCGGACTGTTGCAATGGTGCAAGTTTAAACGGACATAACTTCCTCATACGGACTCCGTTTGGGACGTTCTTGTACTTCATGGAAAGCTTATCAAGTCTACTTTCCAATGGATCCAGCCTCATCTTCAAATTCTATCTGAGCCGGCCGCAATCATGAAAAGAGTCCACGTTGGTTTCTGAGTTCGAGTCAAAAAAGGTGCTGCGCCACCACCACTTGGGCCCATGTGCCTTGTAACCCAAGGGGGTCGTTCTCCCTATATAAGAGCCGCCACCTCCGTTGCTAGGACTTGGATTTTGTTGAGTTTAGGTTTAGCTATTATGCAAACTTCTGTTCTTCAGTTGTGTCGGACGACCACCTGTCAAGACAGCCTTCGGAATCCCACCTTTTGATCTTCATATCAATATTTGCAATTTCAGATTGCTTGTTATCTTGTTCTTGCGTGTTCTTCGGTTGCATGCAGGAATAGACCTTCGTGGTCAGGTCAACCGCGTTCTTGGCACGGTTGATAACAACTTGGAGTGTGGTTCAGCGATTGCTAAGGCGCAAGCGACGTCGTTCGGTTGTAGTCGGATCGCAAGGGTCGCCTCCGCCAAAATCGATAGTTATCATCCTATCGGAAGATCGGGACCCTATCGCCTCATCAAGTGGTATCAGAGCTTCAGTTGACCGGTAGGAATTTCTTGTATCCTTAGTAGATTGATTTTTATTTCCCATAGTCCAGAAAAATTGCCCCACAAAAAGAGTTAATCTCCGCTGTCCAAACCCCGTTGTGCTTTTCAATCTGTTAGTTTTGGTTTGCTAAATTGAATTTGTGTCCGTTTTAGCTTTGTCTAGTTGCTGGTCATATCTTTGTTCCAAGAAAAATCCAAATAAAAAAAAATTCCCCCACCCCAAACCCTAATTCCAATTTCGGCTGATCTGTCCTTTCTCTGCAGCCGCCACCAAAAACGCCATATCTTTTGATTCCGAGATTATTTTTGAGTGAGACCACCGCCATTAGATTCAAAAATTTATCATCCATCTATCTGTAAAATTTCACGTCATTCCAGCAAGGCAGTTAAGAGATATCTGCGGTGGAAGTTGACCCAAAATTCCAGATTGAATCTGCAACAGTCGGCACTTGTGAATTTTGTGCGAATTTTTAGGTCGGTTTCCAGACCTTGGCCCAAAAACAAAAGTTGTAGAAAAAGCCGTCAGAAAACGGAGAAAAAAAGAATCATTGAAAAAAAGGCAACTGACAAAAAGTTACGGCCGAAATACCGACGCGCTGTCCAGTGGACAGAAATCTTCAGTTTCCAAGTTTTGGAACAATCCTTGTGTTCTTCAATTCCAGATTGCATTCGATCGAATTATCTTGTATTTACCACTCCCATACATTGCCATACACTTATTTTAGCCTTCTTCCATCTTTGGTTGATCAGCAACATAGGCTAAGTGCTAGATACGAACTATAATTCAATTCTGTGCAATTTCTGAAATTAATTGATTGTTTTCCTTTGCTAAAAAATACATAGCCTATCCAAGCTCCACTTTTCTACAACCGAACAGGTCTCGCTGTACCTTGCAATCGCTATACTCATCACTTGAGTTAAGTTATCACGAACCAGCCACCAGTTGCACCACCTGTTTTGCATTGGTAAGAACTTGTAAGAGCTTGGTAAGAGTTCGAGAGATGTGTGACTTGCGAAGCTCCACCTCCTAGTAGTTTATAGGGACTTACATAATTCTAGTGTATTTCCTTGTTTTCTACTAACCATGACAGGTTCAAGATCACATTGTAGCAATTTTTGTGAGACCAACAACTTGTTGGATCGTATTAATAAGACCCTCACCACCATCAACAACAGAATTGAGGGATCCAATGATCACGACCGTTGTCGACTTCGACAAAATCAACAAGGCACAGGTAGGTTAACAAGAGAGGTATGTGATGATGATGCCAAGTTTACAATTCCGCCATTTGCTGGTAGATATGACCCTGAAGCTTATCTTGATTGGGAAATACAATTAGATGGAAATTTTGCATGCTATGATTTTCCTGATGATGAAAGAGTTAGGGCTGCTACTAGTGAATTCACTGATTTCGCATTATTTTGGTGGAGGAAACAATGTAGACTACCACATGTACCTAAAACTTGGAATGTTTTGAAACGAGTGATGAGATCTACATTTGTTCCTTCATATTATTCACATGACTTGTTAAACAGATTGCAACGTTTAGAACAAGGTAGGAGAACTGTAAGTGAATACTATGAAGAATTGAAAGCTCTTTTGTTGCGTTGTGGCTTAGAGGAACATGCTGAAGCTACAGAGAATAGATTCTTACGTGGCCTTAATAAAGAAATTCAGGACCTTCTCATTCACAAAGAATATAATTCTCTCCCTCATTTGTTTATACTTGCATGTAATGTTGAACGTCAGATTGAGAAGAAATTGAGAGTGCTTGATGATAAGAAACATGAGAGCAAACCCATGTTTGTGCCTTTTTCTGTGACTAACAACTTGCAGGCAGTTGAGAACCATGTCAAAAAGGAGCATGAGTTGATTGAACCATCGATTCCATTCGTTGAGAACGAAGATGAGGAGATGGATGCACCTACATCATCTGAGGGGAGCCAAAAAGGTAAAGATCATGGTGCTATCATCACTCACGGTGAGTATGCTTGTGAAGAACAACAATTATGCACCGTTCATGCTATTTTAGAGCAAAACTTAGTGGAAGACAATTCTGACATGCCCATATTTCAAGTAGAGAATTCACACTGCATTGATTTGAGTGTTGAGAATACGTTGAGTGCACCTTGTCAAAAAATAATTGAATTGCCTACTGTTTTGAGTGATTCATGTGATGAATTAATCACATACAATGATCATGTGGCTTTGGTTAGACATAAAGAAGTTTTAACTAGAATTTCTCCTGCCAATTCATTATGTTACATCATGTTGGATCTTCCTATGAAATTGTCACATGCTTTGGAGAAAGTTTCTGAACTTACATGTTCAAAATTCTTGTTTAGTGCCTACACCCCTGGGTATAAGTTTAATTTGATTGGAGATTATGGTGTAGGAAATCAATTTCTTGTATATCGAATATGCATAACTTGTGACCACATGGATGAATTGCAGCTTGTTGTTTTGAACAACAACTCTTGTATGCTCAATCTTGTTCATTATGAAAGAAAAATAAAAATTAGTGATCATTCAATGCCTATGTGTTTTTCTCTTATTGAACCATCTAACATTGGTAATCTGAATAATGAAATTGATGTATGGAAAACCTTGCAAATATTTTCACCCTTACTAGATGAATTTGCTATTGCTCAATTGAAATCTGATTATATGGATAAACTTTGTTTGATTCCAAAAGTTGTAGCTTTGCCTATATGTGCCACCACAACAAGTTTACAACTTCAAAGATTTGAATTGCATAAATGCTTCACTTACATTTGCAAAACAAGTTGCGATAATTACTGTGTGAGAAATTTTGATTTGTATGATTACTTTTGGGTTAATAATACAATGAACTTTTATGATTGCTGCTGTGTTATAACATTAATTGGGCAACAACGAAGAACTGTTAAAACGGATGACATATACATATACCATGCATACACCTTGGCTTCTTTGTTACCATACTTTCAGTTTATCAAAAGCCGAGGACGGCTTTGTTTTCAAGACGGGAAGGATGATGAGGACACGACCCCTATGGATATAACCATATTTGCTATGATTGTTGTTCCAATTACAAGAGCTCCTATGCATCACTTAAATTATAAGGTGAGCTCGTTTCAAAAAGGTTTTACTTTGTGTGATAAAGAACTTATGATATTACATAATGAGAGTTTGTTGCGTTTGTTATTATGTACCGAGATTTATGATGAAGATCATGCAATACGTGAGGCTACACATATGCTAAAACCGAGGACGGTTTTCTATCAAGAAGGGGAGGATGATGTGACCACGCCACAAACACATACGACAATAGCGCCCAATATCAAGATTGAATTAAAGGTGAATTCGTTTCTTCAGCCTATATATGTTACTGAGAATAGACCGCTACCTAATGCAAGTGATTTAATTGTGCTTAGGAACTTGGGAAAGGATGAAGGAAAGGGACATGGAGTCCTGGACGTGCATGGAAGGAATAATGGAGGTCACCACGTCACTTTGGGACAAGTCAAGTACGAATTCGAGTTGGACACGTTTTGCAATCAGACTCGGACTGCTGCGATGGTACCAAGTTCAAACGGGCATAACTTCCTCATACGGACTCCGTTTGGGACGTTCTTGTACTTCATGGAAAGCTTATCAAGTCTACTTTCCAACGGATCCAACCTCATCTTCAAATTCTATCCGAGCCGGCCGCAATCGTCAAAAGAGTCCACGTTGGTCACGTACTGGAATCGGATTCGGACTGTTGCAATGGTGCAAGTTTAAACGGACATAACTTCCTCATACGGACTCCGTTTGGGACGTTCTTGTACTTCATGGAAAGCTTATCAAGTCTACTTTCCAATGGATCCAGCCTCATCTTCAAATTCTATCTGAGCCGGCCGCAATCATGAAAAGAGTCCACGTTGGTTTCTGAGTTCGAGTCAAAAAAGGTGCTGCGCCACCACCACTTGGGCCCATGTGCCTTGTAACCCAAGGGGGTCGTTCTCCCTATATAAGAGCCGCCACCTCCGTTGCTAGGACTTGGATTTTGTTGAGTTTAGGTTTAGCTATTATGCAAACTTCTGTTCTTCAGTTGTGTCGGACGACCACCTGTCAAGACAGCCTTCGGAATCCCACCTTTTGATCTTCATATCAATATTTGCAATTTCAGATTGCTTGTTATCTTGTTCTTGCGTGTTCTTCGGTTGCATGCAGGAATAGACCTTCGTGGTCAGGTCAACCGCGTTCTTGGCACGGTTGATAACAACTTGGAGTGTGGTTCAGCGATTGCTAAGGCGCAAGCGACGTCGTTCGGTTGTAGTCGGATCGCAAGGGTCGCCTCCGCCAAAATCGATAGTTATCATCCTATCGGAAGATCGGGACCCTATCGCCTCATCAGAAATAGTAGCAAAAGTAAACCCAAATCCACAGGCAAGCGACTGGGGGTAGATTTGCATCACTTATATCATCTAGGTGAGATTAATAAATGTGCACACAATCTCCACCAAGTCTTCTTGTCTATGACCAATATACGCCATTAACGCCCTTAGTTGTCGTCATGGTTTCCTCCACCATTTGTAGGAGCATCCTCATGGTCATAATGCCCTTGAGTTCCTGTTTCTGAATATTGTCGCAAAAGCGAGCGTGAGCACTCCGACCCCGTGCTCCGCGAGTCAACACACAGTATGCAATATATGTAACATGCTCAGCTTGTCAAAGGATGGCTCAGGTTTGTTTTATTTGCAGGAGTGCTTTTGAATACAATTATATAAAAATTTCCTAAGATTTAGCATTTTTAGCAATGACTGAATTTTTAAGGAAATACTCATGTATATCAGTGTTACAGAACCCATCCACCATTACATGGCTTCTGCACCATATATTTTCTTTCAGCGTTATAGCCGCTTAACTTACCACTGGGACGACACCCAGGACAATTTCCAAATCAGAGCAGTCCTTCGCTCTGCACATTTTATTCCCACCTTCTTTTATTTTAAACAGAACTATATCTAGTTAAGTTCCCATGTTCGCCCATGACCGTGGGCACAGCTATTCGAATAGTTTTGACTCTGCAGAGTTTGTACACTTTCACCACAAGAGAGGATCAACTCGTTGCCCCACATGATTCCATAGACATGTGGTTGAGCAGACCCTCACAGTGACTTTTCTAAATATCTAGACCCTTTTGTCATCTCACCTTATGGGAAACTGCCCACTTGCGGTGGGTCCCATCTATGCGCGGGATGTTTCCCACAGCCACTACGCAGCTCGGGCTTCTACTTCCCGCAACGTAGGATAGCTGGGAAACTTCACCCTCCACTGGTGTCCCTTCAGGCCCCCTTGCCATAGCGTAGCCCCTTCAATCCCCTACCAGTGAGATGAGTCTGGGGTTTTCGATAAATGTACTTAGCCAAGTTGTATTTTACAGACTTGTGGTTGTACTGTTTTACACGCGGTGACATGACAAGATTCAGTCCTTAGGGTTACCTAGATGGTTCTACCACATTTCACAATTTGTGCATCTACTGCACCACATTCCAGCCCCCAAACCATCCATCCAGGTATTTAAGCAATGTTAGGATTTTTTAGAGATAGAAAATATTGTGTCCATTTACTACAGTCATTCCATCCATGACTGTCCCCAAATCATATCATACTTTGCAAATGTTATTTTGGGGCAGTTATGTACCCCCGTTTTATCTAGCAATAGTAAGCAGCGTAATATTTATTTGGACTTACTGGCAAAGCTATGATAATATAAATTTTGCTAAGGCGACTGTAACATCCCAAAATTTCGTTCTCTGAAAAATTTAATTTCAAATTAATTAATTTAAAGTATTTGAACTTTATTTGGATTTATCTAAATTTTATTTCAAAATCTAAATCAAATTTAATCCTCAACCTCTTTACTCGGCCATCACGTGTCGCTCCCTGATTCAATCCATCCTCGCCCGGTTTAATCTCAGCCACCCGCCTTCACTTACTCCTTTGTTTTAATCCGATGGCCCTGATTTTTCTTTCGCCTCGTGGCATTCATCCGACCGTCCACTCCTTCCTCCTCTGTCTTCCGTCTCGCCGACAGCCCAACCCCGCCTGTCAGCTTCTTCTTTCTTCTTGCCTTCTTCAACCTTCCACCGCCACCATTAATGCCCGCCTGAGCTTTTGAATTTGGCTGTTTCTTCTCGTTAGCCCGGGCATTTGCTACAATTGAAAGCCTAATCACTCCCGCATTCAACCTCCACCATTTCCCCACTTTAAACCCCGCCTATATCCCTCTTTACTCGTCCTTGCGCCGACCTTAACTTTGGTGTAACCAATAACCGTTCGTCGCCTCTACCTTCGTCAGACCCATGCGCGCATCCCCGCCCCTCACCGAGTGAATCCACTGCCGAAGAGCCTTGCCGCAAACGCCCTCACTTCGCCACCCCTGCATCCTCGTCGCTGGCTACCATCGAGAATTTCCGAGTGTCGTGCCAAGGTGCACTTAACTCCCCGTGTCCTCCTCTTCTCGCGCACCCCTCGCCAACCCCAGCAGCGTCGTCATCCGCTGATGCCCTCAGTCCCCGTGCGCCACCTCAGCCTTCTCCCCGGTTTATAGACCTAGTCCACAAAAGCTGGTCCCACCTGTCAGTGAATAAAACCCTTTTCCTGTTGAAAAATAATTCGGCCAGAAAATCAAAATCTCTGCGGGCGTCACCCTAACATCATAAATTCCTTTTTCCATAGAAATATAATTCCTCTGAAAATCATTTCCCTTGATGATGTCATTTCAGTTGAAAAATAATTCCAGAAAATCAGTTTATTCTTTTTTTTCTCTCCTTTTAAACTTCCAAAAGATCGTATTTCTTCATTTTAATTCCGATTGAGCCCATTCAAATTTCTAAATTCATCTAAAATTCTAATCTATTCATTTCTATCCTCTTTTCAAATTTTTGTGAATTTTTGAATTTATTTGGATTAAATTAAAGCTTAGAAAGTAAAAATATTTTTAATGGTCAAAATATACTTCAATTAAATCTGAAATTATTTAATTTGGTATTTTCGGGTTCAAATGACCTTTGTGGATTTTTTTCTGAATTTTTTTCGAATTATTTTATTTTTCTTAAAACAAATTATTTTTATTATTATTATTTTTCTCTCTCCTCCACTATTCATCTTCCAGCAACGATCGTCTCCAGAGAGCACGCGCGCGTGAGCCACCATTAACGTGATTTTCAAGCTTCCATAACTTTTGATTTTCTCAACGGTTTTTTGTGAAATAAAGTGCATTAAAATCCTCTCATCAAGAGCTTTCCATTCCCGGCCTTAGCCCCCAATTTCATGCGTCCATTTCGCGGGAATATGCCATGCACCGAAAGACATTCCCTCGCGGATCTCCCATCTCGGACCTCCCCCGCCCCTATAAAAGGGAGCACCGTGAGCCCCTCCTCATCCTCACTCAACCCCGAAAATATCAAGTCCCCACTCCTCTTCTCTTGGGCGCAATCGGAGTTTTTCTTTTGTGTTCCAAGCGGCGTTCTTCGGCTTATTGCGCCTCGTCCGGTGGAGCCCCGCCACTTTTGAGCACATCCTCGGATTCGCCTCGTCACGTTCTACGCGGTGCTCACCTCGCCTTCGCTAGAACTTTGCCGGAGCACCATCGCCTCCGTGGGCCATAGCGTGTCGTCGTTCCTCGCGTCGCCACCGGCCGTCCGTGCATGCCCGACCAAAACCAAGGTGAGCATCATGTTCCCCACGCTCTACTCTTCGTTTCGCCGCAAACCCCACATGCTAACTCCTCTCCGTTTGCCCGGAACGCCGATGTCAACCCGACGGTCGCAAAATGTCTTCTCCACCGTGTTCCGCCACCATCCGATGTCCTTTGGCCGAGCCGTTCGCACCGTTGAGTTTGCCTCGACACGTTTTACATCGTGCTTCCATCGCCCTCGCCTAAAGATTCCCCGGGTCCTCGTCGACCTTGTCAGGCCCAGACACTAAAACTGTACCTTCGCGCGTACACCCCTTTTTGGTAAGCGCTTCGATTTTTGTTCGCGTCATATTGTGTCCTAGCCTCTAAGAATTTTTTCTACCATTTTGTTTAATTTTTCGTGGAGCCAATTGTCAGGAATTGAGCTTTCCGTGAAAATGGCCGTTTGTGACTCCCGACGTCGATTCGTCGCCTCCGGTAAGCCTTAGCCCATGCCATAATTTTTCTTAGACTTGCCTCACTGCGTTCTACGCCATGCTTCCTTCCGTTTCCCCAAAAAGCCTCCACAAATTTTCACCTCCGACACCTCGCCATGGCCACCAATGGCATCTCATGTCCCCATCTATCCGGCGATGTTTTCCCCAATCTGTTCGCGTCATATCGTGCCAAACCATCACAGGTAGCTACCTTTCAAATGGTTTTGGATTCGCTCTACCGAGCACCAAGATATCAAATTTTTCCTGTTTCTCCACTGTCGTCATTCAAACGTCGATTGTATCGTCTCCGATTAATTTTCAGCTTAGCCAATAATTTTCCTAACTTCACCATGCCATGTATTATCCCACGCTCACCTTACATCTCCACATTCCATACTCGGTACTATCTCTCTCCAACCTGCAGTTGTCGCTACTGTGCCGTCGGTGCAGTTTTTCACTCACTGCGGGTGATTGCCACCGTTCCTCGTCGTCGTACCCATGTCACCACCTTCGCCTCATTGCCAACATTCCATTTTGCCCATTCGCCAGCCACCTTGTAGCCAACCGACACTGTACTATTCAAAAACTAATCCTCGTATTTTGTTATCATTTCATGTGATGTCCAAAACTTCCAGATATTTGATCTCCCTCATACGAACTCCGAATCCGTTGATTCTTTCTCCTAAATTCATCTAAAATCATAATCTATCCGTCAATATATATTTTATAATTTTTGGGTTTTAATTGGGTTTTATTTGAATTTATTTTGTTTGGTTCTTCGCGTGTAGACTACGACTAATCCGGAGAGTTCGATTTTGACGATTCGCAACATCAAGTCTCCGAGCAAGGCAAGTCTCCTTTGATCATCTCGAACCTATGATTTTGAAATGTTTTAATTATTTCAAATTACGTGCATTGCTATTTATATAAAATATTAGTTCAAATCTTAAGGGTTAGTTAAACCAACCTTGTTATACCCTCCATTGAAATTGAATGCCATGTACCTTTGTCACCCTAGAATTTCATTTGTCTCAATAATGAGATTATTACTGAATCTTTGTGAATAGTGGAATGGTAGTATAATGCTTAGTCTCGCTATTTAATACCTCATAAATCTTGCAAATGGGAAATTATGATTATTGTAATACCCCTGTGTCTATGAAAATTAGTGGTAATTGGAGTTGCCACTGTTCTTTTAAAATAAACTAAAATGTGAAAATTGGTTTAGATTAGGTTGGATGGTTGGTTTGGATTGGTGCAGGAAGCACGAGATCTTGTAATGTGTATGTTCCACCCTAGTCAATTAAGGACCGACGCTTGTGTTTGTCCAAACTGAGCATTAACCGTACAACCACAAGTCTATATGGGTACGACCTAGCTGACTAACTTACGATAGTCTAGTTTAGGTGCCACCAGTGGAAAGTGGGTGCCAGGGATGGACTGGTTATCCACAGTGAGGGACAGGGATTTACTGTACTCATATGGCGCAAGAGGGGGCTTCGGTTCGGGCGGTTAGCCTACCTGCGGTGAAACCTCAGCGGGTGGTATCTAGCTAGATTAGAGTAAGGTAAAAGCTTTGTGATATTTTATCTGGGTCTCATGCCAAAGGAAGCGTGTTGACTTTTAGGATAATTTATCTCTTGTGGGTAAAGTTGTACAACCTCTGCAGAGTGTAAAACTATTCGAATAGCCGTGCCCACGGTCAAGGGCGGGCAAGGAATGCATTCACATGGTAGATTTCTGGTTTTGGTTTTAAAATCAAAAGTTTTGTATTCCGAGGGTGGAGGGAACTCTCGGAAGGGAATCCTGGCGGATGGAGCCAGAGAGGGTGGATGGAACCCGCAGTTTAAAACTTGACCAATGGTAATTGGTTAGCTAGTGTTGGTAGTTGGAACCTTCACTAGAAAGTTAATTCTGTTAAAACATTTACTTTATTAAATTGATGCCTTCGAAAATAATTAGTAGTAATTGAATTTTAAAATGTTGCTTTGTGCAAAAGAACCATATAGCCTTCCTTTGTTAAGCCTTGCATCTATGCATTTTTCCCAAGACTTGCGGAGTACTTTATGTACTCACATGCTCCACTCAAAAACAATACTCAGAGGAATATGAAGCTCAAGAAGGTGACTACGACTACTTCGCGTGTGGATTTGACGAAGGATTCCCGGAGTACTAGGTCGCGCTTCCCCAGTCAATTGCCTGTGGCGTATTGATGGGTCTTCGCCGGATTTGTCTTCTGCTTCCGCTGTGTTTCGTGTGTGCGAGGTCTTGAAACCTCATTTGTAATAATAAGACCTTTCGGTCAGTACTCTTTATATTTGTAATAAATACGTTGTTGGTCATGAATCATTTCTGTTTAACTGTGTGCACTAGCTTTGATCTGGGACTAGTGCAGAAATACACAGAGGGTCCGGGTTTGGAAATCCGGGGTTCCGACAGAGATGGTATCAGAGCCAATTTGACTGTAGGACGTGACCTAGTTAGAATGGTCGTTAAAAGAAGAACTTCAAAATTTATTTTATAAAATAAAAAGTTAATAATGTGCTATCCTTGTCTTTTCTTGTCTTTCTATCCTTACCTTCGTCATGGCATTCTTCCTTATCTATCTGCTTGTTTCCTTTTGGAATGGTAATTGTACTCCCTTCCCTTTGTAATTTCTATAGACGGCTCAGTAAGGTTGCGTCTAAGAAGCACTTGGAGAAGTGCATCTTAATGCATGAGCGAGGATTAGTTCTTTATTGGTAGTATCCAAGTAAAGACCTACGATTTTAGACCGCTCATATATTACTTGTGTGTTAGGTGGACTGTACCAAGTCTTTGTATACTTGTAGTACATCCATCCAAAAAAAAACTATTTTTATTTCAAGCTAAGATTCTCCTAGTGGTTCTCTCTTGTGTGGGATGTTGTTTAGTCATTCCCCTGATCTCTTATCTGTGCTACTTCCCTCTTATCTTTTGCTAACCCAAGTTACCGCAATACTACAAGCTCCAATTCTTTCACCGAAGTCCAAGTTTGGAGAATCCTTGGAGACCTAGAGTATATGGAAGACAACAAATTTATGGAAAGTACTCTTGTCGGAAAGCCGTCATAATCAGTGCATGTCAAGTTAGGTAATTTGGAGAATTGTTGCTAGAGTGATATATTTTGGATTTATAATTGACAAGATTGAATAATATTCGAGAGGATTGAGATAAAAGGTATATTTGTGGATACCAATTGATTATAAATAAATCTAAAGAGTGTCATCTTTGTGGGTTGACTAGAGAATAAATACAAAGATGAATTTGGGAAAGCTAATTAGATCATGGGAAGAGTCTAAATTTTGCCTTGGATTTATTATCTAGGATTGAAAGGAGTAGTTGGAGCAACACAAGATTTTTGTTGGAGGGATTATTTGTGATCATTGGAGAATTAGTATTAAGAGATTGATCTAGTAAAGGGAGAGATTAAAAGATTAAGAAGTTGAATTATCATAAACAATTCATGATATCAATTTTGGGTGATTTGGTTGAATCATGAAGAGTAGATGAATTTTGTGGAGTTAATTGATTATCAGAGTTTGGTGGACCTATTGATGATAATTGGATACTAGTGGAATTCTAAAAGATAATACACTTAGATATCTTGGTGGATTAATTTTTGCAAAGTGGACTTTGATATATCCATTTGAATTGGTGGATTTAATAGATCATTGTTAGATAATTGGATTTTAACTAATGGGATTAACTAGATCATTTAAGGATGCTAAAATAGATAACCTGGAGGATTTAAATTAATTATGGGAGATAGATTGTCCAATAAGAATTAGTTGAGAGATTGTCTGATAAGAATTAATTGAGGTATCTGTGATCATTCAAATTTGGTGGAACCAAAATGATGATTATCAAGAGATTGATGTTGGAGGACTAATGAATATTAAATTATGGCTTAGATGATCTTAAACTTGATTGATGATTACTAAAAGGTTGGATTAATCTTATATTATTTGATCAGAGTTATGGATCTGTTGAATTAGATAATGATCATAAAGCAATTGGTGGAAATCACAAATTACAATGTTATTGGATTCTTGTTAGAAAAATTCTATGGTTGGTCGTCGATTCAAATTAGAGCAGAGAATAAAGTTTATGGGATTATTTGTTGAAATAAATGTGAATCAATAAGGTGCATTTGTGGTATATGATTTTGGAATCAAGAATTTTTGAAGAGTTGAAATAATTATGTCTTTCTCGAATGAACACTTGCGGAAGTTAAGCCCTTTTTGGTGGAATTCTGAATTAATCGATATGATAAGGGCAATTGAAGTTAACTCGGAGCTTGCAGGCGACTAAAGATGTACCAATCCGATTTGTTATTCTCTTCCATATTTCTCAGTTAAAGGAATACTTCAGAGCATCGAACAACAAGATAGAATCATGAAGGAAGCTGAACACTGCGCAAGAAGCATGACCATAAAGTTCCACAAAGTACAGTAGAGCAACCATTCGAAGTCAAGCAACTTGGGAGCGTGAAGAGGACCTAAGAGTCGAGTTTTCCTCTCCTTTCTTTTTCCTAGTCCGTCCGAATCTCGGGGACGAGATTTTTTCTAAGGGGGGTAGGTTTGTAACATCCCAAAATTTCGTTCTCTGAAAAATTTAATTTCAAATTAATTAATTTAAAGTATTTGAACTTTATTTGGATTTATCTAAATTTTATTTCAAAATCTAAATCAAATTTAATCCTCAACCTCTTTACTCGGCCATCACGTGTCGCTCCCTGATTCAATCCATCCTCGCCCGGTTTAATCTCAGCCACCCGCCTTCACTTACTCCTTTGTTTTAATCCGATGGCCCTGATTTTTCTTTCGCCTCGTGGCATTCATCCGACCGTCCACTCCTTCCTCCTCTGTCTTCCGTCTCGCCGACAGCCCAACCCCGCCTGTCAGCTTCTTCTTTCTTCTTGCCTTCTTCAACCTTCCACCGCCACCATTAATGCCCGCCTGAGCTTTTGAATTTGGCTGTTTCTTCTCGTTAGCCCGGGCATTTGCTACAATTGAAAGCCTAATCACTCCCGCATTCAACCTCCACCATTTCCCCACTTTAAACCCCGCCTATATCCCTCTTTACTCGTCCTTGCGCCGACCTTAACTTTGGTGTAACCAATAACCGTTCGTCGCCTCTACCTTCGTCAGACCCATGCGCGCATCCCCGCCCCTCACCGAGTGAATCCACTGCCGAAGAGCCTTGCCGCAAACGCCCTCACTTCGCCACCCCTGCATCCTCGTCGCTGGCTACCATCGAGAATTTCCGAGTGTCGTGCCAAGGTGCACTTAACTCCCCGTGTCCTCCTCTTCTCGCGCACCCCTCGCCAACCCCAGCAGCGTCGTCATCCGCTGATGCCCTCAGTCCCCGTGCGCCACCTCAGCCTTCTCCCCGGTTTATAGACCTAGTCCACAAAAGCTGGTCCCACCTGTCAGTGAATAAAACCCTTTTCCTGTTGAAAAATAATTCGGCCAGAAAATCAAAATCTCTGCGGGCGTCACCCTAACATCATAAATTCCTTTTTCCATAGAAATATAATTCCTCTGAAAATCATTTCCCTTGATGATGTCATTTCAGTTGAAAAATAATTCCAGAAAATCAGTTTATTCTTTTTTTTCTCTCCTTTTAAACTTCCAAAAGATCGTATTTCTTCATTTTAATTCCGATTGAGCCCATTCAAATTTCTAAATTCATCTAAAATTCTAATCTATTCATTTCTATCCTCTTTTCAAATTTTTGTGAATTTTTGAATTTATTTGGATTAAATTAAAGCTTAGAAAGTAAAAATATTTTTAATGGTCAAAATATACTTCAATTAAATCTGAAATTATTTAATTTGGTATTTTCGGGTTCAAATGACCTTTGTGGATTTTTTTCTGAATTTTTTTCGAATTATTTTATTTTTCTTAAAACAAATTATTTTTATTATTATTATTTTTCTCTCTCCTCCACTATTCATCTTCCAGCAACGATCGTCTCCAGAGAGCACGCGCGCGTGAGCCACCATTAACGTGATTTTCAAGCTTCCATAACTTTTGATTTTCTCAACGGTTTTTTGTGAAATAAAGTGCATTAAAATCCTCTCATCAAGAGCTTTCCATTCCCGGCCTTAGCCCCCAATTTCATGCGTCCATTTCGCGGGAATATGCCATGCACCGAAAGACATTCCCTCGCGGATCTCCCATCTCGGACCTCCCCCGCCCCTATAAAAGGGAGCACCGTGAGCCCCTCCTCATCCTCACTCAACCCCGAAAATATCAAGTCCCCACTCCTCTTCTCTTGGGCGCAATCGGAGTTTTTCTTTTGTGTTCCAAGCGGCGTTCTTCGGCTTATTGCGCCTCGTCCGGTGGAGCCCCGCCACTTTTGAGCACATCCTCGGATTCGCCTCGTCACGTTCTACGCGGTGCTCACCTCGCCTTCGCTAGAACTTTGCCGGAGCACCATCGCCTCCGTGGGCCATAGCGTGTCGTCGTTCCTCGCGTCGCCACCGGCCGTCCGTGCATGCCCGACCAAAACCAAGGTGAGCATCATGTTCCCCACGCTCTACTCTTCGTTTCGCCGCAAACCCCACATGCTAACTCCTCTCCGTTTGCCCGGAACGCCGATGTCAACCCGACGGTCGCAAAATGTCTTCTCCACCGTGTTCCGCCACCATCCGATGTCCTTTGGCCGAGCCGTTCGCACCGTTGAGTTTGCCTCGACACGTTTTACATCGTGCTTCCATCGCCCTCGCCTAAAGATTCCCCGGGTCCTCGTCGACCTTGTCAGGCCCAGACACTAAAACTGTACCTTCGCGCGTACACCCCTTTTTGGTAAGCGCTTCGATTTTTGTTCGCGTCATATTGTGTCCTAGCCTCTAAGAATTTTTTCTACCATTTTGTTTAATTTTTCGTGGAGCCAATTGTCAGGAATTGAGCTTTCCGTGAAAATGGCCGTTTGTGACTCCCGACGTCGATTCGTCGCCTCCGGTAAGCCTTAGCCCATGCCATAATTTTTCTTAGACTTGCCTCACTGCGTTCTACGCCATGCTTCCTTCCGTTTCCCCAAAAAGCCTCCACAAATTTTCACCTCCGACACCTCGCCATGGCCACCAATGGCATCTCATGTCCCCATCTATCCGGCGATGTTTTCCCCAATCTGTTCGCGTCATATCGTGCCAAACCATCACAGGTAGCTACCTTTCAAATGGTTTTGGATTCGCTCTACCGAGCACCAAGATATCAAATTTTTCCTGTTTCTCCACTGTCGTCATTCAAACGTCGATTGTATCGTCTCCGATTAATTTTCAGCTTAGCCAATAATTTTCCTAACTTCACCATGCCATGTATTATCCCACGCTCACCTTACATCTCCACATTCCATACTCGGTACTATCTCTCTCCAACCTGCAGTTGTCGCTACTGTGCCGTCGGTGCAGTTTTTCACTCACTGCGGGTGATTGCCACCGTTCCTCGTCGTCGTACCCATGTCACCACCTTCGCCTCATTGCCAACATTCCATTTTGCCCATTCGCCAGCCACCTTGTAGCCAACCGACACTGTACTATTCAAAAACTAATCCTCGTATTTTGTTATCATTTCATGTGATGTCCAAAACTTCCAGATATTTGATCTCCCTCATACGAACTCCGAATCCGTTGATTCTTTCTCCTAAATTCATCTAAAATCATAATCTATCCGTCAATATATATTTTATAATTTTTGGGTTTTAATTGGGTTTTATTTGAATTTATTTTGTTTGGTTCTTCGCGTGTAGACTACGACTAATCCGGAGAGTTCGATTTTGACGATTCGCAACATCAAGTCTCCGAGCAAGGCAAGTCTCCTTTGATCATCTCGAACCTATGATTTTGAAATGTTTTAATTATTTCAAATTACGTGCATTGCTATTTATATAAAATATTAGTTCAAATCTTAAGGGTTAGTTAAACCAACCTTGTTATACCCTCCATTGAAATTGAATGCCATGTACCTTTGTCACCCTAGAATTTCATTTGTCTCAATAATGAGATTATTACTGAATCTTTGTGAATAGTGGAATGGTAGTATAATGCTTAGTCTCGCTATTTAATACCTCATAAATCTTGCAAATGGGAAATTATGATTATTGTAATACCCCTGTGTCTATGAAAATTAGTGGTAATTGGAGTTGCCACTGTTCTTTTAAAATAAACTAAAATGTGAAAATTGGTTTAGATTAGGTTGGATGGTTGGTTTGGATTGGTGCAGGAAGCACGAGATCTTGTAATGTGTATGTTCCACCCTAGTCAATTAAGGACCGACGCTTGTGTTTGTCCAAACTGAGCATTAACCGTACAACCACAAGTCTATATGGGTACGACCTAGCTGACTAACTTACGATAGTCTAGTTTAGGTGCCACCAGTGGAAAGTGGGTGCCAGGGATGGACTGGTTATCCACAGTGAGGGACAGGGATTTACTGTACTCATATGGCGCAAGAGGGGGCTTCGGTTCGGGCGGTTAGCCTACCTGCGGTGAAACCTCAGCGGGTGGTATCTAGCTAGATTAGAGTAAGGTAAAAGCTTTGTGATATTTTATCTGGGTCTCATGCCAAAGGAAGCGTGTTGACTTTTAGGATAATTTATCTCTTGTGGGTAAAGTTGTACAACCTCTGCAGAGTGTAAAACTATTCGAATAGCCGTGCCCACGGTCAAGGGCGGGCAAGGAATGCATTCACATGGTAGATTTCTGGTTTTGGTTTTAAAATCAAAAGTTTTGTATTCCGAGGGTGGAGGGAACTCTCGGAAGGGAATCCTGGCGGATGGAGCCAGAGAGGGTGGATGGAACCCGCAGTTTAAAACTTGACCAATGGTAATTGGTTAGCTAGTGTTGGTAGTTGGAACCTTCACTAGAAAGTTAATTCTGTTAAAACATTTACTTTATTAAATTGATGCCTTCGAAAATAATTAGTAGTAATTGAATTTTAAAATGTTGCTTTGTGCAAAAGAACCATATAGCCTTCCTTTGTTAAGCCTTGCATCTATGCATTTTTCCCAAGACTTGCGGAGTACTTTATGTACTCACATGCTCCACTCAAAAACAATACTCAGAGGAATATGAAGCTCAAGAAGGTGACTACGACTACTTCGCGTGTGGATTTGACGAAGGATTCCCGGAGTACTAGGTCGCGCTTCCCCAGTCAATTGCCTGTGGCGTATTGATGGGTCTTCGCCGGATTTGTCTTCTGCTTCCGCTGTGTTTCGTGTGTGCGAGGTCTTGAAACCTCATTTGTAATAATAAGACCTTTCGGTCAGTACTCTTTATATTTGTAATAAATACGTTGTTGGTCATGAATCATTTCTGTTTAACTGTGTGCACTAGCTTTGATCTGGGACTAGTGCAGAAATACACAGAGGGTCCGGGTTTGGAAATCCGGGGTTCCGACAGCGACAAGGTTCACATATCCAAACATTTCAACGGAGCATTATTAGCAAGCGTTATAGTAGGTGTATAACTACCATTTCTGGAAATGAACATATTTTACCACATAAAATATCAGCACATGTTGATATTTTAAAAGAAATTAACTTTGCAAACCATAGGTTCAAAATGATCAAAGTGTTAACTCACCTTGGTCACAGTGGTCGGGATCCGGATTCTCTGGTGCTTCTAGGGTTGCTGCCTCGATCTCCTCCTCTTGTGCCTCGTAAGCTATTTTAGCGTGCGCCAAAATTTGGATAAAAAGAAAAAGCAGCAAATCAAACCAAATAACACCAGAAATTCAAATGAACTCTAAAAATTATGATTTCTGTCCCATTGCATAGATCTTGATTTTAGATGAATTTAGAAATTTGTCTAACTCAATTTGGAGTTAAAATGAGTAAGTTATGCCCATTTGAATATTTCAGTTCAGTTAAATCTCAAAATTCATAAATCTCTGACAGTGGGTCCCACATGTCATATTTTACTTTTTATCTTTTTCTTTTATTATTTCTCCTCTGTCTCTATGGCCAGTAGGGCCCACATGTCAGTGTGTCTGGTCACTGACAGGTGGGACCCTATCGTCAGCAACCAGCGCAGACCGCCGGCCTCTGACCAGCGGGGCCCAACTGTCAGCGGAGAAAAATTAAAAGAAATGCTCGACCGCAACGCGCGGAGCCGGGCTCGAACGCGCGCCGCGGGAGCAAGAGGGAGGAGGGACGAGCGGTGGTAACCAAGTGAGCGGGGAGGCGTTGCCTACCCTATAAGGATAATAAATCCTTTTGAAGTATGCCGTGGAGAGGACCGGGCAGAGGAAGAAGAAGGCGGTGGCGACGGCGGCGAGTGGCGGCCGGAGAGGTTCGGGAGTTGCGTAAAATACAATCCCCGGGTGATGGTGAAGCTGCCGGTGAGGTCGGCGGAGGGTGATGTCCACCGGAGAGGGCTGGTGGCGAGAGGTGGCGGCGGTCCCAAGAGGTGATCGACGCCGGCGATGTTTCACGCGAAGGGAGACCCGGCGAGGAGGGGATTCGGCTTCGCCTGGCCTCCACGAAGCTCTGGGAGCAAGGAATTGCTCGGAGGCGGCCGGAATCAACGGCGGCTTGGTCGCTGGCCGCGAGGAAGAAGATGTCGCCGGCGGGGATTGAGGGCACTATTGTTCAATTGCTTGTAGGGGAGGGAAGAAGGAGGTATTGCGGCGCGTTTTGGACTCCCAGGAGGGGCTTTTATAGCCAGGGAGAGGCGCGCGGCGAGGGCGGCATTCGACCTCTTGCTGTTCACGCGGGGCAGGGGTAATGAACCCGATCTTCTTCGGGATTTCGTGGGAGAGAGGTGGCGGGAGAGGTGCGTTCCCCCTTTTGTGACTGGTTCTTTGAATTTGCCAGCGAGGTGAGAGACAGAGCGGAGGATTTGCTGCGGCAGAGGAAGCAAGCGCGAGGGGGGAGCTGCGACGCGTGCGCTGGAGAAGAGGGGGAGGAAGAAGAGCCTGACGGCTCGGGCCCACCGGCCAGCGGAAGAGGGGCGCGAGGGAGCGGGCCCGTATGGCAGTGGCGGAGGCGAGGGCGAGCTGGGCTGGCGGGCGCACGCGCGAGAAGCTGGGCCGCGCGGAGCGCGGGTGCTGGGCCGCGTGGGCGTGTTGGCTGGGCCGCGCGGGCGTGTTGGCTGAGCCGAGCGACCGCGTGCGCACGCAGGCCGTGCGTGGAGAGAGGGCTGGGCCGGGGTGATGGCCGGCCCGGTTTTTCCTTTTCTTCTCTTTTTTTTCTTTTTATTTTTCTGCATTTTCATTTATATATATACATTTATACTTATATATATAATTCTAATTTTATTTGCTCTCTTAAATTTATGTAGAGACCTCTTTCATGTTATGCATAGTTGTATGCACATATATTTATATTTGTTAACATTTTTATTTTGTTTACCCCTTTACTATTTATTCCATTATTTTTAGAGGTGAGATTTCATGGTTAAACCAAATATTCTCCCTTACCTTTATGGATCATCTTTTCAGATTCTTTATTTGATGCTCATGTTTTATCATTTTATGTGTTGATTTCTTCCCTCTTTTTATTTTTGAAGTTCCTTCATATTTACAAGAAAGTCCATAAACTCCAAATTCAAATGGAAAGCAAACAAAATAATCCAAAAGTTCCACAATTTAATATTTACATTTTTCAGGATGTTACAGATCTACCCCCCTTAAAAAGAATCTCGACCCTGAGATTCAGCCTAGCTAGTGAACAAATCGGGGTAATCTTGATGCAGTTTATCTTCTCGTTCCCAGGTAGCTTCCTTCTTGGAATGGTGACTCCACTGCACTCTACACATACGGATGGTTTGAGTTCTTGTCTTTTTCTCCACAGTATCCAATATTTTGATTGGACGCTCTTTGTAGGTCAAGTCTTCTTCAAGTTCAATGGCTTCAAGTGGAGTTTGATCTTCTGGTACTCGTAGACACTTCTTGAGTTGTGACACATGAAATACATTATGCACATCTGACAAGTTTGGGGGTAGCTCCAACTGGTATGCCACTTCTCCTCTCTTTGCCACTATTGGAAATGGCCCGACATATCGTGGAGCAAGTTTGCCTTTCACTTTAAATCGTCTAATTCCCCGCAAAGGTGATACATTCAAATAAACATGATCCCCTACTTCAAAACTCAGTGGTCTTCTTCTTTTATCTGCATAATTCTTCTGCCTGGACTGTGCTGCTAGCAGTCGGTCCCTGATTAGGCGGACCTTTTCTTCTGCTTGCTTTAAAGTATCTGGCCCAAAGACATAGTTTTCTCCTACTTCTGACCAATTTAATGGGGTTTGACATTTTCTTCCATACAAAGCTTCAAAAGGTGACATCTGAAGACTGGTCTGATAGCTATTGTTGTAGGCAAATTCAACGTAGGGCAAGCATTTATCCCAATCTTTAGAGAAATCCAATGCACAAGCCCTGAGCATATCTTCTAGTATCTGGTTCACTCTTTCTGTCTGCCCGTCTGTCTAGGGGTGGTAGGCAGTACTGAAATCCAAGTGAGTACCAAGGGCTTCATGTAGGCTAGCCCAGAAATGCGAGGTGAATTGGGAACCTCGATCTGAAACTATGCGTTTTGGTACTCCATGCAAGCATACAATACGTGCCATATATAACTCTGCCAACTTGTTTCCTTTATAGGTGGTTTTAACAGGGATGAAATGTGCAACTTTAGTCAACCTGTCAATTACAACCCACACTGAATCATATCCTGATTTGGTCCGTGGAAATCCTGTAATGAAATCCATTCCTACTTCTTCCCACTTCCACTGAGGTATTTGCAATGGTTGTAATAGCCCTGCAGGTCTTTGATGCTCTGCCTTCACTCTTTGACACACATCATAGCAAGCTACATGTTCTGCGATGTCTCTTTTCATACGGGGCCACCAGCAAAATTGTTTCATACCTTGATACATCTTGGTGCTCCCGGGGTGGTGGGAATATGGAGAGCTATGTGCTTCCCTCAATATCAGATTCTTAAGATCTTTTTGATGTGGGACTACGATACGTGTTCCGTATCGTAGAGTACCCTCATGGTCAATTTTCATGTTGGGTGCCTTCCCTTCTTCCATTAATCTCTTCCATTTCAAAATGGCTGGATCATCTTGCTGTGCCGCCATAATCATTTCTTCTATACTCGATTGGATTTCCATGGTGGCTAGAGTGCCTGGTCCCACTATTTCCAAATTCAAAGCTTTTAATTCCTTGTAGAGCTCAGATTGATGTTCTCGTACCATAAGATTATTGCAGTAAGCCTTACGGCTCAATGCATCTGCTACCACATTGGCCTTCCCAGGGTGGTAGTGTACACTTATATCATAATCCTTGATTAATTCTAGCCATCTCCTATGCCTTAAATTAAGATGAGACTGTGTGAATAAATACTTAAGGCTCTTGTGATCTGTATATATATCACAATGGTTACCAATCAAGTAGTGCCGCCAAATCTTCAATGCATGAACCACTGATGCTAATTCCAGATCATGAGTGGGGTAGTTAGCTTCATGGGGACGAAGTTGTCTGGATGCATATGACACAACCCTGCCTCCTTGCATTAGTACGCATCCAAGCCCTTGATGTGAGGCATCACAATATACCTCAAAATCTTTGCGTACGTCCGGTAGGACTAATACAGGGGTGGTGGTCAACCTTTTCTTTAGTTCTTGGAAACTGTCTTCACAAATCTTTGTCCACTCAAATTTTTGCTCTTTCTTTAGTAACTGAGTTAATGGCCTGGCGATGCGGGAGAACCCTTTGATAAATCTTCTGTAATATCCGGCCAAACCAAGGAAACTTCTCACTTCCGTGACAGAGGTAGGCTGCTTCCATTCCGTGACGGCCGCAATCTTGGCGGGGTCAACGGATACTCCTCCGGCTGACACTATATGTCCTAAGAAACTGATATCACTCAGCCAAAATTCACACTTGCTAAATTTGGCATACAGCTGGTGCTCTTTTAGCTTCTCCAACACTAGGCGCAGATGTTCTGCATGCTCTTCTGCATTTTTGGAGTATATAAGGATGTCGTCGATGAAGACCACGACAAATTTGTCCAAATACTCTATGAATGCCTTGTTCATCAGATTCATAAAATAGGCTGGGGCATTGGTTAATCCAAAAGACATGACCGTAAATTCATACAGTCCATATCTAGTGGTAAAAGCTGTTTTGGGTATATCTTCAGCTCTTATCTTCAGCTGGTGATATCCCGACCTCAGATCTATTTTAGAGAATACGGTAGCTCGTCCAAGTTGGTCGAACAAATCATCAATTCTGGGAAGAGGATACTTGTTTTTGATAGTCATCTCATTTAAAGCACGGTAGTCCACACACATCCTAGCTGTGCCATCCTTCTTCTTTACAAACAGTACCGGAGATCCCCATGGTGATGAGCTGGGTCTGATGAATCCTTTCTCTTGCATCTCTTGGAGTTGTTTCTTTAATTCCTCCAATTCTTCCACAGTCATCCTATAGGGTCTTTTGGAGACTGGGGCAGCACCCGGTTTTAGGTTGATTACAAACTCCATGTCTCTATTCGGGGGCATGCCAGGTAGCTCGTCTGGAAATACCTCGGGGTAATCTTGTACCACTATCATTTCTTCTAAGGGTACATCCTCACAATAAAATATGGCACGGTCCCCTCGGTATGGTCGGTCCACCTTTACATTTATGGTCATGCCGGGACACTTGATTAATTTCACTGTTCTGGTGGCACATTCTATGACTCCCTGGTATCTAGCTAACCAATCCATCCCTAATATAATATCCAAGGTCTGGGAGCTTAATACTATCAGGTCAGCAAGGAAATCACATCTTTCCATGGTAATGGTCACCCCTGGGCATACTAGGGTAGCAGTAATTGGTCCAGCTGGTGAGCTAAGCACCAATGGCTTCTTAAGGGCATAAACAGGTAACCCCAATTTATCAACATACCCCTTAGATATAAATGAATGTGAAGCTTCTGAATCAAATAATACTTGTGCTGGTATAGTCTTGACAGAAAACGTACCCATAAGAACTCCAGCGGCTTCCTGAGCTTCTTCAACTGTAATATGGTTGACTCTACCTCGGTTCGATGCTGAAGTGTTTTTGCTAGCTTGAGAGCTCTGCTGTCCCCTGCCAGGAGCTGAAGCTTGACTACGGACAGGGACATTCTGCTTATGTGGACATCTGTTGGCAAAGTGTCCCTTCTCCCCACAGCTGTAGCATTTAAAACTTGTTGCGGGGTTTGTACCACTATACTGTCCTCCTGGGCGTGATGTTTGAGGCATACCTCCACCAGGTCTAGGGGCTGGGGTTGAAACACTAGATTGATTGGACCTTGAGAATGAGGGGTTGTTGAAGAATTTTTGAATAAATCTTCCTTGCGGCCGTTGAGTTGTCATCTTGCGCTTACGACTGGCCTCAAGAATCTTCTTCTCATTTTCCAAGGCCAATGCCTTATTTACCAGCTGATGAAAGCTAGTAAAGTCCTGGGTGATCAGCTGCACTCTTAGTTCATCCTTCAACCCCTCAAAGAATCTGTCAATCTTTTCTTCCTCTTCTTCTATATCCTTCTGGGCATACCGGGCCAGCTGCGTGAATTTTGTAAGATATTCACTGACAGATAGATTCCCTTGCTTGAGATTGCGGAATTCATTCTTCTTTATCTGCATTATCCCTGCTGGAATGAAGTTGTCTTTGAAGGCTTTCTTGAACTCTGACCATGGGATAGCTTCCTTGACACCCTCGGTGGTAGCATCTTCCTGGCCTCTGGCAGCCAAGTAGTTCTCCCACCATGCTGCTGCGGCACCTTGAAGCTGGTGTGCGGCAAACACCACTTTGTCTTCATCTGCACTTTTAGCTAACCTCATGTAACATCCCAAAATTTCGTTCTCTGAAAAATTTAATTTCAAATTAATTAATTTAAAGTATTTGAACTTTATTTGGATTTATCTAAATTTTATTTCAAAATCTAAATCAAATTTAATCCTCAACCTCTTTACTCGGCCATCACGTGTCGTTCCTTGATTCAATCCATCCTCACCCCGGTTTAATCTCAGCCACCTGCTTTCACTTACCCCTTCGTTTTAATCCGGTGGCCCTGATTTCTCTTTCACCTCGTGGCATTCGTCCGACCGTCCACTTCTTCCTCCTTTCTCTTCCCTCTCGCCGACAGCCCAATCCCACCTGTCAGTGAATAAAACTCTTTTCCTGTTGAAAAATAATTCGGCCAGAAAATCAAAATCTCTGCTGACGTCACCCTAACATCATAAATTACTTTTCCATAGAACTATAATTCCTCTGAAAATCATTTCCCTTGATGATGTCATAATCGGATTTTTCAGTTCAAAAATAATTCCAGAAAATCAGTTTATTCTTTTTCTCTCCTTTTAAACTACCAAAATATCGTATTTCTTCATTTTAACTCCGAATGAGCCCATTCAAATTTCTAAACTCATCAAAAATTCCAATCTATCCATTTCTATCCTCTTTTCAAATTTTTGGAATTTTCGAATTTATTTGAATTAAATTAAAGCTTAGAAAGTAAAAATATTTTAAATGGCTAAAATATACCTCAAATAAATCCGAAATTATTTTATTTAGTCTTTTCGTTTTCCAAGGATTTTTATAGAATTTTTCTGAATTTTTCGAATTTATTTTATTTTTTTTTCTTTAAAAAAATATTATTTTATTATTATTTTCTCTCTCCTCACTATTCATCATCTTGCACCGTTCGAAAGATTCTCCAGAGAGCAGCACGCGCGAGCGCCATGACCCATTCTTCAAGCTTCAATAACTTTTGAATTTCTCAACGGTTTTTAGTGAAATAAATTGCATTCATCTCCTCTCATCAAACTCTTTCAATTCCCTACCGTTTTCCCCTCATTCATGAGCCGTTTCGCGAGAAATTAACCCATGCCATTGATGGACATGGTCTCTTGATCTCCCATCTCGGACCTCTCCCGCCCCTATAAAAGGGAGCACCGTGAGCCCCTCCTCATCCTCACTCAACCCCGAAAATATCAAGTCCCCACTCCTCTTCTCTTGGGCGCAATCAGAGTTTTTCTTTTGTGTTCCAAGTGGCGTTCTTCGGCTTATTGCGCCTCGTCCGGTGGAGCCCCGCCACTTTTGAGCACATCCCCGGATTCGCCTCGTCGCGTTCTACGCGGTGCTCACCTCGCCTTCGCCGGAACTTCGCCGGAGCACCGTCGCCACCGTGGGCCATAGCGCGTCGTCGTTCCTCGCATCGCCACCGGCCGTCCGTGCATGCCCGACCAAAACCAAGGTGAGCATCACGTTCCCCACGCTCTACTCTTCGTTTCGCCGCAAACCCCACATGCTAACTCCTCTCCGTTTACCCGGAACGCCGATGTCAACCCGACGGTCGCAAAATGTCTTCTCCACCGTGTTCCGCCACCATCCGATGTCCTTTGGCCGAACCGTTTGCACCGTTGAGTTTGCCTCGACACGTTCTACATCGTGCTTCCATCGCGATTACCTGAAGATTCCCCGAGTCCTTGTCGACCTTATCAGGCCCAGACACTAAAACTGTACTTCGTGCGTACACCCCTTTTTGGTAAGCGCTTCGATTTTTGTTCGCGTCATATTGTGTCCTAGCCTCTAAAAAATTTTTCTACCATTTTGTTTAATTTTTCGTGGAGCCAATTGTCAGGAATTGAGCTTTCCGTGAAAATGGCCGTTTGTGACTCCCGACGTCGATTCGTCGCCTCCGGTAAGCCTTAGCCCATGCCATAATTTTTCTTAGACTTGCTTCACTGCGTTCTACGCCATGCTTCCTTCCGTTTCCCCAAAAAGCCTCCACAAATTTTCACCTCCGACACCTCGCCATGGCCACCAATGGCATCTCGTGTCCCCGTCTATCCAGTGATGTTTTCCCCAATCCGTTCGCGTCATATCGTGCCAAACCATCCCAGGTAGCTACCTTTCAAATGGTTTTGGATTCGCTCTACCGAGCACCAAGATATCAAAATTTTCCTGTTTCTCCACTATCGTCATTCAAACGTCGATTGTATCGTCTCCGATTAATTTTCAGCTTAGCCAATAATTTTCCTAACTTCACCATGCCATGTACTATCCCACGCTCACCTTACATCTCCACGTTCCATACTCGGTACTATCTCTCTCCAACCTGCAGTTGTCGCTACTGTGCCGTCGGTGCAGTTTTTCACTCACTGCGGGTGATTGCCGCCGTTCCTCGTCGCCGTACCCATGTCACCACCTTCGCCTCATTGCCAACATTCCATTTTGCCCATTCGCCAGCCATCTTGTAGCCAACCGCCACTGTACTATTCAAAAAGTAATCCTCGTATTTTGTTATCATTTCATGTGATGTCCAAAATTTTCAGATATTCTCTCTCCCTCATACGAACTCCGAATCCGTTGATTCTTTCTCCTAAATTCATCTAAAATCATAATCTATCCATCAATATATATTTTATAATTTGTGGATTTTATTTGGATTTTATTTGAGTTTAGTTTGTTCTGGCTTTTCACGTGTAGACTACGACTAATCCGAAGAGTATAATTTCGGCAAACCGCAGCAAAACTTCAAAACAAGGCAAGTCTCCTTTGATCATCTTGAACCTATGATTTCGAAATGTTTTAATTATTTTAAATTATGTGCATTGCTATTTATATAAAATATTAGTTCAAATCTTAAGGGTTAGTTAAACCAACCTTGTTATACCCTCCATTGAAATTGAATGCCATGTACCTTTGTCACCCTAGAATTTCATTTGTCTCAATAATGAGATTATTACTGAATCTTGGTGAATAGTGGAATGGTAGTATAATGCTTAGTCTCGCTATTTAATACCTTTGAAATCTTGAAAATGGGAAATTATGAATTATTGTAATATCCTTGTTTTTATAAAGTTAGTGGTAATTGGAGTTGCCACTGTTCTTTTAAAATAAACTAAAATGTGAAAATTGGTTTAGATTAGGGTGGATGGTTAGTTTGGATTGGTGCAGGAAGCACGAGATCTTGTAAAGTGTATGTTCCACCCTAGTCAATTAAGGACCGACGCTTGTGTTTGTCCAGACTGAGCATTAACCGTACAACCACAAGTCTATATGGGTACGACCTAGCTGACTAACTTACGATAGTCTAGTTTAGGTGCCACCAGTGGAAAGTGGATGCCAGGGACGGACTGGTTATTCACAGTGAGGGACAGGGATTTACTGTACTCATATGGCGCAAAAGGGGCTTCGGTTCGGGCGGTTAGCCTACCTGCGGTGAAACCTCAGCGGGTGGTATCTAGCTAGATTAGAGTAAGGTAAAGGCTTTGTGATATTTTATCTGGGTCTCATGCCAAAGGAAGCATGTTGACTTTTAGGATAATTTATCTCTTGTGGGTAAAGTTGTACAACCTCTGCAGAGTGTAAAACTATTCGAATAGCCGTGCCCACGGTCAAGGGCGGGCAAAGAATGCATTCACATGGTAGATTTCTGGTTTTGTTTTAAAATCAAAAGTTTTGTATTCCGGGAGTGGAGGGAACTCTCGGAAGGGTATCCTGGCGGTTGGAGCCAGAGAGGGTGGATTTAACCCGCAGTATTAAACTTGTTCAAGTTGTTAGCTAGTGTTGGTAGATGGAACCTTCACTAGAAAGTTAATGATAGTTTCTGCTAAAACATTTACTTTATTAAATGGTTGCCTTCGAAAATAATTAGTAGTAATTGAATTTTAAAATGTTGCTTTGTGCAAAAGAACCATATAGCCTTCCTTTGTTAAGCCTTGCATCTATGCATTTTTCCCAAGACTTGCGGAGTACTTTATGTACTCACATGCTACACTCAAAAATAATAACCAGAGGAGTACGAAGCTCAAGAAGGCGACTACGACTTCTTCGCGGGTGGATTCGACGAAGGATTCCAGGAGTTCTAGGTCGCGCTTCCCCAGTCAATTGCCTGTGGCGTATTGATGGGTCTTCACCGAGTTTATCTTTTGCTTCCGCTGTGTTTCGTGTGTGCAAGGTCTTGAAACCTCAATTGTAATAATGAGACCTTTCGGTCTGTACTCTTTAATATTGTAATAAAGCGTTGCTGGTTATGTATTCATTTCTGTTTAACTGTGTGCACTAGCTTTGATCTGGGACTAGTGCAGTAATACACAGAGGGTCCGGGTTCGGAAATCCGGGGTCCCGACAGAGGTGGTATCAGAGCCAATTTGACTGTAGGACGTGACCTAGTTAGAATGGTTGTTAGTAAAAGAACTTCAAATTTTATTTTATAGAATAAAAATTTAATAATGTGCTATCCTTGTCTTATCTTGTCTTTCTATCCTTACCTTCGTCATGGTATTCTTCCTTATCTATCTGCTTATTTCCTTTTTGGAATGGTAATTGTACTCTCTTTCCTTTGTAATTTCTATAGACGGCTCAGTAAGGCTGCGTCTAAGAAGCACTTGGAGAAGCTCGTCATCATGAAGGAGCAAGGACTAGCTCTTTAGTTGTAATACCCAAGTAAAGTCTTACAATTTTAGAACGCTTATATATTACTTGCTTGTGTATTAGGTGGACTGTACCAAGTCTTTGTATACTTGTAGTGCAGCCATCCAAAAAAAACTATTTTGATTTCAAGCTAAGCTTCTCCTAGTTGTTGTTTGTTTCTCTCTTGTGTGTTTGTCTGGGATGTGGTTTAGTCATTCCCCTGATCTCTTATCTGTGCTATTTCCCTCTTATCTTTTGCTAACCCCAGTTACCGCAATAGTACAAGCTCCAATTCTTTCACCGAAGTCCAAGTTTGGAGAATCCTTGGAGACCTAGAGTATATGGAAGACAACAAATTTATGGAAAGTACTCTTGTCGGGAAAGCCGTGATAATTAGTGCATGTCAAGTTAGGTAATTTGGAGAATTGTTGCTAGAGTGATATATTTTGGATTTATAATTGACAAGATTGAATAATACTCGAGAAGATTGAGATAAAAGGGTATATTTGTGGATACCAATTGATTATAAATAAATCTAAAAAGTGTCATCTTTGTGGATTGACTAGAGATTAAATATAAAGTTGAGCTTGGGAAAGCTAATTAGATCATGGGAAGAGTCTAAACTTTACCTTGGATTTATTATCTAGGATTGAAAGGAGCAACACAAGATTTTTGTTGAAGGGATTATTTGTGATCATTGGAGAATTAGTATTAAGAGATTGATCCAGTAAAGGGAGAGATTAAAAGATTAAGAAGTTGAATTATCACAAACAATTCATGATATCAATTTTGGGTGATTTTGGTTGAATCATGAAGAGTAGATGAATTTTGTGGAGTTAATTGATTACCAGAGTTTGGTGGACCTATTGATGATGAGTGGATACTAGTGGAATTCCAGAAGATATACACTTAGATATCTTGGTGGATTAATTTTATCATTGCAAAGTGGACTTTGATATGTCAATTTGAATTTGGTGGATTTAGTAGATCATTGCTAGGTAATTGGATTTTAACTAATGGGATTAACTAGATTATTTAAGGATGTTAAAATGGATAACCTGAAGGATTTAAATTAATTATGGGAGATAGATTGTCCAATAAGAATTAGTTGAGAGATTGTCTGATAAGAATTAATTGAGGTATTTGAGATCATTCAAATTTGGTGGAACCAAAATGATGATTATCAAGAGAATGATGTTGGAGGACTAATGAATATTAAATTATGGCTTAGATGATCTTAAACTTGATTGATGATTACTAAAAGGTTGGATTAATCTTATATTATTTGATCAAAGTTATGGATCTGTTGGATTAGATAATGATCATAAAACAATTGGTGGAAATCATAAATTACAATGTTTTTGGATTCTTGTTAGAAAAATTATATGGTTTGACGTCGATTCAAATTAGAGCAGAGAGAGTAAAAGTTAATGAGATTACTTGTCGAAATCAATAAGGTGCATTTGTGGTATATGATTTTGGAATCAAGAATTTTTGAAGAGTTGAAATAATTATGTCCTTCTCGGATGAACACTTGTGGAAGTTAAGCCCTTTTGGTGGAATACTGAATTAATCGATATGATAAGGGCAATTGAAGTTAACCTAGAGCTTGCAGGCGACTAAAGATGTACCAATCCAATTTGTTGTTCTCTTCCATATTTCTCAGTTAAAGGAATCCTTCAGAGCATCGAACAACAACATAGAATCATGAAGGAAGCTGAACGCTGCACAAGAAGCATCACCATAAAGTTCCACAAAGTACAGTAGAGCAACCATTCGAAGTCAAGCAACTTGGGAGCGTGAAGAGGACCTAAGAGCCGAGTTTTCCTCTCCTTTCTTTTTCCTAGTCCGTCCGAATCTCGGGGACGAGATTCTTTCTAAGGGGGGTAGGTTTGTAACATCCCAAAATTTCGTTCTCTGAAAAATTTAATATCAAATTAATTAATTTAAAGTATTTGAACTTTATTTGGATTTATCTAAATTTTATTTCAAAATCTAAATCAAATTTAATCCTCAACCTCTTTACTCGGCCATCACGTGTCGTTCCTTGATTCAATCCATCCTCACCCCGGTTTAATCTCAGCCACCTGCTTTCACTTACCCCTTCGTTTTAATCCGGTGGCCCTGATTTCTCTTTCACCTCGTGGCATTCGTCCGACCGTGCACTTCTTCCTCCTTTCTCTTCCCTCTCGCCGACAGCCCAATCCCACCTGTCAGTGAATAAAACTCTTTTCCTGTTGAAAAATAATTCGGCCAGAAAATCAAAATCTCTGCTGACGTCACCCTAACATCATAAATTACTTTTCCATAGAACTATAATTCCTCTGAAAATTATTTCCCTTGATGATGTCATAATTGGATTTTTCAGTTCAAAAATAATTCCAGAAAATCAGTTTATTCTTTTTCTCTCCTTTTAAACTACCAAAATATCATATTTCTTCATTTTAACTCCGAATGATCCCATTCAAATTTCTAAACTCATCAAAAATTCCAATCTATCCATTTCTATCCTCTTTTCAAATTTTTGGAATTTTCGAATTTATTTGAATTAAATTAAAGCTTAGAAAGTAAAAATATTTTAAATGGCTAAAATATACCTCAAATAAATCCGAAATTATTTTATTTAGTCTTTTCGTTTTCCAAGGATTTTTATAGAATTTTTCTGAATTTTTCGAATTTATTTTATTTTTTTCTTTAAAAAAATAATTATTTTATTATTATTTTCTCTCTCCTCACTATTCATCATCTTGCACCGTTCGAAAGATTCTCCAGAGAGCAGCGCGCGCGAGCGCCATGACCCATTCTTCAAGCTTCAATAACTTTTGAATTTCTCAACGGTTTTTAGTGAAATAACCCACGCTCTACTCTTCGTTTCGCCGCAAACCCCACATGCTAACTCCTCTCCGTTTACCCGGAACGCCGATGTCAACCCGACGGTCGCAAAATGTCTTCTCCACCGTGTTCCGCCACCATCCGATGTCCTTTGGCCGAGCCGTTTGCACCGTTGAGTTTGCCTCGACACGTTCTACATCGTGCTTCCATCGCGATTACCTGAAGATTCCCCGAGTCCTTGTCGACCTTATCAGGCCCAGACACTAAAACTGTACTTCGCGCGTACACCCATTTTTGGTAAGCGCTTCGATTTTTGTTCGCGTCATATTGTGTCCTAGCCTCTAAGAAATTTTTCTACCATTTTGTTTAATTTTTCGTGGAGCCAATTGTCAGGAATTGAGCTTTCCGTGAAAATGGCCGTTTGTGACTCCCGATGTCGATTCGTCGCCTCCGGTAAGCCTTAGCCCATGCCATAATTTTTCTTAGACTTGCCTCACTGCGTTCTACGCCATGCTTCCTTCCGTTTCCCCAAAAAAGCCTCCACAAATTTTCACCTCCGACACCTCGCCATGGCCACCAATGGCATCTCGTGTCCCCGTCTATCCAGTGATGTTTTCCCCAATCCGTTCGCGTCATATCGTGCCAAACCATCCCAGGTAGCTACCTTTCAAATGGTTTTGGATTCGCTCTACCGAGCACCAAGATATCAAAATTTTCCTGTTTCTCCACTATCGTCATTCAAACGTCGATTGTATCGTCTCCGATTAATTTTCAGCTTAGCCAATAATTTTCCTAACTTCACCATGCCATGTACTATCCCACGCTCACCTTACATCTCCACGTTCCATACTCGGTACTATCTCTCTCCAACCTGCAGTTGTCGCTACTGTGCCGTCGGTGCAGTTTTTCACTCACTGCGGGTGATTGCCGCCGTTCCTCGTCGCCGTACCCATGTCACCACCTTCGCCTCATTGCCAACATTCCATTTTGCCCATTCGCCAGCCATCTTGTAGCCAACCGCCACTGTACTATTCAAAAAGTAATCCTCGTATTTTGTTATCATTTCATGTGATGTCCAAAATTTCCAGATATTCTCTCTCCCTCATACGAACTCCGAATCCGTTGATTCTTTCTCCTAAATTCATCTAAAATCATAATCTATCCATCAATATATATTTTATAATTTGTGGATTTTATTTGGATTTTATTTGAGTTTAGTTTGTTCTGACTTTTCACGTGTAGACTACGACTAATCCGAAGAGTATAATTTCGGCAAACCTCAGCAAAACTTCAAAGCAAGGCAAGTCTCCTTTGATCATCTTGAACCTATGATTTCGAAATGTTTTAATTATTTTAAATTATGTGCATTGCTATTTATATAAAATATTAGTTCAAATCTTAAGGGTTAGTTAAACCAACCTTGTTATACCCTCCATTGAAATTGAATGCCATGTACCTTTGTCACCCTAGAATTTCATTTGTCTCAATAATGAGATTATTACTGAATCTTGGTGAATAGTGGAATGGTAGTATAATGCTTAGTCTCGCTATTTAATACCTTTGAAATCTTGAAAATGGGAAATTATGAATTATTGTAATATCCTTGTTTTTATAAAGTTAGTGGTAATTGGAGTTGCCACTGTTCTTTTAAAATAAACTAAAATGTGAAAATTGGTTTAGATTAGGGTGGATGGTTAGTTTGGATTGGTGCAGGAAGCACGAGATCTTGTAAAGTGTATGTTCCACCCTAGTCAATTAAGGACCGACGCTTGTGTTTGTCCAGACTGAGCATTAACCGTACAACCACAAGTCTATATGGGTACGACCTAGCTGACTAACTTACGATAGTCTAGTTTAGGTGCCACCAGTGGAAAGTGGATGCCAGGGATGGACTGGTTATTCACAGTGAGGGACAGGGATTTACTGTACTCATATGGCGCAAGAGGGGGCTTCGGTTCGGGCGGTTAGCCTACCTGTGGTGAAACCTCAGCGGGTGGTATCTAGCTAGATTAGAGTAAGGTAAAGGCTTTGTGATATTTTATCTGGGTCTCATGCCAAAGGAAGCATGTTGACTTTTAGGATAATTTATCTCTTGTGGGTAAAGTTGTACAACCTCTGCAGAGTGTAAAACTATTCGAATAGCCGTGCCCACGGTCAAGGGCGGGCAAAGAATGCATTCACATGGTAGATTTCTGGTTTTGTTTTAAAATCAAAAGTTTTGTATTCCGGGAGTGGAGGGAACTCTCGGAAGGGTATCCTGGCGGTTGGAGCCAGAGAGGGTGGATTTAACCCGCAGTATTAAACTTGTTCAAGTTGTTAGCTAGTGTTGGTAGATGGAACCTTCACTAGAAAGTTAATGATAGTTTCTGCTAAAACATTTACTTTATTAAATGGTTGCCTTCGAAAATAATTAGTAGTAATTGAATTTTAAAATGTTGCTTTGTGCAAAAGAACCATATAGCCTTCCTTTGTTAAGCCTTGCATCTATGCATTTTTCTCAAGACTTGCGGAGTACTTTATGTACTCACATGCTACACTCAAAAATAATAACCAGAGGAGTACGAAGCTCAAGAAGGCGACTACGACTTCTTCGCGGGTGGATTCGACGAAGGATTCCAGGAGTTCTAGGTCGCGCTTCCCCAGTCAATTGCCTGTGGCGTATTGATGGGTCTTCACCGAGTTTATCTTTTGCTTCCGCTGTGTTTCGTGTGTGCAAGGTCTTGAAACCTCAATTGTAATAATGAGACCTTTCGGTCTGTACTCTTTAATATTGTAATAAAGCGTTGCTGGTTATGTATTCATTTCGGTTTAACTGTGTGCACTAGCTTTGATCTGGGACTAGTGCAGTAATACACAGAAGGTCCGGGTTCGGAAATCCGGGGTCCCGACACCTCAGGTTCCTTTCAGTGTCTCGGAGCCAATCTTCGGCTTCTAGTGGTTCATCGGCGGAGGCAAAAGTTAATGGCCGTGTCCTTTGAAAATCAGCCAAATCAGGACTATGGCCACCGGAACTTCCTTGTTGTCCACTATAAATGGCCTGCAGCAGTTGAGTCTGCTGGGCCATCACTTGTGCCATGGTGGGGTGTACTAGTGGTTGTGGAAGAGGGTCATTGCCTTGATCCTGGTTCATGCCTTGCTCTTCAGGCAAAGCCCCGTGGGTTGAGTTAACTTCAGTTTGGTTAGCATGGGCCAGAGCCCTGGTGGTCCTTCGACTAGCCATCTGCAGTTAGAGTTTCGTACTTAGCACTATTTCTCAACAGTCAAGGAAGGATGATATCCTTCCATACAATCAAAATTAAACGGCAAGAAGAACGACAAAGCAACATTTAGCATAAGGTCAATCACTTGACCATATATTAATCATACCAACGGTTACATAGCCAGCTGGCAGACTGGTCTTACGGTTACAATAACATGGATAGAGTTCAACATAACGATAGCTACAATACTAACAGCTATTACATCATACTAGGGGGTACAAAAGCTAGCTCTGGCATCTCATATATATCTGGCACAGCACCATACTTCCTACTCCTCCATGTCACCTGCACTAGGGGAGGAAGGACTGTAATGGGGTGACTGGGAGCGGGACCGGCTGTCGCTGAACTCCGAAGGATCGGAGTCCGAGCAAAAGCGTGAAATGCTGCGGCTGCGATTAGTCGCTCCCCGACGAAGAGCTGTCTGCGGTCCCGGAGGTCGCACGCTTATGCGCGCAGTGCGCCTCGAGCGGGGTCCTCCTGACCCTGACTGAGGCGGTGCTGGTGCTGCTGCAGAGGCGGCGGCTGCCTCCGCCTTGGCCTCCTCCAAAGCCTTCTTGCATTGCGCCAGCTGCTCACGAAGTGTCGCCACCTCAGTGTGTCGGGAGACTAGGTGCTGCTGAAGGGCGGTGATCTCCTCCAAAGCATCAGTGTGAGCCACTCCCATGGCTCTGGTGAGATCAACTTGACACGTAAGCTTGGGATCATCTTCGGAGGTCGGCATAAAAGTTGAGCTATACCGAACTCCTTCCCGGCGCATCGGATGGTAGCAGTAGGGGGTGCGTCGCAAGGTAGTCTTGTAAAAATCACATAGCCGAACGGCAGCCAGACGTGCAGCGTCCTGCATTGCTGCTTTCAGAGTGCTTCTATGATGCTCCATCCTGAAAACATGTGGCGGGTCTTGTTCACTCTTGGCATGGATGAATATCTCCATCATCCATGATTCTTCTCCTCCTTCAATGGTCTTGCGGCCACGGTAAATAGGTTGCTCCTTATAGCTCAAGTAGTGTAGGAGCTTGCGCAAGATACTGGCAAATTCTCCTTCATACACTCCATGTGCTGGGAAATCCCAGTTGGCTTCATCTGCCATTCCTGCCATCTGAAAATTAATTTACTAGTGTTAGTAATTTTTAAAGTAACAAAAAATAGAATAAAACAGCTCTAGGAAGGATACGAGAAAGAAGTAATATGCTTATATTTTCAAATTCATTTTTATAGCTTAAATATTGTGCTTCCTATTTCCGTCCTTAATACAGTTCTAAGGCTTCTACCCTACAGTCGTATGCTCTGATACCAGCTCTGTCAGACCCGGATTTATTAATCCAGAATCTACTATGTTAATTGCATTATTCCCTGGATCAGTAGATAATGCGCACAGGAACATCGCTGAATCATTTCATACATCGCATAATAATACTACAGAGTCTGAAATACACCACATCGGGTGAATGTTTACAAAAGGGGCCGCTTTGGCCAAATGTCTTCATTACATAAATGCAGCGGAAATAGTAGCAAAAGTAAACCCAAATCCACAGGCAAGCGACTGGGGGTAGATTTGCATCACTTATATCATCTAGGTGAGATTAATAAATGTGCACACAATCTCCACCAAGTCTTCTTGTCTATGACCAATATACGCCATTAACGCCCTTAGTTGTCGTCATGGTTTCCTCCACCATTTGTAGGAGCATCCTCATGGTCATAATGCCCTTGAGTTCCTGTTTCTGAATATTGTCGCAAAAGCGAGCGTGAGCACTCCGACCCCGTGCTCCGCGAGTCAACACACAGTATGCAATATATGTAACATGCTCAGCTTGTCAAAGGATGGCTCAGGTTTGTTTTATTTGCAGGAGTGCTTTTGAATACAATTATATAAAAATTTTCTAAGATTTAGCATTTTTAGCAATGACTGAATTTTTAAGGAAATACTCATGTATATCAGTGTTACAGAACCCATCCACCATTACATGGCTTATGCACCATATATTTTCTTTCAGCGTTATAGCCGCTTAACTTACCACTGGGACGACACCCAGGACAATTTCCAAACCAGAGCAGTCCTTCGCTCTGCACATTTTATTCCCACCTTCTTTTATTTTAAACAGAACTATATCTAGTTAAGTTCCCATATTCGCCCATGACCGTGGGGCGTGGGCACGGCTATTCGAATAGTTTTGACTCTGCAGAGTTTGTACACTTTCACCACAAGAGATGATCAACTCGTTGCCCCACATGATTCCATAGACATGTGGTTGAGCAGGCCCTCACAGTGACTTTTCTAAATATCTAGACCCTTTTGTCATCTCACCTTATGGGAAACTGCCCACTTGCGGTGGGTCCCATCTATGCGCGGGATGTTTCCCACAGCCACTACGCAGCTCGGGCTTCTACTTCCCGCAACGTAGGACAGCTGGGAAACTTCACCCTCCACTGGTGTCCCTTCAGGCCCCCTTGCCATAGCGTAGCCCATTCAATCCCCTACCAGTGAGATGAGTCCGGGGTTTTCGATAAATGTACTTAGCCAAGTTGTACTTTACAGACTTGTGGTTGTACTGTTTTACACACGGTGACATGACAAGATTCAGTCCTTAGGGTTACCTGGATGGTTCTACCACATTTCACAATTTGTGCATCCACTGCACCACATTTCAACCCCCAAACCATCCATCCAGGTATTTAAGCAATACTAGGATTTTTCAGAGATAGAAAATATTGTGTCCATTTACTACAGTCATTCCATCCATGACTGTCCCCAAATCATATCATACTTTGCAAATGTTATTTTGGGGCAGTTATGTACCCTCGTTTTATCTAGCAATATTAAGCAGCGCAATATTTATTTGGACTTACTGGCAAAGCTATGATAATATAAATTTTGCTAAGGCGACAAGGTTCACATATCCAAACATTTCAACGGAGCATTATTAGCAAGCGTTATAGTAGGTGTATAACTATCATTTCTGGAAATGAACATATTTTACCACATAAAATATCAGCATGCATGTTGATATTTTAAAAGAAATTAACTTTGCAAACCATAGGTTCAAAATGATCAAAGTGTTAACTCGCCTTGGTCATAGTGGTCGGGATCCGGATTCTCTGGTGCTTCTAGGGTTGCTGCCTCGATCTCCTCCTCTTGTGCCTCGTAAGCTATTTTAGCGTGCGCCAAAATTTGGATAAAAAGAAAAAGCAGCAAATCAAACCAAATAACACCAGAAATTCAAATGAACTCTAAAAATTATGATTTTAGTCCCATTGGATAGATCTTGATTTTAGATGAATTTAGAAATTTGTCTCACTCAAATTTGGAGTTAAAATGAATAAGTTATGCCCATTTGAATATTTCAGTTCAGTTAAATCTCAAAATTCATAAATCTCTGACAGTGGGTCCCACATGTCATATTTTAATTTTTATCTTTTTCTTTTATTATTTCTCCTCTGTCTCTATGGCCAGTAGGGCCCACATGTCAGTGTGTCTGGTCACTGACAGGGGATTGAGGGCACTATTGTTCAATTGCTTGCAGGGGAGGGGAGAAGGAGGTATTGCGGCGCGTTTTGGACTCCCAGGAGAGGATTTTATAGCCAGGGGAGAGGCGCGCGGCGAGGGCGGCATTCGGCCTCTTGCTGATCACACGGGGTAGGGGTAATGAACCCGATCTTCTTCGGGATTTCGTGGGAGAGAGGTGGCGGGAGAGGTGCGTTCCCCCTCCTGTGACTGGTTCTTTGAATTTGCCCGCAAGGTCAGAGAGAGAGCAGAGGATTTGCTGCGGCAGAGGAAGCAAGCGCGAGGGGGGAGCTGCGACGCGTGCGCTGGAGAAGAGGGGGAGGAAGAAGAGCCTGACGGCTCGGGCCCACAGGCCAGCGGAAGAGGGGCGCGAGGGAGCGGGCCCGTATGGCAGTGGTGGAGGCGAGGGCGAGCTGGGCTGGCGGGCACACGCGCGAGAAGCTGGGCCGCGCGGAGGGCGGGTGCTGGGCCGCGCGAGCGTGTTGGCTGAGCCGAGCGACCGCGTGCGCACGCAGGCCGTGCATGGAGAGAGGGCTGGGCCGGGGTGATGGCCGGCCCGGTTTTTCCTTTTCTTCTCTTTTTTTTCTTTTTATTTTTCTGCATTTTCATTTATATATATACATTTATACTTATATATAATTCTAATTTTATTTGCTCTCTTAAATTTCTGTAGAGACCTCTTTCATGTTATGCATAGTTGTATGCACATATATTTATATTTGTTAACATTTTTATTTTGTTTACCACTTTACTATTTATTCCATTATTTTTAGAGGTGAGATTTCATGGTTAAACCAAATATTCTCCCTTACCTTTATGGATCATCTTTTCAGATTCTTTATTTGATGCTCATGTTTTATCATTTTATGTGTTGATTTCTTCCCTCTTTTTATTTTTGAAGTTCCTTCATATTTACAAGAAAGTCCATAAACTCCAAATTCAAATGGAAAGCAAACAAAATAATCCAAAAGTTCCACAATTTAATATTTACATTTTTCAGGATGTTACATGAACTTCTTATATAAAATGATAAGCTTTTCAAATGTACTCTTGACTTTGGTGAGTCAAGGAGGTTTATGAATTATTTTGAAAATAAAATATAAAAACTGGTTTAGACTTAGGCAATTGGTTAGGTGGTGGGTGTAGGCATGCCCTATTGTTCGGAGACACAGGGTTGATTGTCGTGCACATGGATATGTGGTTGGGCCTAAGTCATTTAAGGACCAGTCTGTGAGCTACTGTTGCAAAGCCCTATTGTACTACCACATGGCTGGTATGGGACAGCCCTGGCTGAATAATTTGCGAAGTCCCAATTTGAGTCAAGTTGTAGGTTGAAAGTGAGCGTGGTTGGTGCCATGAGAAGTCTCACTTGAGTGAGCGTGGTTAAGCTATGTGAAGTCTCACTCAGGCTCAAGAGGGGGTCCCGGTCTGGTGGATTTCTTACTGGGATGAAACCTTAGAGTTGGCTTGGCCAGGTTGAAGGTTTTGCATTGTAAAGGCCTTGTCATGACTCCTCGCCGCACACCTAAGGAAGTGTGTAATCTAGTGGCAAAAAGGGGTGATCGTGTCTTGTGGGTAAAGCTGTACAACCTCTGTAGAGTGTATAATCTATCCTGGATAGCCGTGCCCACGGTCATGGGCATGCTGAGTAAAAGTTTTTCGTGGATTAGACTTTGTTTTTCAAAAATGTTTGAAAACCTTGTGGATGGATGGAATCCACGAGAGACTGAAAACCTTGAAGATGGATGGAATCCGTGAGAGATTGAAACCTGGTGGATGGATGGAATCCATCAGAGTTGCGCAGTGAAAGCGTGTGGATGGATGGAATCCATACGTGATCTTTTGGAAAAGATGGTCCTGGTGGGATGCCCGAGAATAGGTTGGTGTTTTGTCAGAGCCTGCACTGACGGTATTATTTTCATTTACAAGTATTGTTTTTACTTGCTGTATTAAATTCAGCAATTTCAATCTATTTATTGAATTTCCTTAAATGTTGTTTTATGCAAACTAACCCTATAAGCCTTCCATTGATGCCTTTATCATTATGATGCATTTCTCCGTGTGATTTGCGGAGTACAAGTTTGTACTCACCTTACAATCTCCATACAAAGGAAGATGCCGTCAACAACGGAGATGACCAGGACGAGTAGGCCGTGTCTTACTATCGTTTGCTTGTGGGCAGGCTTGGGCTTCGCTTCTTTTCAGTTTGCTTCCGCAGTTATTTGCTTTATTTAATTTTGCCAATGAGTGTTGATGTAAGACTTGGCCATAAGGCCATACTGTTTTAATTAATGAAGTAAGACAACACAAAGTTACTATCTCTATCAACTACTAGGTGATGGAAGCTAGGTGGATCTTACACTCTCAAGCATCTTACCACGCTCTTACAAGTGTTCTTACCAACGCAGCAAGTAGTACAACCAATGACTGGTTCATGATACTATGTCGAGCGTGGGTACGATTGCAAGAGGGGACCTATTCTGATCAAGAGTACATGGAGCTCAGAAGGTAGAATATGGCAGCAAGGATTAGCAAAAACCGTAACCCAATTAGCAAAGATGAGTAAGGGTCCAAACGACTTGTCACAGTTGCTGTTCTAAATGTATCCCTAGCCCTAGCACAATGTAGATGAAAACAAAGGACCAAACACAAAGGTTTCAAGGGATGCTAGCAAATCTGCTTACTTCTTTCTTTCTCTTTTTTTCTTTCTTCCTTTTTCTTTTCTTTTTTTGTCTCTTCTTTTTTCTTTTGTTTTTTCAAATATTACAGCAAACACTACGCAACCAAGAGTTTTACTATACACTTCACTGCTCTCTTCGGTTTAGGGCTAAGCTTCCCTATTCCCCAAACTGTGCAGCCCAAACATTGATTAGGGTGCGCTAGCAATAAGATTGTGAATGAAGAACAGAGGGCTAGATGTGGCTGTTGATTCACATGTGGCTTGCAAGACCTAGATGAAAAAGAGGTGATGTAGTGTTCGGTTTTAGGACTACAGTCAAAACAAAAGGAGGTAGTGGAGAGTGGAGACTAAAGACCAAGCACACGACTCTAAACTAGCAACATGACTTCGACAAAGGACACAAATTCAACAATGTGAAACCAAGAACGAAAATTGCAAAAGCACAAAGGGTGATGGAACAGTAGAAGAACACAATGAACAAAATATTTGTTTTGTGGGGCAAATTTTCTAGAGTTTTAGGATGATGAACAGCAACTAATCTAAAAGGGAAAAACTTTGTGATTACCTAACAGGCAACCTTTGCTTCAATACCACCTAATGTGTGGCCCAATCTTCCCAAAGGTAAAGATATGTTGATTGTGGAGAACATGACGTTGATGATCCAAAGGCTCCAACCAAAATGGATCGAACCCCTCACAATCACTACACCACCACTCTGATGGTTATCAACCGTGCTGAACGCGGTCAACCTCACCAAGAAAGCTATCTCCTGCAACATGCTACCATTGCCAAGAAGACCAACTTAGTCTTACCCCTCCTTCGGCCACCACCATTGCCACCCTACCTCGAGCTCTTAGTGGCGACCGTTACTTCCCATTGACCTAGGCAATTGCTACCATAAAAGGTCCTCATCACTCCCACATTCACCCCATCGGTTTTCCCCACTTAAAAAGTCTATTACCTCACATATTATTTCACACTAGCACCAGCCTTAACTCCGGTGAGTATCCCCTCATCCATTCTTCTCCCAAAGCCCTATAAAAGCCTCCCTAAGCCCCTCCTAGTCATGCCACACCTCACCCTCTCCTCAAGTTCACCTCCCGTGCACCTGAGAGCTCCAGCATCATGCTCCTCCCTCGTCAGCTATAAGAATAACTCCAGCGAGCAATTCCGGTGTCCTTGGACCCTTTCACTCCTTACCTCTGCCGTCTTCACCTCCGCCGTGCAAATCCCCTCTGTCCCTCCGCCTCAAGGATCGCCACCAGAGCAACGATGCCGCCGATGTTCATGTACTGCCGCCATTACGTCCTCGCCGCCAGCCAACTCCAAACCTTCCCGAAGTCTGTGCCAAGGTAATTCGGGATCCCCATTGTCTCCACTTGCTTTTGTGCACAACGCCAGTCGCCGCCATCCACCGGAGCACCAACGAGTCCATGTCAGCAACCTGAGCTGAGGTGGCTGTCACATAGAGCCACGCATCTTGCCATGCAAGCAAGCCTAGCTCAGTTAGTGCCACACCAGTAGCCAAGCCATCCTTGCTACCTCCCCTCCACATGTCAGCCATGTTAGCAAAAATTGTCCTGTCAGCTGCCATGTGTAATGCTGACATCATAATTCCAAATTTTCTTTAGAAAAATAATTCATCCAAAATTTATATCCCTGCAGACATCATAATCCAAATTTTCCCATAGAAAAATAATTCGAATAAATTCCAATTTATCTTATTCTTAGAATTTAAACTTCAAGAAGCCTGTTCTTCTTCGCTGTATCTCCAATGAACCCATTTAAATTTCTAAATTCATCTAAAATCCTCAACTATCCATTTCTACCCTCTTTGTGAATTTTTGGATTTTATTTGTATTTATTCACTTTGTTTATTTTCACATGTAGATACGACGTTCAGGAGAGTACTTTTACGATGATTCACAGCATCAAGTTATTGAGCAAGGTCAGTTACACCTTTGATTGTGTTGATCCTAGTAATTCAAATTATTTATATTGTTTTAAATTATTATGCATGTGTACTTTTATTCAAGCATAGTTTAAATCTGATTAAAATTTTAGTTTAAACCAAATCCTTTGTATATGGCCAAGATTGACATTAAACACTCATATACCTTGTCACCTTAGATGAAAATCTAGTTAGTACAATAGTACTGACTGGAAACTTTCTAGCAACGCTTAGCCATGTTTACATTGACTCTAGGATGGGATACCTATTCACATAAAATGATGACTTTTACAATGTATTGTTAACTTCAGTGAGTCAAGAAAGTTTATGAAATATTTCAAAATAATAAGTCAATTAAGGACCGGTTTGTGAGCTACTGCTACAAAGCCACATCGTACTACCAAAAGTCTAGTATGGGACAAACATACCTAATTAATTTGTGAAGTCCCAACTTTGGTTTTGCTATATGTTGAATGTCAGCGGGGTGTAGGCCGCGTAAAGTCTCACACGGCACAAGAGGGGGCCTTAACTTGTGGATTCATGTTGTGGTGAAATCTTAACGGCGACGTAACCAAATTGGCGACTTAATATTGTAAAGGCCTTATCATGAGCTCTCCGCCACACACCTAAGAAAGTGTGCTAATCACCGGCAATATGAGAGGATATGTCTTATGGGTAAAATTGTACCACCTCTAAGAGTGTATAAACTATCCTAGATAGCTGTGTTTATGGTTATGGGCATGCTGAGTAAAGTTTTTCATAGTTTAGACTTTAGTTTTCAAAAACTATTTTTAATGAAAATGTTGGAATCTTTTTGGGAGAAAAATGGTCCGGGTAGGATACCCGTTGATAGGTTAGTGTTGGATCGATGCCTGCAGTAATGGTATTATTTTATTTAAAGTATTGCTTCTATTTATTGTATTAAATTTAGTTTTTGTATCTATTTACAGCATTTACCTCAATATTGCTTCATGCACAAATAACCATATTATGCCTTTCATTGACAATATCCCTGCATGCATCCAATCTGTTATTTCTCCTAGTGTAACTTATGGAGTACTTTATATTCTCACCTTGCATAATTTGTGTTGCTCAAAGGACAACTGCAACGACTATGGTAAGGAGCATGATGAGTAGGCCATGTCTTCTGTCTTACGCTTATCTCTACTCCTTAAAAGAAGGAGTTCAAGGTGATGGTGCATCCTACACTCCTTCCCTTTTCACTGACATGTGGTCCCCACCCCACCCCACCTCACGAAATGCGCTGCTCCCCATTCCCCTCCCTCATCCGCCGCTCCGCCCTCGCCTACTCCTCCCCACCCCGCGCCGCCGCCGCCTCCTCCTCCGCCCACTTCTTCGCGCCGCCGCCGCCTCGTCCCCCCGCTTCTTCGCTCCGCCGCCGCCTCCTCTCCCGCTCCTCCGCTCCGCCGCCGCCTCCTCCTCCCCCCACCCCTCCGCTCCGCCGCTGCCTCCTCCCTGGGCTCGACAAAAGGTAGCGCCGACATGTGGCCCCCGTTCTCCGCGTCTCCCCACCACCTCCTCCCCCCGCTCCATCGTTCTACGCCGCTCCGTCCTCGCCTCCTCTCATCCCTCCGCCGCCGCTCCGCCCTCGCCTCCTCCTCCCCACCCCGCGCCGCCGCCGCCTCCTCCTCCCCCCACTCCTCCGCTCCGCCGCCGCCTCCTCCCCCGCTCCTCCGCTCCGTCGCCTCCACCTCCCCTACCCCTCCGCTCCGCCACCAACCCCCGCTGGCCGCGGTCGTCGGGGTCCAAGGCGTCCATGGTGGCCGTGGACGGGCTTGCCTCGGGGGTGGCGATATGCGCCGCCACTCTCCCGTCCCCCGTCCCTCCCGATCCGCTCCGCAACCATCGGCCTCGTCATCCTCCTCCTCCTCGTCCCGGCCGCCGCCGTAGCCCGAGCCCTCCACCAGAGGCGGAGCCACGCCGGGCCAGCCTGGGTGGCTGCAATGGCGAGCAGTGGGGGACCTAGGTCTTCCAGCCAGCGCCGGCCCAACCCCCTATGGCGACTTCCCGGGCACCGGGACTCCGGGAGCTCAGGCAACGGCAGAACAACTCATGGTAGACATGGGCTAGCGCCAACCCATACATCATGGCTCACGAATCACCCAACGCCATCTGCAGAGAGGAGACTGATCGAATACATTTGATTTTTCTATGTTTTTTGTTGATAGGGGTTAACGTGCTTGCTGGTGTTGGCCTTCTTTCCGCTCCGTTTACAATTCATGAAGCTGGATGGGCTGGTCTTGCAGTTCTAGCTATTTTTTGCTATTGCTTGTTGTTATACTGGAGTTCTTCTGAAATATTGTTTCCAGAGCAAAGATGGCATTTCAATCTATCCAGACATTGGGGAGGCTGCCTTTGGAAGAATTGGCCGTTTGCTCATATCTGTAAGTCCTGGTTTCTTTAGCATAACATGGATTGGACAGTGTTACCTGAAAGTAAAATGGTTTGGACAGCATTTCAAGTACATGCTTATCTGAACAGCCAACAAAGTCATATATCACAATCTGTATAAAGGCAACTATTTATGGTTGCAAAGTTGTGCATTGATGCTATACTATCTTGCTAAATGATTTATACTTGTTTTAGGCCATTCTTATTCACAGAACCGAATTATTTGCACAAGTATCTCAAATGAACAACAGAGACACATTTGTGTGTCCTCTCCTTTTTTTATTTTTGTTATACGCTTGGTGTTATATTAATGATCTGAACTTTGCTGAATGATTGCCATATTTGAAGGTTCACAAAGTAGCACAAACACCTGCTGATTCAAGATTTTTCACTTGCGTGTTCTTTAGTCTGACATTTAATCCTATTGCAGGAATTTCTTTGAGTGATTGCTTTGTGTGTGTTTCAATCTCAGGCTGACAATATTTCAGGTTTTCATTCTAATACACACATTGCAGTTGTCATTGGGGTATTACATTTTTTCTTTTGGCAGCCAGAGAATTTGAATTTGAATTTTATAAGAGAACACAATCAAATGTCTTCATCTGGCGGAAACTACACTTCTTCTAAGGGCACAACTGAGAGGTTGCATAGTAGTATTTCATATTGCATTTATCCTTTGTTATTCTCATTCGTACTTATTCACTTTTCTTCATCTTTTCATTGGGGTATAGGGAGTTCATGATTCTCAATCTATTGGAATTCAACAGCAAAAGAAAACGAATGCCGGTAATTCTTAAGGATGAGTATGGCCAAATTCTTCTTCTTTGCAAAGGAGCAAATAGGTAAAGTTCTATACCAGATATATTTCTTTGCTGGTGCTTATGTTTCAATTTTTTAGCTCAACATGTGCCATGAAGTCGTCTGTGCTGTTAGTTAGAAACTAAAAAATGATAACTTAAAAAGTGACGAAGTGTTACCAGAGGAGCAACTTATACACTTGATTACTGACTAGGTACTGTCAACATACATGGGTTGTTTATGCTTCAACTTGACGATCTTTTGCAGTTCTTTGTTCCAACCGAGTAGCATCATATTTGATAGACTGGCCAAAAGTGCAAGCTTGTTTGAGCCCGATATAAGCAACCATCTCAATGAGTATGGTGATGCTGGCTTGTGGACATTAGCACTAACATACAGAGTGCTGGAGGAATTAGAATGTTCTTCTTGGAATGCTGATTTTCTTAAAGCGGAGACATCTATTGAGCCTAATAAGAGGATTGCAACTCGAGCGAGTCTCAGATTTGATTGAAAGAAAGCTGATCTTTGTTGGTGTTGTTGCGGTGGAAGACAAATTACAAATTACCAAAAGGGGTTAAAATGATTGATTGATTTTTAAGATTGGTAATTATAGCTTTTCCCGATGTCCATGATTAAATTCTCTGGATTTTAAGCCATTGACACAATCACGATGCTGCTGAATTGACAATCAGAGTAATTGTTTCTGGATTTATTCATAGACTTATTGCTTTGGACAATAGTATATTAAGTGTTTAGGCATACTTAGTTCGATTTATGTTCCTTATGTTATGGACGACTGATTGCATACCAATATGAAAAAGTTTTCTATATTTAACACAGTACTTTCGATATGATATCAGACTAGAGGCAGTTCACCTGATTGGGAGGTTTATGGCCTTCTCTAATCTTCGCTTTCGTCAAGAAAGAAGTTAGTTTTTATGGAGTTCGTTAAGAGATCCTCTGGCTTATCTACAGAAGTAAGAATTGTATCATCTAGAAATGAAGCACAAGATGCCTTTTTAAAAAAAAAATCCGTAGCAACGCACGGGCATATATATAAAAGGAAGCTGTATTAGTGCCCGGATAAGAACCGTTTTAATGCTTTAGGAAGGTTTTTATCCCATAACAATTACGTTCCAAATGTGCATTGATATGGAAATATCTGGAAATCAACGCATTTTCTCTCAGGATCGGTATGTAATGAATTTGATTGATCCTTATCACCTTATGCATGAGCCAGCCTCCGGCTATATATAAGGCGCTACACACAGTCATCCCTCACACCAAAACCAAATCCTTCACATAAAGCATATTTAGACGCATACACAAACATCACAACACAGATCAAGCAATAGAAATGGCTTTCACGGCCGAGGCTACCACTGTCTTGCTCTTCCTCGCCGCCATTGTTTGCCATGTACACAGAGGTAATTAAGATCAATAATCTACGAACATATAATATTCCGTGTACAATTTATCTCCATGTAATAAGTGAAGTATTTCTGACCCATCTTTCTGCCATATGCATGCATGGATGAAAGGTGATGCGCATGGCTGTCAGTTGTCTGACATCCACATCTTGCTGGCGGACAGGCGACAGCGGAGACTGCGAGAGTGATTTAGAGGAGAGACCGAGCGGACAGTGGACAGCGCCGGAATCAGTGAGTGGTAAAACACTATATTTATGTCAATTTAGTTTAGTCCGACAAAAGATTCAGCCTAGCCTCAATTTTATTCCTAGCTTCGCCACTGATCTATAGTGTTCTTGTTTGATAGACTAATTTTAGAGTATTCCCTTTGCTCCCTATCATTTTGCAATTAGACTTTTTAAATGTTACGATTATGTTTTAATCCGTAGCAACGCACGGGCATCCAACTAGTATTTGGCTTATGGACCATGATGATGTAAACTTGGCCATAAGGCCCATACTCCTTTCCTTATAATATAGTTTATCATTATGCATGATATGTATCCCTGTTAACCCTATGTGCACTAGATTTTCCTAGACTAGTGTGATTTACATAGAGAATCTAGAAGTGTTGCTTCTAGTCCGATAGGTTTCATGATCTACAAGCTAGGGCAAAGCTAATAGATCATTGCTCCTCGGTTCGACAGGTTTCATGATCTATCGCACGGTGTGCAATGCTATGCACGGTGGCTGGTGGTGGCACGAATAGGTGAATGTCATTAGAGGGCTATGGTCGGTTTTAAGGTCTGACGGCTAGCTTATAGGGTTGGCTTTGAGTTGAACTGAAAAGGGACAGAAGGGTTTATTGGGATTCTAGGCAAGGCACAAGAATGGTGATGGTGAAGAGCTTGATCAGCGTTGGAGAAGAAGGACATGTCTCGGCAGCTCTGGGCATGGCAAGGCCATCCAAGGGGTGAATTAGCATGAGGGAGTCAAGGCGAGCATGAACGGCATGATGGCAAGGGTCAGAACTCACCTGATCAAAGAGAACAGGTGGCTAGGTTGATGGTGGCATGGGGCACAGTGGCAAGGACATCGTCTTTGGGTTTCCTGGTAGCAAACATGCAAGGAAAGGTAAGTATTGGGTTGCGAAGGATGAGGCAAACTCAACACGCATGATGGCAACGTTGGGGACTCAACGGACAGTGACAAATTGAGCAGTAGAGCTCGTAACCATTTTTTGAGAAGATGGAGAAATCCTTCCTCTCCAATGGTGTTGGGTTGGTGTGAGCTTATGGGAAGGGGCTGAGTGAGTGAGCGTGAAGATTTTGATGCACAAGGCCTGGCTTAAATAGGGCGAGGACGGAGAGAGATCTTGGGTGCCATGAATGGCTTTGGGCGTTGAGTCGGAGAGAGCAAGCAAGAGAGGGCAACTGGTGACTGGACAAATTTGTGGTGAAGAGACAAGGTCGTGGTGCACTTGTCTTGAGGTGCAGTGTCCTTCAATGCTCGCTTGCACGCAAATGCAGGCGAACCGATGAGCTCAGGTGTGTGCGTGAGCGAGAAAGAGAAGAAGAAGAAGAAGAAGAATAGTGGTCAGGACTGAGGCCCACATGTCAGTGATGCATAAGAGAAAGGGGCTTGTGGCTAGGTTGAGCGAGCTGCTGAGCGCACGTGGGCTGGCTTGGCTGGGCCACAGCGGTGAATGAAAAGGAAAAATGGGTTGTTCGTGAGTTGGTTTCGGCCGAATGGCTTGGAGGGAAAAAATTAAAGTTTAAATTTTAATTTCAGTTTGAATTTCTAATTTGAATTCTCCAAGGAATTTGCACCCAAAAATTTTAAGAAAAATTCCTCAGCATCCTATTTTAGGAGAAATGCACCAAAAATTTCAAAATTCATGAAAAATCATGCATGTTTATTTAGAAGATAAAATTGGCCTATTACACCTTTGCAGATGTATGAAAAATTTTGAATGTAAGTATTCTAGGAAAGGCCGAGATTATAGGATTGATTATGGGAGAATGATTGATATTGTTGAATTGTTCTTGGTATAATTTATCATTGATTGAGAAATATGACTATTTAGGACTATCAAGTACCATCAATAACCCATTTTAATAGAAACACAATCAGAAAAATCTTTCAACACACTTCATTATAATTCTCCTTCTTCCTTGCTCTTATCTTTATTCCGGTCTAACTTCCCTTTCTAAACCCAAAATGCTACAAATCTAATTCCCGAATCCTAGTTACTATTGAACCGAGTATTGTTAGACAAATTGGAAATCTCACAACACAACAAATAGAGAAAAAAGATCTTGAAAACCAACCCAGTATGGTAGATGTCCTAGCCATCATTGAGGGTAACTAAATTGAATGTGAGCAATGATAAACCAAGATACTAGAATAATAGGCAAAACTACTAGAACAATTTACTACAAAGATGTTACTAGAATGATCAACATCAGCATCAAGGACAACTACGTCTAAGTTTGCAATCTTTCTGAAGACTCAACCACCTAAATTCTCGTCAGCAACAGAGCCACTAAGTACAAACAATTAGTTACAAAATATTGAAAGGAAAATGGACACTATCTAGTGGACAAATAAGAAAAAAGTTGTTTTTGCTACTTACTAGCTATCAGAACCAGCAATTATTTAGTGGAATACTACCGAGTGAATACATCCAAACAAGGAAGAAATTACATGGGAATAATTTGTGAAGAAATTTCGCAAAGACATGGGAAGAATTTGTGAAGAAATTTTGCAACGCTCACATTTCCTCTAATGTAACCACAGTGAAGCATCGAGACTTTCATAATCTTCAACAAGAAGAAAAGTCTATCATGTCGCTCGAAGGGAACTACCACTATCCCAATGTTGAGTGGCCTCACATCTGGAGTGGGAGGAAACATCGAAACTAAGCATTGTAAAAGGCTTGTTATGATTTTCTCAGTCTCAGGCCTACAAAAGCCTATAGTGATTGTGAGAAACCATGTGGAGGTCATCCCGCGTGTATGATGAGTAATTGACAACGGTTTAGGAAAGTCGAGTTTGAGTTGGTTGGTCGGACCATGTCGTTGCGTGGTGCAACGGGCTCGGTCGGCTTTTGTCAAACCTAGTCAAGGTGTTTAGGATGCCTATTATGCTGATTTGGCAGGTTTGGACTTCATCATGCGTAAGTATGATTTGTTGTTGTGATTTATGCTTAATGTATCGAGCGGTGCTATTTGATGTGTTTCTTGTCTGTGATGACTGCAGGATGTCGAAGCGGAGCTGTGGTGAGACACGAGGTGACCGGACTAGACACAGGTGGTGTCAAGGTCAGAACGGTCGGATGTGTCGAAGACGGCGGAGATTCGATGTGGTTGCGAGTCGTGGACGACAAGGAGCGTGGAAGCTTCCCGGAAGGTGCAGGAGGGGCGAATTGGGAATTTTGCGAGGCTGCACAGGCAGGAGACGGCTCCGTTCGGGTTTAGCCGGCGTAACGGGTTGGAGGCCCGTTAGCAAAGGGCTATAAATAGGTTGGAGGGGCTGCATGACTCCTCATGGATTTTGGAGTGAGTTAGGGTTTTGCTGAGTCAAAAGAGCCTTTGGAGAGGTCTTTTGCTTTAAGTCTTTAGTTGGTGAGGTTTGGTGAGATGGGCAGAACTTGTCTCTCGTAGTGCTCTGTATGTGACTCTCCTCTCTGTGTTCTTGTGAGATTTCTTGGGTGTGAGAGATTGGAGAGGAAGAGGTAGGAGATGTGTTGAGTCACCATGTAATCATCCCTGTTCTAATGTCCAGTGGTATCGGGACTTCTTGTAGTTCCTTTTTTGATGGAATGAAGAATCTGAAGTTTGTTCTGTGTTCGAGCTCCTGTCTATTTTTCATTCATGTTTTGTCCAATTTCTTGATTTTCTGAGTTTTGAGTTGGTTCTTGTTGGAAAGGCCCAAAATGGGTTGCTCTGTGTTGGGGTTATGATTTTAGACCATTTGGTCAGCTAGAATCCCAGAGACAAGTTTTTAATTTCAGATTTTGCATTTGGGCTTCCCCTGTTCTTCACTTTTCCTTTCTAGGGTTTTGTTGCCAATCTTGATTCCCTTTGCAAGAAGGCATGAAACTTGGCATGTAGAATCTAGAGGCTATTAGTTAGCTATCTGCAAAATCTCATGGCCAAAGGTTCAAGGGTTTGATGGGAATTTAAGTTTTTATGCTTTTCACTGAATATTTCCAAGTTTGTCTAGGGTTTGGCTCAAATCTCATTTCCCTCCATGAGATGGCATGAAATTTGGACTCTCTAGTCCTGGGGCTATTGCTAATCTATCTGCAAAGTTTCGTGGCCAAAGGATCAAAGAGCAAATGGGAATTTAAGTCTTTTTCTCAGCGCTCTGTAACTTTCAGATTTTGGCTCAAATATGATTTTCTTGACTTCTTGATGAATTCTTTTAATGTCTGATGCCTCTCTGCTATTTAATTCTTGTTCTTGATCTTTTGGGCTAAGTAGTGCAGCTGGATTTCATCTTTTTCCTCAGTTTGTGGGTGGTCTGCAATTTTACTGCTCGCTGTTTTTAGATTGCATTTTCAGCACTTGTTAGCTGCTGTTTTCAGCATATCTTCATTGCTGTTTTCAGCACTTGTTAGCTGCTGTTTTCAGCATCACTTCATTGATGTTTTCAGCATTTGTTAGCTACTGTTTTCAGCATTTGTGCAGTGCAGTTTTTCAGCAAATAGCAGTGCAGTTTTCAGCCAAAAACACTGCAGATTTCATTCAGTTTTCAGCTGCGGTTTTCAGCAAAACTTTGCAGATTTCAGGCAGTTTTTCAGCTGCAATTTTCAGCCAAAAACACTACAGATTTCAGTCAGTTTTCAGCTGCAGATTTCAGCCAAAACACTGCATATTTCAGTCTTTACTCAGATTGCAGAAAATGAAGTAAAAGCTATTTTTTAGATTGCAGCAAATGTGAAATTGTAGCCTTTGCTTTTCTCAGTTTTGCTGTCCTCCTTTATTCGTTCTCTCTACAGATTGCTCTCACCAAGTTAATCAATATATTTCTTGTTGGTAATCTATCCTTGGTTTCAGTTGGGTCTTTGTTGATCAATTGTTTGGTTTTAAGTGAGCAAGATTATTTCTTCGTAGCTTCAATAGGTTTTAAAGAAATGATTTGTTTGAGTGAATTCCTTGGGGGATAATTTTTAAAGGGCTCTATTCACCCCCCCCCCTCTGTCGCCGTTTCCGATCCAACAGATTGACATTATGAGTCAATTATATCTTGTAGAAAAAGTTATACAATCTCTACAGAGTATTTAAAAATATATTCGAATAGCGGTGCCATATGCAAATTGTAGAGATGTCACACTTCTATAGTTTTTATAAAATAATGGTTACTGGTTAATTGTGGATATGGATGAAAGCATGGGAAATGGATACGGTATTTTGGTATGGAAAGGACATGGTATCTTGGTTTAGAAATGGATATGATATCTTGGTACAGAAATTGGATAACGAAAGCGAAGATATTTTACTCTCAAGATAAACTTGACTTGGAACTGGACATTTGGTTTTAGTTAAAAATGGTTAAGTCACAAGTTTAAAAACTAGCTGTAGTATGAAGTTTGGCAAATTGGCTTTATGCTTAAAGAAACATAAAATCTTCTCTTGGTTAACCCTTGCATGTAAATATATAGTTATAACTTGCATTCTAATATAGGGACTTGCTGAGTATTTTTATACTCATGCATGGTTGCGTAATATGTGGATTTAGATGACAGAAGCGATGACATGGTGTATAGATATTTCCATGCCTCCAGCTACGACATTGAAGACGATGGCCAGGACTAGGTTTAGCTCGAGTAAATTGCCTGTGGCAAATTATGGAGGCTCTTTTTAGTTTACTTACTTTCCGTTGCTTTATATGAACAAACTCATTGGACCCATTCTATAAAACTTGATCATAAAACCTATCTACGACTGTCTGTGTAATATTAAGTACTTATTTTTATTTATACGTGTATATCGATGTGATATCCACCAATGTTATATTATGTGAGCTGGCTACTGATTCAAAAACTAGCTTATATTTTGTGATCAGCTGGCTACCGATTCAAAAACTAGCTTAGAATACACGGAGAATCCGAATTATCAAATCTGCGTCGTTACAAATATATACCTATACATATTTCACAGGTAGAGGACCATGATTTAATTAGCATTTTCCAATGTTTGAGTAAGTGGAAACAGATCACATCCTTAGTTTAAGTAGTTAAGCTTGGGTTTGAGCCTTTGGGCGACTGACAGGAATCTCCGGCGTTGATCTGTCGACTAGGCAAAATGCGAGCTAGTCCCATCAAAGTCTACTGGTCCATTTCTGTGTCCTTTGTGTGTGCTGAGCCTGTCCTGTACGACGGCTAGCTGTGCCTTCCTGTGTTGCCCTTTCCATAATAAATCAGACGTGAAGAAATAATTATGCTTACGAGGAAGGATTGAGGTAAAGGTGTATACACACACACACACACACACACACACACATATATATATATATATATATATATATATATATATATATATATATATATATATATATATATATATATATATATATATATATATATGTAAATATATATACTTTGTCCCATTTATTGCCGTATGCATACTCGAACATGCTTTGCTTCTTAGCGCGCCATTCCTTGCATCGCTGGCGGCGAGGTCATCATCCTCTGCGAGCAAGCTCCCCACCCTTCAGCAATTAACCAACAATTTACTCATTCATCAGCCAAGCTTGTACAACTACGTATATATAAAATTTTGGCAGAGATAGTAATCAGAAAGGATCTTAATTCAGTGCTATATATTACTTCCTTCAGGAAATGAAACCTTAAGAGAAGCTAAAGCACTCCGCAAAAAAATCACGCTAGTGCTTTAATATTTATGCAATTAATTTGTTGTTGTGAATATACATGTGCGAGCGTGATTACCGAGGGCGGGGTCGAGGCCCTGGTTCTTGAGCTCGCGGTACATCTGGCAGAGCGAGCACAGCTCGCAGCAACAGTGGACCAGGCAGTCGGCGCACGGCGTCTCCGGCAGGCCGTACGCCGCCCGGAGCTTGGAGCGGTAGGCGCAGGAGTAGAGACACTGGCACAGCCCCGACGTGAAGTGTAGTATGACGCAGTACAGACAGCAGCTCAAGAAGCACGCTGCCACACAATTAATTACATAATTGATTAGCGCCTATTTGGAATAAAAATGCAGAACATTTATTTAGCAATAAAATTCCGGCAGCAATTTATTGTACAGAATTCCTGCATTCCATAAGCTTATTGTTGTATAGTCATGGAATAAGTTAAACTTGATGATATTCCTTACATGGTGTGCCCTTGTCGATGATCTCTGCGATCTGGCCGAAGGCGATGCACGGGCACCAGAACGTCAGGCAACCTGCAGAAGGCTCGATAAACCTACTTACTGTCTATATTAAGCATTGATTTTTCTATGGGAAGGTCTTGGAAAGTAGCTCGGCAAAAATTAGCGCGAGTGAAATTAACGACAGATGGATTACTCACAGCTGTAGCAGTCGTCGAAGCAGTCGCAGAGGCCGGTGGACCAAGGCCGTCCCTGCGGCTTAGCAGCCGGTGGCGGCATGCCGGTCGCCATCGCCATAACCTCCGAGGACTCACCCTTTATCGAAGGATATATGGCTGCAGGCAGCTGCAGCTTTAGGAATGATCAGACCATAATTGGTGTGATGGTTTGCTGGAGGTATGTACCGTGTATCAATCATATTTGTAGGTAGGAGAAGCGATGCTGGGCTGTTTATTTTTTTGTTTCGGTTCATAGCTTTTAACTGCGGTTTATGACTTTTAGGTTATTTATGAGAGAGAGTACGGAGTACAGAAACATGCATGCTATTTCGGTCGATATAAATTAAATCGTTACAATATGTATTGCAATTAATTTGTAGATGTTGCTTTGAAAATATATTTCGTTTGAAAGCTAGTTACTATAAAAAACCAAAGAATAATTTGAGAGTGTATAGGCATCACCCGGATGTTTTCTTTCTAATTATCATCCAAATTTATAACTCTTGGATTAGAGATCAAGATGCCCATGTTTTTAAAAGGAGGAGATTTTTTTCAAGGGGAGAGGGTAGAATTCAAGGGGAGGGGCAGAATTTATGGCCATTGGATTTCTAATCTAATGGTCCTAAATCTAGGTTAATGTTTGGAAGAAAATATTCGGATGACGTTAACAAAACCCGAATAATTTTTAGAGGCTAAAATGAAGAGGCCCACTTATTGGCGCTTAGCAGGGGAGGGTTGTTCAGCGAAAGTGCTGGTTCGAGGGAGTATATGTGATCAAGTCGCAATTATAAAATTAAATTAGTCCTCTTCTGCGTGCAGTCACAAGAAAATGACTAGTGCGGCTAGGTCGTCTTTCGTAGAAAGAGATGGTCGCCGGTGACTTGCAACTAGCAATGTGATTTTGAGTCTTCTGGGCAGGGTAGGCATATCCATCTTGGCTAAGGTTTGGATCGTAAAAGACGGTGTTAAGGGGTTTCCGTCCTACAGACAGGACAAGACCATGCAACACCGATGATGGAACGGCATTCCGTCGAACACATGGCGCTCGCGCCCAGCCTGCCCTGGTAGTAACTAATTCGTCATGTCTTGTTGCGAAAGGACTACAAGCTCAAATTAGAGAAAGGCAATGGAATTGAGCAAGCCTGTAGAATGCCGCAGCTAGCAGAGGAAGGCAATACTAATTTGCAAACAGGTTTAAGAGCCGAGTAGCCAACCATAACAACGGATTGGGTAGGTTTATTTGTACGTATTTTCCATTTTGATTAGGGGCACAATCAAATCAGATTCAGACGGACATTATTCATATCGTATCCTAAACTGTATATATAAATGTGAATTCAGAGTATTTAGAATTTCGGATGTGGTGCCATCAGGATGGATACACGATGGTTTCGAATCGAAAACGGATAATATAGGTGAATAATATGTGCATACATAAAGGAATATATATTGAACCATACCACTATCACTTCAAGCATTCAACTAGCAATAAATTCATCTAGATTACTTAAATACGATAGCCGACGCAAGACAACTTTAACATAAGCGATAAATTCATGCATAAATTCAAAAATTGATAAATTTATATATAAGTTTGAAAACCGATAAATTTATATGCAAGTTCAACATAAGCGGGGAGGATTGGTGACTACTGGCTAGAGTAGCTAGACTCTGGAGTTAGGTTAGGACTTGAGTAAAATCTAGGTCGGTTGGTGCTAATGATAGTTTATGTGTTGAGTCGGTTGGGGTACTAACTTGTTTGTGGGATATCTGGTTGGATAGTATTCGGTTTATTGTTTATTGGCGCTATTCGGTCAGATTTTAAATCTCTCATTTTCGCTACCGTATTCGGCAATGACTATACTGTACCGACCGAATTCGGTACCGTATACTAAATTGTCTTTCCATATTTAATACTGACCGGATTCGGCTTTGAATCAATCAAGATTAACCCGTTCTATTTGCACTTCTAATTTTGATTGTCCAAAATTTGACCAGTGACTCTGGACCCGTGATTCGTGTGTCTTGAGTCCTGAGATGATTACTTAAGACATATTGTAATAGTAGGTTCTTGGATTCATCCTGGATCATTCACTAATGATAGGTTTCTTGATTATTGTATGTTGTATGACAAATAGTTATTTACTATTGAATTTTGTCATGAAGTTAGTTGATGTTAGAAAATTTAGAATGCATTACTATCTACTATATTGTTGATGTATGTAGAGGTATAAACGGAGCGGATAATTTCTGTCCGACTGACCGACTGAAGGCTCGTGAACGAATACGGAAGGGGTAAATACGTATCTGGCACTATCCGTGTCTGACTCCGTGGAAAAAATATGGAATAGGATACGGGATAAATGATATCCGTTTGTATATATCTGTATGTAAAGTGACATAAGAAAGTCTGTTGTGACTTCACCAAGGAAAAAGATAATATATAGGCAGATTGCTACATCTAAACATGTAGAAAATACTAAATGCTCTTCTTTTGACATCTCGACGATTAGTTTCTCTATGCTCGCTCTGATCGTACTGTACTGTCCAATGTCCTGTATAGGAGTGCAAAAGAAACGGATAATTTCCATCCGACCAACCATCCGAACGCTTATGGAACAAATACGGAATGGAGAAATGTGTATCTAGCATTATCCATGTCGGACTCCGACTTTGAAGAAAAATATGGAATAGGATATAGGATGAACGATATCTGTCCATATCTGCACTGATTATACCCAGAGATGGATGCGTTGATAAGTACATACATGGAGTATAAGGTCTCTACGTCATTTCTGTTCTAGATTTGCCACTATTTGTGCCTAACGGTCATTACTGGCATGTTAGGAAAGGTGAAGGGAGAAGGTAAAAATTCTGCACACTCCAAACCCTTCGCCCACAATGCAACCAAATGAGCAAAACACACGAGGGCACACGCTACTCAGGAAAGAGGCATTTGCACACCTGAACTGCACCAACTTGCTGCCGATCGCCACGCACACCTCCGGCAATGACAAGATCACCGTCAAGAGCCCCAGCGTTTATCCTTTATAAACGAAGTCTGCACGTAAGAAGCTGGAATTCCTCCGTGTTGGCCCGGAAGGCAGCATAAGAAGGATGCTCAACTTCCTCATGACGGCCTCCTAAAGGACGGCCTGGCTGTCCTTCACAAAAAAAATGCTGCTAGGAGCAGTGTTACAAATTTCGTCCCTTGCGTTTCCCAACGAAATATATTTCATTCAGCTAAAATTTGTCCGAATTTGACCCTATTTGAAATTTGTTCAGATTTTATTCAAATTTTGGTTAAATTTCATCAAAAATTTGATTTTTTGTCCGAAATTTGAACGAATTTTTGTTGTTTCGTTTCTTTCGCCGGCAGCCGAATTTATTTTGCTTCCGAAAGATTAAACCCTGGCTAGGAGTGAAAAGAAACTAGGAATAATTGTCATGTTGTTCTGCAGTGAAGTCCTGTATGTACTGTGGTATATTAGTTCAGGACTACGAGAGAAAGCCCATAGATTATGACTGATGAACAGTTGGTATATTTGTTAAGTTAGATTTTAATTTTGTAAAAGTTGCAAAATTCATATTGTTATGTCATATTTCAGATGGTCTGAATGCCATGGGATGAAGGTCTAACCGGTCGGTGCCAATAGCAACTCAGATTTGGCAATCCGAATCTTCTATTTATTCTATGTTAGTTCCTGAATCAATAGCTAGCCTACAAATATAACATCAGCAATTGTCATGTCCATACATGCATATAAATAAAAGAAGTATTTAATATTCATAGGCATTTATAAATAGATTTTATATTCAGTTTTACATAATAGGCCGGTGGACCGTGCCGGCGGGGCTGCCACGGTCGCCATAACGTCCGACGACTCGCCCTTTATCGGAGGATATATGGCTGCAGGCAGCTGCAGCTTTAGGAATGATCAGACGATAATTGGTGTGATGGTTTGCTGGAGGTATGTACCGTGTATCAATCATATTTGTAGGTAGGAGAAGCGATGCTGGGCTGTTTATTTTTTTTTGTTTCGGCGTATACCTTGTAGCTGCAGTTTATGACTTTTGGGTTGTTTACAAGAGAGAGTATGGAGTAACAGAAACTTACGTGTGATTTTAGTTGATATAAATGAAGTCCCTACAGTATATATTACAACTAACTTCTTGTTGAGGTTGCTTTGAAAGTATACTCTGTTTGAAAGCTACTATAAAAAAAACCAGAGAGTAGTTTTTAGATGTTAAAAAGAAGAGGCCCACTTATTGGCGCTTAGCAGGGGAGGGTTGTTCAGCGAAAGTGCTGGTTTGAGGGAGGATATGTAATCAAGTCGGAATTATAAAATTAAATTTGCCTTCTTCTGCGTGCAATCACAAGAAAATGACTAGTGCAACTAGGTCTTGTCTTTCGTAGAAAGAGATGGTTGCCGGTGACTTGCAACTAGCAATGTGATTTGAGTCTTCTGGGCAGGGTAGGCATATCCATCTTGGCTAAGGTTTGGATCGTAAAAGACACGGTGTTACGGAGTTTCGATCCGACAGACGGGACAAGAACATGCAACACCGGTGATGGAACGGCACTCCGTCCAGCACATGGCGCTCGCGCCCAGCCTGCCCTGGTAGTTGATACTGTTTGAGTGTCGAAGTAACTAATTCGTCATGTCTTGTTGTGGTTGTACATGAAATAACAACTTGTAAATACATAATGCAAGTACTGATAAATAAATAATTATAGAAATGTAGGTTCAATATGATCAAAAATATGTGACTTGTCTCTTTGTCCATAGTCTCTAATTATCTATATTGTAGTCTTCAGATTGGATATTGACTTCTTTAATTGCTCCTGTAGTCCTTCTGTTGACCCACTCGTGCGGTCCGAGTACTAGCATGGAAGATGAATACCAATGAGTTTCTGCTTTGTAGAATGCAAGCTGGGAATAAAATACCAATAAATAACCATAAAGAGTAAAGGTTTAGGTGGTTCGAGTTTAGGCAGTGTTTGGTTTGGCTAATCGGAGTTAGGAATTGGCTTGGAATGATCAAGATAACCGAAATGGCAATATAGGTGGTTATGGGTTTTGGCGAAAGATTGCAGGCATGGACGGTATTGGGTTTTTGAGGTCAAAATATTATTTGGGTGATTTAGAGATTTATCGGAGTTTAAAATGACAGTATGGAGATGGGAATGGTGTAGATAGGTTCAAGATGATAAAAATGAGTGCATAAATATTGTTAGGGTCTCGGTGAATAGAGATGGTTTGAAGAGTATTTGAATTTTGGGTTTGGAACAGTGTTTGAGCTAATTAGGATTTTATTGGTATGCTACAGACACAAGTAATTGATACAAAATTGACTCTGCTAGAGGAATTGAATTTGAGGCTTACTTGGGGAACTCCGACGATCGACAGTGATGTGATGACCGACGAGGGGTATATGGGTGTCTGAAGCTCACCTAGGTGCCAATGCTACTCAATGGAGGGCTCGGGACGTTTTATAAGCGAGCTAGGGCGGTTCAGTATAGGGAGGCGTCCACTCGGATTTCGGTGCGTGGCTAGGGCGGGGGAGCTCAGGAGGCTTCAGGGAGGCTCGACATTGGCGGCAGGGAGGTCGGCTGGTTGAGCTGGCAGCTTGGGTGAAAGTTTGTAGTGTTCAGAGGAGTAGGAATCAAGTCCGTTGAGAGAGATGTGAGGCGACGGTGGCAAACTCGAGTTTGGCTTTGTCCGACATTGGTCAGGGACCTTTGAGAGGTGCTGTTAGTGGCTCTACAAGTGAGGTACAGTCACTGACCAAGGATTGCGGTGCTGACCAAGCAACAAGAGGCAGTGGGAAGGCATAGGAATAGAGAAAGATTAGGCAGCAGCAAAATATCGGCGGCAGTGGAGATTTTCAAATGGTGAACAATGCTTACATGAAGATCGACCGTAGGGGCAATGCAGTGGGGTTTCCAGAGAAGAGATGGCATGTTTGGGTGTGGAATTTGGCTAGAATTCACAAGAAATCAACTCAAACCATAACTCAAATTTCCTTTGAAAATTTTAGTTTTGTTTTAGGGACCCACACATTTTACTTTTGATACAGAAAGATGGCCATCTCCCTATAAGATATTGTGTATCTCACTGGACTGCCAATATGGGGTCATCCTATGGTTCCACCCACTAGATCACCCGACTGAAAGGCACGTATGTTGCCAATGAATAGCAGATACGCCTGCACATTCATGAGGTCCCACCTAGTGGCTTACGTACTCTTCATGCTTGAATGGGTCATGTTTCCTACCACTCAAAGAGACTGGATATAGACTAGGTATATCCACATCGCTGAGTCCCTAATCAACGTTGAGCCTCAGGAGCTCCAGATATACAGCTGATGCTTGACTATTCTGTGCATGACCTATAGGGCTTTGTGCGATGGCTTGCAGCATGGCACTAGCATGCCAAACCTCACCGATTGCTATATCAATTGTAGTCATGGTAACACTTCCTTATTCGTCAACTGCACATTTGGGTATGGATGCACCCATACTAGTTGGAGGCACACTTCTACAGTGCTGGCGATGGTGACGATCTAGTGGACGGACCTACCATGGGTACTCGATGGGATCTGTCTTACTGTCTGTGGTCATAATGATTCAACAATCATTCCGGTTTGGAGTATTTGTTCAACACTTAATCATATCTTAATTATAGAAGTCCCAGTCTTGATCAAAGAAGTCTCCATATGCTCCTCAACCGAAACAGCCCACAGTGCAAACCACATGATGTTATAGTGTTATGTTAAAGCTCCCTTGTGCGTAGAAACCTGCATCAGCATTTCACCTGGCTGTTGCTTCTGTATCAGACATCAAATTTTACACTAGTTCAAACTAGCATTATGCAAACTTAAAAGGGTATTGGTAAACATCATCCGGATGTTTTCTTTCTAACTATAAATAAACCCATAAACCCTATATGTTTTGCTTTGGCTTCAACTCCTCCGATCCAAAGAAATGCCGATGCCCAAACCAGCAGACGGCTTTTCTACTGGACTCTTCGAAATGCCAGAGGCACCATAGAAATAAGTCAGCCAAAGTCTTCTTTCTCGTACAAGTGTTTTATTTTTTTATTTTTACAAAATCTCGTGTACGTTTATAATGTAATATTTTTTGTAGGGAGTATTCACACTAACGCAGCAAATATAATGTTGAAGCATTATGCGGTTTCAGCAATAAATTACTAATAATTTTTGAATTATAATTAAATTTAACAGCATAATTCCAACAGCAGATATATGACAAGAGCACAAGTAAAATGTTTTATTAAAACATGAAATTTTCTCAAGTCATATAAACAGGATATTATGCTGACGGATGGAGCAGGACCGTCAGGAAGCAGGACGAATGTGCTAGTTTATGGTAGAAGCAATACTCGGCTCTAAAAATATTTTTTAGAGGATGAGGACAATATTTTTTAGTCATCTTTAGAGTCATGACACACGAGTCGTGGTACAGAGTCGCTGGTCCAAATTTGGACAATCAAAATGGAAAATGTGCACAAATAAACCGACCCAACCCATGGTTGTGGGAGGTTGGCAATCAAAAAGAAAATTTAAAAAGCGCTACAGCGTTCCGACGCGTTCGATAGTATAGCTTGTAACCGTTCGATCCAATCACTATCGCATATATCCATCACTCTCTTTCTCTCTCCCCCTTGCACTCCTCTCTCCCTCTTAATTGAAATCCCCAAATCGACCCTTCTCTCTCGTTCTTCCCGCTCCCTTTCATTCTCCCTCCCTCCTCGCCGTCGTCCTTCCCTCACTCTCCTTCGCCGCCAGATCCAACGGCTTGGAGGAGCACCATCGCCGGATCTGAAGGCCTAGAGGGGCGCTGCTGCTGGATCTAGCATGGCTCGGCTCCCCTGCTACAGGTTCACCCTTCCCCTAGGCATAGGAGAGGAGGTTGGGGGAAGGTGGTGACCTGGTGGTGGGCGGCGGCGGGGGCAATGGTGGGGTAGGAGGGCTGTGGGCGGAGGCGGAGGCCAGTGGCAACAGCGGCTGTGCAGTTAGGTAGGGTGAGGTGGCATGGCAGGGAAGGGTCGAAGGGCTATGCAGCGAGGCGGTGATGGTGCCGTCGGCTGCCGGTGGTGGTGGAGGGGGCCGGGGGGTGGCGGAGAAGGCGCGTGGAGCTGCTCAGGGCGGGGTGGCATGGCGACAACGACAAAGTACTCCTTCTCTTCCTCCAACCAGTCTATACCGTTGGTTAGTTGCTCTCGCCAAATAAACAATGTGATACGTTGCTAGACTATACTATGGTTGGCTACTCGGCTCTTAGACCAGTTTGCAAATTAGTATTGCCTTGTTCGGCTAGCTGCGGGATTCTACTGTCTTGCTCAATTCCGTAGTCTTTCTCCAATTTGACCTTGTAGTCCTTCCACCACAAGACATGACGAATTAGTTACTTTCAAGCAGTATCTACTACCAGGGCTGGCTGGGGAGAGCGCCATGTGTTCGACGGAATACCGTTCCATCATCGGTGTTGCATGTTCTTGTCCGGTCTGTCCGATGAAAAAGCTCCGTGTCCTTTTCGATCCAAACCTTAGCCAAGATGGATATGCCTACCCTGCCCAGAAGACTCGATACACATTGCTAGTTCCAAGTGACCGGCGACCGTGTCTTTCTACGAAAGACAAGACCTAGTTGCGCTAGTCATTTTCTTGTTATTGCACGCAGAAGAAGACTAATTTAGGCTGCGTTCAGTAGCGCTTATAGTTTCTAGATTTTAATTTATGCTACAGCAATTAGATTTTAAATAGTATATTTTTTAAGATAGAGTCTACAGATAGATTGTCGTACAAATTGTACCGAGTTCACCTGTACTGGCCAAAATTGCATGGACTATTTTTACCTACGTACTGCCTTTTGTGAACAGTCCAAAAGAACCGGTTTTTTTTTCAAAAATTGGCCGATTTTGTGAACCCTGTTGAGTACTTGTACTCATTGTTGCTTAATATGTGGTTTTGGATAACGAAATCGATGATTCGGTGTATGGATGCATCCATGCCTCGGAATACGACATGGAAGACCAAGGCTCGAACTAAGTTTTGCCCAATTGATTGCCTGTGACTGATCATTGAGGCCCCTTTGGGTTTATGTACTTTTCGCTGCTCTATTATGAACAATATCATTTGGTCCGCCGGCCTATTCTGTAAAACTGATCACAAGATCTATGTATAGATGCCTATGTAATATTAAGTACTCCTTTTATTTACACGCATGTATGGATATGACAATTGTTGATTTTATATTTGTGGGTTAGCTATTGATCTAGAAACTAACTCAGAATACATAGAAAATTCGGTTGCCAAATCCGAGTCACTATAGCCACCGGCCATTTAGACTGCCATCCCATGGCATTCATACCGTTTGAAATATGACAGAATAATATGAATTTTGCCAACTTTTACAAAATCAAAATCTAACTTTACAAATATGCCAACTATTCATCACTCATAATTTATGGACTTTCTCACGTAGTCCTTAACTAATCTACCATAGTGCATACAAGTCTTCACTGCAGAACAACATGACAATTATGCTTAGTTTCTTTTCACTCCGGGCATCATTCAGGTGTGCATATGCCTCTTTCCTGAGTCGCGTGTGCCCTCGTGTGTATTGCTCATTGGGTTGCATGATGGGCGAAGGGTGTGGAGTTGGCGAATTTTTATCATCTCCCTTCACCTTTTCTAACATGCCAAAAATGACCGTCAGGCACAAGCCTATTGCCGCGGGAGATTGACGCGAAAATCTTATTTTGCTTGCTTTTTTTTCGTTGCATACCATGGAGTTCCTGCCAGCGTTTACCCAACTAACATACTGGCAGCTTTCTTTTTTTCTAACGAACATTTCAACGGCCGTCAATAGAAGTCTATGTATTCATGTTGGCAAAACACACCATCAACGTCGTATGTTTTTCCCTGACGGATGGAGCAGGACCGTCAGGAATCAAGAGGAATGTGCTTTATGGAAACCACAACAAGACATGACGAATTAGTTACTTCGACACTCAAACAGTATCAACTACCAGGGCAGGCTGGGCACGAGCGCCATGTGCTGGACGGAGTGCCGTTCCATCACCGGTGTTGCATGTTCTTGTCCCGTCTGTCGGATGGAAACTCCGTAACACCGTGTCTTTTACGATCCAAACCTTAGCCAAGATGGATATGCCTACCCTGCCCAGAAGACTCAAATCACATTGCTAGTTGCAAGTCACCGGCAACCATCTCTTTCTACGAAAGACAAGACCTAGTTGCACTAATCATTTTCTTGTGATTGCACGCAGAAGAAGGCAAATTTAATTTTATAATTCCGACTTGATCACATATCCTCCCTCAAACCAGCACTTTCGCTGAACAACCCTCCCCTGCTAAGCGCCAATAAGTGGGCCTCTTCTTTTTAACATCTAAAAACTACTCTCTGATTTTTTTTATAGTAGCTTTCAAACAGAGTATACTTTCAAAGCAACCTCAACAAGAAGTTAGTTGTAATATATACTGTAGTGTATTCATTTATATCAACTAAAATCGCACGTGAGTTTCTGTTACTCCATACTCTCTCTTGTAAACAACCCAAAAGTCATAAGCTGCAGCTACAAGGTATACGCCGAAACAAAAAAAAATAAACAGCCCAGCATCGCTTCTCCTACCTACAAATATGATTGATACACGGTACATACCTCCAGCAAACCATCACACCAATTATCGTCTGATCATTCCTAAAGCTGCAGCTGCCTGCAGCCATATATCCTCCGATAAAGGGCGAGTCGTCGGACGTTATGGCGACCGTGGCAGCCCCGCCGGCACGGTCCACCGGCCTATTATGTAAAACTGAATATAAAATTTATTTATAAATGCCTATGAATATTAAATACTTCTTTTATTTATATGCATGTATGGACATGACAATTGCTGATGTTATATTTGTAGGCTAGCTATTGATTCAGGAACTAACATAGAATAAATAGAAGATTCGGATTGCCAAATCTGAGTTGCTATTGGCACCGACCGGTTAGACCTTCATCCCATGGCATTCAGACCATCTGAAATATGACATAACAATATGAATTTTGCAACTTTTACAAAATTAAAATCTAACTTAACAAATATACCAACTGTTCATCAGTCATAATCTATGGGCTTTCTCTCGTAGTCCTGAACTAATATACCACAGTACATACAGGACTTCACTGCAGAACAACATGACAATTATTCCTAGTTTCTTTTCACTCCTAGCCAGGGTTTAATCTTTCGGAAGCAAAATAAATTCGGCTGCCGGCGAAAGAAACGAAACAACAAAAATTCGTTCAAATTTCGGACAAAAAATCAAATTTTTGATGAAATTTAACCAAAATTTGAATAAAATCTGAACAAATTTCAAATAGGGTCAAATTCGGACAAATTTTAGCTGAATGAAATCTATTTCGTTGGGAAACGCAAGGGACGAAATTTGTAACACTGCTCCTAGCAGCATTTTTTTTGTGAAGGACAGCCAGGCCGTCCTTTAGGAGGCCGTCATGAGGAAGTTGAGCATCCTTCTTATGCTGCCTTCCGGGCCAACACGGAGGAATTCCAGCTTCTTACGTGCAGACTTCGTTTATAAAGGATAAACGCTGGGGCTCTTGACGGTGATCTTGTCATTGCCGGAGGTGTGCGTGGCGATCGGCAGCAAGTTGGTGCAGTTCAGGTGTGCAAATGCCTCTTTCCTGAGTAGCGTGTGCCCTCGTGTGTTTTGCTCATTTGGTTGCATTGTGGGCGAAGGGTTTGGAGTGTGCAGAATTTTTACCTTCTCCCATCACCTTTCCTAACATGCCAGTAATGACCGTTAGGCACAAATAGTGGTAAATCTAGAACAGAAATGACGTAGAGACCTTATACTCCATGTATGTACTTATCAACGCATCCATCTCTGGGTATAATCAGTGCAGATATGGACAGATATCGTTCATCCTATATCCTATTCCATATTTTTCTTCAAAGTCGGAGTCCGACATGGATAATGCTAGATACACATTTCTCCATTCCGTATTTGTTCCATAAGCGTTCGGATGGTTGGTCGGATGGAAATTATCCGTTTCTTTTGCACTCCTATACAGGACATTGGACAGTACAGTACGATCAGAGCGAGCATAGAGAAACTAATCGTCGAGATGTCAAAAGAAGAGCATTTAGTATTTTCTACATGTTTAGATGTAGCAATCTGCCTATATATTATTTTTTTCCTTGGTGAAGTCACAACAGACTTTCTTATGTCACTTTACATACAGATATATACAAACGGATATCATTTATCAGACACGAATAGTGCCAGATACGTATTTACCCCTTCCGTATTCGTTCACGAGCCTTCAGTCGGTCAGTCCGACAGAAATTATCCGCTCCGTTTATACCTCTACATATATCAACAATATAGTAGATAGTAATGCATTCTAAATTTTGTAACATCAACTAACTTCATGACAAAATTCAATAGTAAATAACTATTTGTCATACAACATACAATAATCAAGAAATCTATCATTAGTGAATGATCCAGGATGAATCCGAGAACCTCCTATTACAAATATTTTTTTAAAGTGTCTTACTTTGTCAACGTCATACGTGTTTTTCTTTTATTTTCTCCTTTTGTTTTTCAACGTGTTTAATGCTTTTTTTAGATAGATATAGCCCTTGATATATGGGATACTAGTTTTTAATATGTGGGGACACACATTGTGTAAACTTAGACTATAAGCAACAAAAATTAAAATCGCATGGGGGCTTGTACCCCTACACTTGTGACCGTGCATCCGCCCCTGGGCACAAACCTATTGCCGTGGGAGATTGACACGAAAATCTTATTTTGCTCGCTTGTGTTTCGTTGCATACCACGGAGTTCTTGACGGTGAATAACACGTCAGGAACAATCGTTCGTGACGGGATTGTTCTTGACGGGGTTAACCCAAATAATATACTGGCAGCTTTCTTTGTTTCTGACAAATATTTCGACGGCCGTCAAGAGAAGTCTATGTATTCATGTTAGCAAAACAAACCGTCAAGGTCGTCTGTTATTCCCTGACGGATGGAGCAGGACCGTCAGGAATCAGGAGGAATGTGCCAGTTTATGGAAGCCACGATACTCGGCTCTAAAAATAACTTTTTAGAGGATAGGGACAATATGTCTTAAGTAGTCATCTCAGGACTCAAGACACACGAATCACGGGTCCAGAGTCACTGGTCAAAATTTGGACAATCAAAATTAGAAGTGCAAATAGAACGGGTTAATCTCGATTGATTCAAAGCCGAATCCGGTCAGTATTAAATATGAAAAGACAATTTAGTATACGGTACCGAATCCGGTCGGTACAGTATAGTCATTGCCGAATACGGTAGCGAAAATGAGAGATTTAAAATCTGACCGAATAGCGCCAATAAACAATAAACCGAACACTATCCAACCGGATATCCCACAAACAAGTTAGTACCCCAACCGACTCAACACATAAACTATCATTAGCACCAACCGGCCTAGATTTTACTCAAGTCCTAACCTAACTCCAGAGTCTAGCTACTCTAGCCAGTAGTCACCAATCCTCCCCGCTTATGTTGAACTTGCGTATAAATTTATCGGTTTTCAAACTTATGTATAAATTTATCAATTTTTGAATTTATGCATGAATTTACCGCTTATGTTAAACTTGTCTTGCGTCGGCTATCGTATTTAAGTAATCTAGATGAATTTATTGCTAGTTGAATGCTTGAAGTGATAGTGGTATGGTTCAATATATATTCCTTTATGTATGCACATATTATTCACCTATATTATCCGTTTTCGATTCGAAACCATCGTGTATCCATCCTGATGGCACCACATCCGAAATTCTAAATACTCTGAATTCACATTTATATATACAGTTTAGGATACGATATGAATAATGTCCGTCTGAATCTGATTTGATTGTGCCCCTAATCAAAATGGAAAATACGTACAAATAAACCTACCCAATCCGTTGTTATGGTTGGCTACTCGGCTCTTAAACCTGTTTGCAAATTAGTATTGCCTTCCTCTGCTAGCTGCGGCATTCTACAGGCTTGCTCAATTCCATTGCCTTTCTCTAATTTGAGCTTGTAGTCCTTTCGCAACAAGACATGACGAATTAGTTACTACCAGGGCAGGCTGGGCGCGAGCGCCATGTGTTCGACGGAATGCCGTTCCATCATCGGTGTTGCATGGTCTTGTCCTGTCTGTAGGACGGAAACCCCTTAACACCGTCTTTTACGATCCAAACCTTAGCCAAGATGGATATGCCTACCCTGCCCAGAAGACTCAAAATCACATTGCTAGTTGCAAGTCACCGGCGACCATCTCTTTCTACGAAAGACGACCTAGCCGCACTAGTCATTTTCTTGTGACTGCACGCAGAAGAGGACTAATTTAATTTTATAATTGCGACTTGATCACATATACTCCCTCGAACCAGCACTTTCGCTGAACAACCCTCCCCTGCTAAGCGCCAATAAGTGGGCCTCTTCATTTTAGCCTCTAAAAATTATTCGGGTTTTGTTAAACGTCATCCGAATGTTTTTTCCAAACTATCACCTAGATTTAGAACCATTAGATTAGAGATCCAATGGCCATAAATTCTGCCCCTCCCCTTGAATTCTACCCTCTCCCCCCTTAAAAAAATCTCCCCCTTTTAAAAACATGGGCATCTTGATCTCTAATCCAAGAGTCATAAATTTGGATGATAATTAGAAAGAAAACATCCGGGTGATGCCCATACACTCTCTTATTTATATTGATTTTTTCTAACTTCTACTTAGATAAACTAAAAGCCAAATGGTTTCTCCACTCGCTCTAGGGAGAAGGTAGGGATTACAAGCACATCACGTATCCCACTTCTCTAACTCCTGTTTCGTACATAAAACTCTTCTTTACTTTTTCACCGCTTATCTTCTTTTTTTATGGTCACTACTATTTATTTTTTGAGAGCCCAGTCAACATGAGCATACCCTATATTTGGCCTTCGCTTGTACTCCATTATCCCAAAAAAATACACGGAGTGTAGAAGCTGATACATTTTGTGAAAGTTTTTTTACGTGCAGCATCTCAAAGGTGCACAAAATGATGCACGCGTACACCTTGCGTACACCTTGCAAACATACAACGCCTACCAGGTTGGACCGAGAAGGTCGATCTGTCTGCCAACCCGGCCCGTGTACGTGTGCCGACGAGACGTCGCGTGACTGGCGGGAGAGCGCCAACGGTGTTCATGATTAGTGATGAACGGTTGAAGACCACTATTCTCGCTGAACTTTGTCTTCGTTTTTTAAAAATCTTGTAAATTTAATCGAGTGTAATCTCAAAATTTCTATGCTTCTAGCTAAGGGGCGGATGCACAGTTACAAGTGTGGAAGCACAGGCCTCCGCGGGATTTTAATTTTTATTGCTTATAATCTAAGCTTACATAATATGTGCCTTCATATATTAAAAATTAGTACCCCACGCATCAAGAACTACATCTATCTAAAAGAAAAAAGTTTTAAGCATATTGACAAACAGAGAGAGAAAATAGAATAAAAACACCATGACATTGACATAGCAAGACACTCTAAAAAAATACATGTAATAGTAGATTCTCGAATTCATCCTAGATCATTCACTAATTGTAGGTTTCTTGATTTTGGTATGTTGTGTGACAAATAGTTATTTACTATTGAATTTTGCCATGAAGTTAGTTGATGCTACAAAATTTAGAATGCATTACTATGTACCATATTATTGATGGATGTAAAAGTGCAAAGGAGTGGATAATTTTCGTCCGACCGACTAACCGAAAGCTTGCGGAACGAATATGGAATAGATAAATGGGTATCCGGCATTATCCGCGTTCGACTCCGCGGAAAAAATATTGAATAGGATACGGGATAAGTTATATCTGTCTATATATATCTGTATGTGAACTAATATAAGAAAGTTTGTTTTGACCTTACTTAGGAACAAAATAATATATAGGCGGATTACTACATCTAAACATGTAGAAAATATTGAGTGCTCTTCCTTTGACATCTCGGCGATTAGTCTCTCTGTGCTCACTCTGATCGCACCCTACTGTCTAATGTCCAATGTAGGAGTGTAAAAGAAATAGATAATGTAGGAGTGCAAAGCCCTAATGTACTACCACAAGGTTGGTATGGGACAGCCCTGGCTGAATAATTTGCGGGTCCCAACCTGGGTCATGTTGTAGGTTAAAAGTAAGCGTGGCGTAGGCCATGAGAAGTCTCACTCAGCTCAAGAGAGGGTCCCAGTCTGGTGGATTCCTTACTGGGGTGAAACCTTAGTGTTGGCTTGGCCTGGTTGAAGGCTTTGCATTGTAAAGGCCTTGCCATGATCTCCTCGCCGCACACCTAAGGAAGTGTGTAACTCGCGTGGCAGTACGGGATGATCATGTCTTGCGGGTATAGCTGTACAATCTCTTCAAAGTGTATAATCTATCCTGGATAGCCGTGCCCATGGTCATGGGCATGCTGAGTAAAGTTTTTTATGGATTAGACTTTGGTTTTAAAATGATTTATGAAAATTGTGGTCGGAGCCACGTGAGATCTTTTTGGAAAAGATAGTCCGGGTGGGATGCAAGTAGATAGGTTAGTGTTTGATTGGAGCCTGCACGAACGGTATTAATTTCAATTACAGTTACTGTTTCTACTTATTGTATTAAATTCAGCAGTTTCGATCTATTTATTGTATTCCTTTAAACGCTGTTTTACGCACAACTAACCCTATATGCCTTCCTTTGTTGCCTTAATCATTATAATGCATTTCTCCGTGTAACTTGCGGAGTACAAGTTTATACTCACCCTTGCTATCTCATCATAGAGGAGGACTTCGACGATTACGGTGAGGACCAGGACGAATAGACCATATCTTACAGTCGTTTGCATGTGGGCAGACTTAGGCTTTGCCTTTTTTCAGCTTGCTTTCGCAGTTTCTTTTGCAGTTAATAATATTTGCCATTGTGCGATGATGTAAATGCTGGCCATAAGGCCGTATTCTTTAAATTTAATAAATGTCATTATGCTTGATATTTATCTTTGTTGTTCACTGTGTGCACTAGCTGATCCTGGACTAGTGCGATTTACATAGATGATCCAGGAGTTGCTACTCCGGGTTCCGACATTAGTCCTCGAGTATGGAGGCACAGAGGTGGTTCCGGTTGGCCAACAAGCGGCTTCGGGCGCAAGGTGGTGGCCGGCGGTCCTCGGATGCGGAGGCACGAAGGCAACGCCTTCTCCCGGCTAGCGAGGCCAATTGGGGGCGGCGCAACTTCGGGCGCGTTGGTCATGGGATAGCTGAGCAACGGTGGTCTTCGGGCGATGAGTGGTGACAGCTTCGGCCGATGGGTGGTGACAGCATCGCGGGGGGGGGGGGGGGGGGGGGGTGGCAATGGGGTCGGCCGGCGGCGGCTTCAGGCACAGGAGAACAGATGTAGATGGGGATGGCTCTGGGCATGGCGGTCACACTGGCGGGCGAGGCCAATCATCGCTAGGGCTTCGGATGGCCACGACGATGCAGATGCGACAGGCGGCGGCAGGCAACTTCGAGCGGCATCGGGTGTGTCTCCATCAATCGTAGTGTCTAATCTGTGCACAAAGTCTCAATCCATTGTCAGGTCATTTGAATCAATCCCAATTTCAATTATTCTATGCAAACCGATCCAGATTCTAGGTATTTCATCCACCGTATTATCGTGGTGAATAAACATGCTAACAGATCGTCGATCAATTTGTGATTAGAATCAACTAGGATGCAATCTATCTATTATACAACAAACAGTAGATCTAATAATGGTATTGCAAACGAATAGAATTTCGATCTAGATTGATCTACGAGATTGCAATGCGTAATAGATTGGTTTTTGGGGTTTGCATACCTTGCATCTTGTAGAACTATTCGTGCAGATAATGTGTTGAAAAATAATAACAATAACGTTCAATGCAATCTATGCAACCAATCAACAAGAGAATTGATAAAGAATAATTGAGAGAGAACACCAGGAAATCGAAATCTTTATTAATCTCATATATCTTCTTCTTGTACATAGACTTGTCTATTGATAATCAAAATCTTTTAGAGATAGTTTCGGTATTTATCCATAACGCAGTCTACTAGGTTTCGCATAATAATCCGCCCACTGAAAAATCGGATGTGGTTGTCACGTGCAGGGTGGCCTCCACGTCAGCAGTTGGTTCCCCGTTAAGGCCCTGTTTGGAATGCGGGAATTTTTCCCGATTCCTGCGGGAATTGAACTGTTTCCTGCAAAATTCCTGTGAAATTCCTCTGTTCCAAACAGGCCCTAACTAGTTGGTTCCTCGATGGCAAGTGCTAACCAAGGTAAAAAAACCGCCCGGTGGCCTTATGAGTATTATCTGCTTGTTCCGTGGTTAATATATATAGCACATGTAATTAATACCGTCATTAATTTCTTGGCAAAGATTGATAGCATTCAGGCTGGTGGCTTATCCTAACATCTAATATTTACTTCTAATACCATAGTTAAATATTTAATGCCATAGCCTATACATGGGCGATGGCGTATCGTAACGTCAAATGCTTAATGCCATAGATAAACAAGTGATCACTCGGTCTAATCTCTTGTTCTGTTTTATCTGTGTTTCTTTACATATTTTTTTTACTTCTCTCGACACAGGACAAGTTTAGAAAACTTCAGGGTCGCAGCCTCACATACTTGTCAAAAACAAATTATCAATGAAAAATATGGTTCAGGTTCAAAGGTTAGAATAAATGCAGAACAGAGCGTATATTTATGCACATAGATGCAGCTTATTTAGCAGAAAATGATACAAGTCATTGCACTAGTTAACTTGGTATTTTGAATCGTAGAAGGCCCAACTTGGTCCAATGATAGTGCACTGTGAGGATTTGGGTCTCCACATGGAGGACCCGGATTTATCAATCTATAATTATTTATAATTTAATCGTACTATTATTTGAATCAACAGATATTGTTTATAGATATACTGCAAAACATCAAATATATATCATAAAATTAGAACTAATATAATAGTAGATTACACATGGACTGATCATACTGAAACCTTTAAAAAGTAGCAATGGCAATATAAATTTTACAAATGTGGGATCCTCGGGATATGTCCACAAGCAATCAATTGAGACTCGTGACCTGTATCTTGGCCTCTTTATATCCTAGTTTTGTCAACATCATTAGACACCGCATGGCTTATTTTTTTTCTTCTTACATACTAAATGACAGTAATTGAGCAACAGTGAGTATAAAGATATTCACCAAGTCACCACATATAATGCAATTATAATAGATACAAGGCTGCACAAAGGACGCTTGGGCATCTTTTTTTTTCAGAAAACCACATTTCAAATAGAATATAATAGAAAACCTGAGACTTAGCATTTTAACTAAACCATGTTTTTAACGAGGTAAGAGTATGCAATAATAAAACTAGTGCAGGTTCTATCCACTTGTTATAGAGCATGACTCTATCCACCATATAGTAGGGATGCAAACAGATCGGGATTTTTTCGACCGATTCGGTACCAAATTCGGTTGATACTGAATTCGTCGTGTGGGTTAGGTATTCAATCGGATGTAGTACAGTATCCAAATATTGTTACTTAGATCTGGTAGCGGAATCAGTACGGACAAAATCCAACTTTGGTACTCCGAAAACCGGTTTTTACCTGATTGGATATGCAGCCTACTGCACACTACAGCGCTTAGGGTCCTCTCCCACCTCAAGTCCTAAAGGATTGCGCGTAGGCTACGAAAGCAAAAAACAAAACTTTTCTACCGCACACCCAAGGACATCATGCTAAGGAGGGATCATGGATCGTTACCACTAGACGCACAGCGCAGTGGAAGAAGAGTTGGAGAAGCCGATCCAACCACGCGCGTCGAGGTAGTAGTGGAATTAGCCGATCGTCCCGAACAGATCGTCTCCTCCACGCGATTAATCACACCACGAGCAGATCCAATCTGTAGGTTGTTGATGCCTATCAACACCGCAACGAGCAGCGCCTCCACCGGTATCCACACATCCGGGGCTGGAACACCGATCGCGAGTGTACTAGCACTCGTGAGCGGCTAAGGTTTGGCTCGGGAGGTGGCGGCTAGGGTTATGCTAGAGGTTAACAGAAGCACACGCTCCTCAGCCCCTCGCCTCTATATATATAGACCTCCTCACTTGGGCCTTGTGGACCGAGGCCCAATAGGAGTCTATTCAGATCTCTATCCGAATTGAGCCCACATCCGAATCATATTCGAATTAGTGTTCCAACCCGTTAAGCGTGCGACCCTGTAGGTTCACGTATACTTGGTCGTGACCCGGAAACGCCTTTCCGGTCACCCTATTAATAGCGGCCTCTAGTAAGACATATTAACCCCAAAGTATACGTAAAGATTAAATCGGCTGAACCTGTAATGTTCTCATGTACGAATCCCTTTGCCTCACGATATAGATTGAGCTCAAGGCGAGACCTGTGTCATCCTCTTAATAGCTCAATCACTCTCTCGATTCCGTGATGGATTATAAACTTGTGATTGACTCCTCAATCACCTTGGCATGGCCATGCACTTTCATAATCCATTACATCGAGGGCCCAGAGATATCTCTCCCATAAGGAGGGGCAAATTCTATCTTGATCATTCACATCCCACTATATGTTTCATGGCAAACCCGAAGACTACTTTTATGACTACCCAGTTACAGAGTAGTGTTTAGTAGTCCCAAAATAAGCTACTACGCATGTTGGGAACCATGATGATCTCAAGTCTAAGGATTCTACATAAACACTACTTGAGACCAACTGATGACACATGGAATCTCTGCAGTGTCTCATGGCGGGTCTATCCAACATATGTTCACTAACACATGTCCATATTATTGATTTAGTATCACCATACCATGATCCATGAGACATGATCATCAATCAATACATATGCTGATCTTTGAATCATATTTGTTTCTCATATGATATATGATCAGGGATCATTTAGAAATAGCAACATTTTGACATTAAGAGTCTCATGAATAAGTCACATACTCATTGATCAATAATGATAATGTCTATTTCAAGGAACAAAGTAATGTATCATAAACATAGTATGTGATATATACAACATCTTCATGTTGCCTCTAGGGCATATCACTAACAAGTCCCCCATCAAAGCCCGACGCCGAACTCGCCTTCCTCTCCGACCTCGGCCTCTCTAGCGTTGATATCACCGCCGTCATCGTCTATGACCCGCGCCTACTCTGCTCCACGGTCGACAAGACCCTCACCCCGTGCCTCGCTGAGCTCTGGGACCTCGGGCTCTCCCCGTCCCAGATCGCCCGCCTCGTCCTGCTCGACCCCGCCCTCCAAGTTGCAGTACTACGCCCCCTCTTCGGCTCCTCAGAGAACCTCCTCCAGGCGCTCAAGAACAACTCTACCTCCTCAGCTCCGACCTTGATAAGGTGGTCAATGTTGTAAGGTCTTACGACCTTCCAGGACCCTGTACGACTTGTTAGAGTCGTTTACGACCAGATAGAATTGAATATGACCGGTTCTGGATGCTTACGACCAGTTCCGATCCCTTCAAACTCTATCGATCAATTTTCCTCCGTAGTCGTATGTAGCAATTACGACCACTCCTCCTTATCGAGCGCTGTCTTCCTCCAGCCGCTCTTGAAAATACTGTGATCGTAAATCTTTACGAACACGTAGTGATACTGGCGATCACCGTTCACCGTAGTCGAACACCCTTTCGACTACGTTCACTTCCTTCAACGTGATCGGAGTCGCTTCCGATCACGTACTAGCCTTCTCGGCGTAGTCGCTGCTCCTTACGACCACGTTGTGCACTCTTTCAACGTAGTCGGAACAACACTGTTCCTTTGTCGTGATCGTAGCACCTGTCGATCACGCCTGCTGGAAACTTTGTCGTGGTCGTAACTCCTCCTGATCACGGTTGTCGTGATCGTGAGTCCTTTCGACCACGTCTATGCGCAATCCCACGACAAACAATACTTTGTGTCTTTCCCTCTTTTTGGTATTTTCTCAATAGCTTGGTTGTTCTTCAAAGTTACAGGACTACCTCTCCTTTTATACCCGGTTGTTCGACTTCAACACGGGTTCGACTACGTTTACAACTCCGACTCCGATATTGATACGACTTCGACTCTGTTACGACTTCATCTAGGACTCGGTCTTCGACTTCTGATTTCTTACTCGTTTTGGATTCGATTACTTCCAAAACTTGTGTACGACTTCTAAACAAGATTATTTACAACATTCTCTCCCTAATCTTGTTTTTCGACTTCAATCAGGCCGATCTTTCTCCTCATCTCTATGAACTTTATCCTCCCCAGCGACTTCGTCAAAATATCAGCCTTTTGTTCATCTGTATTGATATAGTCGATAGCGATCTTCCCTTCTTCGACACAATCTCTGATAAAGTGATATCTTGTGTCTATATGCTTGCTTCTGTCATGTAGAACTGGATTCTTGCTCAGCGATATTGCAGACTTGTTATCAACCCTGAGCGTCACCTTCTGGATTGTCTCATCCGACAATTCACTTAGTAGTCGAGCGAACCATACTCCTTGGCACGATGCTGTACTCGCTGCGATGTATTCGGCTTCACAGGACGATAATGCGACCACTCTTTGCTTCTACGATTGCCAAGTGACCGGACTCTCCCCAAGCACAAACATTACACCTGTCGTGCTCTTCCGATCATCGACATCTCCCGCCATGTCGCTGTCACTGTAGCCCGTCAGCAACAAACCGTTTTCTCCTCTTTTCTTGTAATGAATCACGAAGTTCAAAGTACCTTTGATGTACCTCAGGATATGCTTTACGGCGTTCATATGCTCCTGAGTAGGCTTCTCCATGAAACGACTTACATATCCGACCGCGAACGTGATGTCAGGTAAAGTATGTGTCAAGTAACGCAGACTTCCGACAATACTTCTGTACTGCGTAGCATCGACTATCGATCCTGGGCCTGTTTTGCTTAACTTCAAGTTATTCTCCATTGGGACTTGGCTGGGATTGCACTCTCCCATGCCGCATTTCTCCAGAATCTTTCGGGCGTACGCTGACTGACAAAGTGATATGCCGTTGTCGTTTTGTTTCACCTCGATACCAAGGTAATAGCTTAGAAGTCCCAAATCAGTCATCTTGAATAACTTCTTCATCTCCTCCTTAAACTTCATAATGTCAATTGAATTTGACCTAGTGATGATCAAATCGTCCATGTAGACGCCTACGATCAACCTTGCCTTCTTATCCCCTCGGGTGTATACCGCGTGCTCAGCAATGCTCCTTTTGAACCCGAGTGCTGTCAAACTTCTGTCGAGTTTTAGATTCCATGCTCGTGGGGCTTGTTTAAGCCCGTAGAGAGCTTTGTTCAGCTTCAAGACTTTCTCACTTTGCTTCTTGGACTGAAACCCCGGCGGTTGAGAGACATATACTTCTTCCTCGATGTCTCCATTCAAAAACGTCATTTTCACGTCCATGTGGTGGATTTCCCATCCACCGTTTGCTGCCAGCGCAAGAAGTACTTGAATTGTCTCCATCCGAGCTACTGGTGCAAAGACTTCTTCATAGTCGACTCCATGTTTCTGAACATATCCTTTTGCAACAAGTCGTGCTTTGTGTTTTACGACTTCTCCCTGGGTGTTCTTCTTCACCTTGTAGACCCACTTCAAACCGATCACTCGCTGACCCTTTGGTAGATCAGTAAGTTCCCATGTGTCATTGTCTTCAATCGACTTCAACTCTTCCTGCATAGCAACTCTCCAGCATGCATCTCCCTTTGCTTCTTCATAACTCGTGGGTTCTTCTACAGTCGTGTAAAGCAACAATTCTTCAGACTGCATTGGTTCAGTCTGTGCATAGATCTCGCTAATGCTCCTCATCTTCGGTACTCGACCGTTTGACTCTTCCTCATCGAGGTCTTCTATCTCAGGTAAGACTTCATGGTCGATACTTGAGTCTTGAGATGTGGTCGTAGCTTCTTCCGTATTGTCGGCATCGATGACTTCGACTTCGAAGGTTACCCACTTCGACATGTCCTTCTCAATGTCCTCATGTTCTTCCCACTCCCAATGTTTGTTTTCTTCAAAGACCACGTCTCTGCTCACATGAATCTTCCTTTCGACCGGATTATAGCACCTGTATGCCTTGGTGCCTGGTTCCGAGCCAAGATAGATCATCCGTCGGCTCCGGTCATCTAGCTTCTTGAGATAAGTGGATGGCTTCACATGGGCTAAGCATCCGAAGACCCTTAGATGCTCGACATTTGGTTTTCTTCCCAACCACTGTTCATATGGAGTGACTCCATCCAGTGATCGCGTGGTCGCACGATTTAGCAGATAGACAGCATGTCGTACTGCTTCTGCCCAAAGCTTCCCGGGAAGGAATCGGCTCTTCAACAGACTTCTAGCCGTTTCGACCACGGTCCGGTTTCTTCTTTCTACGACTCCGTTTTGTTGAGGCGAATACGGAGCAGTGAAGAGTCTTGCAATGCCCTTCTCTTCACAAATCGAGTCGAACTCTTTTGCGAGGAATTCTCCTCCTCGGTCTGATCTGACCGACTTCACCTTCTTATCGACTTCGTTTTCGACAAGAGTTATGAACTTCTGAAAGTTCGACTTTGCCTCATCTTTGCTCTTTTGCATGTACACCCACATGGCTCTTGAGTAGTCATCTACGATCAACATGAAGTATTGATTCCCGGCATCTGTGCGAGGTGTGATTGGTCCGCACAGATCTACGTGAACCAACTCGAGTGGTTGCGAAGCTCTGAAACTCGTCTGCTGTGGAAAACTGCTACGAGTTTGTTTTGCCACCAGACAGCCTTCGCAGACTTGCTCTGGGTCATCGATTGTCGGTAATCTGACCACCATCTCTTTTCCCGCCATTGTGTTGAGACTCTGGAAATTCAGATGTCCGAATCTTGCGTGCCATAGCCAGGCCGTATCATCGGTCGTAGTCTTCATACACTTCGGCTTGCATGCTTCAATTTGGATTTTGTACAGACGATTCACCGTTCTCTGTACTTTCATCAGTAGTCGTTCGGTGTGGTCGTACATCTTCAGGTAGGTGTCTTTGAGTTCGATTCAACAACCTTCTTCTGTCATTTGTCCAAGGCTTATGATGTTGCTTCGTAGACTCGGTATGTAATATACATTCGACAATCTCCTCTGGCTTCCATCCTTGCACTGCATCAGGATCGTGCCTCTCCCTTTTATCTGAACGGTCGAGCCGTCTCCGAACTGTACTCTTCCGAGTACACTATTATTTAATTCGTGAAACATCGAGTACGTACCCGTCATGTGGTTGCTGGCTCCGTTGTCGAGATACCAGTCTGCCGTTCGCTCTTGAGTCTGATCTCCTTTCTCCAACAGACTCAGAAACACTTTCTCCTCGTTTAATAAAACCATTGTCGGTTCGTCTGCAGTGCAGAGCGACAACAGCAACGTCGACTCTTTGTGTTCATCTGTTTGAGCCAGGTTTGCTTCATCTATTTTCTTCTTACTCCGGCAATTCGTAGCATAGTGACCATACTTCTTGCAATTATGGCACTGGATGTGGCTCCGACATTCGGCAGCGTAATGTCCGTATTTCTCGCATGTGTAGCACTGGACATCAGACTTGTCTGTCTGGTGATTGCCATCTCCACGACCACCACGACCTCCTCGACCACCTCTTCCACGACCACCTTGGCCATAGCCTCGTCCTTGTCCTCGCCCATGAGACGCGCCGCAGCCACGACCACGTCCACGACCGCCCCTTGATGACGATTCTCCTCGGTTCCTCGTGTCATCCTTTACAAACAATGCTTGTTGATTGTAAGGCCCTTTTCCTTCATTGTTGGCTTGGTAACTCTTCAGAAGCTGCTCGTGTGCTCTGAGCGCCCCAGTTACCTCCTCGACCTTCATCTTCGAGAGGTCTTATGAGTACGTGATCGTAGTTACGACCGGGAGAAACTTCTCCGGCAGTACTCGTAGATACTTCTTCACCGCCACCTCATCTTTCAAGTCGTCGCCGAGAGATTTGATCTCGTTTACGACTTCATTAAACTTCCCAGAGAATTCTTCCACAGTCTGGTCTCTTCCCATCTTCAATGATTCAAACTCACTGCGTAATGTTTGAAGTCGAACTTCCTTCACTCGATCTACTCCTTGGTGCATTATCTGCAGAGTAGTCCAGACGTCTCTCGCCGTCTCCTTGCCGATTAGCTGCCGCATCATCGAGTCAGGCACGGCCTGATAGATCGCCGCCATCGCCATCTTGTCGAGTCGTTCATCAACGACTTTGTCTTTCTCCTTTAGTTCAACTGGACCCCAGACTCCCTGTGCGATCATGTTGACCTTCATCTTCATCGCCCAGATCGGGTAATTGTCCGAACTGAGGATCGGGTACTGCAGCGACACGCTTTCCTTCACCTCTGAAGCCTCCGCCATGGTTCACCAGACTCTGATACCAACTGTTGTAAGGTCTTACGACCTCCCAGGACCCTTTACGACTTGTTAGAGTCGTTTACGACTAGATAGAATTGAATACGACCGGTTTTGGATGCTTACTACCAGTTCCGATCCCTTCAAACTCTATCGATCAATTTTCCTCCGTAGTCGTAAAAACACTGTAGCAATTACGACCACTCCTCCTTATCGAGCGCTGTCTTCCTTCTAACCGCTCTTGAAAATACCGTGATCGTAAATCTTTACGAACACGCAGTGATGCTGGCGATCACCGTTCACCGTAGTCGAACACCCTTTCGACTACGTTCACTTCCTTCAACGTGATCGGAGTCGCTTCCGATCACGTACTAGCCTTCTCGGCGTAGTCGCTGCTCCTTACGACCACGTTGTGCACTCTTTCAACGTAGTCGGAACAACACTGTTCCTTTGCCGTGATCGTAGCACCTGTCGATCACGCCTGCTGGAAACTTTGTCGTGGTCGTAACTCCTCCTGATCACGGTTGTCGTGATCGTGATTCCTTTCGACCACGTCTATGCGCAATCCCACGACAAACAATACTTTGTGTCTTTCCCTCTTTTTGGTATTTTTTCAATAGCTTGGTTGTTCTTCAAAGTTACAGGACTACCTCTCCTTTTATACCCGGTTGTTCGACTTCAACACGGGTTCGACTACGTTTACAACTCCGACTCCGATATTGATACGACTTCGACTCTGTTACAACTTCATCTAGGACTCAGTCTTCGACTTCTGATTTCTTACTCGTTTTGGATTCGATTACTTCCAAAACTTGTGTACGACTTCTAAACAAGATTATTTACAACAGTCAACCCAACGTCGTGCTCCTGCAGGAGTGCGGGCTAGGTTCTTGCGATATTGCCAAGCTGCGCCTCCCTGTGCCGAGGCTGATCACCACCAAACCGGAAAGCATCCGGGCGATGGTGGTGCGTGCCGAAGATGTCGGTGTGCGACGTGGCTCTGCGATGTTCAGGCACGCTCTGCTGGCTGTCGCATTCCTCAGCGAGGAGAAGATCGCCGCCAAGGTGGAGTTCTTGAAGAAGACGTTCAGGTGGTCGGATGCTGAAGTGCGCATTTGCTATAGGCACTCAAAGCTTTTAGATGATGGATCTATTAGTGGATTTGCGTCTCGTTGCTTTTATCAGCGCAACTACTTTCAGGAGATTCATGTGGCAGTGGGGCATTACTGTGCCCTGTTGTAAATAATCTTGTTTAGAAGTCGTACACAAGATTTTGGAAGTAATCGAATCCAAAACCGAGTCCTAGATGAAGTCGTAACCGAGTCAAAGTCGTATAAGACTCGGAGTCGGAGTAGGTGTTGAGAACCCGCGTTGAATTAGAACAGCCGGGTATAAAAAGAGGCTTAGAGCTATGCTCGAACTGAGCCAATACAGATGAATGAGCTGTTACTGTACACAACAGCAGAAGAACCCGAAAGCTATGAAGAAGCGACGGGAGATGAACATTGGAGAACTGCTATGCAGGAAGAGCTGAAATCCATTGAAGACAACAACACTTGGGAACTCACCGATTTGCCAAAGGGTCATCGAGCGATCGGTTTAAAGTGGGTCTTCAAGGTAAAGAAGGATTCCAAGGGAGAAGTCGCAAAACACAAAGCACGACTTGTGGCGAAAGGGTATGTTTCAAAAACAAGGCATCGACTACGAAGAAGTCTTTGCCCCAGTAGCTCGTATGGAGACTATACGACTACTTCTTGCATTGGCAGCAAACGGTGGATGGGAGATTCACCACATGGATGTGAAAACGGCGTTTTTGAACGGAGACATTGAGGAGGAAGTTTATGTTTCTCAACCGCCAGGTTTTTAATCCAAGAAGCAAGCTGAGAAAGTCTTGAAGCTGAACAAAGCTCTCTACGGACTTAAGCAAGCACCACGAGCATGGAATTTGAAGCTTGACAAGAGTCTAACGGCACTCGGGTTCAGAAGAAGCAACTCTGAACATGCGGTATACACGAGGGGAGATACGAAGAACAGACTGATCGTGGGCGTTTATGTGGACGACTTGATCATTACTTGATCAAGTTCGAAGGAGATTATGAGGTTTAAGGAAGAGATGAAGAGGCTGTTCAAAATGACCGATTTGGGACTTCTGTGCTACTACCTCGGCATTGAAGTAAATCAAACCGACAACGGCATAACACTTTGTCAGTCGGGATATGCTCGAAAGATTCTGGAGAAGTCGGGTATGGAAGAGTGCAATCCATGTCAAACCCCAATGGAGAATCATCTGAAGTTGAGCAAGACAGGCCCAGGATCACCAGTTGATGCCACGACTTATAGGAGCATTGTCGGAAGTCTACGGTATCTGGTGCACACCCGACCAGACATCTCGTTTGCGGTCGGATACGTAAGTCGTTTCATGGAGAAACCGACTCAGGAGCATATGAATGCCGTGAAGCACATCCTGAGATACATCAAAGGTACTTTGAATCTCGGGATTCAGTACAAGAGAGGAGGTGGAAAGTCGTTGCAGCTGACGGGCTACAGTGATAGCGACATGGCGGGAGATGTCGACGATCGAAAGAGCACGACAGGCATAATGTTTGTGCTTGGGGAGAGTCCGATCAGCTGGCAATCTCAAAAGCAAAAGGTGGTTGCATTATCTTCATGTGAATCAGAGTACATCGCAGCGAGCGCAGCATCTTGCCAGGGAGTCTGGCTCGTTCGACTATTGAGTGAATTGTCAGATAAAGAGGATCAGAAGGTAACGCTCAGGGTTGATAACAAATCGGCTATTTCGCTGAGCAAGAATCCGGTTCTACATGATAGAAGCAAACACATAGACACAAGATATCATTATATCAGAGATTGTGTCGAAGAAGGGAAGATTACAATCGACTACATCAGAACCGAAGAACAGAAAGCAGACATATTGACAAAGTCGCTGGGGCGGATAAAGTTCTCGGAGATGAGGAGAAAGATCGGCATGATTGAAGTCGAAAAACAAGATTAGAGAGAGAATGTTGTAAATAATCTTGTTTAGAAGTCGTACACAAGATTTTGGAAGTAATCGAATCCAAAACCGAGTCCTAGATGAAGTCGTAACCGAGTCAAAGTCGTATAAGACTCGGAGTCGGAGTAGGTGTTGAGAACCCGCGTTGAATTAGAACAGCCGGGTATAAAAAGAGGCTTAGAGCTATGTATTCAATGTACCAAGCAATTGAGGAAAATACCAAAAAGAGGGGAAAACACAAAGCATTGTTTTGTTGTGTGATTGAGCAAGACGTGGTCGGAAGGACTCACGATCATCGCAAGCGTGATCGGGAGGAGTTACGACCACGGTGAAGTTCCAGCAGACATAATCGAGAGGTGCTGCGATCACGGCAAAGGAACAGTGATTCTGCGACTACGCCGAGAAGGTTAGTACGTGATCGGAAGCGACTCCGATCACGTTGAAGGAAGTGAACGTAGTCGAAAGGGTGTTCGACTACGGTGAACGGTGATCGCCAGCATCACTGCGTGTTCGTAAAGATTTACGATCACGGTATTTTTTAGAGCGGCTGGAGGAAGACAGCGCTCGATAAGGAGGAGTGGTCGAAAATTGCTACAGTAATTTTACGACTACGTTGAAAAAGCGATCGGAGGAGATTGAGGCGATCGGAACTGGTCGTAAGCATCCAGGACCGGTCGTACTCAATTCTATCTGGTCGTAAACGACTCTAACCGGTCGTGAAAGGTCCTGGGAGGTCGTAAGACCTTACAACATGCCCAACTCTACTAGTGTGGACGCTGTAGCTACCCAAAGTTTCCACCTTGCCTTGTTCGTTTGCATAGCACTTCCCATCTGAGTTTTGAAGGAGGCATAGTTCATTTCGTAAATGCGCAGAATTTGCACTAATTAAGATGCTCAAGACCACCAAGCATTGTGTAGTCTGTATCAGCAAGAGATTAGTGAACAGGCGTGGCAGTGTTCAGGTCGGTTGGCCAATCTTTTGAGCATCTCCCTGCCAAGATTTGGTGGTTCAGCAGCAGTTGTTCCATATGCTGAACACAGTTTTCAGGGCACTAATTGTTTCGAGTCTAATACAAATGAGTAATCCGGCACCATGTACGGAATCTTCAACTATTCATCGCCGCAGCTTCTCTATGATTAGTTGCTGAGAAGCCAGTGGTAGGTCTCAAATTTCATGAGGTAACCTTGCTTCAATTTTGCAATAATTAGTTTCAGTTTAGCAAAGTTTTACAGAATGAATAACCGAAGAATTCAAACAGAAGACTCGAAAAACTTCATGGGAGAAAACAACAAGTGTGTCAATGTTGAACTGCAGAACTTAAGGCTCTGTCTTTCCATTCTATCATCATGACAACTGTGGAGGTTTGGTCAGGTCAGATGGTACCATTTAAAACACTACTTGTCTTAGCATATTGAGCATTTTTTGTTTGCATAATGCTAGTTTGAACTAGTGTAAAATTTGATGTCTGATACAGAAGCAACAGCGAGGTGAAATGCTGATGCAGGTTTCTACGCACAAGGGAGCTTTTACATAACACTATAACGTCATGTGGTTTGCACTGTGCGCTGTTTCTGTTGAGGAGCATATGTAGACTTCTTTGATCAAGAGTGGGACTTCTATAATTAAGATATGATTAAGTGTTGTACAAATACTCCAAACCGGAATGATTGTTGAATCATTATGACCACAGACAGTAAGACAGATCCCCTTGGGAAGGTCAGTGTTGATTGCATTGCTGTGTCCAAGCTTTCGGTGGTGCTGAGGATCTCCCAGGACAGGTTGCATCGCATGTCGAAGTTCCTAATCTCTGTGGTCGGGTTGGAGCCAGAGTACATTGCTTGCAGGCCGACAATGCTCACTTATAGCCTAGAGGGCCGTCTTATGCTCCGGCTCACTTAAATGTTGTGAAGTTTCTTAACGAAAATGGAGCGTTGTTATGAAGTTATAAATCATATGCAATGATATTTGTGGGAATTGTACGTGTAACTAGCTCCCCTCCCGATAGATGAGCATAAAGCATTACTACATCTGTTATTTTGTTAGCTTGAAATGCATTAGCTTGTACAGTATAAGTATAACGTATATATGTGACACAAAAAAAAACGATCTGCACACTTCCCATAATCCATTTGTCCAAACTGCCAGCATGGAGTGAGAAAGAGGATGGGTAAGAGCAAACCGAAACCGTTTGATATTTGATGTAGTCTGTAAGCTAGTTTTTGCAGAATTTTTCATTTCATTATGCTTGTCAGTTTGTGTATGAATTTATCGTGTGTCAAATTTATCAGTAGTCGAACTATTCGTCTATATTATCCGTTTTCAATCCGAAACCGTTATGTATCCGTCTCGATGGTACTGTATCTGAAACTTCGATACTCTGTATTCGTATTCGACCTTATTGTATCCAACTCCGAATCCAGAAAAAAGATGTGAGTTAAGATACGATATAAACAATGTCCATCCGAATCTGATCCAATTGCACCTCTACCATACACTATTTTTATTTCTTGGGTTCGGTCCACCCTTTTTATGTTCACTGAGTTCCAATCACCCATGAAAAATCAAACTCAGAGTTTCGACCACACTTCATTGTTTTTCATCTTACCCACATAAATCACTTTGTTAAATAGAAACTAACTCGAGTAAATTTTCATGCCCATCCATGATCATGGGCACGACTATTTAAATAGTTTTCACTCTGTAGAGATTGCACACTATACCCATAAGAGATGTTCAACATATTTTCTTGGACATGTAGATTAAGAAGACCATCACAAGACCTTTACAAATGTATCTCCCTAACGAGGTTACACCCACTAAGATTTTCACTACTGGAGGTTCCATCCACCCTCTCCAAAGACCCCCCCCCCCCTCTTGCACTGCACGACGGCTTAAACCAAGCGACACAACCCATGTTCATCTTGATGGTGCAACCCGCGCTGGGTCAATGCAAATTAATTATCTAGGCGATACCCATTATAGTTTATTGTTGCGTTATTTTACATTCGAAGGTTGTCAAAAGATTCAGTCTTTAAAGTATTTGCAACACCTTGCTTTTCATAGTTTTCTTAGAGCTATTAAAATAAAATTCACCATTTGTATTTTTTTGAAATTAATTAAAACTTAAAAATAAATTTTAGAATTAAAAGGATTTAATATGACTACTCTAAACTTCAATTACTGTTGAAAGTATTTTATTCGGGTTCTTTATGCCACAAGGAATTTTCTGAGATTTTTTTAGGTTTATTTGCTATTTTCTAGAGCTCAATCGATTTTCTCTTAATTTCTAAAAATAGAAAATTCCCTAAAACCCTAAAAAGATAATTGGACCGAAACCCATTTCTCCCGCTAGGCCGGACTGCCTTAGCACACATCGCGTCTGCCACGCGTCGAGCATCCAACCGCTGCCCCGCCTGCCGGATGATTGCCACATGTCACCATCGAGCCGTTCGTGAAATCCCATCCAACGATCTCCGACTGTCATGTCCCGTAGCCGTCTGATTGCCCCGCGTCACTCATCCAATGCCCTAGCACTGTTCATCGTCGTCCCGTTCGGAGCCACCATCATCTCCGCGTTGGTCTTGACGTCAGCGTCCGCCACACGGCCGCTGCCTGTGTTCGTCTTGGATTCCATGCCGTGCCGAAGCTGGAAGTCCCGACATCCATGCATAAATAGTTAAATACCCGGCTGCTCCCTCATTTTCCACATCTCTCACTTAGCCTCGCCGTGCGTTGCCGTAGCTTATGTCGAGCTCGCCGCCGTCGACTACGTCTCCGACACCGTGCGATGTCGCTGACTCTTGGGTCATCTTCTCCGACGCTGTTTGCCGTTCCACTGTCTGCTAGTGAGCCGCGCTGCCGTCCCACCTCACCGCCTCACTCCGTCCAGCCGCCGCCCCGCCGCGCGTCACCTCGTTTCGCCCTGCATGACGCTTCGCTCGCTGGAGTGATGTCTCGGTTCCCACATAACTGACGTCAGCTAGCCGATGTCATCCCACACCAACGCCCTCATGTCCCTTCGCCTTCTTCGTGAACTAAGTTCACGTGCACCGTGCCTATGATGTATGAGGCCCATATGTCAGATCCACTATTCTATAAACCCGTGAGCTGAGTCGAGTCAGCACCATGCCAACACGCCACCTCAGCCCTAGCTCATGTGTCCGCCACATGTCGTGCCACATGGGTGCTATGTCAGCATCGAGTGTTCCAGATACCACATGTTAGCCACGTCACCCCGCCACCTCAACCCTAATTGCCACCTGTTAGACACATGGTAGGTCACAAGTCCACCATGTCAACCCTAGATGCCCCGTCAGCAAGCCCAATCATCTGATACACTGTTCCATGAGCTGAGTCCACCGTAAACTTACTATCCCATACACCCAGTTCATAGCATAGTAGCATTTTTTAATTTCAGTAATTCCTTAGCCATTTAATATTCCTAGAGTCCGTTCTTGTTCGCCCTAGCTCCAATTGGCCCGATTCTTTTTTCTAAATATATCTAAAATTGAGCTTTGTCTTTTGGTTGTAGTTATAAAATTTTTGGAATTTATTTGATTTTTTATTTTATTTGTGCCTCATATTTTTCTCCCGTCAGATAACGTCTTCGAAGAAGCAGAAGGAGTAAAAGATCAAGAGCCACTAACTGAGCAAGGCTGGTGTTGTAGGGGTGGCCCCCACCTAGGCCCAGCAGGCCTGTTAGGAGATTGTAAGGCCCAAAGTAGGACATGTGTAATGACTTAAATACCCCTGGTGGGGATGTACGGATGTAAGCGTACAACTGTAAAAGCACACCCCATGTGAATATATATACATAAGAAAGGCCATGGGGAGGCAGAGACCATTCTCCTAACTCTCCACTACCACATCTCTCTCTGTTTGGTTTGTAACCACAACAGCTGGCAAGTCATGATATTTGATCATGTTAAACCTAGTTTTCAAATCTATTTATTATTTTGTTTCAAATTATTGTGCATTGCTATCACTAGTGGTTCATTTCGTGAATGGTTAATTCACGAGTGTTCATTGGGTGGATGGTTAATTCACTTATGGTCTATTCAATTCCTTTGATTTAATTATTTATTTACTCATTTACATTTTCGCTTTCAATCTATTTGCTACATTTACTTTTAAATTACCGCTTTCTGCAAAATAACCATTCAACCATCATTTGGTAAGCCTTAGATTCTATATTGCATTCTTACTACAAATGACTTGCATACTATATCAGCCAGAGGTATGTGAAGGAGAGTACTTCGACAACTTCTTGGAATAGGATTTCCCTTCCCAGTCGATTGCCTGTGGGCATATCAAATGACCTCTTCATTTTCGTTGTATTTCTACTACTAGTTCTGTTAACCCTTCCAGCTCTTAAAGTATAACTCGACTGTAAGGTTGCAACCCTGATTATTAATTAATATTTGAGTCTTTTTTGGTTAACCGTGTGTATGGTTGATATTTCATCTATGTTTTCACTATGTGCACTAGCGTGATCCTGGACTAGTGCAGTATACATAGAGAGGTTCGGATTTGCATATTCGGGTCTCGACAATTATCTAGGTGGTTCTACTACATACCACACTCACGTGCTCCCTCTGCACCAACCTCACCATCCGCTCAGATATAAAGCAATTTTTAGTGTTATGGGATCCAAAATATCTTATTAGTTCAAATACCAGGCATTTCCATTCAATGGATGTCCAAATCCAAGTTCTTATGTTTGAAATGATATCATGGCAAATTAATGCCCACTAGTAGTTGGCAAGACTAAGCATGACACTTAGATACAGCCTTATAACTAGTATATTTATCACTATTTCTAGGGTGACAATGCTTTATATCCAAAGTTAAGGAGTGGGGTATAATAGCACAATTATTATATCCAAAGTTTGGTCAATTTATTGCAGCCTTGATCTTGCTCAAAGTCTTCACAGTCAATAGTCTTGAAAATCTTAGTCTTCGTCTTTATTTGGATCTTGATCTTACTCGAACTGTTGCTACTTCGAGACTACAAACTCTAGTTAAGTAATAGACAACGGAATCGAAATAAATTCAAATAACTCCAAAAATTAGATAAATTGAAACGAACTCGATAATCCAAATGAACTCTGTTAAATTTTATTATGATTCAATTGGTGACATGAGACAAAGGTTTAGTTATTGTGGGATATAGATAGGGGTCAATGAAGTTTGAGCGAAGGGAAAGATATAGATAGGGGTCAATGAAGTTTGAGCGAAGGGAAAATGATGGTAGGAAACCTGTCGGGAAGGATATCATGGAAGGATAAAGGAGAATGAAGGAATATTTGAGGGAATATCCCACTCTGGATTTGAAGATTAGACCTAGCAGACCAATGGATACTACTGCTTGAACCTAATTTCATGATTTCTTTTATTTTTATTTTTCTATTTATTAAGAAAGTTTCATGAGTTATGTGAGATCTATGGATGTATATGAGGGTCTACACGGTGTACAAGGTATAGGTAATGTTTGTCAAATATTTTTATTTACAGCTTGTGGCGTGGGCTCTACCTATGATAGGTATAATTTTAATTAACCATGTCAATCTTGTATTTCTGATTGCTAGGAATCATATGACATATTATTACTTCAGGTTCAATCACCAATTAATCGAATGATTAATTCAATTATTAACTAAAATGCGGGGTCATCTATTTAATTAATTTCTATAATGTCTTGTACAGAAGACACATCTAAGTAGCTGACAGGTTATACCATTAATTGCTAATTAAAAATTAACTTTAGATAGGACACTAATGACTAACAAAACATAGCTGATAATTAATCCTAGGGTTTACTGCATTTTGACGAAATGTAGTTCTTATCTTATCCTGGATACTACTAAAACTTAGGATGACGCCTTACTGATATATTGGTGGATTATTTTAATTAAAGTCTAATTAATTGGACCTACGACCATGTAGTTCATCAAACTATAGTTTAGCAAAATTATTATTAATGACTAATGGTCCACGGGTTATTGAGACAATTAATTATATTTTAATAGACATGCAAAGTTATATTTTAGCATGATCGTTAATTAAAGTTGCTTTTTGAATTAAATGCTCTTGTCACACTAATTTTCTTTAATTATATTTGTAATTTTAAATCTAGGGATAATGACATGATAATTATTATTTAGACAAATTATATTTTAATAGGGTATTCAATTGATGTTTGAGTTTTTTAGAACAAATACTGTTGACATCTTCATTAACCTCTTTTTTGTCTAACTATTTTTCTAGAAAATCCTTGATTAAAGTGGATACTTCAATTTAAATATGATAGGAAGCAAGGGAAGGTGGCATCACGGTTGAGCATGCACCATGGCGAGCTAGGGGCAATGCACGGTGGTTGGGGCAGGGGGAGAAGGGGGTGGCGGCACTGGAGAGGGAGAGGGAGGAAATTATGGGGAGCATCAGCATGAGAAGTCGAGATGAACTCATGGGTGCATGCCGTGGAGTTGGGAAGAGCTAGGCAAGCTAGTGACATGAGCCCAGGGCGGCGTGGTGAGGCCGGCGTGGGGCCGGTGCTGTTGATCGTGCCGACCAACTTGGAGGTCGGGAGAGCTGTGAGGGGGTGTCGAGGAGATGCTCCAGTGGGAAGAAATCGGTAGGAGGTTCCCTGGAGAAACAATGGTGGTGGCGGTGGGCCGGTGGCAATTTGTTGGGTACGTGATTATTGTGAGAAGATCTGGACGATCTTAATATAAGCACAATGGCCCGATCAATCATGGGACAAATTTTTTTGCACTCTTGGTACGAAGGGTGGCACCATGATTTGTTTGGTCAGGCAGAGGTAGCATAACTTACGAGGCCCTAGAGGGCTCGTCTCGCATCGCGTGAGGTTCCCTAGCTTATACTATTTCCTCCGATAATCCTCTTGCTCCCCATGCTGTCAGTGCTTCCACTTAAAGATCGAAAGAAGCACATCTAACCTCTCAGCGTAAAAAGAAACAAGTGTATAACGTATGCATACACAGAGAGAAATTTTCTATAGATACCCCACACAAAAAAATCCACTCAAGATCTTTTTTCTTTGAAAGAATGGATACTCAAGATAGATGAAACGACATGTAAAACGAAATGAAAACTGTATTCCCCTAAAATATGAACTTTGATTGGTTAATTACCGTATATACGCGCAGGAATGGTAAAACAACCCAGAAGAACCAAGGAAAGTAGCATAAGTCCTTGGCTAGTGTGCTTCACGCGCTTCGCCACATGGTTAATGTGTGCTATTCCTCGGATTGTGACTTAGGAGTATTCCTCTTTTATATATATATATATATATATATATATATATATATATATATATATATATATATATATATATATATATATATATATATATATATATATATATATATATATATATATATATATATATATATATATATATATATATATAACAGGGGCACCATGGTGTCCAGACTCCATGATTGAGATTTTCCATTCATAATTAAGACTTTCTATCCATGATTGATTTAATATGATAAATCAATAACTTTCTTTCCAAATTGATGCCTTTTTGAATTAACGAATGTTAACGGGTTTGCCTGATATATTATATATTATTACACTTGCACGCATCTAAAAAGCAATCCGAAGGCAGGAAGACTTGGTGCCCAGACACCATGGTGCCCCATTTCAGCGTCCTATATATGTACATATATATATATGAGTAAAGTCCATTACCGGTCCTTAAACTTTTTATACTGTGTCATCCCGGTCCATAGACTTTTAAAGTATGTCATCTCGGTCCTTAAACTTTCAAAGTGTGGCAATATCCTATGTAGTTGTAGCAGTGAACTTTTTATGCTGTGTCATCCCGGTCCATAGACTTTCAAAAAAAATTGCCACACTTTGAAAGTTTAAGGACCGGGATGACATACTTTAAAAGTCTATGGACCGGGATGACACATCATTAAAAGTTTAAGGACCGGTAATGGACTTTACTCTATATATATATATATATATATATATATATATATATATATATATATATATATATATATATATATATATATATATATATATATATATATATATATATATCAAACATAGTTAATAACGTCATTAATTTATGGGCAAAGATTAATACTCCCTTCAATCACAAAAGAATATCGTTTTATTTTATGTGTAATCGAACTTACTGAACTTTAGTTATCGATTTTTTTAATATTTAGATTGAACAAGTGAAAATGGTAGATTTGTCTTGAAAAGAAATTTCATAATTGTATAATTTTGTTGGTTTTATAAAATATATTATAATAGAAAGTAGTGATTAAAGTTACATTTTAGAGATCGTGTCATGTCTAAATCATTGTTCCTTTGTGACTAAAGGGAGTAGACTGGTGGCTTATCGTGACATCCAATATTTACTCCTAATTAATATCGTCATTAATTTGTTGGCATTCGAACTGTTCACGTATTTGGGCCCTGTAGCAACTCTTTTTTTTTTCCAATTTTTGCTGTCGAACACCTGTGTTTTGCAAAAACAACCTCCTCCCTAAGCTCAGAAGGCACGACAAATGACACATGTCACCTATCATGCCCCCTTGCTCGGCATGCCATGTGACGCGCGGTAGGGTATTGGCGCATGGGAGGCGATGGATGGGTGCGGTAGCACGTGGGGCCAGGGTGCTACTAAGCCAACATTGCTTGGCAGTAGCCTATTGAGCCACCACTACTCAGTAGGTGCCCTGGCAGGCCCGTGGGGGCGGGGAGGCGAGGGTGACTAGTAAAAGCACATGTGTTTTGTAACTAAGTGAATACCCGTGGAAACTAGTAAAAATACGTGCTTTGATTTAAGATTGCTAAAATATGTGTGCTTTTTATACTAGTACAAATTACATTTAGTACTGTTGCAAATGGGTACAAAGCATTAATGAGTACATAATTAAGTTCAACCTGCTAGGATTGTAGAGCTGGCATTGAATGTAGTACCAGGTCAAAGGTTGCCTATTGCATTCTTCCTCTGGTGGCGAACCTAGTGTTGCGATGGTGAGAGCATTGTACGTTGCTCAAGTCATATCACGATGGTGGCTGAGTGAGAACTGGTACACCGGACAATTGACTGGGCCCAATCTCTTCAGTGCTGAACATGTGCTACACCCAGTCTTCTGCATAACTGTTGGCATCCTATGGAGGAAAATATGTTTTGTTAGGTTGACATAACGTAGAATTGCAATAAAACCCCTAATTGTAAGCATCGGTATCATGTGTTTCCCTGACGATGAACATCTCAAGTACTTCGGTCTAGGGTAGTTGGCTGCAGCGAAGCTCGATGCTGCATATTCTACACCATACTAGTGGATCGTATAGCTATCGTATGTCCAATCGTACCACTCGTCACGCTATCGGAGATGCGGGTGGGTTGTGGGTGCGTACGTGCCATACTGCACCACGCAGTCTCTAACAATGGTGTCGATTTTATTGCATGGGGTGTCCTGTGTGTCAGGCTATTTCCATGGTAAGGACAAAAGTAGAATACTCTCTCATCCTATAATGTCGGGTTGCCTCCACAACAAAGACGGGAGTAGAGTAGTGTCGGCGTGAACATACTACACCAAGACGATATGTATGAAGAATAGCAGAAGAAAGGTATCTTGCAGATTGTAGCAGAATATGAAATTGTCAAACTTGAGCAGTATGCTACATGGACTGGGAACGATCGAGGCTAGGGGTGTGCCGACGAGTTAGGATGTGCAGACGAAGTTACCGACGAATGATGCAGTGGCTCATCTTCCCCAGCATAAACACATCATTAGCACAACTGCAGCTGATGGCCCCAGGGCATGATTGGCATCCTTGTATATGTTGTAGATGGACCCCAATAGTCATTCGATCATGCTCGACTATCCGCGGCATAATGTGGCTCTACTCTCAGACATGATGCGGCGTAGCCGGTCGACCTGCAACAACGGACGTTACATGTTAAGTGTGTATGCTCAAATACTAGGATACAAATACAAACTTTAAGTATTTTACCACTTCATCATGCTGTGCCGCACGGTGTCAATCTGGGCCAAGTGCTAGCCTATCAGTATGCGTGGCTTGCATGGGGGTGGCACAGGAAGATGCGTAAGTCTGCAATGGGTTCACCGCATGTACCACTTTAAGTACAAGTGGTACATGTCTTGGTCATATGATCGTTGCTCCTGCTCGACCTACGTTCTTGTCGACTACAACCAGGCATGCGTCCATGAGGTCTATGTCTCCCTCCACTCATCGCTCTTCTGTTCCTTTTTGATTGCTCGTGAAAGAAATGGGGGTACACAACTATTACTTCAGTGGGGAATAAAACAGACATGAATGGTACACAATGAACTGCATGCAATGAAGTAACAAATAAATTTACTTACAAGTAAACGTGGCCATGCAGTGGTCAACACATTGCTAGTGGCTCCTGCTGGTGAAGCCTGAACTATCTGATGACTCGTTAGGGGGCATACAGCTCCACCATATAGGAGAAGATGAGGTGGCATGTGTTTAGGTAGTACTCCTTGTTTTGCTCACACAGATCTACACAATCCGAAAGGAGTTATCTCAGAGATAAACTCTACGATCCACACTGTCCACATGACTCTATCCTCATCCAAGTCCCGAACACATTGTGGAAATCTGGGTACTCTTGTTGTAGCCTCTCCCTAGACTATCCTAACTCACCAGTAGTCCAACAAGTACGCATTGTGGGTCCGTCCACTAGATCGTCACCATCGTCAGCACTATAGAAGTGTGCCTCCAACTAGTATGGGTGCACCCATACCCAAAAGTGCGGTTGACCAATAAGGAAGTGTTATTATGGCTACAATTGCAATAAGATATAGCAATCAGTGAGGTTTGGCATGCCAGTGCCATGATGCAAGCCTTCGCACAAAGCCCTATAGGTCATGCACAGAATAGCCAAGCATCAGTTGTACATCTGGAGCTCCTGAGGCTTAGCGTTGATTAGGGACTCAGCGATGTGGATATACGTGGTCTATATCCAGTCACTTTGAGTTGTAGGAAACATTACCCATCCGAACATGAAGAGTACGTAAACCACTAGGGGGGACCTCATGATATGTGCAGGTGTATTTGCTGGTCATTGGCAACATACGTGCCTTTCAGTCGGGTGATCTGGTGGGTAAAACCATAAGATGACCCCATATTAGCAGACTAGTGAGATACACAACATCTTATAGGGAGATGGCCATCTTTATGTATCAAAAGTAAAATGTGTTCCTGAAACAAAACTAAAATTTTCAAAGGAAATTTGAGTTATGGTTTGAGTTGATTTCTTGTGAATTCTAGCCAAATTCCACACCCAAACATGCCATCTCTGCTCTGGAAACCCCACTGCATTGCCCCTACGGTCGATCTTCATGTAAGCACTATTCACCATTTGAAAATCTCTACTGCCACTGATATTTTGTTGCTGCCTAATCTTTCTCCGTTCCTACGCCTTCCCACCGCCTCTTGTTGCTTAGTCAGCACCGCAATCCTCGGTCAGTGACCGTACCTCACTTGTAGAGCCACTAACAACACCTCTCAAAGGTCCCGACCGATGTCGGACAAAGCCAAACTTGAGTTTGCCACTGTCGCCTCACATCTCTCTCAACCGACTTGGTTCCTACTCCTCTGACCACTACAAACTTTCACCCGAGGTGCCAACTCAACCTGCCGACCTCCCTACTGCCAATATCGAGCCTCCCTGAAGCCTCCTGAGCTCCCCTGCCCTAGCCACGCGCCGAAATCTGAGTGGACGCCTCCCTGTACCGAACCGCCCTAGCTCACCTATAAAACGTCTCGAGCCCTCCATTGAGTAGCGTTGGCACCTAAGTGAGCTTCAGACACCCATATACCCCTCATCGGCCGTCGCATCACTATCGATCGTCGGAGATCCCCAAGTAAGCCTCAAATTCAATTCCTTTGGCAGAGTCAATTTTGTTCCAATTACTTGTATCTGTAGCATCCTCATGCCCTTAGAAACACCACTGAAGCATCCCCATGGCCTGTGAAACCTCACAGCTCATCAGCCACCTACTTCCCCGCCAGCCGAAACCACCCCAGCGTGGACCACTCACCACAGACCTCCATGACCCAAACCACAGTCACCCGAGCCACCGTGACCACTCCTAGATGGTTAAAAAGCAGCCAACTAGAAGGAAGGACCTTCTCGTAGCTCTTGTGCCATTTAAACGCCCCGAAAAGAAACCACCTCACTGCTGGCCAATTGTAGCCTGCCGACCGCCATCAAGCCTCAAAATGGAACCCCCTCATCCCCAGGAGTCCACCTATATCCCCGGTTCTCATTTCTATGCACCACAGCTCGAAAATTTTTCGATTTTCATTTCCCCAGTTTCTCGGTTACTGTAGTGACGCGAGGAGGAAGACAATCAACAGTGCTGTCGAGTGACTATTCATCCAAACCCAATTTGGTACTGTAGCAATCCAATACTGTAGCAATCGACCTAGTATGAGTAGTAACCGACCCGATAGTGAACAATCAAAACCCATTAATGAATAGTACCTAGACCAGGAATGAACATTGCAGATCCGCGATGAATAGTTGACACCCGTTACTATTCATCCAAAAATCCGAAAAACATATTTATAGTTATTTTGACTGTTTTGCCCCTGCGGAGTCTAATTTCTACTCCCTTTGGTCAAATTAGACACCAATAAAATCATAACTAGCTCAAACACCATTCCAAACCCAAAATTCAAATACTCTTCAAACCATCTCTATTCACCGAGACCCTAACAATATTTATGCACTCATTTTTATCACCTTGAACCTATCTACACCATTCCCATCTCCATACTGTCATTTTAAACTCCGATAAAGCTCTAAACCACCCAAATAATATTTCGACCTCAAAAACCCAATATCGTCCATGCCTACAACCATTCGCCAAAACACATATCCACCTATATTGCCATTTCGATTATCTCGATCATTCCAAGCAAATTCCTACTTCGGTTAGCCAAACCAAACACCGCCTAAACTCGAACCGCCTAAACCTTTACTCTTTATGGTTATTTATTGGTATTTTGTTCCCAGCTTGCATTCTGCAAAGCATGAACTCATTTGTATTCATCTTCCACGCTAGTACTCAGACCACGCGAGTGGGTCAATAGAAGGATTACAGGAGTAATTAAAGAAGTCAATATCCAATATGAAGACTACAATACAAATAATCAGAGACTATGGACAAAGAGGCAAGTCGCATATTTTTGATCATATTTAACTTACATTCCTTTAATTATTTATTTATTAGTACTTTCATTATGTATTTACAAGTTGTTATGTCATGTACAATAAATCTTTCGAATGACATGATAGTAACTAATGTCCTACTACCTGAAAAAGCCCTATTTAATTTGATGACCATATTCACCTTGACAAGACTTAGTAATATTAAAAGTATTATTAATGTAATCATGGTAGTGTAGGAACTCTACAAATTTTCTACTACTAAGAGTCTTGGCATTTTGTTGATTGAATTTTAAAGTGGTTCTAGGACAAGGAAGGATCGCGGGAGACCATGAAATGGCCGGATCCCATGAACTTATCCTAGGGTGAAGACTGGGAATGGAATGTTGGCAGTGCAGTGGGCACTGAAACATGGCTTTGTGGGTGGAAGTTGCCTCAGTGAAAATATAAGGACTAGACCCTTATGTTCAGTAAAGAACATAGCGATCACTCAACCACAAGCATTGATTCGTCAAATCTGGTCTAATAACTGCTCCAATTCGATTGAATCTCTACAACTAGCGGGGAGAGACCGAGGGTGAGTCCGTATGGGAGGTGGTTAACCATACAACAGTAGGGCTGCGACAAATCGAGCGAGGCCTATGGGTCACCTAAGTTTGTTGAGATCAAATACCTACTGGGTGGAGGCTATATAAAGAATTGAGCAGTGAAAAGTATTGTTTTCTTGAACCCGAATGCTGGAGTTAAGAGATCTTCTGGGTAAAGTTGTGCAGCTCTGCAAAATCATTTATTAATGGTATTCGAATACACCGTGCTTCCAGTAAATGAAGCTGTGTTTAATGGGTGATTCCAATAGCGAAGCATAAGTAGATTTGAAAATGATTTGGAAATGTTGAAGCCTAGTAATCAAATTTTGAAACCCCAATTCCTTAAGAAGTTATTGTTCATTTGTGTTTAAAAATGTTTATAAATAAAACTGTACCCACAACTACTTAATCAAACCCATATATCCCAATCCTTTAGAGATTCTGACAAGTAGTTATATAGCATTTCCCTATGTAACTTGTTGAGTACGGTTGGTTGTACTCAGTCTTGCTTTATTTTTCCTCCAACACAGAGATCAAAAGAAGAAAGGATATTACAAGTTTTCATGTTAGAGTTACGACCGTATTCAAGCGTTCCTGTGAAGTTTTATTCGGTTCTTCTGATTGTAAGTTTCGGGCTTGGACGCCCTTAAAATTGTTAAAATTGACCATTAGGTCTTTGTTTTAATCGAATTAACTCTTTTTAAATGTTCGTTAGTAGGTATGATATCCCTTTTATCTGTAATTGAACTCCTGAGCTGAAATAGGGTCGTTACAGTCGCAGACTCCATCCGTCAACAAGGACATTGGCGATCGAGTTCGTTGGGGCGGTGGCCGTGACTGCCCAGGTCCTCTCTGCCACTGCTATTTACCATTCGATGGAGATGTTGAACGGCTGGGATGATTCTCCCATTCTCAGTGTCCCAATACATCAATATAATAGGCATGCGATGATCTACAAAGGTGTGAAATTAAGTCTGAAAAGGATCAACCGAAATATAGATTCGTCTTCAGCTAGCCGAAATTAATCAAAACCTGATGGCCGAAATTGATCTACAAGGGTCAACGAGTGCCAACAGATGATATGTTGTGTATTACGGACTTGAGGAGGGGAAAAAAGGTGAGGCAAGTCGTTGCAATGGATTCGTTGCCACCGACCGGCAAGGTCGAAAAGCAACAGGAATTCCAATACGGATGAGATGCATGACACTTCAGCAAACTTTGAAAGAAACATGCACGCTTGTACTATACAACTCCCCTAGTTAATTTCCCTTATAGCCGCGTCTCCAGTCGGCGTATCAGCTTTTGATTAATTTCGGCTAGCTGAAGACGAATATCTTTCGGTTGATCCTTTTCAGACTTATTTTCACACCTTTGTAGGTCATCGCATGCCTATTATATTGATGTATTGGGATACTGAGAATGGGAGAATCATCCCAGCCGTTCAACCTCTCCATCGGATGGTAAATAGCAGTGGCAGAAACAGGACCTGGGCTGCCACGGCCGCCGCCCCAACGAATTCGCCAATGTCCCTACATATCATCTGTGCCACACAAATTACTAAGAATAAAGTATAGTCATGATATTACAATGTGGTTTAAATGAGTTTAAGGCAAAACAGCGATTTAAAAATGTTTTTGGATTTTTTTTCTCGTAGAATTGAACCCTCTCGATCGTCACAGGATTCTAGCTCTGCCCTTGGATAAGGTTGGGTGACCAGAAGTCAGCAAGTGTATGCCTGACTTGTGTGTGTTGCCTGCAGATCGCATGTGTCTTCGCCTCAGCCCGATTGTTTTAGGCCGTCCAAAAGGACCTAGGTCGATATGCATATATTGCTCATTTTGGCATTGTGGTGAGCTTTCAAAACGAGGGATCATGTGAGAAGATCTAAAATTAACTGTAATAAATCAGTGTTAATGTTTGTGGAGTTCAATTTTAAATTTGTGAAAGATTTGATTTTATGCCTATTGTTCGGTTTTTTGTGGTCTGACCGGCTATGCTGAGTGGCCAGACCGGCCGTATGTTGGTGTCAGCAATAAGTTCTGAAATTTGGGAAATTGGTCGTTGTTTAGGTATTTTGGTCCTACGTCAGTTGATTCATGTTGTGTGAAGTATGTTTTAACTAATAACTGTCAAGCTGTAAAGAACTTGTGCTAGAAAATAATTTCTTTGTCTTTCGATGTACAGAGAAGCTTCAAGTTAACTATGGCCAATAGTGAGGATTGGGGTTATGCTCAAGTAGAAGCCGAGGTCTAGAACGGTCAAGAATACTAAGTGAGATGGTTGAGCTCAAGTGTGGTACAACGAAGGTAAGGAATGTTGAATGGAAGGTTCGAGCAATGGGTTGCAACAAGTGGCTTGGTAGGTCTAAATAAGGCATGGTCCAGTAAAACCGAAATGTCAGAGACTTGCTGAAGCGTGCCAAGCCATTGGTGCACCTACACATGGCAAGCATAGCGACTGCTTGTAAGGCAGGATGAAGAACAACTCGAGGCGATGGTATTTTGCTAGATTGCCAAATACCAGAAAATTCGTTCGATCAAAACCGCGGTGCTTGAGTAGTGTTTGGGAAAGCAGTTTAGGTCAAGAAGATGTTGAGAAGATCAAATAGATTAAAGGCTAAAGACTCAGCAGATTCGGGCTCATGTGTTTTAAAAAGCGTGCATGATGAGTGTAAAACCCATATTGTGCGGAGTTAACAGGTTCCCCATTTGTGCTAGTGGATGTATCCATTATAGTTAGATGTGGGTCGGTTGCTCCATCTATTTAGCAGAGGGGGATGGAGGCATGTGGCTAAGCATTCCATTACAACCATTCTTGAGTTAGGGTTAGGGATTGAGAGAGAAGAGTGAATACTGAGGTGTGCTCTCTTGTTCTTCTTATGTAGTGTCTATAAAATCTTTATTCTTAAGTAGCAATATGATCAATTTTATTCATCTCTCATGAATCCTTCTTATCTTAGTTGATTTGTTCTTGTTCTTGTTGATGCTTTGCCTCTTCTCTCCCCTTATTGATCATACTGGTGATGACTCATGTAGGTTAAATCATATCCATCTACACACTTTGGTTTGTACGAACTTGAAGTTGCCTGGTTCTTGCATGTTTTGGACCCCTTCTTGAGAAATCATGATCTGAGGGTTTGGCTTTGTTTCGTCTTTTGGTTGTACTTGATGTGACATGTGGGATCTTATCTAGAGCATCTAGACTGTTCTTAACCCATGAGCAAGTAGTATCTCATGTCTTTTAGATTTGTCTAGTTTTGCTACAACTTTACTTGTTTTGAGGAAAGGTTGGGAGTTTGGCAAAGATAACCCCGATCCTTGGATGGAATAGGATCTTAAGATCCTTAGCAAGGTTTGCGTAAAGCTTAATCTAATTTGATCATGGATTCTAGAGTGTACACCAAAAGTGGTTGGACTTGAACTGATTTTCTATTCTAGGAACTAGGGAGCGGTCAAACCACTCCTGGGTGCGGTTAGACTAGTCATCGGTCAGATCGCTAGCTTCAAGCTATTTAGACCATCAGCATACCTTTAGACCGTTGGTATATCTTTGGTCAGACTGGGCAATTGCGGTCTTGTGCTTCTTCACAGTTTTGGTTGTTGCCTGGTTATAGGTTGTGAAATATGATCTTCTTAGGTTTCTAGCTCTAAAGTGAAAGATTTTTGGTACTTGGGGGAAAATTTGAGAAGACACCATTCATCCTATGTTGCCATTGCCAATCCTATAAGTGGTATCAGAGCCCGGTTAGCTCTTATAATAGATCTTAACCGGTCTTAGAGCCATGGCTTTAGACAAGTACTCCACCAAGCTACTAATCTTCGATAGGGGAATATCCCTCTTCGAAGGCTCAGATGGAAGCTTACATCCGAGCTCAAGGGCAACCAACTTGGGCAATAGTCAAGAGAAATTATGTTGTGCTTGTCGATCACTAGGTCACTCTGGCAAATACTCTAAATGTAGAGGCAAGCAATAAGGCATGGAACTTCCTAATTTAGGGGCTTAGTAGATTTAAGTTTGAATGGGTATATCATTTGGCATTTGGTTACGAGATCTGGCAGACCCTTACTGACTACCATGAGGGCTCTACCACAATCAAGGAAGTAAAATAGAATCAATTCAAAAAAGTGTACTCAAAGATCAAGTAAAAGCCTGCTGAATCCTTGGACGGGCATTTTTTAAGGTTTAACAAGATTATCCACAACTTGCGTGATGTTGGCTTGAGTTACTTTGAGTCTGAGAATGCATGCCAATTGCTGGGTACACTTGATGTAAAAATTCAGGGATAAAGATTATGTCAATTAATGACAATACTATCATTAGTGAGCTTAACCTAGATAAGCTCTACTCGAGATTGAAGATGCAAGGAATTGACTTCATTTTGCGTCTCCCCAATATAGAGTCGATGACTAGAGTCGACCCTACTCAAAGAATTTCTTCTAGTCCTTTTGACTTTGGTTCTTTTAGTTTTTGTTTATCCATCTTGCATTCTCTGAGTCATGAGCAGTTTGAGAGACTCCTAATGGAGGTCCTAGCACTAACCAAATTTACAAAAGCCTATCATAATGTAAGGAACATTAGGAGGAGTGGCCCTTTCACCTGTTTTAGGTGTGGTGAGCCGAAACACATTTGAGCTAGGTGCCCTAAGCTGAAGGGCAAGGAGAAGGACTCTTGAAGGCATCCTCAAGCTCATGACATAAAGCCCAAGAAGCCCAACTTCTGTAAGTTTGTCAGTCGAGTTCTTGTCGCTCTCAAGAATGGCAACATAAGCGATGTGGACTCGGGGATGGAGGACAATGATGATAACTCCCATTGTGAAAAGAAGATCTAGGACTTCACCAGCATGTGCTTCATGACCAAGGGTGGCATCACTGATGTCGACATCTCCAACGATGATGTTGCCTACAGTGATCCTGATAAGGTATGTCCCTCGGCTTAATATATGAAGCATGCTCTTATTGTAACTAAACAAAATTTGAACAAATAGGCAAAGATAATCAAGAATTAGGATGTCATGATTAATTAATTGAATATAGAAATGGTTAGGCTCAAGTCCATAATTCCTATTGATGAAAACTATGAATCTTGCCTTAATTTGCATGATGATTTGGCTAAGATTAGAACTACACATTCTTTTGTTGACACTCAAATCTAGTAGTAATCATGCTTGCATGGGCACTGTTGCTTTAGATGTTGTTGCTTTCTCTTGCTCCATTTGTGTTTTACTTGAACTAAAACTTGAAAGTGCCATTAATACCTTGCTTCAATTCAGTCTTGAATATTTATGCTCTTGTCATAAGTTTAGAGAAGAAAAATTAAAAGAATTAATTAAAATGTTTCATTATGCTAAAACTGAATCATGTGAAAACTGTTCTAAGCTCAATAATGAAATAGAAGCTCTTAACATGAAACTTGAGGATAAAATGAAAAAAATCTTATCCATGACTGCATTTAAGAATTCTATTGATTCTATTTCTTGTGCATTCTCCGTTGCGATTGGAAATGATTTAGATGAGATGTATGAGGCTTTTCGAGTTACGTTTGAAAAGTAGCTCGGTAGGACAATGAATGTCTCTTGGGTGTCTTGTGAGGCTTTAAAGGTTGAGATAGTTGTCCTTAAAGAGAGATATGCTAGGGCAACCAAGAGCCTTAAGTGTACCACATGTGCCAACCTAGCCAAAGAAAATTACTACCTCAAAATAACCCTTCAAAGATTTTCTAGCAGGAAGAAAAATCTCAACATGATCCTTGACCAATCTAAAGTGAGTGTGAAGTATAGAGATCTAGGGTTTAACTCCTTAGAGAATTCGAGATTGGCAAGATTGAGGTCAAACCTTCTAAGCCTTCAAAGATCATGTTTAAGTCTTCTGGATTTGCCCAAACCCCTTCTAGCAAGTTAGGTGCTTTTACTTTAGCAGACCCGATCCCTTAAAAGGTCAAGTACAAATGTACTTTCTGCAAAAAAAGATTCTCACCTTGTTGAGTTTTGCTTCCGCGGGGTCACTGTCACATCCCAAAATTTACTTTCTGGAAAAATTTAATTTCAAATAAGTTATTTCAAAGTATTTGAAGTTAATTTGGCCTTTATTTGACTTTCTGGAATTTTCTGGAGTTTAAAACCTATTTTTAGAATTTAAAAGTAATTCAAAGTATGGAAATTAAATACCAACAGTAGTTGGAAATAATTTTATTTAGTCCAAAATATGTCAAGGAGCTTCTGTGAATTTTTCTGGAATTTTTGGAAGTATTTTCATATTTTTCTAAGGCCTAAATAATTTCCTAGTCTTTTCTGAAAAACAAAATCAAATTATAAAAAAAAATAAAAATCTCCTCCTCACTCTCCGGCTGACGCGTGGACGGCCCTGATCCGCCCACGTCGCCGCCCGGCCTGATCCACGCCGCACCTTCTCTCTCCCTCGCTGCCTAGCGGGCCCGGCCGTCAGCCACCCCGCCTTCCTCATCCCTCGGGCCAACATCTGGCCGGTCCGATGCGCGCCGCGTCGCCCGTGCGGGCCATCCAGCCGCTCGCGCCCCGCTCCTCTCTTCTCTCTAACCCGCGGGCCCCGCCCGTCAGCCGCTCGCGCCCCGCTGTAACAGCCCAGGTTTTTAATAAAATAAAATAAATAAAGAAATAAAAAAAATCAATTAAAATTAAAATTAAAATTAAAATAAGTGTTTTGTTTCCTAAAGTTTAAATTTGGATTTGCCCTGAATTTCTGTTTTTGAAAAAGTTGGATTTGAAAAGCAATTTCAGAAAAACCTAAAATTATTATTAAATAAAATGATATTTTGATTTTATATGAAAATTCTATTTCAAATTAACTATTTGGAGTTATTTGGCTTTTATTTGGTTTCCTGGATTTTCTGGAGTTCAAAAATGTATTTTTGAAATTAAAAAGTATTTTAAAGTATGAAAATTAAATACCAACATTAGTTGTAAGTATTTTTAATAAGTCCAAAATGTCACCAGGAGCTTCTGTGAATTTTCCTGGAATTTTTGGAAGTTATTTGGTATTTTTCTGAGGCTTAATGGATTTTCTGAAAATCCTAAATCAAAAATCCAAAAAAAATAATCCCCTCCTCTCCCTCCGGCCGCCACGTGGACGGCCGGATTGCGCCCACGTCACCCCGCCGCCACATCCCGCCTTCCCCCTCCGGATGGCCGCCACGTCGCCCCCCACTCCCATCCACCCGTCCGCCTCTCTCTCTCTCTCTTACCTCCCGGCCCCGCCTGTCGGCGCGCGTTTCCCGCCTCCGTCCCTCTGCCCGCGGGCCCCGTCCGTCAGCCGCGCGTCGCCTCCCCCTCTCGCTGCGCGTGGGCCCCGCCCGTCAGCACCTCCTTCCCCGTGCCTCTTCTTCCTCCTCCCGCTCGGCCGCGCCTTCACCGCCGCCATTCCCGCCGCCTCCCCGTTCGCCCGGATCTGGCCCTTTCTCCCTCTCTCCTCTTCCTCGACGCGACTCCGCCATTCCCGCGCCCGAATCCCACCATCCCCGCGCCGTGTCCCCCCTAATTCCGCCGTAAACGCCGCCGCCCCGCGCCATCTCCGGCGAGAGATTCCCGCCGGCCCGTTGCCCTCCGCCCCCTATAAAAGCCTCCCCCGGCCTCCCCTCAACCCGCACATCCTCACCCTCTGCTCCCCATCCCCTCCCGGCCACTCCATCGCCGCCGCACCGCGAGACCCGAGCTCGCCGCCGCCTCAGCTCGCCGCCGTTCGCCTCCGGTAAGCACGCGGCCACCGCCATGCTCCCCGTCACCCCCTCGTCCCCCTCTGCCCCTCGCCGACGGCCGTCGCCCGCCGGAGCGCCGGCGAAGCCCGCTCCCCCGTGCGCCCTCCGGCCAGCCTCCCACGTCGGCGTCTCCGTGCCTACGTGGCCGGTGACATGGCGCCACGCCAGCGCCACCTCGCCCTGACCGAGCCCCGTCAGCGCCACCCGCCTCCCCCCTGCCACCTCAGCCGCCTTCTCCCTCCCTGGACCCGGTCCATGGACCGGGGCCCATCTGTCAACGTGACCACCCTCAGTGCTGACGTCATGCTGACGCAGAAATCCGGTTTTTCAGTTGGAAAATAATTCGGCTGAAAAAGGAAATTCAGTGCTGACGCAATAATCCAGAATTTCCTTTAGAAAAATAATCCCAGAAATTCCCTTTTTCCATTTTCTCTCTTTTCAAACTTCCCGGAGCCCGTTCTTCTTCATCCTAACTCCGTTTGAGCCCATTCAAATTTCTAAATTCATCAAAAATTCCCCTCTATCCATTTCTAGCCTCAATTCAAATATTTGAGTTCAATTTGAATTTAATTTGAATTTATTTGAATTTGGTGGGTTGTTTTGACGTGTAGACTTCGACGATTCGGGAAATTTCTTCGACGAAAATTCAAGCCAAGTTGGAGAGCAAGGCAAGTCACCCTCCTTGATCATGTTGATCCCAGTTTTCAAAATAAAATTATGTTGATTTAAACTATATTGCATGCATATTCTTTATTCAACGTATTTCAATTCAGTTTTAAATTTAGCTATTGCCTACTTGTTAATCCCTCCATTGAATTTGAATTCCTCAATACCTTGTCACCCTAGATTCAAACTCTAGTTAATACAATAGTGTTGGCTAGAGAGTTTAATCAAATGCTTAGCCCTGCTTAATCTATGATTTTGTTTTGGGATGTCTTTCGCATAAAATGATGACCCTTTTTACATAAAATGATATGAGCTCTTGACTTTGGTGAGTCAAGGAGGATTATGAAATATTTTGAAAACAAATATAAAACTGGTTTAGACTTAGGCAATTGGTTAGAGTGGTGGGTGCAGGCATGCCCTGTTGGTTTGAGCCGCAGTGGTTGATTGTCGTGCACAGGGGTATGTGGTTGGGCCTAAGTCAGATTAAGGACCGGTCTATGAGCTACTGTTGCAAAGCCCTAACGTACTACCACAAGGCTGGTATGGGACAGCCCTGGCTGAATAATTTATGAAGTCCCAATCTGAGTCAAGTCGTAGGTTGAAAGTGAGCGTGGTTGGTGCCATGTGAAGTCTCACTTGGGCGAGCGTGGTTAAGCCATGAGAAGTCTCATCTAGGCTCAAGAGGGGGTCCCGGTCTGGTGGATTCCTTACTGGGGTGAAACCTTAGAGTTGGCTTGACCAGGTTGAAGGCTTTGTATTGTAAAGGCCTTGTCACGACTCCTTGCCGCACACCTAAGGAAGTGTGTAATCGCGTGGCACAAAAGGATGATCGTGTCTTGTGGGTAAAGCTGTACAACCTCTGCAGAGTGTATAACCTATCCTGGATAGCCGTGCCCATGGTCATGGGCATGCTGAGTAAAAGTTTTTCATGGATTAGACTTTATTTTTTCAAAAATGTTTTTGAAAACCTTGTGGATGGATGGAAACCATGAGAGATGAAAACCTTGCGGATGGATGGAATCCGTGAGAGATTAAAACCTGGTGGATGGATGGAATTCATCAGAGTTGCGCAGTGAAAGCGTGTGGATGGATGGAATCCATACGTGATCTTTTGGAAAAGATGGTCCGGGTGGGATGCCCGTGGATAGGTTGGTGTTTGGTCGGAGCCTGCACTGACGGTAATATTTTCAATTACAAGTATTGTTTTACTTATTGTATCAAGTTCAGCAGTTTCAATCTATTTACTGTATTTCATTAAATGTTGTTTTATGCAAACTAACCCTATAAGCCTTCCATTGAAGCCGTTATCATTATGTTGCATTTTCCCGGGTGACTTGCGGAGTACAAGTTTGTACTCACCTTGCTTTTTCCACACAGAGAAGGAAGACGTTTAATGGAAATGAAGAAAAGGGAATTTTATCAACTGCAGCAAGGAAACCTCAGCGTTTCTGAATACCTGAACAAGTTCACCCAACTGTCCAGGTATGCATCTGAAAAGGTCACATCAGAGGCCACAAAAATTTGGAGGTTCACGCAGGGACTTGACCCCGACCTCAAGGTGCAGCTAGTATCGAATGATTATCCAACCTTCCAGCATCTAGTGAACAAGGCCTTTGTGCAAGAAGATGCTCAACGCCAACTGTATGAAACTAGGAAGAGGAAGTTTCAAGCCTAGCATGGATCAAGCAGCTCTCGCTTTCGTCCCAATCCACCGCAGTTTCACAAGCCTTCAGAGTCGAGTGTGCCAAGGACTCCATTTTCTGGACCTCGCCCAAATCCACAAGTGCCTCGACCAAGCAATGGTGGCCAACCACATCAGAACAGGACTTCAGCGGCAGGAGTGCAGTGTTTCAACTGCAAGAACATGGGACATTATGCCAGCAACTGTCCCCAGAAGCGCCCAGCAATGACCCCAGTTCATTTTAACTTGGGGACTACACCAGCATGAGCTCCAACTGCAGGTCAAGGCCGTGGAACGCCTCAGACTCCAAGGACTCCGCAGGCTATGAGCAGAGGACATCTCAACCATGTGACCGCGAAAGCAGCCCAGGATGCACCCGACGTAGTTCTGGGTAAGTTCCTTGTCAACTCAGTACCTGCATCAGCATTATTTGATTCGGGAGCTTCGCATTCTTTTGTGTCAAAAGATTTTGTTGAAAGATATAATTGGGAGGTGCATAAGCTAAAGAACCCTATGCTAGTCCAATCCCCTGGAAAGGAAATGAGGACTAACACAGTTTGCCCTAGTGCAACTGTGGATATAAATGGAGTAAAGTTCCTAGCGAACCTTATTATAATAGACTCCAAAAGTTTGGATGTGATACTTGGAATGGATTAGTTAACCCAGTATAAAGGACATATAGACTGCGCAGATCGTGCTGTCACTGTTACCAACTCGGATGGAATCCAAGTAAGGTATAAGTCCAACACATCTTCCCGGAATAAATATGGATTGAACAGTGTGAAGGGAGTGACCTTGGAAAAGATATCTATAGTAAGAGAATACCCAGATGTGTTCCCTGAGGATTTGCCGGGAGTGCCGCCAGATAGAGAAATTGAATTTGTTATCAACCTGGTACCCGGTACAGCCCCAATTTCAAAGAGACCCTACCATATGTCTGCAAATGATTTGGCTGAAGTTAAGAAGCAAATTGAAGAGTTGCAAGATAAAGGATTTGTAAGACCCAGCTCGTCACCCTGGGGAGCACCAGTACTTCTAGTAAAGAAGAAAGATGGTAGTCTTCGCATGTGTGTGGACTATCGAGCCTTGAACGATATGATAATCAAGAACAAGTACCCTTTGCCCCGGATAGATGATCTGTTTGATCAGTTGAAAGGTTCATTTGTCTTCTCTAAGATTGATCTCCGGTCAGGATATCACAAGTTGAAGATAAGACCCGAAGACATACCTAAGACAGCCCTTGCTACCCGTTATGGATTGTATGAGTTCACAGTGATGTCTTTTGGCTTGACGAATGCGCCCGCATATTTTATGAATCTGATGAATAAGGTATTCATGGAATACTTGGATAAGTTTGTAGTAGTATTCAGCGATGATATTCTGATATACTCCAAGACTGTGGAAGAGCATGCAGAACACTTGAGGATAGTGTTGGAAAAACTCAGAGAACACCGGTTGTATGCCAAGTTTAGCAAGTGCGAGTTCTGGTTGAAGAAAGTAGCCTTCCTGGGTCATGTGATTTCCGCAGGAGGAGTATCCGTAGACCCTGAGAAAGTAAATGATGTGCTTAATTGGACGCAACCAAAGTCAGTATCTCAGATCAGAAGTTTTCTTGGATTGGCAGGTTACTATCGTCGCTTTATCGAAGGATTCTCCAAGCTTGCAAGATCTCTTACCCAGTTGCTAAAGAAGGAAAAGAAGTTTGAATGGAGTAAATCGTGTGAGGACAGTTTCCAAGAATTAAAGAAGAGGTTAACTTCTGCACCCGTGTTAACACTCCCGGATAAATCGTGTGAGGACAGTTTGTCCGAATCTCGGGGTCGAGATTCTTTCTAAGGGGGGTAGGTTTGTCACATCCCAAAATTTGCTTTCTGGAAAAATTTAATTTCAAATAAGTTATTTCAAAGTATTTGAAGTTAATTTGGCCTTTATTTGACTTTCTGGAATTTTCTGGAGTTTAAAACCTATTTTTAGAATTTAAAAGTAATTCAAAGTATGGAAATTAAATACCAACAGTAGTTGGAAATAATTTTATTTAGTCCAAAATATGTCAAGGAGCTTCTGTGAATTTTTCTGGAATTTTTGGAAGTATTTTCATATTTTTCTGAGGCCTAAATAATTTCCTAGTCTTTTTTGAAAAACAAAATCAAATTATAAAAAAAATAAAAATCTCCTCCTCACTCTCCGGCCGACACGTGGACGGCCCTGATCCGCCCACGTCGCCGCCCAGCCTGATCCACGCCGCACCTTCTCTCTCCCTCGCTGCCTAGCGGGCCTGGCCGTCAGCCACCCCGCCTTCCTCATCCCTCGGGCCGACATCTGGCCGGTCCGATGCGCGCCGCGTCGCCCGTGCGGGCCATCCAGCCACTCGCGCCACGCTCCTCTCTTCTCTCTGACCCGCGGGCCCCGCCCGTCAGCCGCACGCGCCCCGCTCCCGCTGCCGCCAGGCCCCGCCTGTCAGATCCATCGTCTCCCCCGCGGAGACGCCTTCCTTTTCTTCCTCCCCTCTTTCCTTTCTTCGCCAGCCGACCGAATCCTCGGCGGACACGGTCTTTCCTTCCCCGTCCCCTCTGATTTGGAAACTCTGGAGCGCCGCCGCGACCAAATCCCCGATCTCCCGTGCTCCCCTTCCTTCCCTGCCCTCTCTTTCCTTTCGCCCCCGCACCCTTCCTTTTTCCGGCCGGCACCCTGGCGAGGAATTGTCGCGCCGTGCCCCCTCCTCAGCCCCTATAAATACCCCCTCGGCCTCCGCCTCTTCCCGCACCACCTCCCAGCACTCTCCACCTCTCTCCCTGAGCCCCGAAGCGCCGTCGCACCGAGGTCTCCCCGTGCGCACCCGGTAAGGAACTCCGGCGAGAAATCGTCGCCACCTCGGTCATCCCCGGAGCCCGCCGTTGCCACCCCGAGCTTCCTCTCGTCCGTGCGATCCTCCCCGACGCCTCGGCCACGTCTCCCCGTCGCCGAAGCGCCGCCGCACCGGAGCTCCCGAGCCGCCTCCGCCACTTCCTCGCCACCGGCCACCTCCGTTCATCCCCGGGCCTCGCCGACTCCTCCAACCGGATCCCCTCCGCTCCGGGATTTCATTTCACGCATCACCCGAACACCTCCGGCCTCCCCTCGCCGCTGGCACCGTCGCCTCCGACCACCTCTGCCCGGCCCTCCCGAAGGTATCCCTCAAAAGGATTTGTTGCCCTATATGGGTAGGCAAAGCCTCCCCGCCCGACTGGTTAACAGCGCTCACTCTTGACTCCTTCGGCGCGCGTTCGAGCCTTCGGCTCCGCACGCTGAGGTTGAGTTTTTCATTATTTATCCGCGACTGACAGATGGGTCCCACCCGTCAGTGGCCGCCGGTCTGCGCTGGCCACTGCCGCCTGGGTCCCACCCGTCTGCGTTAGCCTCTGACAAGTGGGTACAGATCCCAGTGGGTCCCACCTGTCAGTGACCAAAGAAGATGTGGTCACTGACAGAGGGGTCCCACATGTCAGCGACCGCCAGAGGGTTTACTGTTCAGTGGGCCCCACCTGTCAGAAATTTCGTAATTTCTAGATTTATTCAAACTGAAATCTTTAAACAAGCATAACTTTCTCATTTTAACTCCAAATCCAGCCATTCAAATTTCTAAATTCATCTAAAATCATAATCTATCTAACTATGGCCTCTTTTGAATTTTTGGATTTTATTTGAATTTTGTTGTATTTATTTGCCTTGTTTGCTTCGTCTTTTCCCGCGTAGATTCCAACGTTGTCGACGATCTCTCCACCCAACAGCAAGAAGACCCAGAGAACCTGCAAGAAGGCAAGTCTCCTTTGATCATCTTGAACCTATGATTTTGAAATGTTTTAATTATTTTAAATTATGCGCATTGCTATTTACATAAACATTAGTTCAAATCTTAAGGTATTAATTACTCCAACTTTGTTATACCCTCCATTGAAATTGAATACCATGTATCTTTGTAACTCTAGAATTTCCTTTGGCTCATTAATGAGAGTATGATAATCATTTGTGGATAATAGTATGGTAGTATAATGCTTAGTCATGCTGTTGAATACCTCATAAATTTTGAAAATTGGGAAATTATGATTTACTGAAATACCCTTGTGTTTAGAAATGTGGTGGTAATTGGAGTTACCACTGTCCCTTTTTTTAAAATAAAATAAAATGTGGAAATTGGTTTAGATTAGGGTGGATGGTTAGTTTGGTTTGGTGCAGTAAGAACGAGATCTTGTAAAGTGTATGTTCCACCCTAGTCAATTAAGGACCGACGCTTGTGTTTGTCCAGACTGAGCATTAGCCGTACTACCACAAGTCTATATGGGTACGACCTAGCTGACTAACTTATGATAGTCTAGTTTAGGTGCCACCAGTGGAAAGTGGGTGCCAGGGATGGACTGGTTATTCACAGTGAGGGACAGGGATTTACTGTACTCATATGGCGCAAGAGGGGGCTTCGGTTCGGGCAGTTAGCCTACCTGCGGTGAAACCTCAGCGGGTGGTATCTAGCTAGATTAGAGTAAGGTAAAGGCTTCGTGATATTTTATCTGAGTCTCATGCCAAAGGAAGCGTGTTGACTTTTTAGGATAATTTATCTCTTGTGGGTAAAGTTGTACAACCTCTGCAGAGTGTAAAACTATTCGAATAGCCGTGCCCACGGTCAAGGGCGGGCAAGGAATGCATTCACATGGTAGATTTCTGGTTTTGGTTTTAAAATTAAAAGTTTTGTATTCCAAGAGTGGAGGGAACTCTCGGAAGGGAATCCTGGCGGATGGAGCCAGAGAGGGTGGATGGAACCCGCAGTTGTAAACTTGGTCAGTTAGACTTGATTAACTGGTGTAGGTGGATGGAACCTTCACTATAGAATTATTGATAATTCTGCTAAAACAATTACATTATTAAATTGATGCCTTCGAAAATAATTAGTAGTTATTGAATTTAAAATATTGCTTTGTGCAAAAGAACCATATAGCCTTCCTTTGTCAAGCCTGGCATCTATGCATTTTTCCCAAGACTTGCGGAGTACTTTATGTACTCACGCGTTGCTCTCAAAAACAATGTTCAGAAGAATATGAAGCTCAAGAAGGTGACTACGACTACTGCTTCGCTTGCGGCTGTGATGGATTTTTCCCGGAGGACTAGGTCGCGCTTCCCCAGTCAATTGCCTGTGGCGTATTGATGGGTCTCCGCTGGATTTATTTATGCTTCCGCTGTGTTTCGTGTGTGCGAGGTCATGAAACCTCATTTGTAATAATGAGACCTTTTGGTCATTACTCTTATTTATTGTAATAAATCGTGATTGGTGATGTAATCATTCCTGTTTAACTGTGTGTACTAGCTTTGATCTGGGACTAGTGTAGTTATACACAGAGGGTCCGGGTTCGGAAATCCGGGGTCCCGACAGAGATGGTATCAGAGCCAATTTGACTGTAGGACGTGACCTAGTTAGAATGGTCGTTATTAGAAAAACTTCAAAATTTATTTTTATAAAATAAAATTTTAATAATGTGCTATCCTCATCTATTCTCCTATTTCCATCCTTACCTTCGTCGTGGCATTCTTCCTTATCTATCTGCTTATTTCCTTTTTGGAATGATAATTGTACCACCTTCCCTTTGTAATTTCTATAGATGGCTCAGTAAGGTTGCGTCTAAGAAGCACCTGGAGAAGCGCGTCATCATGAAGGAGCGAGGACTAGTTCTTTATTTGTAGTACCCAAGTAAAGTCCTACGATTTTAGAACGCTTATATATTACTTGCTTGTGTGTTAGGTGGACTGTACCAAGTCTTTGTATACTTGTAGTACAACCATCCTTAAAAACTATTTTGCTTTCAATCTAAGTTTCTTTCAAGTCGTTGTTTGCTTCTCTCTTGTGTGTTTGTTTGGGATGTTGTTTAGTCATTCCCCTAAGTCTCTTACCTGTGCTATTTCCCTCTTATCTTTTGCTGTCCCCGAAATCGCTTCCGATGGTTAACACAAGGAGCAACCCTGACAACAGCCGTGACTCCAATGCTCAGCCAGAAAACATTCCACCACCTCCTGCTCAAGCCCCCAACTTGGAGCAGATGATGGCTATGCAGCTGCAACTACTTCAAGCTTTGGCGCAAAATCAAGTACAGCAAGCCCCGCAGGCACCCAACCAAGCTCCTTAGTCTAAGATGGGGGAATTTATGAGGACGATGCCTCCTACTTTTGCCGGGTCAGTAGATCCATTGGAGGCAGACGACTGGATCAAGGATGTGGAGAGGAAGCTGATCCTAGCTCAATGCAGTGACCAAGAGATGGTGTGGTATGCTGCCCACCAACTCAAGGGAATTGCTGCTAATTGGTGGGAGAATTATTGCGCCGCTCATCAAAATGTGCAAGCACTCACCTGGGATGAGTTTGTTGAGGCTTTCCGCACTGCGCATGTTCCTACGGGAATAATGGAAATGAAGAAAAGGGAATTTTATCAACTGCAGCAAGGAAACCTCAGCGTTTCTGAATACCTGAACAAGTTCACCCAACTGTCCAGGTATGCATCTGAAAAGGTCACATCAGAGGCCACAAAAATTTGGAGGTTCAAGCAGGGACTTGACCCCGACCTCAAGGTGCAGCTAGTATCGAATGATTATCCAACCTTCCAGCATCTAGTGAACAAGGCCTTTGTGCAAGAAGATGCTCAACGCCAACTGTATGAAACTAGGAAGAGGAAGTTTCAAGCCCAGCATGGATCAAGCAGCTCTCGCTTTCGTCCCAATCCACCGCAGTTTCACAAGCCTTCAGAGTCGAGTGTGCCAAGGACTCCATTTTCTGGACCTCGCCCAAATCCACAAGTGCCTCGACCAAGCAATGGTGGCCAACCACATCAGAACAGGACTTCAGCGGCAGGAGTGCAGTGTTTCAACTGCAAGAACATGGGACATTATGCCAGCAACTGTCCCCAGAAGCGCCCAGCAATGACCCCAGTTCATTTTAACTTGGGGACTACACCAGCATGAGCTCCAACTGCAGGTCAAGGCCGTGGAACGCCTCAGACTCCAAGGACTCCGCAGGCTATGAGCAGAGGACATCTCAACCATGTGACCGCGAAAGCAGCCCAGGATGCACCCGACGTAGTTCTGGGTAAGTTCCTTGTCAACTCAGTACCTGCATCAGCATTATTTGATTCGGGAGCTTCGCATTCTTTTGTGTCAAAAGATTTTGTTGAAAGATATAATTGGGAGGTGCATAAGCTAAAGAACCCTATGCTAGTCCAATCCCCTGGAAAGGAAATGAGGACTAACACAGTTTGCCCTAGTGCAACTGTGGATATAAATGGAGTAAAGTTCCTAGCGAACCTTATTATAATAGACTCCAAAAGTTTGGATGTGATACTTGGAATGGATTAGTTAACCCAGTATAAAGGACATATAGACTGCGCAGATCGTGCTGTCACTGTTACCAACTCGGATGGAATCCAAGTAAGGTATAAGTCCAACACATCTTCCCGGAATAAATATGGATTGAACAGTGTGAAGGGAGTGACCTTGGAAAAGATATCTATAGTAAGAGAATACCCAGATGTGTTCCCTGAGGATTTGCCGGGAGTGCCGCCAGATAGAGAAATTGAATTTGTTATCAACCTGGTACCCGGTACAGCCCCAATTTCAAAGAGACCCTACCATATGTCTGCAAATGATTTGGCTGAAGTTAAGAAGCAAATTGAAGAGTTGCAAGATAAAGGATTTGTAAGACCCAGCTCGTCACCCTGGGGAGCACCAGTACTTCTAGTAAAGAAGAAAGATGGTAGTCTTCGCATGTGTGTGGACTATCGAGCCTTGAACGATATGATAATCAAGAACAAGTACCCTTTGCCCCGGATAGATGATCTGTTTGATCAGTTGAAAGGTTCATTTGTCTTCTCTAAGATTGATCTCCGGTCAGGATATCACAAGTTGAAGATAAGACCCGAAGACATACCTAAGACAGCCCTTGCTACCCGTTATGGATTGTATGAGTTCACAGTGATGTCTTTTGGCTTGACGAATGCGCCCGCATATTTTATGAATCTGATGAATAAGGTATTCATGGAATACTTGGATAAGTTTGTAGTAGTATTCAGCGATGATATTCTGATATACTCCAAGACTGTGGAAGAGCATGCAGAACACTTGAGGATAGTGTTGGAAAAACTCAGAGAACACCGGTTGTATGCCAAGTTTAGCAAGTGCGAGTTCTGGTTGAAGAAAGTAGCCTTCCTGGGTCATGTGATTTCCGCAGGAGGAGTATCCGTAGACCCTGAGAAAGTAAATGATGTGCTTAATTGGACGCAACCAAAGTCAGTATCTCAGATCAGAAGTTTTCTTGGATTGGCAGGTTACTATCGTCGCTTTATCGAAGGATTCTCCAAGCTTGCAAGATCTCTTACCCAGTTGCTAAAGAAGGAAAAGAAGTTTGAATGGAGTAAATCGTGTGAGGACAGTTTCCAAGAATTAAAGAAGAGGTTAACTTCTGCACCCGTGTTAACACTCCCGGATATTAGAAAGGATTTTGAAGTCTTCTGTGATGCATCAAGACAAGGATTAGGCTGTGTACTGATGCAAGAAAGAAAGGTAGTCGCCTATGCTTCGAGGCAATTGCGACCCCATGAGGAGAATTATCCAACTCATGATTTAGAGCTTGTTGCCGTAGTGCATGCTTTAAAAATATGGAGGCATTATCTAATGGGTAATCGCTGTGAGATCTACTCGGACCACAAAAGTTTGAAGTATATATTTACTCAACCCGATCTCAATATGAGGCAAAGGAGATGGCTTGAGTTAATAAAGGATTATGATATTGGAATACATTATCACCCAGGGAAGGCTAATGTGGTAGCTGATGCCTTGAGCCGAAAGAGTTACTGTACCAAGCTATGGATTAAGAACAGTATGCCTGCACTTCAAGACGAATTCCAGCGGCTCAATTTAGAAGTAGTAGAAGAAGGATTCCTCGCTACTCTGGAAATTCAACCCACCTTAGAGGATCAAATCAGGGCAGCTCAAAAGGAGGACAAGTATGTCTAGGAAATCAAGGATAATCTGAAGAAAGGGAAAGCGTCAGGATTTTCAGAAGACGAGCAAGGTACCGTTTGGTTTGGAAAAAGAATTATCGTACCCGAGAAGAAAGAGATAAAGGAGCTGATCTTGAAAGAAGCTCATGAATCAAGATACTCAATTCACCCTGGGAGTACCAAGATGTACCAAGATCTCAAAGAAAGATATTGGTGGTCTGGTATGAAAAGAGAAATTACTGAGTATGTAGCCTTGTGTGATGTGTGCCAGCGGATTAAGGCTGAACACCAGAGACCAGTTGGACTTTTGCAACCATTGCAGATCCCTGAGTGGAAATGGGAAGAAATTGGTATGGATTTTATAACTGGGTTACCGAGAACCAAATCTGGACATGATTCAATTTGGGTTATTGTGGATCGTCTAACCAAAGTCGCCCATTTCATTCCAGTAAAGACCACATACTCTGGGGATAGACTCGTAGAGTTGTACATGTCGAGAATTGTGAGTTTGCATGGAGTTCCAAAGAAGATTGTGTCAGATCGAGGAACCCAATTCACTTCAAGATTCTGGCAAAAGCTACATGAACTTTTGGGCATGAATTTGAATTTCAGTACAACCTATCATCCACAGACAGATGGACAGACAGAAAGAGTAAATCAAATATTGGAAGACATGTTGAGAGCTTGTGTCCTAGCGAACAAGACTAATTGGGATCAGAGTTTACCCTATGCAGAGTTTTCCTACAACAATAGTTACCAATCCAGCTTGCAAATGTCGCCATTCGAAGCCTTGTACGGCAGAAAATGCAGAACACCATTATACTGGAAGGAAACAGGAGAAGGACAAGTGTTTGGACCAGATGTGTTGAAGCAAGCAGAAGAACAAGTTCGCTTAATTCAGGATAGATTAAAGACAGCACAAACCAGGCAGAAGAGCTATGCGGACAACCGTCGAAGAAGCTTAGAATTTGAACCTAGGGATCATGTTTATTTGAAAGTGTCACCTCTCAAGGGAATGAGGTGCTTTGGAGTCAGTGTAAAGCTTGCCCATAGATTCATTGGACCTTTTCCTGTCATAGTGAAAAGAGGAGAAGTGGCTTACCAGTTAGAGCTTTCGCCACAGCTGTCAAAAGTGCATGATGTCTTCCATGTGTCTCAACTAGAAAGTGTCTCAGAGTGCCAGAAGAGCAGATGCCTTTGGAAGAAGTAAACTTGAAGGAGGACCTAACATATCCAGAGTATCTAGCAAAGATATTGGAGGAAGCAGAGCGTCGTACGCGAAGCAAGGTCATCAAGTTCTGTAAAGTGCAGTGGAGCAACCATTCTGAGTCAGAAGCGACTTGGGAGCGTGAAGAGGATTTAAGAGCAGAGTTCCTTGATCTTTTTCCCAGTTTGTCCGAATCTCGGGGTCGAGATTCTTTCTAAGGGGGGTAGGTTTGTCACATCCCAAAATTTGCTTTCTGGAAAAATTTAATTTCAAATAAGTTATTTCAAAGTATTTGAAGTTAATTTGGCCTTTATTTGACTTTCTGGAATTTTCTGGAGTTTAAAACCTATTTTTAGAATTTAAAAGTAATTCAAAGTATGGAAATTAAATACCAACAGTAGTTGGAAATAATTTTATTTAGTCCAAAATATGTCAAGGAGCTTCTGTGAATTTTTCTGGAATTTTTGGAAGTATTTTCATATTTTTCTGAGGCCTAAATAATTTCCTAGTCTTTTTTGAAAAACAAAATCAAATTATAAAAAAAATAAAAATCTCCTCCTCACTCTCCGGCCGACACGTGGACGGCCCTGATCCGCCCACGTCGCCGCCCAGCCTGATCCACGCCGCACCTTCTCTCTCCCTCGCTGCCTAGCGGGCCCGGCCGTCAGCCACCCCGCCTTCCTCATCCCTCGGGCCGACATCTGGCCGGTCCGATGCGCGCCGCGTCGCCCGTGCGGGCCATCCAGCCGCTCGCGCCACGCTCCTCTCTTCTCTCTGACCCGCGGGCCCCGCCCGTCAGCCGCACGCGCCCCGCTCCCGCTGCCGCCAGGCCCCGCCTGTCAGATCCATCGTCTCCCCCGCGGAGACGCCTTCCTTTTCTTCCTCCCCTCTTTCCTTTCTTCGCCAGCCGACCGAATCCTCGGCGGACACGGTCTTTCCTTCCCCGTCCCCTCTGATTTGGAAACTCTGGAGCGCCGCCGCGACCAAATCCCCGATCTCCCGTGCTCCCCTTCCTTCCCTGCCCTCTCTTTCCTTTCGCCCCCGCACCCTTCCTTTTTCCGGCCGGCACCCTGGCGAGGAATTGTCGCGCCGTGCCCCCTCCTCAGCCCCTATAAATACCCCCTCGGCCTCCGCCTCTTCCCGCACCACCTCCCAGCACTCTCCACCTCTCTCCCTGAGCCCCGAAGCGCCGTCGCACCGAGGTCTCCCCGTGCGCACCCGGTAAGGAACTCCGGCGAGAAATCGTCGCCGCCTCGGTCATCCCCGGAGCCCGCCGTCGCCACCCCGAGCTTCCTCTCGTCCGTGCGATCCTCCCCGACGCCTCGGCCACGTCTCCCCGTCGCCGAAGCGCCGCCGCACCGGAGCTCCCGAGCCGCCTCCGCCACTTCCTCGCCACCGGCCACCTCCGTTCATCCCCGGGCCTCGCCGACTCCTCCAACCGGATCCCCTCCGCTCCGGGATTTCATTTCACGCATCACCCGAACACCTCCGGCCTCCCCTCGCCGCTGGCACCGTCGCCTCCGACCACCTCTGCCCGGCCCTCCCGAAGGTATCCCTCAAAAGGATTTGTTGCCCTATATGGGTAGGCAAAGCCTCCCCGCCCGACTGGTTAACAGCGCTCACTCTTGACTCCTTCGGCGCGCGTTCGAGCCTTCGGCTCCGCACGCTGAGGTTGAGTTTTTCATTATTTATCCGCGACTGACAGATGGGTCCCACCCGTCAGTGGCCGCCGGTCTGCGCTGGCCACTGCCGCCTGGGTCCCACCCGTCTGCGTTAGCCTCTGACAAGTGGGTACAGATCCCAGTGGGTCCCACCTGTCAGTGACCAAAGAAGATGTGGTCACTGACAGAGGGGTCCCACATGTCAGCGACCGCCAGGGGGTTTACTGTTCAGTGGGCCCCACCTGTCAGAAATTTCGTAATTTTTAGATTTATTCAAACTGAAATCTTTAAACAAGCATAACTTTCTCATTTTAACTCCAAATCCAGCCATTCAAATTTCTAAATTCATCTAAAATCATAATCTATCTAACTATGGCCTCTTTTGAATTTTTGGATTTTATTTGAATTTTGTTGTATTTATTTGCCTTGTTTGCTTCGTCTTTTCCCGCGTAGATTCCAACGTTGTCGACGATCTCTCTACCCAACAGCAAGAAGACCCAGAGAACCTGCAAGAAGGCAAGTCTCCTTTGATCATCTTGAACCTATGATTTTGAAATGTTTTAATTATTTTAAATTATGCGCATTGCTATTTACATAAACATTAGTTCAAATCTTAAGGTATTAGTTACTCCAACTTTGTTATACCCTCCATTGAAATTGAATACCATGTATCTTTGTAACTCTAGAATTTCCTTTGGCTCATTAATGAGAGTATGATAATCATTTGTGGATAATAGTATGGTAGTATAATGCTTAGTCATGCTGTTGAATACCTCATAAATTTTGAAAATTGGGAAATTATGATTTACTGAAATACCCTTGTGTTTAGAAATGTGGTGGTAATTGGAGTTACCATTGTCCCTTTTTTTAAAATAAAATAAAATGTGGAAATTGGTTTAGATTAGGGTGGATGGTTAGTTTGGTTTGGTGCAGTAAGAACGAGATCTTGTAAATTGTATGTTCCACCCTAGTCAATTAAGGACCGACGCTTGTGTTTGTCCAGACTGAGCATTAGCCGTACTACCACAAGTCTATATGGGTACGACCTAGCTGACTAACTTATGATAGTCTAGTTTAGGTGCCACCAGTGGAAAGTGGGTGCCAGGGATGGACTGGTTATTCACAGTGAGGGACAGGGATTTACTGTACTCATATGGCGCAAGAGGGGGCTTCGGTTCGGGCAGTTAGCCTACCTGCGGTGAAACCTCAGCGGGTGGTATCTTGCTAGATTAGAGTAAGGTAAAGGCTTTGTGATATTTTATCTGAGTCTCATGCCAAAGGAAGCGTGTTGACTTTTTAGGATAATTTATCTCTTGTGGGTAAAGTTGTACAACCTCTGTAGAGTGTAAAACTATTCGAATAGCCGTGCCCACGGTCAAGGGCGGGCAAGAAATGCATTCACATGGTAGATTTCTGGTTTTGGTTTTAAAATTAAAAGTTTTGTATTCCAAGAGTGGAGGGAACTCTCGGAAGGGAATCCTGGCGGATGGAGCCAGAGAGGGTGGATGGAACCCGCAGTTTTAAACTTGGTCAGTTAGACTTGATTAACTGGTGTAGGTGGATGGAACCTTCACTATAGAATTATTGATAATTCTGCTAAAACAATTACATTATTAAATTGATGCCTTCGAAAATAATTAGTAGTAATTGAATTTAAAATATTGCTTTGTGCAAAAGAACCATATAGCCTTCCTTTGTCAAGCCTTGCATCTATGCATTTTTCCCAAGACTTGCGGAGTACTTTATGTACTCACGCGTTTCACTCAAAAACAATGTTCAGAAGAATATGAAGCTCAAGAAGGTGACTACGACTACTGCTTCGCTTGCGGCTGTGATGGATTTTTCCCGGAGGACTAGGTCGCGCTTCCCCAGTCAATTGCCTGTGGCGTATTGATGGGTCTCCGCTGGATTTATTTATGCTTCCGCTGTGTTTCGTGTGTGCGAGGTCATGAAACCTCATTTGTAATAATGAGACCTTTTGGTCATTACTCTTATTTATTGTAATAAATCGTGATTGGTGATGTAATCATTCCTGTTTAACTGTGTGTACTAGCTTTGATCTGGGACTAGTGCAGTTATACACAGAGGGTCCGGGTTCGGAAATCCGGGGTCCCGACAGTCACATTTGAGAAGAGAAAGTGGTTGCATCCTTTAAGGTTCATTAGAGGAGTCCCTTCACCTTTGAGTGTTTTTTGGAGCTAGCCCTTCGTTTTGAGTGCTCCTAGAGTTAGGCCTAGGTTTATACATTCCTTCTTTGACCCTTTTGGTGGAGCTAAGATGTAGGAAATCTGATATTGTGAGTAAGATTGAAGTGTAGATGGTATTGAAAAAAAGCTGGGATCCTAAATGCTGTCTTGACAGGTGGTCGTCCAACACAACTGACGAATAGAAGTTTGCACAATGGCTAAACCTAAATTCAACAAAATCAAAGTTCTAGCAAAGAGAGGTGGCGGCTCCTATATGGGGAGACAACTAGGGGTGGTGGCCAGGAAAGTGGACGCACGCCCCTAGGGTTACAAGGCCCATGGGCCCATGTGGAGGTGGCATAGCACCCCTTTGACTCAGGATCAGAAATAGATGTAGACTATTTTGATGATGGTGGCTGGATCAGGTGGAATTTGAAAATATGGTTAGATCCATTAGAATGTAGACTTGATAAGATTTCCATGAAGTCCAAGCAAGTCCCAAACGGGGTCCGTATGAAGAAGTTACATCTGTTTAAACTTAATACTATCGCGGTAAGCTGAATCCGAATCCAAGATGAGCCCAACTCGAACTCTTGCTTAACTCAGACCCAAGGTGATGTGGTGACCTCCATTATGCCTTCCATGCATGTCCATGACTCCACATACCTCTCCCTTATCCTTTCCCATGTTCCTAAGCACAATTAAATCACTTGCATTAGATAGCGGTCTATTCTCAGTAATATATAAGCCTAGAAACAAATTCACCTGATAATTAAGTTGGCAAGCATGAGCTCGAGTAAGTGGTCCTTGTAACACTTGTTGTGGATGAGTTGTATCCATGTGAGGGATGTCCTCATCATTCTCCCCTTCTTGCATTTGAGTCGTCCGTGACTCAAGCTCGTCCACTTCTCCCAAGTATGGCTTTAAATATGTAATGTTAAATATGGCACTAACCCCAAAATCTACAAGCAGCTCAAGCTTGTATGCATTATCATTAATCTTTTCTAACAATTTGAAAGGACCATCAGTCTTGGCATCAATTTTGACTTTCTCAACTCAGGGAACCCTATCTTTTCTCAAATGGAAGCAAACAAGATCTCCAGGTTTAAAAGTTAAATGTTTTCTCCCATGACTATTAGCAATTTTATATTTAGCAATCATGTGCTCTATATTCTCCTTAGTTGTCTCATGCATTTCTAAAATCAATTCAATACGCTGTTTAGCATCAAAGTTCAATTTATTTGAAGATGGAATAAGCATTAAATCAATAGGAGCACGAGGCACAAAACCATAAACAACTTCAAAATGGTACTTCTTTGTAGTAGAATGTAACGAACGATTATAAGCAAACTCAATATGAGGCAAGAATTCTTCCCACATTTTAAAATTCTTTTTCAACACAACCCTAAGAATTGTAGATAAAGTTATATTCACAACTTCAGTTTGTCCATCAGTTTCGACATGACAAGTAGTAGAAAATAACAACTTAGTCCCCAATTTAACCCATAAAGTTCTCCAAAAGTGGCTAAGGAATTTAGCATCATGATCTGAAACTATAGTATTAAGCATACCACGCAAGCGAATAACTTCACAGAAGAATAAATCAGCAATATTGGTAGCATCAGTGCTCTTATGACATGGTATAAAGTGGGCCATCTTAGAAAATCTATCAACAATCACGAATATACTATCCCTCTCATTCTTTGTTCTAGACAATTCTAAAACAATGTCCATTCAAATATCTTCCCACGGAATGCTAGGAACAGGTAAAGGCATGTATAAACTATGAGGATTAAGTCGTGACTTAGCTCTTTGATATGTAGTGCAGTGAGCAATTTAGCACTCGACGTCCCATCTCATCTTTGGCCAAAAAATGATCAGCAAGTATATCCTCAGTTTTCTTCATGCAAAAGTGTCCCATTAGCCCACCTCCATGCACTTCCTGTAACAACAACAAACGAATAGAACTAGTTGGAATGCATAACTTGTAAGCTCAAACACAAACCCATCATTAATGATGAATTTGTTCCACATTTTTCTTTCTTTATAATTCAATAATATATCCAGCATCGTGCACATATTGTTCTTTAATAGTCTGTAATCCAAAAATTTTGAAGTCAAGTTGTGAAAATATGGCATATCTCCTAGACAAAGCATTAGCAATGACATTCTTCTTTCCTTTCTTGTGTTGTATGACATAAGAAAAAGACTCAATAAATTCAACCCACTTTGCATGTCTGTGGTTTAGTTTATCTTGACTTCAAATATGCTTTAAAGATTCATGATCAAAATGTATAACAAATTCTTTGGGCCATAAATAATGTTGCCAAGTTTCACTACAAGAGATGTGTCATTTTGTGACATATATGGCATGACAAAGGGTCTAAATGTCACTAAATCATCTAGTTTATGACGTTTTTGTAGAGGTAATTTGGCTTAGTGACAAAAATAATATGAATGTCACAAAAAATGTCATGATGCAAGTCTAAATCAATGTAGTGACAATATTTGTTGTGTCATTAGGGCTACTTTGCAAACGTCATAAATTAATGACAAAACTGGTGTGTCAGAAATTATTATATATCCATGTAGTGACAATATTTGTTGTGTCATAGGGGCTACTTTGTGAATGTCATAAATTAATGACAAAACTGGTGCATCACAAATTATTATATTTAATTATTTAAACCATCATTTTCCTTGTTGGCATACGGCCCACCTGTCAAGATAGGTCCCACCGCCACATGGCCCAACCAACTGTTTTTTTAGTGAGCTTGCTCAGGGCCCAACCAACTGGTTTTTTAATGGGCTTGCTCAGCCCAGGATAAGCGGACGGAATTATTTAAAAAAAAAGAAAAATAAAAGTTGGTGGAAGTGGCGCTCGAACTCAACACGAATGTGTAGGATCTGTTCGCGATGAAATCGGAGTTTCTAAGGGGCAGAACGGAAGAAATCTCATGGGAGAAAGACCTTATTTTAAACCCTAGAAACCAGGAGGGCAAAATCGCAAAACTACCAACTCCCCTCCCATTCGGCCAGAAGACCTAGCCGCCGCCAGGAATTCCTTTGAGCCCGGTTCTTCTCAGTGCCCCCATCGCCTTCTTCTCCTTCTCCCCCCATTCTCCTCCAAATCCGGCGCCGGCGAGGGCCGGGCCTTACCTCGCCGGTCGCCTCCATTCTCCACTCCCATCCTTCCCTTTCTCTCGCCTCTCCGCCGCCGCATCCACCCGCCGCTACCTTCTCCACTTCCCTCGGCACCGCCCAAATCCTCCCTGCTCCACTGCGCCGCACCTCCCCTCACCGAGCCTTCTTCAACCCCGGTCGGCCGCCTCTCTTCTCCACGGCCGCCGAGCCTCACCTCTTCTCCGGCAGCTTCTTCTCCACATCCGGCGCGCCACCGCCCTCTCCGCGCCACCAAGCTTCACCGCCCTACCTCTCTCCGTCGCCTCTCTCCTCCCTTCTCTACTCCCTCCGGCCAACCACAGCTCCCCCTTCTCCAGATCCACCGGCCGCCTCCCTTCTTTGCTCTCCCTACCGCGCCACCATCCACCCGCCGCTCCTCTCCGGTCACCGCTCTCCACCATCTCCCTCTTCTCCGACCGCCTTGCGCCGTCACCCTCAACCGTGCGCCGTCGACCTCCATCAGCGCCGCCATCCCGACGCCAAGCTCGGCGACCATGACCCCGACTTGTTCCACATCGCCGACCTCTGCATACTCCACGGATCCACCGGCGCTTCAACCTCTCAACCGACGTCCACATCGGCGATCTCTTCCCCGACTTCTGCTCCATCCTCGGCTGCAGCTCCGCCACCACTTCATCTACTCTACCGGCGACCCCTCCTTCCTCGGCTCCGCTTCACCGACAACTCAGCCCTCTGCTACTACTCCCTCTCTCGGTTTACTCCAATCCCCTCTCTACTTCAGCGTTTCATCTATTTCTTTGCTTTCTTAATTACTGTTCACAAATAATTGTTTATTATTACTATGTTAACTCATTTGCAATGTGCTGGTGAAATGTGGATTCTGATCCATTGCATTGTGATGATTAACTGTGAATGTTATCTGTGATGAATATGATCAATGGATATATTCATGAGCCCTGTTAATTTGAGTTGTTTGAAGTTCAAACACCATGATCTTTTAGCATAGTTAATTAGGTTAGTAGTGTGGGCTCACTAATCTATGTATTTTGCATAGATTTCTATTCTAACCAATGAATTATGCGTCCACTACTGTTCATCAGTTCATGATTGGACAGTTTCTGTAGCAGCTGCATCTTTGCCTCTAGCAACTGAGGATGTAGTTTTTTTCTTTTTGTTTAACAATTAACATATGATGGCAACAAAGGGAGAATAACAGAATTGCATACATTCTTAAATCAATTTGTTTCCAAAACCTTTTGGCACTAGTCTAATTATTTATCATGCTTGAAGTTTTATTTATTTTTTATTATCCACAGGCAGCTTGTGATGAAACATCAGATAAATCAGAATGGGCATTTGTCCAACTTTTGTTGACTTCGGCCAGTGGAAACAATAATAATGAGGTCTTTTCTCTTGCTCTCTGACTCATCTGTAAAGTATAATCACACATAATGAAAAACTTGGGTGGGATGTATGATAGTAATTTCATTGCCATTATATTCTTGTTGCCTGCGCTCACATATATCTGCTGATGGAGGGTGCTTGGACATCCCTGCTGTCAAAAACTTGGAAGTTGTCTCTTGATTTATCCTTGTTGACAAGTGTAGTTAGCCTATCTATGCTAATTTTTGAAGTGCTTTGTGTTTCTCAGGTGTTGAAACAGTCAGCTGTAGATTACATGGGTCCGCTTCTGTATCGCAGGTAGACTGTTATCTTTGGATTTAGTTAAGGAACTGACTGAATGCAGCTGATATAAAACTATGTCAAGATTAATAGATTATTTCCGTATATTAACATCCGCTTAACTCATGGCTCATCTGTTTGTTTAGGTCTTATTGCCACAGGAACAGCTTGAGAAGCAATGCTGCAGTAATAGTGTACAGTCTCAGCCTTAGACTAGTAGTTTCAGAGCTGCTACTGTAATTTCAGAAAAATTTCAGAATGTAATTTCAGAAGCAAGAAAAATATAAGGATGCGCCACCAAGTGCAATTGATATTTCCAAGGACACACACTGGAGTAGCAAGTCAGGTTTTAGTGAGAATGTGCAGGATGCCATTGTGAGTACCTTTTCTCTATCTTATCTTATATGATGAACAACAGTTGGGATACAAGAAACCTGAATTTTTTGTGCTATTGCTAGGCTCAAATGGAGGCCATCATTGCACAACCAACACAAGAAGGGCAAGATCCGAAGACTCTTATCCAAGCTGTAGCTCAAGTTCTTCCAAAATCAACTTTCCGTCGAAATATTGGCTTGCGGTCTGCAGCAATGAAGAGGAATGCCAAGGCTGCTGCAATGAATGAGCGTGTCCATGAGCTTGAGAGCGAACTACATGCTGAGAAGGCAGGAGCAGCAGAGCTTCGAGCACAGATGGGTAATCTGCAGAAGCAGGTAGAGGATACCTGTGATGAGGTTGAGACAACAACTATATGTGTTTTGAATTTGTGTTGAGACACCAACTTTATGTGTTTTGAATTTGGTGATGCATGAAATGCTTGATATTTAATATCAGACCTGATTTGATTTGAATGTGTGTTGAGACAGCAACTATTTGTGCATTTTGTTGGATGGTTTGAATGTATGGGCTGATAAAAATATATGTGTCTAAATCTGCCACATCATCTGCCACGTAAGCATTTTTTATGACGTTTTAAAATCTGCCACGTCAGTGCCACATTAGCATTTTTTATGACGTTTTTAAATCTGTCACGTCAGCGTCACGTCAACATTTTATGACGTTTTTTATCCTACGTGGCAGTTGCCTACGTGGCAAGGCCTAGGATTTTGTGACATAAAACAAATGTCATAAGTTATTGTGACATTAAAATGAATGTCATAATTTTTGTGACACGGAACAAACAAACGTCATTAAACAAATTTGTGACGCTCATTTTTTGACATAACGATTTTCGTCACACAGATGTCATAAAAGGTGAATTATGACATAATTTTAGATATTATGACATAAATGATATGTCAAAAAATGGCACTTCTCTTGTAGTGTTTCTAAAGTTCGAAAGAGTGCATATAACTCCTTATCATAAGTAGAATAGTTTAAACTAGGCTCACTCAATTTCTCATTGAAGTATGCTATAGGTTTACCTTCTTGTAACAACATGCCACCTAAACCAATTCCGCTGGCATCACATTCTGTTCCAAAGTCTGATTAAAATTAGGGAGTTGGAGCAGTGGTGCATGTGTTAACTTATCTTTCAATGTGGTGAAGACATTCTCCTGTGTGGTGTTCCAAACAAATAGCACACCCTTCTTAGTGAGCTCATTCAATGGTGCAGCGATGGTGCTGAAATCCTTCACGAAGCAGCGATAGAATCTAGCAAGTCCTGAAAAGCTCCGCACCCGTGTGACTGAGTTAGGAGTCAGCCAACTCTATATCGCTTCAACCTTCACTTGATCAACTTCAATTTCTGTGGAGTAACAACATAGTCAAGAAATGCGACTCGATCAGTACAAAAAGTGCACTTCTTAAGGTTCCCAAATAAACGTGCACCACATAAAGTATTAAAAACAATATGTAAATGGTCAAGATGGTCCTCTAATGATTTGCTATATATTAGTATGTCATCAAAATAAACCGCCACAAATCTACAAATGAAAGCACGCAAAACTTCGTTCATTAGTCTCATGAAGGTGTTAAGTGCATTAGTTAAACCAAAAGGCATTACTAACCAGTCATATAACTCAAATTTAGTTTTAAGTACTATTTTCCATTCATCGTCTAATTTCATGTGAATTTGATGATATCCACTACACAAATCAACCTTGAAGAAGACAACAAAGCCACTCAATTCATCAATCATATAAACTAACATAGGAATAGGATGATGATACCTAATGGTGATATTATTGATTGCCTTACAATCTATACACATGTGCTATGATCCATCTTTATTAGGCACTAAAATGACCGGAACAGCACAAGGACTAAGAGATTCGTGCACATACCCTTTATCAAGCAATTCTTGAAGTTGGCGCTGAATTTCTTTAGTTTTTTCTGGATTGATCCTATATGGTGCACGGTTGGGTAATGATGCACCAGGAATTAAATCAATTTGATGCCCAATCCCTCGAAGTGGTGGCAACCCCGGCAGTATGTCCTTCAGAAAGACGTCTTTGTACTCCTGTAAAATGTTAGTGATAGTAGGACGCAAAGAAGAAGGTACGTCCTCAAATGGAAACAAAGCTTCTTTGCAAACTAATGCATAGCAAACAGAATTACTACCATCCAATTCAGTCATATCAAATTTGGTAGCAAGAAAACTAGCACCTTCCAATTTAATTTCTTTATTCTTCACATGAGCAGATTTAGGTTCTTTCTTCTTATGTTACTCAAGCTCTTTTGCTGCCATCTGATTTTTGCTCTTAGCATTCTCCAGACTTTTTCCTGTATTAGCTCTAGTAGGTTCATCTTTAACAATTTGTTCAGGAGTCATAGGATGCAGCACAATTTTCTTTCCTTTGAACATGAGAGAGTATTGATTATTCCTACCATGATGTACACAATTAGTATCATATTGCCGAGGTCTTCCTAATAACAATGAACAAGCTTGCATAGGAACAACATCACAATCAACATAATCATGGTATGAACCCATAGAAAAGTTTACTCTCACCATCCATGTTACCTTCAACATACCATTGTTGTTGAACCATTGAATATGGTATGGGTGGGAATGAGGGTTGGTCGGTAAAGAAAGCTTCTCAACCATATCCATACTCACCAAATTGTTGCAACTCCCATCATCAACAATTATGCGAATTGAGCGTTTGTTGACAACGCCCTTGATTTGGAACAAATTATGGCACTGCTTTTGCTTGGCACGAGAAACTTGAGCACTTAGTACACATTGCACTATAATGTTCAAATACTTGTCAGTATCGTCGGTGCCAACATGTTCCTCCTCATGATCAAATTCATCATTATGTCCTGTAGGGTCAGTTGCAAGCATATCATATGTTTCATTATCAAAATCACTAGCAGAGGAATACCCACCATCATCGCGTATAATCAGTACGAGCACAAGGCATGGTCGGGTTTAGCTAGATAGACTTGACGCTTGTTCTTCTTCCTGATCGGTCTTTTGGGCAATTTCATACTTGAGTACGATTTGCTGATGCTAATGGTGATTACGGGCCTGTTTGGCAGAGCTCCACCAGCTCCAGATCCACCAGATCCACTAGATCCACCGTGGAGCAGCTCCACCATGAATCTGGGATCCCACCATGGAGCTGGACAAACTGTTTGGCTTCCACAGCAGCTCCAGATCCACGAAACTAAGTTTTTGGTGGGAATGGCCTATTTTGCCCTTGAGATTGTATGATATATATCTTTTTTCATATAGCACACATGTTTTGTTCACCCCTTCGGAATTTCTGCCTGCCTAGACGCCAGCACATGTCACTGCATATAGACCGTTTGAGTTGACTTCCACAAATTCCATTTGTAATAAATTAATAATCATGCTAACAAATGTAACAAGAACCGGCCCTGTCAAGCATCAACGGCTCAAAACATCCTACCGCTTTTAAGCAAAAAAAAACCCAGCTCATTCGATTCAGATGGCAAGGCTTGGAGTGCAGGAGCAACAAACGCACGAGGTGCAGGCGCATGTGAAGCCCAGCAAGTAAACCATGCTTCCAATACATCCAGATCTCATTGGCCCGCGACAAAGACTAACTTGTTCTGATAGCAATATATTTTAATGGATTATTCATTACCCACCACAAACTTTTAACGTCCAAAAATGGATCATCTCGTGGGACAAAACTTTAGATTTCAAACAACTGGCTACAGATTACGCTATGATTTAGCACCAAGTAAACATGCTCTTCTACCCATCAATGTGGAATTTGATTTCTTCAGGAAAACAGCATATATGAATCATTTTCACACGCTCATCTTGTATTGCGCATCGTTGCAAGCAGCATTAGCTTCCAGCTTCCTACTTCTTTGAATTGGAAGGTTCCACGTCCGGCTTCACTATATTGAGGTCACCGCCTTCTTTGCTAGCAAGATTAGCAGCTTTTATTTCATTGCATTGATTGATGAACTTGGTGAGTTCCTGCAAATATAGAAATTGTGTTTGTTGTTACTAAAACATGAAATAAGGACAACCATAATTACAAAATCACTAGATAAATTTAATGCTTTAAAGTTATACTATAAGTCAGGATAAGCTCAAAGATCTGTTCTGCTTTCCATTATAGCCAACTAGTAGGTTTACAGTCACATATTCACACTACTGGATAGCAAACATTGTGGCACAGTTTACAAAGGACAGAAATGGGCCAACCATGCTGTGGACACGCTGTGATATATAACACAGATACATATTTTGTATAAATAGATACATAACAAAAGTGGCTTAAATGATATGATTACAATGGAAAATGTTAAACGAAAGCCAACTGTATCCTCTCTACTAAACATAAACCCGAGCCATGTTCTAAATAAGATTAATCTGTGCATGTATACAGGTATCTGCACCAATAGATACAACAGATGTGATGAGCACTAACTGAGCGGGTGAAAAAAGGACCTTGCAGTTTTCATGTCAAACAGTAACGTATGATGCTACAAAATCTATATGGTCATGCACATGGCAACTGAGATTTCAATCGTGTTGTAATAGAGGGAAATTGAGAAGTACAATGACATTCCACATGATTCAGAAGATAGCAAAATGTATCAAACTAGAATAGACTGTTATTATACAATGTATTTCCCAATCATGATGTGCTTTACCAATGGCTATACGATTTTGGCTACAAGCTTGCCAGTTTACTAACCATTGCTACCAAGCCAGACTGCCATCGTAGTCAATTAACCTATCATGATAAGTGGTACAAAATCATGGATTAAACCAGATCTGACTATGGATAATATCAAGCAGTAACCCAATTCTCAAATCCAACATTAGGTACCACATATGGAAGGCAATTTGCATGCATCCCAAACCATGAATACAACACAACTGCTGGTAAGATATGTAAGCTATATTAAAGATGTTAGCAAACAAGTTCAGAGACAACCAGCCCAAATCAGCCTACAAAAGTAACGCGGATATAGCCAGCAACCGATGAGTACTGACTCAATACCCAGTTACCCTAAAAACACCCAAAAACTAGAACAATGGCTTCAACCAGTGTTATTTCGTAGAGGAAGAAGACAGGTGCTGATTTATAGTGCAAGAATTAGCTAGCTTTGCTATACCTTGTCGGCGTCCATGTCTTTGGTGAACTTGGTCGGCTTCACGGCCCTCTTCCCTGCAAGAATCCAACGAACCAACTAATCAAACAAGCCCATCAGAGCATCAAAGAACAAGAAACCAAGAACAGTAGGATCTAGGAGGAGGTAAGATACGACGGAATGCTCGCCGATCGACCGATCGATCCGGTTGTATGCATACCTTTGCGGACATGGGCGGCCTTGCCATGGCGATTGGGTGGGATGGATTTCTTCTTGCTCTGCCCCTTGAACAGGCTCTGCTTCTGCGTCATCTTCTCTTCTCCCCTCTTTCCGATCGAACAATCGCCTGCGTCTTGCGCTGTTCCGCAATCGAGATTTTGGCTGAAGAAAACCTAGCCGCCTCTTCCGGAGGTGGAGGGGGAGCTGCTGCTGCTATGGCCTATGGCGGTCGGGGGTGTGCGGCTGCTGCCTGCCTAGGGTTTGGTTTGGTGGGGAGGGCAGGCCTGCGGGTGTGGGCCGAGCAAGCTGCAAAGCCAGAGGGGCCGCGCCAACGGAGGCCGGGACGGGCGCCGCCGACTGGTAGAGGGGGGCCGGATCTACCAGATCCGTCCATCGCCGGAGGTGGCGGCTCGCCGGAGCGCCGGAGGAGGCGGCGCGAGGTGGCGGCGCGAGAAGGCGGCGCGAGGAGGCGGCCCGAGGTGCCGGCAGGGGAGAGGCGGCGCGAGGTGCCGGCGGGGGAGAGGCGGCGCGAGGAAGAAGCCCTCGGTCCTCGGTCGTTTTGGCCGAATAGAACCAAAAAAAACGGTTGGGATAACCAGTGGCATTGGTGGGTAATTATCACCTAACTTCACGAGTACATACGAAACAAGTTTTCATGGAGCACCTCAAGGGGTGCTCCATGGATTTCATGAATCTGGAGCTGGATCCAGTTTTTTGGTGGATCCAGATTTCGTGGAGCTGGAGTGTTTGGATAAAAATTCGTGGAGTGGAGCTGTTTTTGATGGATCTGGAGCTGGTGGAGCTCTGCCAAACAGGCCCTACATGTTTTGAGCAGTGTTATGTAATGTGTTTCTTGTCTGTGATGGCTGCAGGACATCGAGGCGGAGTCGTGGCGAGGCACGGGATGACCGGACTAGGCGCAGGCGGTGTTGAGGTTGGAGCGGTCGGGATGTGCTGAAGACGGCGAGGACTCGAGGTGGTTGCAAGGCTTGGACGGCAAGGAATGAGGAAGCTTCCCAGAAAATGTAGGAGGCGCATTTTGATAAATATGCAAAGCTGCATTAGGAAGTGGATTCGGTTTAGAATTAGCGGGTAAAGCATTGAGGCTTAATGGGCAAAGCATTGTGAACCCTCTAACCAAAGGCTATAAATAGGAGATGTGTCTCCTGGTTGTTGCATGGCTTGGGAGAGGGGTTAGAAGCTTTGGGAGTTGGTTTTGCTTTGTTCTTTCTCTTTTGTTCTGTTGGGAGTTGTTGAGACAGAGCAGGGGTCAGTTGTTTCTTGTCTCTCCTGCGTGAGGGTGTCCAGGAGAAGCATCTAGTTCTTTCTTCTAAGGGCGTATGGGGATGAAGTGGTTGTAATCCTTACACTCTTGTAATCATCCCTCTCAATGCCTCAATATATGCTTGAGATGTTTTGATTTCGTGTGCTTCTCTGATGACTATTTCGTTTTTGCTCTCAGTTATTGCCTCTGTTATTTTGTGTTCTTGATTTGAATCCTTGATCTAATGGGTGGCTCTTGATTGCTTTGTGAAAGGAAAATACCCAAGGTCCTTTGATCATTCCATTTTCAAGAGCAAGTTAAGGATTTAATGGTTTTTGTAATCTCTCAGGCCTTCGTCAAATTTTCTCTGTTCTTGATTTTCTAGGGTTTGAGTACAGGGCTTTATGGAATCTTTTGCTTCCCTCCAAAAGATTGTGTTTTGTTGTGAGTTTCTGAGTTCTGAGGTTATTGCTTAGCTAATCTCACGATCTCCTGTTCAAAGAATCAAAGTCTAGGTGGCAATTTGGAAATCAGTGCAGTTCTTTGTGAGTTTACAAAGTTTGGCTCAAATCTCATATTCTTGATTTCCTGATGATTCCTCTTGTTGAGTGATGTCTCTCTGCTGTTTAGAATAGGTGTGTGCTCTTTTGGCTAGAGAAAAATAGCTACAAATCATTAATTTGGCCGAAATCTGCTTCTTTAGCTTTTTTGTGCAGAAGTTCAGTCTGCTGGTCTGGTTTTTTGGGGGGGACCGGTCAGACCAGGTTTAATGTGGCGGTCAGACCGGTTTTTGAGGGGCGATCAGACCGGCGCTTTACGGGCGGTCTGACTGTCGCCTAAAGGGCAGTCTGACCGGCCTAGGGCGGTCTAACCGGCCTGCTTCATGCGGTCTGACCGGCCCCGGCTGTTTTAACTGCTGTTATTGCCCTCTATTTGATGATGTTCTTTGCTTGCTGTGCTTCAGTGATTCTGCCATGCTTCTTCCTCTAAAAGGCTTAGGTTTCGAGTGAGCATATGAACTCTTCTTCATAGTTTTCGTAACTATCGAAGGGGATTCATTTTGTGGATACTTTTTGAGGGGCGTTATTTTTTAAAAAGACACCATTCACCCCCCCTCTGTTGCCATATTCGATCCTACAATTGGTATCAGAGCCGGTTAGCTCTTCCTCGTAGATCTTAACCGGTCTCTAGAGCCATGGCGACAGACAAGTACTCCACCAAGCCCCCGATCTTCAATGGGATCGATTATCCCTTGTAGAAGAGTCAGATGGAGACCTACATCCAGGCTCAGGGCTACGCCATCTGGTGAAAGGTGAAAACCCAATATGTTGTTCTTGCCGATGAGAACATCAATGCTGGAAACATGGCCGATGTTGAGGCGAATGCTAAGGCGAGGAACATCATAATTCAGGGTCTGAGCAAAAGCGAGTTCGATCACATCTCTCATCTCACGTTGGCCCTCGACATCTGGGTGACCCTCGATGCTTACCATGAGGGCACCTAGATCAAGACGGTTCGATAGGACCAGTTCAAGCGAGATTACAACAAGTTTGAAATGCTCGCTGGTGAGTCCTTGGATGAGTGTTTTTCGAGATTTCACAAAATCCTGAGCAACCTCCGAGCGGTCGGTCTCACATACCCCGACTCGGACAATGCTCGTCAGATGCTTTCTGCTCTTGACTTGCGAGTTTGGGAGATGAAGGTGACCACAATTAAAGACATGACCGATCTCTCGACCTTGACTCTTGACGCGTTGTACTCATGCCTCAGGACTCACGAGATTGACATAGTCTCTCGTAGGTCGAAGTCGCAGTCGATGGCCTTAGTCACCGATCCCAGCTCTGTTTCTGGACCTTCTGACTTTTCTTCTGGATTCTCTCTTGCTGCTCTGTGTGAAATTGCCGATGATCAAGTAGAGCAGCTTCCAGAAAATCAACTCGCTCTCTTAGCCAGAAAATTTTCCCATGCATACAAGAGGGTGAGGGACAGGAAGAGAGGAGGGCATGTGATCTGCTTCGAGTGTGGTGGCCCCAACCACATTCGGGCGAACTGCCCTAAGATGGAGAAGGGCAAGAACGACTACGGCAGTATGAGCAAGAATGACTACATCGACAAGAACCGCAACAAGAAGCCACCAGCTTATGCCCAAGGCAAGAAGAAGTTCCACGACCTTGGCAAAGCCAAGAAGCTCTTCCACCGCATCCTCACCGCCTTCGACGACCTCAATCTCAGCGATGTGGAGGGGTGGAGCGACGACGATGGAAAGGACGAGCAAGAACCCAAGGGCGACGATGACTTCTCCGGCATGTGCTTCATGGCCCTTGAGGGCGAGATCAGCGACAGCGAGCTCTACTCTGACTCCGATGAGGTATACCCCTCTTACGACTAGCTTAATGATGCTTTTCTTAAGTTAGGTAAATTTCATGCTAGATCTAGAGCTAGGTGTAGCGAGTTGGAGAAGGAAGTAGAGAGCTTGTCACGGGAGCTTACCTCACTTAGATCTGCTCCCTCCCGTGACGATTGTGATGTATGTACTGCTTTGCTTGGTGACATGGAGAAGCTAAGGACCTTGCATGATAGTGTGTCCACTAAGCTGGACATAATTAAGGTGGAGAATGTTAGTCTACTTGCTGAGCTAGAGATGAGTAGGGTAGCTGCTCTTTCATCCACTGTTGTTGAGACTACTTCTTGCACCTCATGTGAAGATAAGGATAATGCATTTAGAGGTGTTTATACCATACTCCTTGATCTGCCTGAGTCTTGTGAAAGCTGCATTAACTTGAAATTGAACCTGAAAAGGGCAGATCATAAAATTGCTGAGTTACAAGCTTTTCTGCTAGAACACATTGCTTCATGTGTAAACTGTCCCAAGCTGACTGCTGAGCTTGAATCTGTTTCTAAATAGTTTCAAGAGTTGATTGATCACAACAACAAGTTATCTCGATATGCTACTAAGGACCCTGTTAGCTCACCATGCAAAAATTGTGATAAACTAAAATCTGACTTGATTGCATTAGAAGAAAAATGTGTGAAGCTAACTAAAGATCTACTAGAGAAGCCACAATCTTGTTGTGATGTGATTGCTGGTGTGGGGGAGAAGCCCAAAGGAGTAGAGATGCTTAGGCACGATGAGCAAACAGCTAGAGGTAGGATTGTCCCTCCTAGTCCTTGCGAAGACCTCAATGTTGAGGCAGTTGTGCGTGCACATGACATTCCTTCTTCTGCTGTTGGTTCTTCTTCTTCTCCTGCTGTCTCTTCTTCCCCTGCTCTTCTTGCACTTCTCTCTTTCGGGAGTGTCAGTACTTTATGAACACTTTTGAGAGGTTTGTAGGAGGCAAGAAGAAGCTAAATCTTATTCTAGACCAGTCCAAGATTTGTAGATTCAATCAAGGTCTAGGATATGATTTTTTTAAGGATGTGAGGAAGCATCCACCTGCTGTTTTTAGACCCATAGTAGCAGGTGTGATCGAGGTCAAGCCTACAACTGAGAAAGTTCATTTCAAGTCAGCAGGCTTTATCCAAGGATTTCTGACAGCAAGGTGATTCCACCTGTTGCTTCAGCCTCTCAGAAGGTGAAGCTCCATCATGCTACTTCTACCTCTCAGAAGGTAAAGTATCATTGTACCTTCTGTCAGAAGGATGGACATACGATCGAGAGATGCTTCAAGCGCGCCAAGATCGCGTGTAGAGACCGTGTTGAGGCTCTTAGGCATATTAAGGGTCAGCCCCAGACCTTGAGTGCATCTAAGACCAACACGAGGTCGAGAGTTGCTTCAGTTGATGGGTTTGGGCAGCGTCGAGGACTTGGATTTTCTGAGTTTTCTAGTTTTCGTTCTCGATATGCCTCTGGTCGTGACTTCCGCCGTTCTGAGAGTAGACCCCATTTCCCCCGTCGAGAGGGCTACCCGCGGCATGATCAGCGTGTTGTTGGTACTCCGACTCGCTCTCCTATAGCAGTCGGACCCAACAACAGCTTTAGGTCTGTACGTAGATTTTCTGCTTCTTTGAGCGACAGAGAGCGTAGGGTAGATAGAGGTCAATCGTGTGTGGCTACTTCTTCTGCTCGATGTGTGACTCAGTATTGGGTTCCAAAATCTCTCTTGATTTATCCCAGTACCGAGGCTTCACTCTCTGTTTGACTCAGGTTCACCGGGCAGGGAAGGGAGAGGTTTGGCTTGTAGACTCCGGTTGTTCTCGATATATGACCGAAGACTCCCGTTGGTTCTCTTCCCTAGCCCGTGCTCCAGGTGATGAGACGATCACCTTTGGAGACGCTTCATCTGGACGCGTCATCGCGAAAGGTACTGTGCATGTTAATGATTCATTTATTTTAAAAGATGTTGCCTTAGTGAATAAGCTGCAATATAATTTGCTTTCAGTTTCTTAGCTTACCGATGACGGTTTCGAGGTGAGCCTCAAGAAAAACGCTTGCAAAATTCTTGATTCTTCGGGTAGTCTGGTTTGTGGGATTTCTCGTTATGGGAGGATCTTTCGTGCTGATTTTGTTGAGTCTTCTGGTGATCCTCTCAGGTGTTTAGTTGCCTCAATCCCTACTTCTCCAACACTTCTGATGATATCGCAAATTCCACCACATTCCCATCCTTCGCCAAGGTGCACTCCATGCTTGCCCTCAAGGAACTTCGGCTAGCAAACGAGATCAAGGCCACCTTTGACACCACTCCCGTCATTTTTGTGTCATCTATCTCCTAGGTACGGGCGGGTGCCGCACCTCGGTGCCCAATGCGCTCTCCACCTCGGCACACAGTGGCAGCGGTAGCCATGACTCTAAATGTCGCGGCAAGAACCGCTGATACAAGTCCAACGATGGCTCGTCCACTTCATCACATGCCCCGTTGGTGCCCACGCCCCAACCAACTGGCCCATGGATTTGCTACAATCCTTGGGCGCGCGGCCACCCCCGACGTGGCCAATTAGTGTCCATCTCTAGGCTCGGGTATCCTCGGCTCTTACCCGTAGGCGCACACCATCTTTGCACCATCACAAGTGTCTCCATTGCTAGCATAGACATGGGATCAGGCCAGCCTCATTACCGCCATGAACTAGCTTGCTATCTAAGGCCCTGAAAACTGGGTCATGGACACTAGCGCCACCTCACACATGGCCTCCAACGATGGTATAATCCTTTTTCCCCTACCTCCCTCTCATTCTATTCTCACTGTTGGCAATGGATCAAATATTCTACACATAAACTCATCTATATTCCTTCTAAACAATGTTCTAATTGTCCCCTCTCTTGTTTGTAATCTATTTTTGGTTCGACAGTTTACACGTGACAATCATTGTTCATCAAATTTGACTCCTTGCGTTTTTCTGTTAAGGACCCCTAGACCCGGTGCGTGATTCTTTGCTGCAATAGTGCCGGCGATCTCTATACCTGGACACTAGCTGCCCCCACCAGTGCAGCACACACCCACCTTGCCACTCCATCTAGTCTTTGGCACTAGCGTCTTGGCCATCTCGTCCTAGCTATCCTCAACAATTTAAATAATATATCCCTTATTTCATGTAATAAAGTAGATCGCTCTCTTTGCCATGCCTGTCAACTCGGTAAACATGTGCATCTACCTTTTACACATTCTAGTTCTCGCACTTCGGTGCCCTTTCAATTAGTTCATTGCGATGTGTGGACATCTCCTATTGCTAGCACTTCAGGTTTTCAGTACTACTTGTTGATTCTTGATGATTTCCCCACTTTTGTTGGACTTTTCCTCTTAAAAAGAAATCCGAAGTCTATAAGCACATTGTTCATTTTCTAACTACATTAGCACACAATTCGATTTGCCTCTCAAATCCATTCAGGTGGACAACGACACCGAGTTTATGAACCACACATCCACCCAATTTTTCTCTTCTTGTGGCATCGTCTTACATCTTTTGTGCCCCTATACCTCGTCGCAAAATGGGAAGGTAGAACATCCTCTCCGCACTCTCAACAATGTGGTCTGCATGCTCCTGCTTCATGCCCACATGCCGCCACCATACTGGGCTAAGGCGCTCGCAACAGCCACGCACCTTATCAACCACTGCCCCTCCTCCTCTTTTCAAAACTCCATCCCCTTCGAGCTGCTTTACTGCACCCATCCCACACATAATCATCTTCGGGTTTTCGGCTGCCTTTGCCACCCGAATCTCTCATCAACCACCCCGCACAAACTCGCTCCTTTATACTCTCAAGGCGGTTAAGCCTAATAGATGAGAGACCAAGCTCTGATACCACTTGTAAGATCGAGGAGGCCGACTAGAGGGGGGTGAATAGGCGGTTTAAAAATTCTCTACAAATTAATACTAATCAATTCAAGAGCTTTCCTATTATCCTAAACCAAGTATATAATGCAGAAGCGAAATTCAATTTGGTTTAGCTCAAATAGCGCCTAAGTCAAGCAAGAACGCCTAAGTGCACTAATAATTCTAACCTATGTCAAAGTTTACAATTCTAGATATACAAGCAATCAATTTAATTCTATGAATGTAAATTGCTTGAATATAAATAGAGCACAAGAAAACAAACCACAAATAACACAATCACTTTTTACCGTGGTGTTCGGAGTCTTGCCGGTCTCCCCTAGTCCACGTTGAGGTTAGCCCGAACGAATCGGACCGGCTCCACGAATTAAGCCGAAACACCTCCAATCCACTAGTGGTAGCTCTTTCCCGCTCCGGGTAGGTGAGCTCCGACCTTCACAACTTCGCCGGGTCTTCTTACAAGCTTCTTGAGAAGATCACCGCGCACGACGCCTCCAACGCCGTCTAGGAGTCGGCAAACTCCAAGAGTAACAAGCCAAGTCCCTCACTTGACTCTCACCACGTGCAATGAATGCACAAGCTCAATTCGGACACAAAGTCCTCCTCTAGATGCAACACATGCACTCTAGAACACCTCTCCTCTCTCACAAAGTGCAACACATGCACAATTGAGTGGAGAGCCTCACTCTAGCTCAAGAACTCAGGAATAGGTCAAGCAACAACATCTCCAACCGGCTACAAGGGGGTATTTATACCCCACACAAGAAAACTAGCCGTTGGAGCCAAATTCCTGAAAAATCAGGACGGGCGGAACTACCGCCGGCCAGAGGCCGGTAGTTCCGCTCCCGGTTCTGACGCGTAGTAACGGCTATGTCAGAGCTTTGAACTAGCCGTTACACTGTCGGCGCGGTACTACCGCCAGCTAAATCGCGGTACTTCCGGAATCCCGGAAGTTCCGCTTTTGCCCCGGTACTTCCGATCTCAGCGAGGTTAAGTTTTATTCCCGGCGCTCTCTGGAAATAAAGTTCCGCACGGGTATCCGGAACTTCCGCACATGCGGTAGTTCCGCAAGTCAATCCGCGGTACTTCCGATTTCCGAGAGACTAACTCAAACTCCGGGCGCTCTCTAGAAATAAAGTTCCGTTCGGCAGGCCGGAACTTCCGCACTTGCGGTAGTTCCGCCCGGGCGCCCGGTACTTCCGCCCGATCGGTAGTTCCGCAATTTGAACGGCGGTACTTCCGAAAAATCTGACAGTGCAGACATCTCAACAGATTTTGCAAAACACATTTGCAATCTACGATGTCATGCACACAAGGATCAAACATGATTTCCAACAAGTTGCAAAACACATTCGCACACTTTTGAAATCATGACACACGGAATTGATACATGGACTTCTCACATTTGCAAAACTAAGTCACATGTCACAAGGATTATATATGAGCTTCAACCATTTGCAAAACACATTTGCAAATATAAGCCTCATATCACAAAGAATGAGAACATGGACTTCAAGCACTTGCAAAACACATTCGCAATGCATAGTCCCATGTTGCAAAGATTTCAACACATGAGCTACACGAGGTGAGGTTTGAGCTATCAACACATGATGAGACTCAAACTACTAGACATGACCCCTCTTAATAGTACGGCAACCTAAACTAGCAATCCGGTCTTCCAACCAAACACCAAGACCGGTAAAAGACTAAGAACGCATCCTTAGCCCTAGCTAGTCATACCTTTGCCTTGGGTCATCGTCTTGATAGGCATCAACTCATGATGCTTTCTTTTCATCAACACCATCAACTCATGATGGTCTTCATTTGATCAACACATGATCAATCTTTGACATGCTTCAACACATGAAGCATCTTCTTCTCGATGGCCTTCAACACATGAAGCCTTTGTCTTGATAGCCTTCAACACATGAAGCTACCTCTTCTTCATCAACTATGATTTGATGACCTTCAACTCATGAAGTCATCCCAAATCATCTTTATTTCTGGAACCTAACCTATTCATCCAACTCATGGAAAATGTTAGTGCACAAAACAATTGTCATCGATTACCAAACTTCACCATTTTGGTAATTCATGACAATCTCAACAAATGATGAGATATGAAATTGATTTGCGAGTATACAATATGTACACAACAAATGTATACTCTAAGATAAGCTTTAAACAAAGCTTACTTATCCGGTTGTCATTAGTCATCCAACCATTAACACATAATGGAGAAGTTAGATGACAACCCGATTGCACATGAGTATATATATACTGCACAAGCTATATATACTCAAGTATGTATTTCAAAGTAAAGATCCCAAATATGCATATTGAAGGGAGCCTGGATCAATACTTATGAAACTCCAAAATATATAGAGAGCTCCCCCTAAATGTGTGCATACAAGTATATATGATAAAGACATATGCACATGTTCATTTTAGACTAATTGAGGAGTTCAATCTATATTTTGGATATAAGGAATGTATTTGTAAATGAGAAAGCGATTTCGAATGCATACCTCTTTGATTTCACCTTTTCATCCAAATGAGACTAACCAAAGATAAACTCAAGTAAATGTATTAGTCTCATAAATCCATTTATCATTTTCACCAAAACATTATAAAGTATATGTCATTAATATCATAATGTCATAATGGCATTTGCCATTAACACCAAAACCAACTTAAATGGAGCTTGATCTTTCAATCTCCCCCTTTTTGGTGATTGATGACAAATCCATTTATGATAATAGCATAAGGTTGAAAATGACTAAATGATAAACAATTAATCATATGAGAGAAGGTGAAAGCATTATCAACATTTAGATTAAAGAAATTTTAATTTCTCCCCTTTTAACATTATTCAATTACTATCATATTTCTCCCCCATTAGCAATAGCATTTCTAATTTTCTAATATGCAAAGCTATTGTTTCTCCCCTATTTGGCATTATCACAACATTATCACAAGTTTAATTTCTCTTCCCTATTATCTCTTCCGTATTATCAATTTGCTATTATCATAAATTTCTCCCCCATTTGGCATTAAGCACCAAAAAGAGACAATTAACACTTAAATAGCATATATTAGTGTTAAAAACAAGGGAAGCATTAAAGTTAAGCCATTAAAAAGATGTTGTATCATGAGGAGCTTGATAGCAATTTAATTCAATTTCATATGGTCATAAAGAAGTATGGAACTAAATGCAAATGACCAAATGATACCACTTAAAATCAACTAAAGATATTTGAAACACATTCAAATAATCTTACTCATAAGAGCTCCTTGAAGGCTTGTGAAGTGTTCTTCTTTTGGAATTTGATACCACTTGATAGGATTCCAATTGTATATAAAGCACTTGTAGCATTTGGATCATTTCCAGATTTTGCATTCCAAGTGGCCTTCAAAAGCTCCCTGAAAAACTGATTTATAGATGTCCAATAAATCGGAGAAAATTTGTCAGTATAGATGAATGTCTGAGGATCAAAAGTCATAATTATAGCTTCCTCAGATTATGAGCCTAATTAAAGATAAAAAAATCATAAATCAGCTCAAAACATGAGTTTTCAGAAAAACTGAAAGTCTGAAATTCAGACTTTTGCATTCCACTTAAGCTTCTAGAGAGAGATGAAACAATAATCAAATGCCCTTTATAAATTCTGAGAAAATTTGACATTGAAGAAAAACTATAGATGATCAATTTTCATTATTGTGGCTTTCTTTAAATCTGAACCCATTTGAAAATATAAAAATCACAAATCGGCTCAGAATTCTGAAATTTCTGAATTTTCAGCACATTTTCAAAGAGAGAAAAGGTCAAAACTTTTTCAAATTAACTTGAAATGTTTTCAAACTTTGCAGATTTGAACTTGATGCTATTTGTGACCGTTTCCAACAGGAATTTTTGAAAAAGACTTTTCCAATCAAAAGATATGCCTAAATGCGCTTTGAGAGCAAGAAAATGAATTGATTTTGCAGTAAAGGCTTGAAACCCAAATAAATTTGATTTTCATGGAGTAATTTGCTTTATTACCTTCATATGAGTTATAAATACTATTTCAAGCTAAGATACACAATGAAATCTTGCTCAAATAGCTAAACTCACAATATGCAAGAATAGGTCATTTCGGGTCAATTGAAGTTTTTGGATGAGATTCAAATGAAAATAACTTTTCAATGATTGGTCTTTTGCAAAAACTTTGAACTAGAAAAATATTTGAAATGACCAACCCTTTGAGTTTTGTATTGACCACTTTTTCAAATACTCAATAGATTTTAATTTAGAGAAATATGTCGTTTTATTCAAAAACAAGATCATATAAGATCCTTTTGAGGCCAAATCTTCCTTTTGATTTCTAAAATAGAAATTTTTACTCAAAAGGCTTTGAAATCATTTGACATACATAGTTGAGTACTTTTATTTAGTTTTTCACAACTTTTGGCCTTTTAAACAAGATTTTTAAATTTTGATCAAGTAGGCTCTTTTGAAAAGGTAATCTTGCATATCATTTGATCATTACTCCATGAAAAGCAAAAGAGAATGAAACACATTCATTCCCAAGAACCATAAATCAACTTTTGGGCAAATAAGTAAAATAATTTTCCCAATAGTAATATTTTACCCTTTTTGCTTTAATAAGCACAAAAGTATAATATATGATTTTCACCAAGTAAAACTCCCTTCTACACAAAGCTCTCTTCTTGGCAATCCTTTCTTCTCCTTTGACACACAAAGGATTCTCCTCATTTTCTTGTTTTTCTTCTCTTTTCTTATCTCTTCCTCCTTTGATTGACCATTAAATACCACTTGTGGGAATATACCACTTGTAGATAGAAATGTCATTTGAAATAGCACTTGGAGGAGGATGATATCATTAGAGGATAAACCACTTGTAAAGGTGGATACCACTTGGAAGAAGATGACATCATAGGTGAAAGAGCTTGGTTAAGAGAAGATATATTGCTTGGCAAGAAAAAGGAATAGCTACCACTTTAAAAGAAATGATATCACTTGAAAGATGTCACTTGAAGGAACAATATATCACTCATTTTCTAACTGAAAGAGATACCAATTTAAAAGAGTAGATATCACTTGAAAGATAGCATTATGGAACTCAATGATATCATTTAGGTGAGGAGCTTGGTAAAGAAATATTTGCTTGCCAAGACGAAAAAGGATATCAATCCAAAAGAATAAGGATACCACTTAAGTTTCACAACTAAAGGATACCAATTGAAAGAAATGATTGATATCACTTGAAAAGATTGGAGTGAAGCACATGCCGATGTCAAGATGATCAAAAGTCTACCACTCTTTTAGAAGGGATGCCATTTTAATGAAAAGAATCAAGTTTGCAGCAAAATGGCATATGGGGTCAAGAAATACTTGAGGGTAGCTTAGCAAGGATAAGCAACTTGACTGAGAAGAGCAGAGGAAATGGCTGAGAGAATTTGGAAATCAAATTTTGCAATAAATCAGCCATTCTTCCAGAAATATCGGAAGTACCGCATTTTCAATGCCGGTAGTTCCGAAATCCCGGTAGTACCGCAGTATGACTGCCGGTAGTTCCGGAAAAACGGAAGTACCGCAGAATGACTGCCGGTAGTACCGATTTTTCTGGGAGCACGCCAAGGATTTTGATTTTCAAGGAGAGGTTTGATATAATGTTGTATATTTCTCCAAAGTTTTTCACAAAGGAACATAAACCACTTGTGGAGCATTTCCAACTATAAGCCAAGATTAAAAACTCTTTTAACATAGCTTTTAGCAAATTAATCTTTCAATTTTCAAAAACAAACTCATTTTCAATAAATCCTTCAAGATTGCAAAAATGAGCATTTGGGGGATATATTAAGCATTCAATTGTATGTATGAGTTGTTAATACCCTTGTGAGCCAATATATGTCAATAGTTTTAGCTCAAATGGTAAAACTCACTTAAGTGCTAGATTGTGACCACATAGGTCAACTTAAGTTTTTGGGCGAGTTTCAAAACCAAATAACTTTTGATTGGTTGGCCTTTTGGAAAACTTTTGAATACCAATAATGTTTGAAATAGCCAACTCTAGGTTTTTGGTATTGAACACATTTTCAAAATCCTTTTAGAATTCATTTTAGCCAATTTTTGAGTTTAAAGACAAAACAAGATACTTAATTGACAGTTTTGGGTTAGAAACTCAATTTTACTTGAAATAAGTTTTTCTAAAGCCAAAACCTTTGTAAAACCTTTGAAATGCATTTGTATACATTTTCCAACTAGTTTTTCAAACATATACTAATAATTTCGAAATTTTTGACTTTTGGCTAAATGGCTCAATTTTGAAAAACAATTCTAACACTTAATTAATATGGGCACACTTAGGGATGTGATATACATGGATATGATTTAGCACTCCCCCTTAATGTGCCACTCATATCTTGCTCATAATTTTCAATAATGAAATTTTAGAACAAGAGCAAGAGTACCCCTTTTAAGTGATTTTCATGCAATGCAACCTACACAAGGCTAGGGACTATATAAATTCAAATGTAGATACTTGTTACCGAGATGGCATTGGTTCATGATGTGGCAAGATTATCTTCAAACTTGGCTTCCAATTTGCATTTGGTGGAATTCACCTCTTCATGAATACGCCAAGCCTCCAATGCCTCTCCAAGTACCTATTAAGCATTTAAGCGCATTTTGGTACCCAAAACTTGGTTGGGTCCATGAATGTTAGTCACAAAAGATTTGGGCACCCAAATGGCCCTAGGAGTAGTTTTATGTAAACTAACATTCCAAGCAAACACATTGCCATTTCTATCCTTCCTAAGCAAATATTGTTCATTAAATAGAGATGGCTTAGGAATGATACCTTTGGGACAATCCTTACTCAAATGTCCCTTTTCCCGGCAATTGTAGCAAGTTTGGCGATTATTACCTCTTCTAATCTTCTTGTCTTGCTCATTACCGGTTTGCCTCTTCATTGATTGATTTTTCTTGTTTTTCACCTTGTTGGGGCACTTAGAGGCGAAGTGACCCGTTTCATTGCAACCATGGCACTTGACATTCTTCGTATGTCTTGCGTTGTGCCTTGTTTTACTATTCTCTTTCTTGGAGATGAAACCAATACCTCTCTTGTCATTTGATTTTCTTTGACTTCCTAATATCTTGTCAAGAGAGGCCTTCCCTTTGTAGCTTTTCTCCAAGTCATTTCTCAAAATTGTGACTTGGGCCTTGAGCTCATTATTTTCCTTTACAAGGTTAGTATTGCAATGCATAGAGGAAATAGAAGCATCTATATTTGAGCAACAAGGTAAATCTAGCAAATCATCACATGAAGTAGAAACACTAATTTTGGATGAATTGCTAGAATTAGAGGCTACACATGGCATATCATCTATTAAATCCTCACATGAGGTGGAAGCATTGATTTTAGATGAAATGCTAGAGTTAGGAATTACACATGGTATATCATCAATTGAATTACATGTAATTCTTATATCCATGCTAGGTTTAGAATATTCCTTGAATAGAAGAGACTCATGTTCTTCTTTTAGCACATCATAATTATTTTGAAGAGAAACATATTCTTTCTTCAAAACTTTAAATTTAGCCTTTTCTTTCCCAAGGAATTCATTAAGCTCTTCTAGCATACCCATCAACTCATCATAAGAAGGTGCATCATCATCATCATCAAAATTTACCTTCTTTTTACCTTTTGCCATGAAGCATCGAGTTGATGTGGAGGGAATGGTGGACTCTTCATTGTCGGAGCTAGAAGTTGAGCATTCTTCTCCCGACATCCACTCTTGTATGCAATCTTCATCACTTGATGTGGACATCTCATATTTGTCTTGAATTTTAGTCCACATGTCATGAGCGCTATTGAGATTGCATATTTCATTGAACACCTCTACACTCAAAGCACTAAATAAAGCGTTAGTTGCTTGAGCGTCGAGATGTGAGCATTTCTCATCCTCAATTGTTGGAGCAAGAGGATCCGTTGGAGGAGAAAAGCCCACATCTACAATCCGCCATATTTTTGGGCTCATGGCCTTAAAATAACAAATCATGCGGATTTTCCATCTATCATAATTTGTGCCATCAAATAGAGGTGTGTCATCTAGGTGCACAATCCCGCTAGTTACCATCCTTTATACTCTCAAGGCGGTTAAGCCTAATAGATGAGAGACCAAGCTCTGATACCACTTGTAAGATCGAGGAGGCCGACTAGAGGGGGGTGAATAGGCGGTTTAAAAATTCTCTACAAATTAATACTAATCAATTCAAGAGCTTTCCTATTTGCCTAAACCAAGTATATAATGCGGAAGCGAAATTCAATTTGGTTTAGCTCAAATAGCGCCTAAGTCAAGCAAGAACGCCTAAGTGCACTAATAATTCTAACCTATGTCAAAGTTTACAATTCTAGATATACAAGCAATCAATTTAATTCTATGAATGTAAATTGCTTGAATATAAATAGAGCACAAGAAAACAAATCACAAATAACACAATCACTTTTTACCGTGGTGTTCGGAGTCTTGCCGGTCTCCCCTAGTCCACGTTGAGGTTAGCCCGAACGAATCGGACCGGCTCCACGAATTAAGCCGAAACACCTCCAATCCACTAGTGGTAGCTCTTTCCCGCTCCGGGTAGGTGAGCTCCGACCTTCACAACTTCGCCGGGTCTTCTTACAAGCTTCTTGAGAAGATCACCGCGCACGACGCCTCCAACGCCGTCTAGGAGTCGGCAAACTCCAAGAGTAACAAGCCAAGTCCCTCACTTGACTCTCACCACGTGCAATGAATGCACAAGCTCAATTCGGACACAAAGTCCTCCTCTAGATGCAACACATGCACTCTAGAACACCTCTCCTCTCTCACAAAGTGCAACACATGCACAATTGAGTGGAGAGCCTCACTCTAGCTCAAGAACTCAGGAATAGGTCAAGCAACAACATCTCCAACCGGCTACAAGGGGGTATTTATACCCCACACAAGAAAACTAGCCGTTGGAGCCAAATTCCTAAAAAATCAGGACGGGCGGAACTACCGCCGGCCAGAGGCCGGTAGTTCCGCTCCCGGTTCTGACGCGTAGTAACGGCTATGTCAGACGCTTTGAACTAGCCGTTACACCGTCGGCGCGGTACTACCGCCAGCTAAATCGCGGTACTTCCGGAATCCCGGAAGTTCCGCTTTTGCCCCGGTACTTCCGATCTCAGCGAGGTTAAGTTTTATTCCCGGCGCTCTCTGGAAATAAAGTTCCGCACGGGTATCCGGAACTTCCGCACATGCGGTAGTTCCGCAAGTCAATCCGCGGTACTTCCGATTTCCGAGAGACTAACTCAAACTCCGGGCGCTCTCTGGAAATAAAGTTCCGTTCGGCAGGCCGGAACTTCCGCACTTGCGGTAGTTCCGCCCGGGCGCCCGGTACTTCCGCCCGATCGGTAGTTCCACAATTTGAACGGCGGTACTTCCGAAAAATCTGACAGTGCAGACATCTCAACAGATTTTGCAAAACACATTTGCAATCTACGATGTCATGCACACAAGGATCAAACATGATTTCCAACAAGTTGCAAAACACATTCGCACACTTTTGAAATCATGACACACGGAATTGATACATGGACTTCTCACATTTGCAAAACTAAGTGACATGTCACAAGGATTATATATGAGCTTCAACCATTTGCAAAACACATTTGCAAATATAAGCCTCATATCACAAAGAATGAGAACATGGACTTCAAGCACTTGCAAAACACATTCGCAATGCATAGTCCCATGTTGCAAAGATTTCAACACATGAGCTACACGAGGTGAGGTTTGAGCTATCAACACATGATGAGACTCAAACTACTAGACATGACCCCTCTTAATAGTACGGCAACCTAAACTAGCAATCCGGTCTTCCAACCAAACACCAAGACCGGTAAAAGACTAGGAACGCATCCTTAGCCCTAGCTAGTCATACCTTTGCCTTGGGTCATCGTCTTGATAGGCATCAACTCATGATGCTTTCTTTTCATCAACACCATCAACTCATGATGGTCTTCATTTGATCAACACATGATCAATCTTTGACATGCTTCAACACATGAAGCATCTTCTTCTCGATGGCCTTCAACACATGAAGCCTTTGTCTTGATAGCCTTCAACACATGAAGCTACCTCTTCTTCATCAACTATGACTTGATGACCTTCAACTCATGAAGTCATCCCAAATCATCTTTATTTGTGGAACCTAACCTATTCATCCAACTCATGGAAAATGTTAGTGCACAAAACAATTGTCATCGATTAGCAAACTTCACCATTTTGGTAATTCATGACAATCTCAACAAATGATGAGATATGAAATTGATTTGCGAGTATACAATATGTACACAACAAATGTATACTCTAAGATAAGCTTTAAACAAAGCTTACTTATCCGGTTGTCATTAGTCATCCAACCATTAACACATAATGGAGAAGTTAGATGACAACCCGATTGCACATGAGTATATATATACTACACAAGCTATATATACTCAAGTATGTATTTCAAAGTAAAGATCTCAAATATGCATATTGAAGGGAGCATGGATCAATACTTATGAAACTCCAAAATATATAGAGAGCTCCCCCTAAATGTGTGCATACAAGTATATATAATAAAGACATATGCACATGTTCATTTTAGACTAATTGAGGAGTTCAATCTATATTTTGGATCTAAGGAATGCATTTGTAAATGAGAAAGCGATTTCGAATGCATACCTCTTTGATTTCACCTTTTCATCCAAATGAGACTAACCAAAGATAAACTCAAGTAAATGTATTAGTCTCATAAATCCATTTATCGTTTTCACCAAAACATTATAAAGTATATGTCATTAATATCATAATGTCATAATGGCATTTGCCATTAACACCAAAACCAACTTAAATGGAGCTTGATCTTTCACCTCCATGCAACAACTCCATCACATAGTAATGTTGAGTGATCCTACCTAGCACACATGGCTGCTTCATCATTCTACGATGTCAAACAACCGTGCCCAGCGGTTGCCTTGCCCAGATCCTTTGACTGTGCCTACAATCACGCACACAACAATGTCTACGAACGCGCCTATGACCACACCTATGACCACGTCTATGATCGTGCCTACGACCACATCTACGACCACACCTACGACCACGCCTACGACTGAACCTATGACCATGCCTCTGACCACAACCATGTCTACGACCGCGCCTACGACCACGTCTATGACCACGCCTACGACCACGTCTTCGACCATGCCTCCGATCATGCCTACGCTACCCCTATCCGTGCTCATATCGTCGCCTCCTCAAGTCGCGTCGGCCGTGCCCACGTCGCCCCATCAGGCACCACTTGGCCTAGTTCCACATACTACACCCCGTCCAATCAACTCCATTACGGTTTACTCCGATGCAGAATGGGTGGGCTATCCTGATTCGAGGCATTCTACCTTTGGCTACTGCGTTTATCTTGGTGAAAACCTAGTGTCTTGGTCCTCCAAACACCAGAATATGGTGTCTCATTCCAGTGTAGAAGCAGAGTATCGTCCCGTTGCACACGCAGTTGCCGAGTGCTGTTGCCGATTGCTTACTGCGATAATGTCAGTGCCGTCTACATGTCCTCCAACCCAGTTCAGCATCGGCACACGAAGCATATTGAGATTGACATCCACTTCATCCATTAGAAGGTCTCTCTTGGGCATGTTCGAGTTCTCCATGTACCATCATCCTACCAGTTCATGGATATCATGACTAAAATCCTGCCTGTCCAGTTGTTTATTGAGTTTTGATCCCATCTTTGCATTCGGAATCCTCCTGATGTGACTGCGGGTGGGTATTAGAGAAAATATTATATAGCCATGTATAGTTGTAACTTGCCTAGATTAGCTCATCTAATTGAGGGTTTTGTAACCTCCTAATCTTGGCTCTGCTGACTATATATGAAAAACCACCCCAACCTGTTGGCCTATGCGGTGCTATCTTTTCTCCTCTCAATAGTCATCCAGATTATTTTAGGGAAATCACAAGTTAGTCAAAGGGTTGAGAATTACAAGCAAAGGGGTTAATTTTCACATGCAAATAAGAGATATATAGGAATAGCAGTTGTGTGAAAGCAAAGGGGGAATGAAAGAGGTGGAGGAAGTTCTAACTAAGAAGGCAATAAAATGTTTGATTAACTCTTATCTCACATGAGGTTGACTACAAGAGTAATAGTAATTTTTTCTTGAGATATTAACAAGTAGTAATTGAAGATTAATCAAGATTCCCCCTAACTTTTTTGGGGGGCTGTGCAGTTGAGCTTTGCTTCTGCTATGTTACATGCCTGGATGAAATCCAACTAGAGATGCTGGTTATGGTTTCTTATAAGCCTCCAATATATAAGGAGGTATGTGGAGAGAGTTAGTGTAAACTCTATAGGAAGCTAAATGGAGGAGAGTTAGGGTTTTTGGAGAGAACATTTAGGAGATGGGTTGTGCTTCTTTGTCTTGAGTTTTTTTTGTCATCTTTAGTCTTTGTAGTTGAATAGGGAGTGCATGTAAATATTTATCTACAAGTATCAATAGATATGCAAAATTCATCCAAGTCTTTCTCCGCTTTGCTGAAGTGTTAAAATCTTGACGTGGCTTAGTTTTTGTGTTTCCTTCTCCACTCTTAATCTTCCTTTGTGCCAAGGACGTTAAGTCATAGAGATATCTTTTGGAGGCCAGATCACATCCATTTAGGCACCTTCCATAGCAAGTTCTTGTGATTGCCTGATTTTGATTCAAAATAGGGTGAATTTTGGGGTTTTGGTCTCGAAGGCTTTTTGGCTTGGGTTTTGCTATTGTTAGGCTTGATAGTACGTGTGGGAATAGATCAAAGGTCATCTTGACCATCCTTTACCTATGAGCAAGTCTTGATTTAAGTTATTGTGTTTTTTTTCTGATTTTGATGCAACCTTCCTTATTTTGGATAAAGGTTAGAACTTTAGCATTAATCTCTTTGATCTTTGCTTAGAATAGGTTCCTGGTATCCTTGTGAAGGTTTGTTCCAAGTATCACAAAGATTTGGAGCAATGGTTTTTGTATTGACTCTTGGAGGCTTGAACTCAAGTTGCTCTTGCCTCCGCCCATGCTTTGGTCATACAGGAGTGTTTAGACTCGGTTTTTGTAGGGTTGGCTTGTAGCTTTTATATGCTTGATCTTCCATTGTGTGTTTTGAAGCCGTGGACAACCCAAGAATTCAATTTAATATTGAGAAAGGAGTGAGCTCTTATTCACCTTCTCTAGTCATCGCCTTCTATCCTATAGAACACCAAAGCGTTAACTTCAACCAAAATTAGACGTGATTGTAAGAGCATGTCCATTGTACAATGCTCCACCGCAGATAGTTGGGCCCTGTTCAAAAGTGCGGCGGGTTTCAGCTTATTGTGAGAAAAACTAAGAGAGTAAGGGATACTCGTGTTGAGAAAACACTTCGTTTAAAACGGCTTTTACAGTGACTTCTACAAACAGGTTATAAAAGCCACATTAAAAAATCAATTCGCTCAAAATCCAGTTTCTAAAAGCCAAAAGTCTAGAAGCCGAATGAAATAGGGCCTGAATTAACTCCCCGTAGTAGAGATGCCATGTGAACAGGAAAGTAAGACCATGCTTTCTCATCTCTACCACGTTAATTCACCAACTGGTGTGCGCAAGACTGACGCAAAAACATGCTAGCTTGATTGTGTCAGCAGTAAAAGTTAAACAACAAAAAATGACTAAAGAAACTTGACCTTAAGACTTGGAGACTTGGATGGTCTCAGGAAATTTCCACAAAAGGGTCCTCTAGCTCATTACGCGGTTACATGCATGATTCCTCCGGGCCGGAAAATGTAGGGATACCATTGTATATATTATCACCTTTATTTAAGCCCTAGCAAAGCAATTAATTACGACGACTTGATTTCGGTTTTTTTTTCTTTTTTGCGATTGAATTATGACGACTTGTTGTGAAAGAGGCATGGCTCACATGTTATTCTCAATGGATCGACCAAAACACTCCCAGTAATTGAATGTTTTTAAATAATCAATTTTTATTCTAAATTACAAAAATATATCTGTGAATTTTTTTTGCAGTTTTGACCATTTGTCACCGCACAGTTAGGCGACTTGGGGTAGTCGCCCAACCATTAGGCGACAAGACCCTAGTTGCCCGACCTAGTTGAGCAACAGATGCAAGTCGCCCAATGGTTGTATGATTTAAAATAATAATATAATTATTGTATTAATATGATGAAAATATTTGTGGGTGAGTAAATGGCAATTTTTGTCGGTAATACATTAGGTAAATCTTGTTTGTAAGTTGTTTTTTTAAATAAAAGGGCAGACAATGTCGGTTGATCTATTTGTGATTTTCGTAGATTGTAAATGATACAAAATATGTTAGACTCGCAATAACATTTTGCGATCGTCGTACGTTATTTTAATGCGATAAATTTCTAAAAAATTTTGTGAGGACGATTGAGATAGCAATAATTCATAAGTACGAAGGTAAGTGATATTACGATACAAAATATGTACTGTCGTAGGGATGGCCCCCACCTAAACCCAGCAGGCCTGGTAAGAGATCATAAGGCCCAGAATAGGCCATGTGTAATGACATAACTGCCCCCAGAGGGAATAACCAGATGTAAGGGTATAATTGTAAAAGCACTCCTCATGTGCATATATATATGAGCACAAGCCATGGGGAGGACCCAGGCCATTACACTTATCTTCATTACTCTCCACTATCATCTCTCTCTCTGTTTGGTCAGTAGCCACAACAGTTGGCGCCGTCCGTGGGGAGGACGAAGACAAGCCTGAAGACCGAAGGAAAAAGATGGCACCGAAAAAAGCTTCTTCAGCGGCGGCGAAGGGAAAGAAGGTGATCGGCCCGGAGCACCGTACGAGCACCAGGGCTTCGGCATCGGCAGCGGCGGACGCGGGCGTCGACGTAGGCGTGGTGGCCGAAGACGCCGGCGTTCGCGTGGCGACGACCAACCTCGTCACCGGCACCACGACGATCGCCCCCGGCACCGGCACCATGACGACCCGCCCAGCTACCGGCGTCGCGGGGACGGGCCCCGCGGCCGACCCCGCGGTCGAAGACGTCGACGCGGGTGCGGCGACAACCGACCCCGCCGACGCAACGACCGCCGACCTCGCCGCCCCCGCGGCAACTCTCGCCGGTGGCGCGGACCGGGTGGTCCGAAGTAGCCACGACGGGGCGACCGGCAGCTCGAGACCTCGCGACACGGTCGTCCCCGCGCCGGTCCGCCCGCTGGGAGTACCAGCGACCCCGCATGCACCGGCGGTGGAAAGTGCCCTGCTGGCGGCTCTCAACACGTTCCAGCGGGAGCTGGGGGACCTTCGTGGAGCCGTCAGAGATATACAAGAGGCTCGGAGTCAGCCGGCCGCACCAGCAATAGCGTCCGAGCCCGCGCCGGAGAGGGCGGACAGTCGCGAAGCCCACACGTCCAGCCGCGTGCCGCTGCGACGCGTGGATCCGGAGTCCCCGCTCTCAGCGGGGCTGCAGCAGGCGCCATGGCCCGAAGACTTCAAGTTCCCTAGCGCCATCGACTCGTATAAAGGCGACACGGACCCCCGTGAGTTCGTGCGCGTATACGAAACTGCGATCGAAGCCGCGAGCGGCGACGACGCCACGAAGGCAAAGGGACTCCCTCTTGCGCTACAAGGAGTGGCGCTCTCTTGGTTTTTTACCATAGAGCCGGGCTCCATCTACGCGTGGGAGCAGCTCCGCGTCCGCCTCCACAACAACTTCCAGGGAAATTACGTCGACCGGGTCGAGGCGGACCAACTCTTCGCCGTGGAGCAAAAACCCTCGGAGAAACTCCGGGATTACTTCAAACGCTTCGCCAAGATTCGATGTCAAGTGAAGGACGTCAACGAGACCACCATCGTCAATCCAGCCATACAGGGCCATCGTCCGGGCCCGATGGCCGAATACAATGCGCGGAAGCCAATCAAGACGGTGGCGAAGCTCTTCGACAAGATGGAAGAATACGCCAGGGCGGAAGAAGACGCGCGGCGAAGGCAAGGTGACGACTCCGACACTAACCAGGCCAGAGCCTCGGCAAAAACCGAAGATCCACCGAAGGGCGGCTCTTCGAAAGGAAAGCGTAAGAAGGAGTCGTTCAAGGACGTGCCCGACCGCAGGGACAACCCGCATAAGGAGTCGTCGGATCAGCCCAAGCGCGGCCAACAAAGGTCGAGGCGAAACCGGTACGTCCTCGACATCGAAGGCGGGTCCGACGAGGGCGCCCCAGCGGGCCGAGGCGGCCGAGGGCGCCGTGGCCGCGGCCGCGGCCGTGGCAGGGGTCGCGACGATAAGGGTCGTGGAGACTATGACGACCAGCAGCAGGGGCTGTGGTGCTTAGTCCACGGCCGCGGCAATCATGATACCCGTAATTGCACCTCCATCGCGGCGCTCCGCGACAGCGTCGCTCGGGACAGGAACCTGGAGGCGCGCCCGCCTGCGGTGGCCCACGTCCAATTCCCATACGAGGCCCCCATGCAGGTACAGGCGCAGGGGATGCAGGTACAGGCGCAGGGAATGCAACCCCAGGAAGGCACCTTGCGGATCCAAGCTCACGTGCAGCAGCCTCGGGAAGGCCTCCTATCGTTGCAGGCCCCGGACGCAACCTACCGCAGGGTCATTAATGTCATATCCGGCGGCTCTGCGCTGGAGTTCGCCTCGGCGCGGCAGCAGAAGGCATACGCGCGAAGACTACATCATGTGGCGGCATATCCAGCACAAGCACCGCCGGAATGGGCGCGGCACGAGGTTATATTCACACCTGATGACGCCCAAGGTGTGGACTTCCCTCATCAGGACCCCCTGGTCATCCGGGTCACCATTGCGGGATGCGACGTGGGGCGCGCATTGGTGGACGGGGGTAGTTCCGCGAACGTATTGTTTGCGGCGGCCTTCGACCAGATGGGGATTCCTCGAAGCCGCCTGGGGCCCTCGGGAATCCCACTGCAGGGCTTCGGAGGACAGCCCCTGCGGGCGCTGGGCCAGATCGGCCTTCAAGTCTCCTTCGGTCGAAATGACAATATGCGGACCGAAGAGGCCACCTTCGACGTGGTCGACCTCCCGTATCCCTACAATGCCATTCTGGGGCGCCCAATCCTCAACTCCTTCGGCGCGGTACCACATCATGGCTCTCTGTGCATCAAAATCCTGGGCCTCAGGACCATCATCACCGTCCGAGGCGACCAGGATATGGCTCGGCGCATCGAGCCAGGCACCAGAGGCCCGCGCCGCGAGGCCCAGCGATGCCCTTAGAGCCGCCGTCACAGCGCGGAGGTCCGTGGGGTCATCCGTAGCCGCCTGCGCGGGCCCTGCAGACGTCCAGCGACTAGAGGCTGCGGCAGCGTCAAGGGCAAACGGTCAGTATATTCACCCCTTGTAGTCGCTCACCCGCGCAAACGGGGATATAATGAAGGTCGCCGTTTGCCGTCAATTCTTCTTTATCACATACGAGCACGCGGTGAGGGCGCGCGCCGGCTTGGCCAGCGCGCGCGCCCCCGCAGTATAAACCAAAGACGCACGTTCGCGTGTGCACTCGCCGTTGCCAGGGTGGGCGGGACTGAGTATAAACCAAAGACGCACGTTCGCGTGTGCACTCGCCGTTGCCAGGGTGGGCGGGACTGAGTATAAACCAAAGACGCAAGTTCGCGTGTGCACTCGCCGTCGCCAAGGTGACGGGACTGAGTATAAACAAAATACGCACCGGGGGGACGCCCTCGCGCGCGCAAGTCTCCGGACTATAAAGAAGACGTAGCGTATGAGCCTAGCTCCGCACGCAATAGTCCACGGACTCTAAATAAGACGTAGCGTCGAGGCCTGCCTCCGCACGCGCGAGTCTCCGGACTATAAAGAAGACGTAGCGTATGAGCCTAGCTCCGCACGCAATAGTCCACAGACTCTAAATAAGACGTAGCGTCGAGGCCTACCTCCACACGCGCGAGTCTCCGGACTATAAAGAAGACGTAGCGTATGAGCCTAGCTCCGCACGCAATAGTCCACGGACTCTAAATAAGACGTAGCGTCGAGGCCTGCCTCCGCACGCGCGAGTCTCCGGACTATAAAGAAGACGTAGCGTATGAGCCTAGCTCCGCACGCAATAGTCCACGGACTCTAAATAAGACGTAGCGTCGAGGCCTGCCTCCGCACGCGCGAGTCTCCGGACTATAAAGGAGACGTAGCGTATGAGCCTAGCTCCGCACGCAATAGTCCACGGACTCTAAATAAGACGTAGCGTCGAGGCCTACCTCCGCACGCGCGAGTCCACGGACTATAAAGAAGACGTAGCGTATGAGCCTAGCTCTGCACGCAATAGTCCACGGACTCTAAATAAGACGTAGCGTCGAGGCCTGCCTCCGCACGCGCGAGTCTCCGGACTATAAAGAGGACGTAGCGTCGAGCCTAGCTCCGCACGCAATAGTCCACGGACTCTAAATAAGACGTAGCGTCGAGCGTGGCTCCGCACGCGCGAGTCTCCGGACTATAAAGAAGGCGTAGCGTATGAGCCTAGCTCCGCACGCAATAGTCCACGGACTATAAAGAAGACGTAGCGTATGAGCCTAGCTCCGCACGCAATAGTCCACGGACTCTAAATAAGACGTAGCGTCGAGGCCTGCCTCCGCACGCGCGAGTCTCCGGACTATAAAGAAGACGTAGCGTATGAGCCTAGCTCCGCACGCAATAGTCCACGGACTCTAAATAAGACGTAGCGTTGAGGCCTGCCTCCGCACGCGCGAGTCTCCGGACTATAAAGAAGGCGTAGCGTCGAGCCTAGCTCCACACGCAATAGTCCACGGACTCTCAATAAGACGTAGCGTCGAGCGTAGCTCCGCACGCACGAGTCTCCGGACTATAAAGAAGACGTAGCGTCGAGCCTAGCTCCGCACGCAATAGTCCACGGACTCTAAATAAGACGTAGCGTCGAGGCCTGCCTCCGCATGCGCGAGTCTCCGGACTATAAAGAAGACGTAGCGTCGAGCCTAGCTCCGCACGCAATAGTCCACGGACTCTAAATAAGACGTAGCGTCGAGCGTGGCTCCACACGCGCGAGTCTCCGGACTATAAAGAAGGCGTAGCGTATGAGCCTAGCTCCGCACGCAATAGTCCACGGACTCTAAATAAGACGTAGCGTCGAGCATAGCTCCGCACGCGCGAGTCTCCGGACTATAAAGAAGACGTAAGCGTCGAGCCTAGCTCTGCACGCAATAGTCCACGGACTCTAAATAAGGCGTAGCGTCGAGGCCTACCTCCGCATGCGCGAGTCTCCGGACTATAAAGCAAGGCAAACCGCGGAGGTCCGCCTCCGCACACGTCGGTCTGCAGACTGTCCGTTCTACGGAACCCTGGCGCAGCTACGTCGCCAACGGCGGCATCAGCACACAGCACACAACTTAAAGAGCCAGGAGGCCTGATTACCGGAAGAGTCACATGTACAAAGGTCCGCCAACACCCCGGCCACTCTAAGTCGCTACCCCGCGGGTTCGTCCTTAACACGCGCTAAAGTTGGGGCCTCGCTCGAAGAGGGCCGGCGCGCCCAAAAATCGAGCGAATCTTCCGCCCTTCGCCATCGTCGAAGGCGTCGTCGGGTTGAAAGATCGGCCGCCCGAAGCCGGCCCCAGCAGGGAAGCTGCCCGGGATATAGGTAAAAATCAGCATGCATGCAGAAAGCGTGCGCTCTATTAGCAAAGACAAGGGGCGGTACAACGTACGCCTACACTAGGCGCCGCGGCATCAGACCTGCGGGTTCCCGGCGCCTTCGGAGGGCCCAGCGCCACCACCATCGCGTCGAGGGACCCCGTCCAGAAATTGGCCGAGGCTCCCCGTCGCGTACAGCGTCTTCCGGAGCTCGATCCGTGCAGCTTCCGCCCCGACGGGATCCCAGATCCGGCCGTAGAAGGGCCCAAGGGCACGGCGAGCGGAGCGGACGGCGCCGGACATTACTCCGGCCCCGCCAGGCATCTCCAGCTGGGGGTCATTTAACCCGGCGACATGCGTACAGCCGCGGTGCTGGAGGAGCGCGCACACCAAGCAGGCCGAAGTGTACGCGCAGTGGGTACCGAAGGACGTCGCCGCGTCGCGCGCGACGTTGGCGGCATCCCCGATCCAGCGGAGCGCCCGAGACAGCTCCCCCGGACCGAAGGCGCGTCCCGGCACCTCCGCCACCAGCCCTTGAAGATGGCTCTCCAGCGCTTGGATGGCGTCCCAGGCAACCACCGAGGCGTCGCCCAACGTCCGGTTGCGCTCCGCTAGAGCCAAGGCAAGTTCGCCTTTCTCCTTCTCTAGCGCGCCGACCTGCTCCAGGAGCCCGGCCCGCTCCGCCGCGAACCTTTCATCAGCAGCCGCTGCGGCTGATCCCTGCGCCGACGCAACAAGCTCTTCGGCGTGCGCCCTCGCTTCGGCGCGTTCCGCTTCTAGCTGACGGAGGCGGGCGTCCTGGGCAGAGCGGGCGCTAGAGGCTTCGCGCAGCTCCTCCTCGGCGGCTCGCAGCCTATCCTCGAGCGCTTTCTGGCTACGGGCATAGGCCGCTTGCAGGGCTTGCCCCAGCACGAGTGTCTGCAGAAGGGAAAAGACTTAGCGAGCTCAGCTAGACTCAGGCGTGGTCGCATGAGTACTTACCCTCACCCCAGACACCTCGAAAGCGTCCCCGAGGCGTCCCGCGCCGTAGGCTTGCAGCACTTGCGGGTCGACGCTCCTGGCCGCGTCATCTACAATCCCGCGCCACGCCCTCAGCGTCTCCGGAGGCGGCACGAAGTCCGCAGGGCTCACGGGCTCGGAGGCCCCAGGTTCCGTCAGATGCTCCTCCTCCGGGATGAGCAACGCTGTAAAAAAGGAGGCGGGTGACCACCCCAAGGTATAAAATCATACACCAGGGTAAGCTTGGCCACCTTACCTTCGGTGGCCGAAGGGATGGTTCCGCCGCGGGCGGAAGCCTCCGCGTTCGGGGAGGCCGGCGGCTGCCCCCGCGCGGTGGACGGCGTCGTCGGGAGGCCGGAAGGTGCATACGCCGCAGGGCCTCCGGCGCTTACGCTGGCGTCCCACAGGCTTCTGATGCCCGTGGCCACGACAAATCCCCGCGGTGTCCGGTGGAGCCCCGGCCGCACGCATGGCCGTTTAGCCGGGGCAGCCAGCAGCGCCACCGCCCCCGCAGCCATGGCTGGGGAAGACCCCGCGGCTGCCGCGCCCGGAGGCGAAGGTTCCGTGGCGGCAGTCGCCGAAGGGGGCACCTCAGTCCCCGCTGCTGTTGGCAAGGGCAGCGCGGCTACGGGCGCCCCCGCGGAGGGCGCCTCCGGCACCGCAGCGGCCGCCGTCGAGGCCTCCACCTCGGCGACTTCGGCGGGTGGTGAGGTTTCCCCCCTCCGGCCGCCCACGGCAAACCCAACGTCCGGGACGCCTGCCGAAGACACCTCACCTTGGGCGCCTGCGCCATCCACGCCCGAATCGGCGTACCTTGCAGAGTCTGACTCCGCGTCCGCCGCGTCCTCGGAAACACTAGCAGCAGGCGCGGCAGGTGCCCCGCTGCGGCCCCTCTTCCGAGACGAGGTCTTCTTCTTCGCTCCACCATCGGCTGGAGCGACACGGTCCGGGGCGGCAAGGCCCAGGACCTCACACACGCGGTTTAATCGTCCCAGCCCTGCCTTGGCGACAGCGGACGCGCACTGCTCGTGCTCCCTAGTGGTGTACGGACCTAGGAACACGCGCACGGCTTGCTCCGCCTCCTCCAAAGGAATCCCTGGAGCAAAGGAGAACAGCATCAGCATACAACGCGTTTCGCGTCAGCAAAAGGAGGAGCGCAGTCGAGGCTTACGGGGACCGGGCGACGCTGGTAACAAGCAAACCCACGGCGAAACATTGTCATCTCGACGCCTCTCGGCGGCAAGATGCCAGTCGTAGGCAAGCGGGGCCACGCCGTACATCACGTACTCTTCGGCAAGGTCGCGCATATTGAAGCGGGCAGCCATGCCTACGAGCCGTTTGACCCTCCGCTTGTCATCATCATCGAGCGTTCGGCCGGGCGAAGGCTTGAACGCGATCGACCGGCCCGTACACGCGAGGCTGCTCCCGCTCTCCACACGGTGGTAGAACCACCGCTTCATCCAGGAGGACTCCCACTTCCCGCGAGTTGAATTCGCAGGGAAGAGCTTCTTACAAGAAGAGCGGAGAGTAAAAGAGACGCTGCCAAAGCTCGACAGCGTCCCGCCCCTCCGGCCCTTCGGCTGGTATCGTGCCTCGTGGAGATAGGCGAATAGCGACGCGCTGGGCCAGCACGCCCCCGAGCGCAGGGCCCAGCTGTACACCGCGAGCCGGGCCACGGCGTTTGGAGTCAGTTGCGCCAGCTCCAGCCCGAAGGTCCGCAGTACGTCGCCCACCACGCTCGCCGCTGGGATCCGGAGCCCCGCGTCGAAAAAGGCAACGAATACGATCACCTCCGACCTCTCGGGATGCGGTTCCGTCTCGTCGCCGGCGGGCAATCGTACGTCGTGGCGCCCGGACAGCTTCCCCGCTCGCAAGAGCCCTTCGATCGTCTTCTCGGTCACGAGCGAGGGGCCTAGCTCGCCGGAAAACGTGCCCTCCTCCGCCGCCAGCCGCTCCTGGTCAGCCGCCGCCAGGTCGCGCTCTTGGAGCGCGAATTTCACCTCCAACGGCGAGGATCGCCGGCGAATGGTAGGGCCACCAACCGATTGGCCGCGCTCGCTGCTGGAGGCCATCGCTTCCCACGACGAGATTAATACGGTGAAGATACCGCGAAGGTGGGGCAAGCTGAGCAAACAGGAAAGAGGGCGCAAAGGATGCAACCGCAGCGGTGTAAAGGCCCGCCCCGCACGCTTCCCCGTAATCAAAAGCGAAGAGTCGCGGAGGTCCGGGCACGAGGCGCGACCGCAGTCGTATACAGGCGCCACTCGCTGCCCGCCCCGTGTCCCCCTTGCCTAGGGAAGAGGCGAGCGGCTGCAAACACGCAACCGTCCACATCCCGCCGCCCAGCAGTCATAGGCCGCCGCGTGCCCCGGGCGCGTCGGGTCGCACGGTACGGGAACCTAACCCTGTCAGGACAGGGACCGGCGTGATTCAAGGAACCTGTATAGCGCAAGGCCGCATCAAAGAGCCCAAGTTGCGCGCTCGCCTATTTCGACTAGGCGCCAGCTTCGCTGCCACCCGTTCGATGGGAAGGCGACGGAGCGCGCGCGTCTACTTCGACTAGGCGCCAGCTTCGCTGCCACCCGTCCGAAGGGTAGCAGACGGAGCGCGCGCGCCTATTTCGACTAGGCGCCAGCTTCACTGCCACCCGTTCGATGGGAAGGCGACGGAGCGCGCGCGTCTATTTCGACTAGGCGCCAGCTTCGCGGCCACCCGTTCGATGGGAAGGCGACGGAGCGCGCGCGTCTACTTCGACTAAGCGTCAGCTTCGCCGCCGCCCGTTCGAAGGGTAGGGGACGGAGCGTGCGTGCCTATTTTGACTAGGCGCCAGCTTCGCTGCCACCCGTTCGATGGGAAGGGGACGGAGCGCGCGCGTCTACTTCGACTAGGCACCAGCTTCGCTGCCACCCGTCCGAAGGGTAGCGGACGGAGCGCGCGCGCCTATTTCGACTAGGCGCCAGCTTCGCTGCCACCCGTTCGATGGGAAGGCGATGGAGCGCGCGTGTCTACTTCGACTAGGCGCCAGCTTCGCTGCCACCCGTTCGATGGGAAGGCAACGGAGCGCGCGCGTCTACTTCGACTACGCGCCAGCTTCGCCGCCGCCCGTTCGAAGGGTAGGGGACGGAGCGCGTGCGCCTATTTCGACTAGGCGCCAGCTTCGCTGCCACCCGTTCGATGGGAAGGCGACGGAGCGCGCGCGTCTACTTCGACTAGGCGCCAGCTTCGCTGCCACTCGTCCGAAGGGTAGCGGACGGAGCGCGCGCGCCTATTTTGACTAGGCGCCAGCGATGGGAAGGCGACGGAGCGCGCGCGTCTATGTCGACTAGGCGCCAGCTTCGCTGCCACCCGTTCGATGGGAAGGCGACGGAGCGCGCGCGTCTACTTCGACTAAGCGCCAGCTTTGCCACCGCCCGTTCGATGGGTAGGGGAAGGAGCGCGCGCGCCTACTCCGACTAAGCATCAGCTTCGCTGACGGGGGTCTTGTCCTACGAAATCTGCCTCGTTTTCCTTAATAGGCCACCTAAAGTGCATCAACATACAAGGTAATGCCGGCGGGCTCCCTCAGGAACACCCACTGTAGGTAGGCCTGTTAAGAAAAACAGGGCAGACCTCGCCATCGCCTACGGCAGCGCGGTGCGGGGTCAGCAAGCGCGGCTGGCTGTCGATAACCGGCGCTGATCGAGCTCCCAGGAAAAATAGACCTCCTTCTGTGCATCAACATTCCCCAAGCCGCTCAACATCACCCAGGAATGTTGATGCACGGCAGGGGCCCATTTTAGGGGAACAGCTTCTATCACAATATACGCAGGAGCAACGCCTCAGCAGTGCCATATATATACCCAGTCAGCAGGAGAGCCAACCGGCGGAAGGCCAAGCGGCAGAAGCCCAAACCGCCGGAGGTCCACTGCCATATCAAGGGTCACGACGCCTCAACGCCCGCACCACGCCAAGCACGCTGCACCACGTGGACGCCTGAAAGTCCGAGCGTTGCAGCAGCGCGCACGTCTGCTTCGGTTACAGAGCAGCTCCAGAAGTTTGCAAAAGTTCACAGGCCGCGGGACGGAGGGGGCCAAAGGACTCGGCAACATGGCTTCGGCCTTGTGAAAGCCCTTTACCATGAGAGGCTCCTGTCGTAGGGATGGCCCCCACCTAAACCCAGCAGGCCTGGTAAGAGATCATAAGGCCCAGAATAGGCCATGTGTAATGACATAACTACCCCCAGAGGGAATAACCAGATGTAAGGGTATAATTGTAAAAGCACTCCTCATGTGCATATATATATGAGCACAAGCCATGGGGAGGACCCAGGCCATTACACTTATCTTCATTACTCTCCACTACCATCTCTCTCTCTCTGTTTGGTCAGTAGCCACAACATGTACACAACCAAAAAAACTGCACATAGTAGGCGGAAGACCCACTACTCACCACCAGCTACACTACCCGCAGCACCTCCTCTGTCATCGTAATGTCCCACCCCCGGCCGGTGGCCGCTCATACGATCCTGTTTGGGCTTCCTCAGCACGGAGTGTCGGTGCCCCGACAAGGTGAGGCGGTCAGGAGGCCTGCTGACTCGTGCTACCAACGCCTCGGGTGTCGACTCCACCTGTGGCTGCATGGGAACTAGGGTACTGCTGAGCTGCAACCCGAAAAGGACCTCCATTGAGTCATTTGCAAGGAAGTCGGTCACGTCCCCCAAGAGATCCTTGTGTGGGGATAGATGAACTCCTAGTCGATGCGTCATTCCTGCAGGACAAGTATTGTTTATTCCTGCAATATATTGACACGAAAAAACATTAAGAGATGAAACGTACATTCCACATGGGCTATGGTCTGTAGCCAACTGTTATACCCACTATACCCACCTTGGCCGAACAATGTGTCCTACCCTGCCGATGACGGTAGTGCTGGTGTGTAGGCATGTGCCCACTCTGACCCTCTGGCCTGGTCCAACGGTGGTGGTGGTGGTGCTCGAGGGTAGGCATGTGGCCACGCCGACCCTCTAGCCTGGTAAGGTATCGGTGAGGCCCATGCAGATGGCCCTCCGGAGCCTCCTCCTTGAGCTACAAGACATGGCGACCTCGAGTATGCATCAACATGTCCACCTTCGAGAGCGTCTTGCACAATGCAAGGGTGAGCACATGCCTCCCCCATCTTGTAGACCCGATGGACAATGTGCAGCAGCTCATCGTGTGTCACCTCCAACCCGTGGGTGGACCTGTGCATGATCGACCCGATGTCTATCACAATCTTGGTGGTGATGTCCGTTTGTAAGAAGTACATAAAAGCATACCTACAATGAGGGCGAAGTTTCGTGCTACCACGAGGACGAAGTTCCGTGCTAAGTGCATGGAGTACACGTCAGTCGGTGCTAGTACGTGAGCAGGGGAGGGTCAATGACACGCACCAACCTGGTGCATGTCTGCAGAGCGTACGAGTGTAGGTACTCATCGTATGTGCTGAGGTCATGTGCAGTGGCCTCTTGCACGAAGTCTTGGAGTGCCTTTACCCACTCCGCCACCCACAGTGCCTTCTTCGTGGCCCAGCTCACCCCGCTACCACCCCTTCTACTGTGTCTACGAAACGTACAGTTGCAATTGGAATGCATCATAATAGAACTACAAAAAAATATAGGGATATCTGTTGTGTGCAACTCACACATGCACTGAGTTAGGCACCCGACACCTGACGGGGACAGGCGCATCACCCTTTGCACCATATAGTCATCGACGAACACGCCAAAGATAAGTTCTTTCGCATGAGCCACTATGCTCAGTCGCGCAAGCACAGTGACAAGAGCCCAGAGGGGGCGCAGTCCATGATCTCCTGTGTAGAGTATGGCTCCCAATGCATGTCATCAGGAGTGAGGCGGTCGAGGTGCTTGACGAAGTTATCGTACACACAGTTAACCTGCAGGTGTGCAAACTATGCCTACAATCTAGAACAGTGGTTACAGATGATGACCCGTAATACATGTATAGTAAAGACTCATGAGAGCATGTCCCCATCTACGACACCAAAGGGACCTTGCGGTAAGCCGGTCCATGGCACTGCCGTGGTACATGTCCACGTGGTACAGACCACAGTCGAGCAGCATCAGCCGTCTGAGGGGGAAGTGCTCAAATGGCCATAGCTGTAGCAGGAGGGGTAGCCTATGAGGACAGGGGTCGTCCTCATCCTACAGCAAGCGTTGCACATGTAGTGGTGCATCACAGTAAGTACGGGTGATCCCCAGCTGACGTGCATCTCCTCCCCATCAGCAATTGCCTTCAAATACCGCACGAGGTGGGCGTCGAAGGAGTCACTTTGGCTACTGGTAAACAGTACCCAGCCGAACATCTACAACAAGTACGCCTCGAGGTGCCACGACACCTAGTACTCATTGGCGTCTGGGTCCTTCTGTACAAAAATGAAAATTTTGTAAGCCTGTCATGTGGTAAAGATTGTGATTCGCTAAACAGAAAAAATGGATAGAATATGTACCTGAAAGTGTTAAAGCCATTGCATGAGCAGGCCATGCTTATGTCACATCGGGAAGACGTAGTATGTTGGTGTGGCCTCAGCCGAAAAACCTTGTCAAACCTACCCAGCAGGTCTGTGTGCCAGTTGGCAAGCACATCCTCTAGGGAGGCAGCATCTCCCGTGATAAGCAGGCCTAGCAGCATCACGACGTCCTACAGAGTAGGGGCCATCTCCCTAAATGGGAGGTGGAAGGTGTCTATAATGGGCTGCACCAGTCCAATAGATATGTCAGCAATGACCAGTCGACTGGGAACTATCGTGACTGCTCTGGGTCGGCCTCGACCTCCCTGGCCTCCTCGACCAGTGCATTGTCCACGTCAATGGCCTCCACCATTAGCGCGAGAGGTAGAATGCCAACATCGCTCAGCCTGTAAAGCACGAAGAAGTCAGTAAGTAGTAGAAATATCATGAAAAGAGGTGCCACAGTTTCGAGACAAACTTGTCTCTAGCATGGGTCCAGTCTCCAAGCACGTTAGGATGTCCACGTATGGATGACCCCCAACTGGGTCGCCTCGTCCCCACCCTTGGGACACAGAACACAATGGCTTGCGCGGTACTGCGCGTTGATGTGCTAGTCCAATTTGCTGAAAGGCCAGTCCGAACCACCAATGTCGTGAGCCATATCTGCAAATCAATTTGAAGTTGGCAATTACGACACAATTACTCACAGATATAACAAAAGGTAAATCTTAAATAATAATTAAATTAATTATACTATGAATCCCTAAATTTTATTTTAGTGATTTGTGGATTTTTACAACTCAAATCCTATTTAAATCATAGTGTACATTTTTAATCGCTACACATAATCTTAAATCGCCGTGTATTATTTCAAATTGGCGCGCGCTATTCTAATCATCATGAACAGTTTTAAATCTTTCAATGGCTATTAATTATTCTAATAATGAAGAATACTTATTAGGAGGTTTCTACAATTTATAAGCGACTAACAAAATTAACTATGCCTTCAAATGCCCAACAAGGCGATCTAAACAGCAATACAACTATTAACAACTAAATTGACGTTACATTCTAAACCACACATATAATAATTTTAGTTGCTATCCTACCTTATTTTAAAAGTAAATCTACAAAGAAATACAGGACACTCACCTCCTCGCTTATAAATTGATGAGGAGTGAGCAGATCTCTCCTCCTCACTCCTCCTCCCTCCTCTCTCCGCCTCTCCTCCTCCTCCCCTCCCTCCTCTCCTCTCTTTTTCCTCTTTCTCTTCTCCCTTTCTCACTTTTCTCTCGACCAAAGCGAAATGAGCAATGCGCTCGGTCGGCCGCACGCGACGAGGGGGTATACCCCTAGTCGCCCAACCACTGAGCGAACAGAGGCTTGTCACCCAACGGTTGGGCGACTTGGCTACATATCACCTAACGGTTGGGCGACTAGCCTAATTCGTCCAACTGTACGGGGATATGTGGTCAAAACTACAAAGAAAATCACAAGTATAATTTTGTAATTCGAAATAAAAAATTAATTATTGAAAAAAAATTTCCTTCGGCCTCTGATGTACGTAGAGAATGGAATAGATACTCGTAATAATAATCGAAAGATGCAAGAACGCGTAGGCCCTAGCATATATTCTTCTTCTACCTCAAGTCGTTTTTTTCTTACCCTTTTAAGTCAACCACTCCCAACCCTGACCCGGCGGGTGTATATAAACAGTACACGCACATCAGATCGCTCCATTGCCACCACCACAACTCGCAACAACACATACAGAGGCTAATTAATTTGCAGCCATGGTGCTCTCCAAGACCTTCTCCGACGACTCCGACATGTCCGTCCACTCGACGTTCGCGTCGCGCTACGTCAGCTCCTCACTCCCCAGGCATGAATTCAAATCATTTCCGTAGCTGTTTTTTTTTTGTCGTAGGTAATCTGTTCATCTTGTCGATGTTCCGGCCGGGCACTGTTTTACTTTAGAGCTAGCACCTTTACTTTTGACTTGGGAATTTACTTTTGACTTAAGAACGTACAATCAAATGCCCTTTCTAATCCTTCGGTTGCTGATCAAAAGTCTTTCATCCGTTGTCCCGTCCTCTACTTTTTCGCGCTCTCACGTATTCAGTTCAGCCAAGTGTCCACAGTGCAATAGTAATAAGGAACTTTAGCTGAAAACTCGACTTACTTGACAACACCCGTGGGCGAAATCTTGTCAGTGAAGATTATATTTGTTTGAGAAATTGATAGACAAGCAACGCCCAGAATCTGTCAGCGAAATTTTGCCGGACAAAAACGATGTTACTTCTCCTATTTTGTTTGTTGCAGTATCAGCCTGCAACGAGCCTTTCAGTGTCGTATTTGGTACTGATAATTGTATATATGTTACTCAGGATCTTACGCTTGTGCATTCCCGTATTGATAGTTGTATTGGAAGTAATTTTGGAACATATATATGTGTGTGTTTTAATTAGGCACCGGATGCCGGCGAACTCAATGCCCAAGGAGGCGGCGTACCAGATCATCAGCGACGAGCTGATGCTGGACGGCAACCCGCGGCTGAACCTGGCGTCGTTTGTGACGACGTGGATGGAGCCCGAGTGCGACCGCCTCGCCATGGCCGCCGCCAGCAAGAACTACGTCGACATGCACGAGTACCCCGTCACCACCGATCTCCAGAACCGCTGCGTCAACATGATCGCGCGCCTCTTCCACGCGCCCCTCGCCGCCGACTCCGACCCCGCCATCGGCGTCGGCACCGTCGGCTCCTCCGAGGCCATCATGCTCGCCGGCCTCGCCTTCAAGCGCCGCTGGCAGAACCGCCGCCGCACCGAGGGCAAGCCGTTCGACAGGCCCAACATCGTCACCGGCGCCAACGTGCAGGTCTGCTGGGAGAAGTTCGCGAGGTACTTCGAGGTGGAGCTCCGGGAGGTGAAGCTCCGGGAAGGGTACTACGTCATGGACCCGGAGAAGGCGGTGGAGATGGTCGACGAGAACACCATCTGCGTAGCGGCGATCCTCGGCTCCACTCTCAACGGCGAGTTCGAGGACATCAAACTCCTCAACGACCTCCTCGAGAGGAGGAACGCGGAGACGGGGTGGGAGACGTCGATCCACGTCGACGCGGCGAGCGGCGGGTTCGTCGCGCCGTTCCTGTACCCGGAGCTGGAGTGGGACTTCCGGCTGCCGCTGGTGAGGAGCATCAACGTCAGCGGCCACAAGTACGGTCTCGTCTACGCCGGCATCGGCTGGTGCATCTGGCGCACCAAGGACGACCTGCCGGAGGAGCTCGTCTTCCACATCAACTACCTCGGCGCCGACCAGCCCACCTTCACGCTCAACTTCTCCAAAGGTAACAAAAAAAGTTCTCGAAGTTCGATATATAACTTTGTCACTGCAGAATGCAGATGGTTAATTAACCAGTGATTGTTCGTGCACAATTTAATTGCAGGTTCTAGCCAAGTAATTGCGCAGTATTACCAGCTTATTCGCCATGGATTCGAGGTAATTCATTGACGCATCAGTACTTATCATGAAATTAATTAATGCAGTAACGAGATGTTCATGCATGTGTGCGCGATATGATGCAGGGCTACCGGAACATCACGGAGAACTGCCGTAAGAACGCGGCGGCGCTCAGGGCGGGGCTGAAGCGCAGCGGCCGCTTCGACATCGTCTCCAAGGACGACGGCGTGCCGCTGGTGGCCTTCTCGCTCAGGGACCGCAGCCGCCACGACGAGTTCGAGGTCGCCCACATGCTGCGCCGCTTCGGCTGGATCGTGCCGGCCTACACCATGCCGCCCGACGCGCAGCACGTCACGGTGCTCCGCGTCGTCGTGCGGGAGGATTTCAGCCGCGCCCTCGCCGAGCGACTCCTCGCCGACGTCGACAAGGTCATGCGCCAGCTTGACGCTCTCCCCGCCAAGCTCAGGCAGGAAACGCCCCCGCTGCTGGACTGCCATACCAAGATGTCGGAGGTGCAGACGCAGCGGTCGGTGGCGGAGGCGTGGAAGACCAATGGCGTCTGCTAGCTTAGCTAGTGGCCGGCAGTAGAATTAGTAAGCTCAAAGTAGCATGCAGTACCAAATATATATTTGTACTTCCAACGTATTTAAGAACCTTTGAGCATGCAGTACCATAAATACCTTTGAGCATGCAGTACCATATTTGTGCTTCCAACGTATCTAAGTAGAGGTAGAAGGTGAAAAACTTACAATAAGTGTATATTCTTTTACGGTTTTGCTAAATCACAGTCGTCTGAAAATTTATAAAATTTCAGTCGATTCTGTGGCTGTTTGATCTCTTTGAGATGTGTGCTATATTTGTTTCTGATTAACGGGCCGTCCTACTATTGGATTCTTGTGTGCTAACCGATCCGTTAGTTTTTAGACAGCTTCCTCACCTCTCATATTCTACACTACTGTAGTTACCCGTGCCTTTCCCCTTTTTTGGTTGTGTTTCCATTCTCCAACGAAGAGGCGGAGGCAGAGAGGAGATAGCAAGGCAGCGAGTGTCTACGATTTGCGATGACGAGCGACTTGGAGGTGAGCACCAGTTCTTGGTGAGGGCTCTCGTCGTCGGTGTTGTTGTTTTCGCCGCCACAGCTTGGTTGTATTTGAGTTGTATCGATTTGAGCCTTTGATGTGTGGCTTTTGAGCTCAAATTTTGAGGTTCCTTTCATATGTTTGTAATGCTGTGAAATTGCTTCTATCTGGGCGAGATCTAGATGATTCGTGGAATCGCATTCTGTTTGGGGTGCTTCAATTTGTACTTGATGGTGACATCACTTTGATGTGTGGCTTTTCATTACCTTCCTTCTCTCTCTGCAGTTTGCATGCAGAGAGGTGCAGATCGTGTTTTTCAACTTTGTATATTCCAGCATATAGGTAACTATTTTAGAGCAATTTTGTGTTCATGTGATTCTAGGGTTGTGGATCTGTGGTTTTGCTAGAGATTTAAGGTGTTGTTTCCCACAAATCTGACGAATTTGTCAGTTCTTTTGGTGTGTGCAGATAAGAAAGGAGGAAGGGGAAGACATCACACCGCATGTCCAAGGAATCTTGCTGGTTGCTGCGGAACTAATGTACTGATGCATGTCTTAATTTTATCAGAGGCCAGTATTATGTTCGCAAGAAGCTAGTAGTATATTGCCTTTTGTACCACTCTCTGAATTTAGTTTGATTTTGCAAAATGTAGTCTGAACACAGTACATTGCTGAAATTTTTATCTAACTATGTTTTAGTCTGAACTTCTTGTGTCAAATCATTTTTCGATGCATATGCGATTCTGTCTTTCTATTCTATTGGTTCTGTAGCAATTGAAGGCAATGCTCTCATCTCACTCATCAGATTTTGTGGCATATTATGTATGCATATTTTACATGTTTTAAAGGAAGGAGGGAAGAAGTGGAAATCCACGACTGAAGAAGTCAGTAGCGCTACTTCCATTCCCTTGTCTGTTCAATTTTTGATGTGTCCGATTGCATAGTTGCTCATGGCTACATAACATGTGTTGATTATCTGGATCACGAGAAGCCTTAGTTCAGGAGAAGAAGCCTTACTTTGACAAGGCTACAAAGTTGAAGGCTCTGTAAGTTCTTCAGAATTTGCAATTCTGCATTGCTGATGCAGCTGTAGTTAATAATAAGAATGTGTCACCTCATACATAATGTTGGCTTGTTGTTCCTCATTTACCGTTGCCTGTGCTTTAGGAGAACAATGTGTCTTGTGTTTCTATTTTGTTATCTCTTTTGTAATTGGCACGCGTCGAGATTTTCTAGTTTCAAGGGGGAGGGGATCTAAACAGTAGTAGCAGTAGTGATGAATGTGCTATGCTAGTACATGCATGGAGGCATTAATGGGTAAATTATAGAAGATAAATGGCAATTGCTTCATCCTATGAAATAACTGCCACATGAAAAATTTCATAGTATTTAATCTAAAATTGCAGTCTTCAGTAATATGCAATTTCAGAAAAGCTTTGCTGCAATTTTCTGTTTGATCTTGATTTTCAATTTCTCTTCGAATTTCAATATTGAAGATCTATAATTTTCCTGACCTGTACCCTTTTCAATTTTGTAGGGCTTCATCTAGTTTATTTTTTAGTTGTTTAGATTAGAGTAAATTTCTATATATGCTTTGTTTGAAGGGGTTCACCAATCATTAATTTGGTTTTGTCAAGTTTAGATAAAATTTGTGTCTCTGTTTTTGAAGGGTTCACAAATTATAACATTTTTGTTTAGGTTAGAATAATTATTTATTTGTCTATGTCTCTATTTTTGTTTTTTCAGATAATGCTTAGTTGTGGAACCAAAAAAGAATTTTTTTGGATTTTATCCAATACAGAACATGTATCAGAATTACCTTTGACTAATTTAAGTTGTTCTACTAGCCTATTGACCAAATTAAGTTGAGACCAATTCAGTTAAGTCATATGCGCAGTTGTTTTCAGTTCATATTCTGAAAAAATTAATGTAAAATACCCATGTGTTTTAATGCATTTAGTTGGCTAACTCAGTAACTCTTACTACAATGCTGGCATGGTAATAGTTAGGAAGCCAAAATTAGCGAGGAACTGGAGATCTAGAGTTATACCTTTATTCAGGTACCAATTATTTTCCTTTGCTCTAGGTAAAATTTTGTGTTGTAATATTTCCTGAACAATTTGAGCTATTTTTCATGTCTTCTAAATGCTTTATTATATCCAAACTGTGAAATCTTCTTTGTTCTTTTTCTCAAATAGCTCCTAATATCCTCTTATGTTATCTCAATAGTAATATGGTGTTCACTTATCTGTCATATCTCCAAAAATTCATTTGTTCAAATGTTTGAAGTGAGTTGTAGCTGTACTAAGAGTATCTTTATGGAGTTGTTTCGGCATAGCTTTCATACACTTATTAACCTATGCCCCTAGTAATGTTGAAACTAAGTTATACATTAAGTATGTTATTTTCTTCTCCAAATTTACAAGAGATGTACTGAATAACCTTTACTCAAAAGTTAATGTTCCTAATAACTTGCAATTTAAGCTATAAAATTTGAAATATTAGATCATATGCAAACTTGCACACTAATTTAATTGAACTTTCAATTTGACATAATGTGCAATTTTAGTATTCTACAAGTGCATTTACATTATGGCCTCATTTAATATGTTCTTTTTCAATATAAATGCAGAGTTGTGGAGTGTAAATTTTATTGCAACAATGACATATTAGTATTGCACAGAGCATAAGGTAGATGCCTTGTTGAATCTATCTATTTTTTTTGTATCCTAGTGTGATTTACATTTGATTTGTTTAGGTTAGCATTTTGTATAATGTTAGGGGTTCACTAACATATTATTTATCCTTGTCATAGCCTAGAAAGTAACTTGCTTGGTTAGTATAGAAACTTGAAAGATTTTTAACTAAACATTCAGTGTTAGGTAATGTGCAATTTTAGTTCGAAGTTTGTGCAATTTGTCATATATTTGTTCATTAGAACTCATATTCATTTTTAGTTAATGTTTATGCTATTTATTTTTGTAAGGGTTCACAAACAAATGGTTTTATTCTGTCTACTCTAGAAATTTAAATGTGTTTGTCATTTTTGCAGGGTTCTATTGAGATAAATCTTCTATGTTCTTCCAATTGATATGTGCTGAATTTAGTTTATGTTCATGTCTATTTATTTTTGTTATGGTTATCAAATAATGAGTCATTTTCTGTCTACCATAAAAAATTAATTTGTTTCTATTATTTGTGTAAGGTTCTAATGAGAGAAATCATGTGTCTTCTGTCCAAGGTTGCGTGTGCTAGTTCCACCATATGCTTTGTGTGCTCTATCTGATTTTGATCTAGTGTCCTCTGTTATTGATGTTGATTTGACTCAAATTGCACACAATTTAGTGCTCAGGTTAGTTAATGATTGTCAATTGGTTTTGCCCATTTTTAACTATTCTTTTTTGTCCTATTCCCCTTTGAACTGCCCCTTGTAAATACACTAGTGAAATGTGATGTTGAGTGTCAGCTCAAGTCTTTCTTGGAATGATCAGCTAGTCCCTGGTTTTGCATCTGAAGTGGTTTGCAGCCTTCCAGTGCCTTGTCCCATGTTCGCATTATGTAGATGTATTGCTTTTACATAGTTGCTTTGTGTCATGGAGTAGCTTCTACATGCATATTACCGAACAATTTGTGGCTTCGCATCGTTACTAATTTTTTTAAGATTTGCGTTGTTACTAGGTATAAAATGACATAATTGCTTATATGCTATGGAAATATCTGCCACATGAAAAATTACATAGTACTTTAGATAAAATTGTAGTCATAAGTGTTATGCAATTTTAGAAAAGCTTTGCTGCAATTTTCTACCTGTTCTTTTTAAAATTGTTCTTGATTTTTTAATTTCACTTTAAGTTTAAATATTGTAGATATGTAATTTCCCAAAAATTTTGTTTTTTCTTATTTCATGCTAAAATACCAACTTCGTGCCTTATTATTTCTTCTAGGTTGTCAAGTGGCATTCTTCCTTCTTCAAGATTTTTAGACCTTTCATGTGACTAGTAAGAAAGTACACTAAAATAAATCTTGCAGTCTACCCTGAGGTGCAATTTCAATGCAATGATTTGTTGTGTTGGGTTTATTTGCTGCAAGATGGGCCACCGATACTTCAATGCAATTGTTGCAGGTTGTGTTGAGTTGGGCCATACTACAATAAAATTTTACTTTTGTAGGGGTTCGTCTAGGTTCTCTAGCTTAAAACAATATTTGTTTATCAGACTTTGTAAGGGGAATCACTCGGTCTAATACCACATAAAAAACTCACATCATTGTAGAAATTTCAGTTCACAACTGATGTGCAAATTTTGTTTACCTTAAATGTTATTTTTCGCCTTGTCGTTTTTTTATCAACTTTGGAAAATTATGGTATTATAATTTGTTTATGTACGGGTTCACTAATTATAGAAATTTCTCTTTTTTGGGGAATATTGCTAGACGCAGCTTCTACAAAGTGCAATTGCAAGTGGCAGCTCGAATAGTTGAATGTGCTAATTCAGAACTATGTTGCATGTTAGTAGAAGTTTTGTCCAAGGTAGCAACAGTAGGTTAATTCAGTATGTAGTAATGTTTAGATATGCATAGTTGGAATGTTCCTATTCTGGTGGTTTCTTTCTTCTTTAATGTACTACTTGTTTTAATGCAAGTTCTTTGCACTTATCATGTATTGCAGTAGAAAGAAGGTCAAAAGGAAGGCAGTTTCGGGCAGCAACGCCAACTGTGTTGTCTTCTGCCTTTTGTAATATGCTCCTATTTTTTCAGTTGAACAGCACGGTGGAGCCTAACTCTCTTAATGGATCAGCATAGGAAAATCCTGAACTCATTAAGGAGCACAGGTGGAGCAGGGGATAACATTTGCTCCATCCAGTTGGAACATCAAAGCGCAACTGAAAAATAGTTGACACGACACATATTTTTTGACATGTTAGCGGGTCTGCCCATCTAAAACTTGCGGACCCAATAAGGAACAAGGCAGTCCAAAACAACTCAACACAGTAACAGAAATAGAAACAGCACGGAAATAGAAACAACAGAGAACCGTTGGATGGTGATCAAATGGACAAACAAAAATCGACTGAGATTTTAAAAAATTTCAGGCGACTGAGGAATAGACACCCCCATTCTTTTAATAGATAAATATATTACAATAGGTATTCTCGTGGCCATAAACAAATATAGTGAAAAGAAGAGAATACTGTTGTAAAACAAAAATCTTACTATGCATAGAGCAAAACTATTTTAACTTTGACAAGCAACATCTCTATAAATGTTTAATTATGCTATATGAAAATGATATAAGTATATTCCAACAAGATAGCAGCTACGGACATATGCCACATCTCTGCTCATCTGTGGCAAGGTCCACTGCCAAGCTTTCCATGTCGCTAGTCGCTACCACATTATACAGGTGATAAGTCCATTTTTCTTTCATGTTATTTTCTATCCAAGCCAAGATGTGACCCGTAAGTAAAGAAAAGAATCGTCTGTTTCTCCCACATTTGACTGAAACGTGGCTCTATAACTTTTTTTATTCGGCTGGAATCGATACCGCTACATGCACCGGCTCTAGTTTTTTTTCCTGCTTGTCATCGCTGACGTTCTCGAAACTGTCATATGGCCGACGTACTCATTCAAATTTTAGCTAGATCAGGCCTCAAGATTCGGGCTCGTCGGCAGTGTCATGCGCAAGCTCAACGGGTTCCGTCAAGCAAGCTGATCGCAGGACGTCCATGCCAGCAAAAAAGAACACCAGCACCCCCTGCTTTGTAATTCAAGCTCTTTCTCTGGCTGCACGACCATCTATGAATTTAACTTGCTCATAGGTGAGAGCTAGTCAAGATGATTCTATATGTATTCTCACATATTACAGTGAGGTAGAACACCAAAAGGAATTAAGTCAAAAATAATTAAATCAAGAAATCACTTGGAGTGACTAAATTAGACAAAAATTAGGCAACTTCAATATCTTGCCAAACCTGATATCTAGATAGATGAGAATTGATTTTCAAGGTATATTTCTATCACTAACTCATTCTTGGCATCCAGCAAGATCAAGAAGGAGAAAGATAAGATCAAAACTAACTAAATCAAGAGTAAATCAACCAAAAAAGAGAGATCCATGAGAGGTGAACAAAGTTGATATATTACTGTTGAGAAAAAGATTTTATAACAACTCCACATGAAGGACAAGAGAGCATACCACAACAATCATACTTCTCAAACCCTAACCATAAAACAACTCGCTTCAATGTTAAAGGTTGGATAGTTAGATATTTAATTAGTAAGTTTCTATCCTAACTCATTAAATAAACAAATAACTTCAATGGTAAAGGTTGGATAGTTAGATAGTTAACTAGTAAGTTTCTATCCTAACCCGTTAAATAAACAGGCAACCAGCACCTATCTAACTCTAGTAGGTACTGTCCACTAAGTACATATGGGGAAACTCATTAATCTTACACAACACCGGTTTTACTCACACACTACACTTATGCACGTTTTCAAAGCACATAATCCCGAATCCACTAAGTCCTTAGACTTTATCCAACTTGATCTACTCAGCTTCTTGTTAATCTAAACTACTCTTCTAAGTGCCGCGGCTTCGATTTAAGATAGATTCTGGTATTTTCATCGACTTACCGAAATATGTTTTCTTGATCCGGTCTTCATCTTCCATTACAAGTAATCACCATGTTTGCCACGTGTAGATGCACCGCTGGCTTACCATGTGGCGGCATTTCTCTCCTGTTCTGATTCCACCGAACCACACCTTACTTAGACCGATCAAGCTGCATAGTGCAACCATCGCTCGAACTTTCATTTAATATTTTTTGTCTTTCTCTTTCTCGTACCACGGTTAAGCTTAGCCATCTCGCCTCATATCATTGATCGTTCTAGGCCTCTGCTTCTCCATGAGCGTAGTTTCGATCCTCGTCATTGATCATAGTTAATCTAAGCGACCATGCACATCTAAAGATAAAGAAATCATTTTTAAACACAAGCTCTTCACAACTTGGCCCACGTTAGCTGTAACATGCATAATGCAATACACACACACACACACACACACACACATATATATATATATATATATATACATATATATATATACATACACATATATATACATATAACTGTAACATGCATAATGCAATATATATATATACATATATACATATACATATATATACATATACACACACACTGATATGGGTCAAACGAACTCATCATGAAACTCAATTTCCTAAAAATCAAAAACCAACTGAGACAAAACTTGCTGGCCGGTCTGCCTGCCTGCCCAGGCTAGACATACCATTTTTGCTCAGTGGTCTGGCCGCTGGAGAGGGCCGATGTGACCGCCCCCCCCCCCCCCCCCCCCCCCCCCGCGACCGGTGCGGCTAGTCAAGCCAGTTACTCTGCAGGGACTCCAAAAATCCGACAAATTTGCACAATTAATTTTTCACTCTCTACAATTGCAATAATTTATCGCAATATAATTTTAGATCTTTTCACTTGGTCCTTCAGACAACCTGTAGTTAGCTGCGTCTTGTACCATGATTTTAATTTAAGGCAACTGGCAGAATTGTTCGATGGTTCAGTTAGGCATCAAAATGTGTACCATGCATTTCAGTATAGTATCATTTTTGATATTCATACTATGAGATGACGATCGAGCTCATATCCACAGACCACAGGTGTTGAAGCACGAACGTGAAATCGAAAGCTGAAACCAGAATGATTGGTAAATCGAAACCAAAAGGGAATTACAAGTCCATAGTATAATGGCCAACCGCTAGCTAAGCCCAACAGGTGTGTGTGGTACCCATGTTGTCTGGTTAATGGCTAGTCATTAAAAGGCATCTTCGTTTCAGCTTCTAAAATCTATTTTTTGGCTTTTTTTAGTAACTAGCTTTTAAATTGAGTGTCTTTTTAGGATAGGAACACTATAGTGACTTCATTTATATTGCTCAAAACCGCACGCGAGTTTCTGTTATTCTATTCCCACTCTCACGAATAGTCTAAAAGCTATAATCCGTAACCATAAACTGTAGCCCAAAAGAACTAGCACAAAATCACCAACCGAACATCTAATAAGCTAGCCTTTTTTCTACCATGTGTACTAACGAGTGTGTTCCACTTTGTGTGTGTGAGAGAGAGGAGAGAGGAGGGTTAACAATTTCGTCGAAATTTTGGATATTTCAGTTCCCTTTGAAATTATTTTGTAAGAATGAAATTTAAGTTCAAATTCAAATCTTGAAATGAACTTCAAACATTAGAGCAAGTGATGAGAACATCACTATCAAGCAGGCTTCATCTACATCATCATTACCTCTATCATCAGATTCAAGGAAATGACAATGACAAGATTAGTGTATGTTCTACGGCTCAAGCCTTGCAACAATTGTACAAGGGACCAATCACTCCAGCTAGAGTAAGGGAACTCACTAAATAGGTAAATCTAATCCTAAGTTCCTTTTATTTCACTACTAAGGACAGTTTACTACCTAATGTTTCCAGTTTGTGCATTCTCATTATTAGGTGAGCAAAAACTTGGTGCTACCAAGCAGGAGGTGAGGGAGGCTGGTGCACCAAGAGAAATTTCAAAAAGAGGAGATGATAACACTTCATTTATATCAGTGGAAAAAGACACTAAGTTGATGGAATCAATTTTTCAAGCTCCGAATTGAAGATTAGAAAAGACTACGCTTCGGAAGCTCGATTGTGTCCAGTTTTCAATTTTGAGTTCATTTGGGTTTTTGGCCAAGTTCCATATGTCATGGGCTGGTTTGTGTCTATAATAAGACATGTTAAGGGTGTTTTGAATTTTAGTATTCGTTTTGGTTCAGTTTTGAGGTGCTGGTGATGCTAAAGCTTCAAACAACATGGGCCCATCTCATGGGTGTACAAACCAAGGCAACCAGCTAGCCACTTCTTATTGCCTTCGGTTTAAATTAGGAATTAGAATCGGATTCGATTTGTTTTCCTTCTGTGAGTCCAGATAGGCTTGTACAAGGGTATAAAGCCTTGGTTACCGTCTCCTGTAGCCCTCAAATGTTAATTTTGAGTCAAAACAATTTCTTGCTCTTTAGTCTATGCTGTGCACTACCATGGGAGTTGGGAAGCTAACTGGTTAGCGTTCCACCAAATTACCAGTTACCAACGTTCTTATTATCCCTCATGGACTAGCAACATCATCTATCTTGGTGTGGTGAGAAGACAGAGATCGAGAACGTGTTGCTAGTTGAATTTAGGTTCATAGGAGTCTGTAATAGAGACAGACAATCATGTGCTTCCATTCATCAAAATTCATAGGATTTCAGGTTAGCCACATATTTACCTTTCAAGTGAGATCCTACGTCATAAAGATCGGGCACCCCCATATCATCTTGGTATCAGAGTGCCGGATTGACACGGCAAGATTAATTTTTTACCCTAATTTAGCTTTTATTTTCTGTTCTATACACAAAGCCGAATATATATATATATATATATAGGAAGCCTCTTTTCTACTCCCGGGTGTAATTACACCCTATGTCGTATGTCACAACGTAGGGAGTATCTCGCGTAACGAGGGGTATGTACATGTAGTATACGAGTATTTAAGATCATATAGGTGGTATGAACAATTTTTCAGAGGTGGTATGTACATTTTTTTCAACATACTCCTTTTTATGTACGTATATAAAGGTATTTACAAAATACGCTAAAAACTATGGACTCCCTTGCAATTTTTTTATGTGGTTCACATTAGAATATCTTATAATTAGTATACAAGTATACCTAAAGTGATAAAGGAGTATTTCAAGTTTGTTTAGGTGGTATATTAGAGGTGGGTGTAATTACACCCGGGAGTAAAAAGTATTTTTCCTATATATATATATATATATATATATATATATATATATATATATATATATATATATATATATATATATATATATATATATATATATATATATATATATATATATATATATATATATATATATATATATATATATATATATATATATATATATATAGCCTTAGTTTTTAATTCATTTGCATCTTGTAATTTGGTTAGTTTTTGATCCATTAGTTTCAATCGCATAGTTGCTGTCCATTGCACCTCATGTTTTTCTTCGCGTTGCTTGATCATTGTAAGACCCAGATTTTTCAATCCAGAATCCAATGTGTTTCACTGCACTAATCCCTGGATCAGTAGTTAGTGCACACAGGTACATTGCTGAATCATGACAAACCTCGCATAATAATATTACAGAGTCTGAAATACACCACATCGGGTGAATGTTTACAAAAGGGCCGCTTTGGCCAAATGTCTTCATTACATAAATGCAGCGAAAATAGTAGCAAAAGTAAACCCAAATCCACAGGCAAGCGACCAGGTAGGGTAATGTGTACAGTATATGTCACCGGAGAACCGGTAACATATGTGTACACAAAGCCGAGAGTCCACTTGTCTATGTCTAACCATCGTGGCCTACGCCTTAGTCATCGCCTTTGCTTCCGCCAATGTTGGACGGGGCCTCCTCATAGGCGTAATGTCCTTGAGTTCCGGCTTCTGAATTTTTTCGCAAAAGCGAGTGTGAGCACTCCAACCTCAGCGAGCCAACACACAGAATGCAATATTTAACATGTATGGTTAATCAAGGGATGGCTCGGGCTTATTTTATTTTACGAAGAGTGCTTTTGAATACAATTATATAAAAATCCTTAAGACCTAGCAATTTTAAACTCCAGACTTTTATTTGTAAAGTAAGTTGATCTTATAATTGACACAGATTCCATCCACCATTACATAGCATCTGCACCATCTAACATCTTTCAGCGTTATAGCCGCTTAACTTACCACTGGGACGACACCCAGGACAATTCCAAACCAGGACCATCAGCAGTCCTACACATTTCCATTATCACCCACCAAGATTTTCGAAATAGAACTATATCTGGTTAAGTTCCCATGTCCGCCCTTGACCGTGGGCACGGCTATTCGAATAGTTTTGACTCTGCAGAGTTTGTACACTTTCACCACAAGAGACAGTCAACTCGTTGCCCCACACGATTCCTTTGTCATGTGGTTGAGCGGACCATCACAGTGACTTTTCAAAGTATCTAGTCCCTTCTTTCATCTCACCTTATGGGAAACTGCCCATTTGCGGTGGGTCCCATCTGTGCGCGGGATGTTCCCCACAGCCACTAACGCAGCCGGGCTCCACTTCCCGCAATGTTAGGACAGCTGGAAAACTTCACCCTACACCGGTGTCCCTTCAGGCCCCCTTGCCATAGCATAGCCCCATCAATCCACTACCAGTGAGATGAGTCCGGAGTTTTGATAAGTTTAGTTAGCCAAGTTGTATTTTACAGACTTGTGGTTTTATTGTTTTACACGGGGTGTCATGACAAGATTCGGTCCTTAAGATTACCCGGATGGTTCTACCACATTTCACATATTGTGCATCCACTGCACCACATACCAGCCATCAAACCATCCATCCAGGTATTTAAGCAATTTCAGGATTTTTCGGAGATAGAAAAATATTGTGTCCACGTACTACCGTCATTTCACCCATGACTGTCCCAAAACATATCATTCTTTGCTAGTGTTGTTTTTGGGGCAGCTATATACCCCCGTTTTTTCTAGCAATGCTAAGCAACGCAATAGCTATTTGGACTTACTTGTAAAAGCTATGATAACATAAATTTTGCTAAGGCGACAAGGGTCACATGTTCAAGCATTTCAACGGATCATTAATAGCAAGCATTATATTAGGTGTATAACTACCATTCTGAAAATGAACATAGTTTACCACATAAAATAACAGCATGCATGTTGATAATTTAAAAGAAATTAACTTTGCAAAATCATAGGTTCAAAATGATCAAAGTGTTAACTCGCCTGGTTCACGGGGATCTTGGTCTTGGTCTTCTGAAGCTTCTAAGCTGGCTGCCTCAACTTCTTCTTCTTGAGCCTCGTATGCTATTTAATCGTGCGAAATACCCAAATAAAAGAAAAGCAACCAATCACTCAAAATATCACCAGAAATTCAAATGAACTCCAAAAAATCATGGTTCTGGTTCCGTTGGATAGATCTTGAATTTAGACAAATTTAGAAATTTATTTCACTTAATTTGGAGTTAAAATGAATAAGTTATGCCCATTTGAAAATCTCAGTTCTGTGAAATGCCAGAAAAATGAAAAATTCTGACACGTGGGTCCCACTGGAGTTTTTAATTCATCCTTTAATACTATCATTAACCACTAAGTATTGTCATTTGGGTTGATTAACTGCGTCTACTGACATGCGGGACCTACTGTCAGTGGGCCGCTCAAGAGCTGCCGCCGCTGACATGTGGGGTCCACCTGTCAGCCCGGGGAAAATAAAGAAAACTCAACCCGGCGCTGCGGAGCCGAAGGCTCGAACGCGCGACTGGGGAGTTGGGGGGGGAGGAGGAGTGAGCGCTGCTAACCAAGTGGCCGTTCAATCGTTGCTTACCCTATAAGGGGGTGTATACCTTTTATACGAGGCGACGGGGAGGGTCAGGCAGAGGAAGTTGGAGGCGGCGGTGGAGCTGTGGTGCCAACGGCGAGCGGGGACCGGAGTGGTACAGGAGAATGGCAAAACGCGTTCCTCAAGCTTCGGGGGTGCCGGTGGTGAGGTCCGCGGGGCCGAGGGGCACCTGAGGATGGTCGGCAGAGTGCGGTGGCGGCGGGTCGGGGATGCTCTCGGTGACGGTGAACCACAGGCGATGGGGAGCTCGAACGAAGGTCGTGAGAGCTTCGTGACGCTCCGGAGGTGGTGTGGGTGAGATGAATCAGGTTTTGGTGGCTCGGATCGATGGGGAGCTCGGGCGGCCGGAGTTGGGAACGAAGGTGGCTCGCCGGCGATTGGGGGTGTTCGGGCTCAATTACCTTCGTCGCAGCGGAGAGTGTGGCGTGGCGATGCATCTGGAGGTGGCTTCGGGTTTTATAGGCGACGAGGGGAGGCTGGCAGCGGGCGGGGCGGCCGTGCGGTCACTTCGGGGCGGCGGTGGCAGGCGGCAGCAGCTGGAATCCGGGCTGGCGCGCGTGCCCTCCCGGACAGACTTTTGCGCCGCGCACGCCAAAGAACGCGTCAGGGCACGGGCGGCCGCCCCCGGGCGCATGTGTGCCACGGGGAGCGAAGACGCTGCCCCCGCGCAAAGGAAAGGGAGACGGGGGAGGAGGGAGACGACCCTGACAGGGCGGGCCCAGCGGTCAGCGGAAGAGGGGAGGGGGAAACGCAACGGCCCGGATGAAACCGCGTAGCGGGGAAGGTTGATCGGGCGGCTGACGCGGTTGAGTGGTGCGAGAACGGAGGAGATCGGGCTGAGGTGTGGGGAAGAGGGATCGCGTCCGACCACGCGGCAAGCAGGGGAAGGGGGAAGGCGGGATCACTCGGGCGACGTGGGCTGATCCAGGCCATCCAGGTGGCGGCCGAAGGGTGAGTCGAGTTTTTAATTATTTCTTATTTTGATTTTAGCTTTTAGAAATTGCCAGAGAATCCCAATAAACTCGGAAAAATATGAAAATACCTACAAAAATTCCAGAAAAATTCACAGAAGTTCCTGATGACATGTTGGACTTAATAAAAATATTTCCAACTAATGTTGGCATTTAATTTACTTGTTTCCATTGTTATTCATGCCACTATTTAAAAATGGGGTTTTATTTTTAAACCAAAATTTTCTCCCTTCCTTTATGGATCATCTTTTCAGATTCTTATCTCGGATTTTCATCTTTCTATTATTTAAACATGTTTGTTTCTCCTCCAACTTTTGAAACCTTCATCAAAATTTTCAAGAAAATCCATAACTCCAATTTCAAATAAATCACAATTGCAAAAGAACTTCAAAAACTTCATATTTCCAAGTTTTAAATTTTCAGGATGTTACAATCATTCTTTTAGGTTTTTTAGTTTTTGCATCTACAACAAAAAGTTCATGGGTTAGAACTCCTCTAATCCATACCACAACAAAAATCAATCATTGTGGTTTAAACTCCCTAAATCATATCTAAAACAAAATCTCATTACCCTGCTTGAATTGTTGGATCTCCTAAAATCCAAAATCCGAAATGGTTGATCTCCCAACTTTGTATATGTGACTTGTCTCAGTGGTAGAGCTTGCATTTGGAAGTATCCAAGACATGTACAACACTTAAACAAAGCCTAACCTTGAGTTCTATTCGGAAACCATCAAGAAAACGAGTAGAACTTCCCAAAAATTGGCCACCATTCCAAAAATTCAAAAAAAAATCCAAACTTATGCCAAATCTAGTGAAAATTGGTTGAGACCTTCTACATATAGCCTCAAACATTCACAAAAAATTTCAACAAGTTGGTCCATGGGATTGAAAGATATAGCAATTTTAAGTTGAGCGTGAGTCGGTGTCTAGTCCGAGTAGAAATCCAATTCTGAGACACATTCAGTAAAATGGGCATAACTTTTGTATACGGAGTCCATTTTCGATGTTCTTGTACTCGTTGGAAAGCTAACGATGAGGCACATCCAAAAAATGACAAGCTTTAGCTAGTCTCCCTCTAAGACCCCCAAATTGGCCATGTTCAACCCCGAATTTGTGTTTCAAGTTTTTGGTTTGTTTTTTTTTTTTGCCAATTTTCTCAATCTTTCCTTTGGAATTTGAGTTTTGCCTCAACTGTAAAGTTGTAGTCTCATCGAAACCTTTCAAACAAGCATATGTAAGCTATATAAAACTTTGCTATTTCATTTGAGATTGGCTTTTGTTTACTGCTTAAACTTGAGGGCTATTTACATTGCATCGTTATATATTATCGTTGTGCTCTACATCGTGTGAATAATCTTGCACCCTAGACAGAAGTTTGAGTAGGTGGCTAGTGTCTCTCGTAGCACTTGGTGTGAGAATTTCCTTTGCTTACATCAAGTCACATTAATTATTGTGTGTGTGTGCATCACTTATATCTTGAACATCGCAACTAGGCTTTTGTTAACTTTGTGGACTATTTACTAGCTTTATGACATCTTGTGCATCTGAATTCTGGTAGGATTATACGCTAACTCTGTCCCAGCTCCACATAATAGAATTCTAATGGCTTCTAATAGAGCAATAGAAGCAAATGTTTCATCAAAGTCAAGACCTTCTACCTGGGTGAACCCTTGAGCCACAAGTCTAGCCTTATTTCAAATAATAATATCATCCTCACTTTGTTTGTTCCTAAAGACCCATTTAGTTCTGATCACATTATGGCCATGAGAAGGTGAAACCAAGGTCCAGACTTTATTACACTCAAAATTTTCTAATTCCTAATGCATGGCATTAATCCAAAACTCATCAGGTAAAGCGTGATTTACATCTTTGGGTTTAAAAGAGGAGACAAAAGTAGAATGAGCATATGAGGCATTGGAGTTATACCTGCTACGAAGAACTCTCTCATTTAACTCACCAATCAATTGTTCAAGAGAATGACTTCGTTGAATATGTAGAGGAGCCTGTGAAATGGTCATAAGAGTGGTCGTAGATGTAGTTGAAGAGGTTGTAGTGGTCGTAGAGGCCTCTACCTCATGAGTGGCCGTAGGAATACCACTTGTAGGAATGGTCATAGAGGTGGTCGTAGGAATCGGAGAGTGACCTGGGAACTCCCTGTTGTAATTGTTAGAGTCATAGAAAATATCCTCGAGTGTATCTGAGACCTGTATACCTGCATTTTTAGGTTTAGTCTAGGACTAGCCTCATCAAAAGTGAGCTCGCAAGTCTCAATGATTTTGTTAGTTTCTAATTTGAGTACACAATAGTCTTGAGTATGAACAACATAACCAAGAAAGATGCCATTTGAGAATCTAGATTCAAATTTATCAAGATTGTCATGTTTAAGTATGAAGCATTGATATCCAAATACACTCAAGTGACAAACACTAGGAGAATGACCAAACCACAGCTCATAGGAGGTCTTATGCAGTTTAGCTCGTAAGAATACTCTATGTGAAATGTAACATGTAGTTGAAACAGCTTCAACCCAATATTTCCTAGGAGTAGCATGTTCATTTAACATAGATCTAGCCATTTTGACCAAAGTTCTATTCTTATGTTTGACCACACCATTCTGTTGAGGCACTCGAGCTGACGAAAATTGATGGTCTAAACCCTTTTCAGCACAAAAATAAGCAAATGATGTGTTCTTTAATTCAGTTCCATTATCACTCCTAACTGGTCTAAGTGCTCCTGGAAGCTCATTAGCAAATCTAAGAGCTAGCTCTCCAAAGTGACTGAAAGCTCTATCCTTAGAAGCCATAAAATACACCTAAGAGTATCTAGAGTAATCGTCAACAATAACAAGAACATATCATTTACCTCCAATCGACTAAACCACAGTAGGACCTACTGAGTCCATATGTAACAATTGACCCAGAGAATCAGTCAAGATAAGAGTGAGTGGGGGATGAGGCGATGAGACCATCTTACCATGTCAATAGGGTGAACAAATTAGATTTATTGACTTTTTGATCTTAAGACTAGGAATTCCTCTAACCAGATTCATATTACTAAGTCGAGCTAGATGATCAAAGCTAATATGACCTAATCTACGATGCCAGAAGAACAAATCTTTAGAGTCTGAAGAAATAAGACACCTAAGATCAGAAAAAGCTAAATACAATAAATCACCCATAAACAAGCGACCAACTCGACTAATTTTGCATACAAGATCACCAGATGAATCCAAAACACAGCAAGAATGATTTTGAAAGTTCACCTCAAGATTATCGTCTACCAACTGTGAAACTAAAAGCAAGTTATAGCTTAACTTACTAACGAGAGTGATGTTCTTTAAGATAAACTTGTCATTGACGCGGATGATGCCTTTAGCAATAATTCGTCCTTGAGTGTTGTCCCGAAAAGTGATCATCTCATCACCAAGGGCATGTGTGAGGGAGGAGAACCATCGTGAGTCTCTAGTCACGTGGTGAGAACAATCGAAGTCAATGAACCATATGTTCTTCTTCCTCTTGCGATGAGCCTACAGAGTACGAACAATCATTGGTACTCGACGAACAGGAAAAAAGGCATGCACTGATAAAGATTTTAGTGAAGCATTAGCATTTGACATATTTAGACCAGACAGTCAATGAGATGTCGGTTCGACCATGGAGCGATCTAACCTCCTGAGCAGAGCTGGTCTAACCACTGACTAGTCAAATGAGTAGTAAATGCTAATCAAAACTGATCTAACCCCTCAAGTAAAGTTGGTCTCACTTCTGATCGGTCTAATTGAGTAGAGAAAGCTGGTCGAAAGTCTCTTGAGAAGTTAGTCTGACCGTGAGAATCAATTGGTCAAAAACCTTGTTCGACCACATTGGTTCGACCACACGAAACAACTAGTTAGATGTCTGGTCTAGCCTCGCCTGTTCAAGCATGGGAAGCAGCTGGTCGAAAATGCTTCCTCATCCTGTCCTTTTTTCTCTTTCTTTGCGTCTCTAAAATAGAATTGAACCAAATGATCGTCTTTACCACAATGAGTGCACTAATATTTGATTTGATGAGTAGTCATATTAACTGACTTCACAGCACTTAGTTTGGTAGAGAATTCTTTTGTAATACTAGCTGATCTAAAGACAACTTGTTTTGGTTCAAACTCTACTTCAGATTTTCCTAGTTTGAGTACCTTGACAACTTTAGGATGATTTTTCTTAGCATGCTAAATGAAATTAAATCCTAGACCATAGTTTTTCACACTAGTTTTTGACTTGTCTAAGATCATATTCAAGTCCTTCTTGCCGAGAAAGAACCTCTCTAGAGTGTTCTTAAGGTACTCATTTTCCCTAACCAGTGAGAGACAAGTTGTGCAATTTATAGATTCTACCATAGGATTCTTGGAAGCACTAGATGGAGAAAATGTTTCTCTTTCAACAAATTCCTTCAACTACCTAGTTAGAGCATCAATTTCAAAATTTAACTTAGGACAGTTACAGTGAGAAAAATTTTCATGATAGAGCATTTGTTGAATTGATTCCTGATATGAGTTAAGTCTAGTTTAAAGAAAATCACACTTAGAACATGTCTTAAAAGTGTTAGACTTAAGCTTTTTAATTTCATTATTAACAAGATTAAATTTTCCATCGCAAGAATTATGTAGCATTCTTAGTTCAAGTTTATTGGTTACATGACTAAGTTGAGCCAGGTTCGTTGCATTAATAGATCTAACAGTTTCCAACTCAGAATGTAAGACTTGACAAGCTTCACAAAAATCATCTTTAAGGATAGATGCTCTAAATCTATTAACATCATAATTAAAGCTTTTGACTATAAAATTATTCTCTTTCATTTTCTTTTTATTATTTTTCAAGTTAATAGCAAGTTTAACTAGACTATCTTCAAGCTCATCGTATGATGGTCTTACCTCATCGAGATCGAGATCACTATAGTCGTCGTCGTTGTTGCCTGCCATGAAGCACATGCCCGTGAAGTCATCAGTGTCCTTGCCTTTGACATTCTCACTATCGTGGTCATCATCGTCATAGCTCTCAAAACCTACATTACTTAAGTCAAGGTGTTTGATGGCTGATAAGACTTTTTCAGCAACCTTGCCATGGAAACTTCCACTCTTGGTAGTTGGTATTATTCTTGGATGGTCGACGATGATAGTTCTGGTCTTCCTTGCCCCTTTCCCTTTGAGCTTGGGACAATCCATCTTAATGTGGCCTAGCTAGCCACACTTGAAGCCCCTTATTGGACCTAGAACTCCACTTCACTTTCTTGTCCTCAGATTGTTGAGAGCCTTATATGCTCGTGAGGAGATTAAGACCAACTCCATCTCACTTCAAAAAAGCAAAATTAGTACCATCTAGTATGGGGTGTAGGACCAAAATGGCAACAAAGGGGGGTAAATGGTGCCTTCAAACCGCCCTAAGTATTCTTGCTATCTTCTTCTCCGATAGCTATAAAAGCTACGAAGCAAGATGACAGACGCTCACTGGAAACAGAAGAACTGAAAACCAAGCAAGAAACAAATCAGAGAAACAAAGAAGTCCTGTGAACAAAGGCCGGTCTGACCGTAGAGGAAAGACCGGTCTGACCGCAGAGTAGTTGGCAGTCTGATTGCAGTAGCAACTCCGGCCTGACTTGAAACAAATTCAGAAGGGAGCAAAAAAGCATTTGACTGCAAGGATGGAAACTCTGAAATCTGAATAGCAGCCAAGAGAAATCTGGTGACTGAATTTGTCAAGCAAATACAGGACAGCAGATTGCAAAAACTGAAATGGCCGAAGAACTGAAAGATTACAAACTGCAGATTTTCTTAGACTGAAATCATAACAGATGGAAACTCTGTAAACAGAACAGCAGCCGAGAGAAATCTGGTGACTGAATTTGTCAAACAAATACAGGACAGCAGATTGCAAAAAACTGCACACAATTCTGAAATTGAGGTCTACATTCAGCAGACCAAAACACCGATTGAAGCTGCTACTAAGCAAAGGAAAGCTCAGAGGCTACACAACAGAAATAGCAAAAGAGGGAAAGCTAAAACAGAAAGAAAAAAAAAGCAAAAACAGAAAAAGAAAAGCACCTGGCGGCCTGAAGAAAATAGAATACTGCTGAGAACTTTTGTCAGTACAGTAACAACTAGAGAAGCAAAGGAAAACTGAAATCATGGAAGATCGATTGCAGCTCTTCTCAGGGCAATTGAAGCTAAATAACAAAACGTCCTCTGGGAGAAGAAGATGCAATCGAAAATCAAATGACAATCAGAAAACTGAATTTGCCGAAAAGAGAACAACAAGAGAACCAAAACTCAAACTGCTTGACAAACTTGAAACCTTTGATCAAGTAATCTTTAATCATAGCAAGGAATGGCCTCAGTATAAGAAAACACAAATATGAAAAACACCCTTTTGAAAGGAAATCAAGAGCACCAAAATACTCTACCTCCCCGCATAGTAAACCCTAGAAATTCAAAAGAACAGAGGAAGTTCAGCAGAGATCATTTGAGAAGAAGACTGCGATTAAAATCTTTTCTCTCGGGAATATACTAGCCAAGGGGCCTTGAGGAACGATTCCCAGATCAACAAAGATTCAACCACTAGACCAAGGAATCAACTCAAAATCAAGAACAGCAGAGAAGAAAAGAAAGCAGCAAAGAAGAAACTGAAACCACCAAAAACTAAAAGGGAGTCACAAAGAGAGGGCTTACAACCAGAACAGCTCAAGATAACAGACATCTCAAATAGATTCTAAACGATGAATGATTACATGATTTTCTACAACCATCTCTTACATCCTGAGAAAAAAACACACTCAAAAGCAAAAACAGGAACTCTAGACATGAGCTATCGGCTCTACCAACTAACCACCACAGAAAGAACAAAACCCACACACACATGGAGAGAAAAAGCAGAAAACCCTCACAATATCTCAAGCCTACCCCTCTCCTTTTATAGTCTCCACTAACGGGTTCACAACACACTTTACCCGTTAGCTCCAACAACTCATTAACTCGATCCAGATCCGTTTTCTCAGGCCTGAGTCAATTTTACCGAATTGCCCCTCCTGCACCTTCCTAGAAGCTTCCTCTTTTCTTGCTGTCCACGTCGTGCAACCACTTCGAGTCCTCGCTGTCTTTGGCATCTCCCGACCACTTTGACCTTAGCACCGCCTGTGCCTAGTCCGGTCATCCATGCCTCATCACGACCTAACCTCAAAGTCCTGCAGCCATCACAGACAAGAAAACATCACATAGCACCGCTCGAAATAGCATAATCATACATTAACATTAGTGAAAGGTACTTCAAGCATGAAATACCCAAAACAAACTCAAACTATCTAAGACGAGTGTCAATTACTCATCACACATATGGGAACACCTCCACATGGTCTCTCAATCTGACAATTCACATACCCCTCTAATTCCACTGCTAACTACTTTGATACCACTTGTAGGATCGAATACTGCAATTAGAGGGGTGAATGATTGTTGCTGGTTTTTGAAGTCAGAATGATGGTCAGTGATGCTTTTGACTACTCGATGATCATTCACTCACTTCAATCAACCAATCTGTTCGATCGCTTCGCTCAAACACTTTGAATATGGTCATAAGATTCAAATCACCAGCAATCACTAATGCACTTTGTTCAAACTTATTGAAGCCTATCTTTATTGCTGGAAATTCGTGGATTTACAAAGTGCCCTCATAAGCACCCATAAAAAACCTAGCCAAAAAACTGAAGCCAAAACCTTCTCAAGACTCTCTAAGAACTGCACAAAAGCCTTGCAAAGCCATATAAAACCATATATTAACCTATAGCATATCCCTGCTTTTATTGGTTAACATCACAAACCATGTCTACCTCAAACACGGATCCAAACCTTATCTCTTCTGAAAACCAAGGGACCCAAACCTTTCTAAACACAGGTTTTATTCAAACTCTCAATCTTCTCAGTTATAGACTCCATCTACAACTCCTAACACACCACGCGATCAAGTCTCCAGGATAGCACCATTTGTATCTTCATCACGCACCATCAACTCTCATGTCAAAGCCTCCTAGACCGCACAGCCCGCGGCTTCTCCACAAATCACCACCTTTGATCTCCATGTATTCCAGCGTAAGCCCGACCACCTCGCGTGACATCCTCGACTGCTTAGACCTCATATTTCCCTATCCCAGTCCCAATCCTCCTTGTCATTAACCAAGATCGTTTCCATACCCACCTACACATGCAAAGACCAAAGAAATATTTTCACCGGCACAAGTTCTTCACAACTTGACCGACATTAGTCTACCCACATATAACACACCCTCATCTATCCACAAACAAGAACCAAACCATCATGAACACCAACCAGGTTAAGCATAACCACAGTTCCACGCTTTCCAGAAATCACCAACTTTAGATCACTCATTACGACCGATTATGCCCTGCATGCAAAGTCCGGTCGCTAGCTCATCGAGTACTCGAAGACACAAGTACTCAGGAAATACTATCACTCTGCTCAAAACACTCAGGAACCACTACCATTACTACTGATAATCAAATAACATTGTTCCATCGAGTGCTAACTACTGAGTACCGATCACAATGTCTAAGAATCCAGATCACTAACTCAATGACTATCGATCCCAAAGTCTACAACTACCCCATCATAGACCAAGTATTGTAGCAATAACTACCGAGTACTAAACAGATACTGTAGCATTGACTATCGAGTGCCCACCTAGTACTGTAGTACCAACCAACAACCAATAACTATATCACAGACTACCGACTGAGTACTGTAGCACAAGAATTAAAGCATTTGAAAGCACGCAAAGTCTACGACTATGACAACCGACGGCAAAGTCTATGACTACCAATCACCAACCAGGTACTGTAGCTATGACCAGTTCACTGATCATGATCGAAGTTAACCGATTACCTACCAACTGTGGTCAAATTGCCATGGTCTATGGACGTTGATTATCTGAAGTGGTCGATAACCGCCCTGAAAGCTTCAGTAACACAAGTGCAACAACCAGCACTTTTACAAACGCAAATTCCAATGAAACCCAAATGTTAATTATTCACCATCACTGAAGGCATGACCACCATATGGTCTTACAGAGATAGAGCGCGTGTAAGTCCTACTTTGTTCTACCACTAACTTCGTCAACGCATGTCCGAAGGGTGGGGGATGGAGCGTGCATGAGTCCTACTTCGTCCTACTGCTGACTTCATCGATGCTTGTTTGAAGGGTAGGGGACGGAGCGCATGTGAGTCCTACTTCATTCTACCGTAAATTCATCGACGCTTGTTCAAAGGGTGGGTTATAGAGCGCATGCAAGTCCTACTTCGTCTTACTGCCAACTTCATCGATGCTCATCGTTTTCTGTAAAACGTGTGTAACTAATGGACCCAAAATGGCACTAGAAGAAATTAAGCACCGTAGGGAGTAATGCATACAAAGAACACATGCAATGCACAAGATGGCAGGGGGCTCGCTAGTCCTCATAGGAGCTCTCTACTTTTATGAAGTCCTTAAGGTGAATGTGCAGCTGAGCAAGCCGCTTTGCCTTGAACCACCATGACTCCTCCATCCAAACCCAGTGCTAGAGTCACCAATGGAGGAGCCAATCTGGTATGAGGAGGATATCTTCGTCAAGTACCTGCTCACGACACAAGACAGATGAGATAAGACGGCAAATTTGCACATACTCCAAGGCATTCATTATAAATGAACAGTTACAAAGGGTTGTATCAGCTGGTGGTTCATACAAAACAAGGACGTTCATGTAAGACCTAGATTTTACAATCCAGAATCCTCTGTGATTCCACTGCACTATTCTGTGGATCAGTAGATAGTGCTCACAGATACAGTACTAAACATCAAAATATATATCATATGGAAGCGTAAATATAATAGTAGACTTACTCATGGGCCGATCATGCCGAAATCAATAAAATGCAGCAGCGGAAACGGAACACACAGATGGGACCCTCAGGACATGCCTACAGGCAGCCAACTAGGGTTCGCAACCTAGTTCTTGACCTCTTCATCTTCTTCACCATCATGACCAGGTGTATTGCTAAAGCGTAGCGATCTGGATCCTGATTCTGGATTAATTAATTGAGCGAGAGTGAGCACAAACCACTGTGCTCTGCGAGCCAATACACAGGATGCAAATAGATAACATGCATGGCTTTTTAAGGGAAGGCTCAGGTTATTTTATTTGGCATAAATTGCTTTTAAAACATGATACATAGAAATTTCCTCAGACCTAGCAGTTTCAACTAAAACAGATATTATCAATGTATGAAAGAATGCAATAATAATAGCGATCCAGATTCTATCCACCGTTACATAGTTTCTGCACCATATGCTAACCATTCAATATTATAACCGCTTACCTTATCACTGGGGCGACACCCAGGGCAACACAAATCAAGACTTTAACTGCCCACCACTTTTCCAATTCCACCCATAATATTTTTGAAATAGAACTATATCTGGTTAAGTTCCTATGTGCGCCCTTGACCGTGGGCATGGCTATTTGAATAGTTTTTGACTCCGTAGAGTTTGTACACTTTACCTATAAGAGACAATCTGCCCGTTGCTCCACATGATTCCTTAGTCATGCGGTTGAGTAGATCATCATAGTAACTTTTTAAAATATCTGACCCCTTTTGTCATCTCACCCTATGGGCTGCTCCCACTTGCGGTGGGTTGGTGGGTCCCATACGTTGCACGGAATGTTAACCACTGATACTAGCACATTCGGACTCCACTCTCCACAACGCTAGCATGACAGGAAACCGAATGCGCTCTGCCCTTCCCCTGCCACAACTGAAGCATCACGATAAGCTTCCGCATCGAGGACACCTCCACCTCGACGGTCGTGATTCACTCTTGCCGCCCATTGCATTCATGCTGCGTAGCCACTTGGAGTGTGCGAGCCAATGCCAATGTCTCCGGAACATGCAATTAGGAGAGCATTAGATAGACACACAATATGAACCTGAGTAGCCATACCTTAACATCGTTAGCGTCTAGAGCACTGTGAATGAGCTCTGAGCCGCATGAGTGTAGCACCCTCCGATCGAGCACGGCATCAATGCACTTCGTAGTGCCTTGTAGCAGTCGCAGTGTCTCTGGGCGGGGCATGAAGTCCCCTATGGAAAGCCACCACACCTCCATAATGACAACCTCTGGACTAGTGAGGTGGGACAAAATGTCCACAACAATGACACCGACGCTGGGCGAGCCACGGGTAGCCCTGTCGCTAGAGCCTTATGTGTGCCCCAACCAAGGAGGGCCACTGATGATGGGGATAGCATAAGAGAGTAGAGCAGAGAAAGTTTCATGAAGTCCCAGGAGGAGGAGTGAGTCGTACCTAGAGCGCGCCTCGGGGAGACCGATGAAGAAGTATTAGCCTCCGCGGAGCCACAGACTGGGCTAGATGGTGTCGAGTGGTGGGGATCATGATAGCACCAGTGGTGGGCAGGGAGTACTAGCCTCTGAGCTTGAGTCCTTGTTACGCACCGTCATAGCAATGCAGAAGATCACCCTTGAGGCCACCAAAAGAGATGACACCCGGGCGTGCTTCGAGGGTCGGCTTAGTGACGACATAGCACCAGCCTTCGACGACGACACTGTGGCCTCCATGCCAAGCCCGCCATCAACTGCATCCGTGTCGTGGTAGGCGGAGGCGTCACACGCCACAGAGTCAGTGAGCCTCGATGTGCTGGTGTTAGGAGAGCCATCCCTGCCAATTCGAACACCAGTGGTCCTTGGAGTCACCGTCTGAGGTAGCATAGTCATTGGAGTCCGACTTGGTCCCTTTGACAACCTCCTCGTACACAGCCTACAAATCATCTAGAGTGGGGGGGCAAGGCCAGTGAATGTGCAATGATTGGAGATCGGGAACCTTCATGTGGGGAGTCAAGCTCTTAGAGGGTGTGCTCCTTCAGGATGTACGGACCAAGGAAGATGGTGGTTGTGCACTCCGTGTCGCTGAGGGAGAGAACTACACACAACAAAATAGGCACAAGTCAGCATGAACTCAACAAATGCTTGCATGAACCTACACCAGTGGGGTTCGGCAGTAATACAATGGTGGGGTGGAGGCCATCATCGTGAGCGGGACTAGGCTCAGAGTGCGACGCCCGTGAGCCTCTAGGCACGTTGCTTGTCCTCATGGACAAGAATGACGACAGGAGACATGTTGAAATCCATGAGCTGCCTAGTCCAGTGAAAGATGATACTGTGCTCGATTTGATGGTCGAACCACCTCCATATCTAGTTAGACTCTCACTTCGTCTGGGTCAAATTCAAAGGAAAAAGCTTCGTGTAGTCTGACCAAAGCATGAGATTCACACTACCTAGATTGTAGTATTTCCCTTCACTGACTCTTTTTGGCTGGCACTGCACATTGTGAAGGGAGACGAACAGCATCAGGCTTGGCATGACAGTCTCCATGCGAGAAGCCTAGGTGAAGACGGTAAGCCACGTTATTGCATTCGGTGTCAACTGTGTGAGCTCAAGCCCGTACAGCCAAAGCACTTAACCAATGAAGGTAGCCACGGGGATGTGGAGGCGGGTTTCAAAGTACACACTGAAGATGACCATCTCTAACTCCATCAGGTGTGGTTCCACCTCGCTGCCACCTGGGAACCAGACGGCTTCATGACCCGAGATCGTCCCGTCACACACTAGCTCATGAACCAGCTCCTCTGTGGCCATGGTAGGCCCAACTGTGTTCATGAACATGTCGTTCACCTTCTCCAACATGCTCCACAGCTTGTTGGCCGATGACTCATCATGCTTGATGCCACCGCCGCTGCTCGACATAATGGAAGAGCCACCACGACCACCAAAACTGCCGATTGCTCCACAGCGAGAACACTGATTGCCACCATGAACCATCCTCAAAGAGCTACACTAATAATGGTGTGACCGTGTGACCCAAAGGAGATGGCGATGACAAAAGGAGACGATGATGACGAGAGCAAAAAGAGGAGGGGAGGAGGCAACAAAAGGTCAGGAGATATGGCGAGCGAGCCAGCAGCGGTCACCTTAAAAGGGGAACCAACAGTTAATGCACACACCTTTCTGGGAGTGCACGAGATCCAAGACGATGCACGGGATGAAGTTGCACGACCCACGACCCTAACACCAATGCAATGCCGCACTACACGACCAACCAATGACAAGTGGACACATGTCCCACCAACCTACGAGCCGAAGGGATGGAGGGGGCCAAAAGGCAACGCAATATGGTTTCGGTCTATGGGTGATGGAGCTCTTTACCACGAGAGGCAACTTTTAGGGGAGTGGCCCCAACCTTTGCTCATTCGGCCTGCCCGGCTAAGAGGCCCATTGAACATGTAAAAGGACATTTATAACCCTAACATTGTGAGCCATAGCAAGGGTATTCTTATAATCCAGTCTTAAGGTCATATATATAGGCTTAGGGGAGGACCCGATTCATCCACCCCACTTTTAGCGTATACAAGGCTTCGGGTAGACCTTAGTGGACTCCACATAGCTCCTCGTTTACTATTTGGCCTGTAACCACAACAATCACCCATGTCAATCTCTCTACTCTCATCTGAAGTCGCCACCCCACATTAATCCTATCTCAATCTCTCTCCCTTCTTCAACAAGCACATAGAAGAAATAGAGAAGGGAAGAGAGCGAAAAGAGGAGAGATGAGAGCAAATCGAGAGGAGATGGTGACAAGCCAATGATACCCACCAAGTAGTGACATATGAAAATTTGGACTTTCTTCCAAGTCCATCTCCTCTCTCCAAACCCCGACATTGGATTTGGGGACTAGGGTGAACAAGAGCAGCGGAGGCTAACGAGTGCAAGGGAGTAGTAGCGGTGTGGGCAGGAGAGCAAGGAAGTGGCGTCAAGGGTGAAAAGAGTTGCGCACGTCTATGGGAATAGAACAAGTGAACAGATGGCTTCGTAACAAGTGGAATAAGAGTTAAGACGTATCTGAAAAGTATCGGGGAAGCATCTATAAAGTATGAGGATTTTTTTTAAATCAAGAAAATATATCCGGTCATATTGCGGCCATGTTCGATATGGTACCCGATACCGATACACCGATTTGCAGAAATATCTGTGCAACGTAGTGCGTGCGTGACAGATTAGTGCGTGCGTGAGATAGGGGAGTGGAATGGAATGGAAAGGAAAGAAGTGGAATTACTCGTGCGGTCGCACCGTACGCTGCTAGGCCTAATTTGGTTGGGCAAACTTGCATTTCCATCCCTCTTCTGGTTTGTTGGTTTGCCTAGTCTACACCACCACCATGTCCTCCTAAGGGGGTGTTTTAACCAACGAGAGCTAATGAATTTTGGCTAAAACTTTTAGCTGTTGATTAAAATAGAATAATAATGATCGGAAGAAATAACTATAGAAGAAAATTTAGAAAACAATTTTTGAAAAACACAAACAGGAAGGAGGCAATTGTTTGAGAAACAGTTTAGAGAAACAGTTTAGGGAAATTGTTTTTAGAAGCTGATTTGTCCAAATCGACTTCCAGTTTTTTTAAACAAAAACCAAAAGGAAAAGTCTATTTGAACATCTACTCCACCACCAACGTTTAAAGATCTCCTCCTTAAATGTTTGGCCATCTTAAACAAATATGGCTATTATTAGGCTTATGCTATAGTGGTATCTTGTCACACTTTCTTGACCCTCTGCGTTAGTTACCGTGGGCTCATTTTTTCTCTAGAACTTGCCACACTTCATATTCTAACCAAAACTGGCCCACCTGTTAGGGGCCTAACACGACACTACTAATTCGACCCAAAATAAGGCCCATCATGACCGGGTTTAACTAATGCCCAATCCAGCCAATTTGATGACCGGAACAACTGGGCTATAAACACTTCAGCGTGTAAAATCTAGGAAGATGTATGGTGTCTTTTCTTTTCTTTTCTTTTTTTAACTTAAGACGTATGGTGTCCTAATATTGACCAAATTGAGAAAACACGGCCAATTTTTAGTTTGTGTCCAAAATTTTGTGAAATTTAATATGCTCTAGCTCACCCATCCTTGAATAATTATTGAGCCCGCGGTCGTTTAGGTTTTAGCTTTTGGCTTTTAGATTCTAAGTTCTTAATTTTATCTTTTTTATTTGTTTTTTTGGCTTTTTAGGGGTTTTTTGCCTTTTCTTTTTCTCTATTCCTTTGCATTATCTTTTTCCCCGTGTTCCTTTACATTGTCCATGATGGATAATCTGTTTTTTATTTTTTTAAATTTAATTACGCTAAAAAAACTAATAGCATTTACCATGCAAAATAAACCTTAAGGCATAAATTTAAACACGAATGAGTGGCTCCAAAATGTTGGCCAATGTTATTTTATTGCTAGTGGCTCACTCAAACTGCTAGCTTTTGATCTTTCTTGATCCTTCGTACATGCTATAATATTGTCTTTTCTTCCTGCATGCATGCAACCCACTTCGTATATGCTATAGCCCCGTTCTTTTTTATCTTTTGACTTCTATTTTTAATTTTTTTATAGTAACTAGATTTTAAACGGAGTGTCTTTTTAAGATGAGATTTACTAGTTAATTGTAGTACATACTGTATTGTCTTCATTTATATCAGTAAAAACCGCACGTGAGTTTCTGTTACTCTATAATCTCTCATACAAATATTCCAAAAATTATAAACCGCAATTAAAAACTATAAACCTCAGCTAAAAAGAACAGACCATAATATTTTCTTGCTCTTCATGCATGCAACCCACGTCAGCTGCTGGAATGAAATCCAGTTATATATCAGGGCCCGTACGTACGTGAGATACCAACGCGACCTCGCAGTATCTGACTCCAGTTCTACTACACATGCGACATGCACATACCAGTTTCACCAAATTGGCATGTGCTTAGTACTTCATATATACTAATTTTTACAA